>OZ018417.1:15469920-16669920 GCA_963969595.1 Neckera pumila | reverse complement strand
AAATAATTTTTTTTTTTTAATTTAGTTTCCCATAGATTATTTTTTTTGTCTATCTGGAAAGCTTTGATTCATTTCATTTGGATTTGTTATGAGAAAGTTATGGACATTCTTGTTTTTGGGACAGTTAGAGCATCTTTTTGAAAAAAATAACTTTTAGGACTCATTTTTTAATGCAATTTTTCAAAGTTTTCAATTTTTTTTTTGTAATGGTTTAGTTTACTTGCTAGAACAATCTCACCATTGAAATTAGTGCATTTTAATTCCATCTAAAATATATGAATATTTTAGATTTTCCTTCTATTTCGTACTTAATTCTACTTAACAATTTTTCTAATAATGAAAATTAGTTTCTTTTTAATATTTTTTTTCCTAGACTCTCAACTCAATTCTCTACTATGAAGATTTAAAGCTCAAAATGCTGTAGTGCAAAAATTTCAAGTTAAAAATGTTTAAAGTCAAGAAATCTAGTCCCGCAATGTGTTGAAAATCTTGTTTTTTCCATTTTAAACGCAGATATCTTGCAATCTATGTGGTCAAAAATTCTGAAATTTTTTCCACACATTCTCATACTAGTTAGCTATAAGATCCGATGGTTAGATGTGCAAAAAAAACATTTTTAATTTTTTTTTCACTCTTTGCTCAAAAATGGCAGTTTTGGGTGTTTTTTGGCAGAAAAAAGGTCTTGGGCTTTTAGGAGTTAATGGGCCATATATTAGGCCTTATTCGTTAAAATGAGACAATCTGCACATTTTGAGACTTCAACCCTAAACTTGCTTAGATTACCCCAAAGACAAGATTGTCCATAACTTTCTCATTACTTGTCAAAATAAAATGAATTAAAGCTTCACATGCAGAAAAAAATATGACATTTTAGGAATTAAAAATTAAAAAAATTAATTATGATCTTTTGTAATTTTTTTGAGCTACCCTCCAACCTCCATTTTTGGTTTATTGTGCCATAAGTTTTGCTTCCAAGCACCGATTGAAATAAAAATTATTTATGCATGAAGCTCTTGTAGAACTGCACAACCTCAAAAATTTTAATAACATTCACTATAAATTGAGACAATAGGAACCTACCCGGACCTAAATTAATGGTGCATTTAGAGATGCCCACCATAGAATGTAATTTGGTTCCTTGAAATTGAAGCTTGAATGAATTTTTGTTTTGAAGAACAAATTTTGTAGAAATTTACATCAAAGATGTTCTTAACCATTTATATGGCATGCAAAAAGTGTCTAGTGGATGACTTTCTAGAATATTGTAGAAAAGAAGAATGCACCTATTGGTCCAAAACTAAGTTCAAATTTGAATGACTACCTTGGTTATAGGCTGGAGTCCTTCAAGGGTTTTTTTTAGCTCTAGAAGAACAAGCTAGTCGCCAAGTAAAACAACTATTCTAGTACTACATTAATCATTTGCATAGAGAAATTCATTAGAGGTCAACATCACTCATTAGAGGTCAAACTATTGTTTAAGACCTTTCCTTTTCAAGGATGAGCATTTGCACTTTTGTCTTATATAGAAGGATTCTTTGTCATCCACTGGACATTTGGTGTATAAGACGTCTTTCTAGGGTTAAAGGATAGAGAATAAGTTTTTCTAGAAAAATTCTTAGAGATTGCCAATTTGGGGTGCATTGAACAAAATTGAAATTTTAAATTGTTTTAAGGAATTCTAAAGGTACAATTGTGTAATAGACTATCATGTCCATTTGCGGGCAAAAATTCAAGACATTTGACTGCGTGGATTGCAAGATTACAGCAATGAAACTTCACTCTAAAACTTTTTTTTGGCACTCACGAATAGGGTCAACAAAATTGAAGCCCTCATGAACTAAATTATTTTTTCTATAGAAAATGAGGATTTACACATTAGGTGAGATTTTGGATCAAGCAAAGTTGCAAATTCCTAGTCAGTGGAAAACGTGGGAACTGTGCCACATCAACAATCTGACGTGGTGTGGGAGACTGCCATGTTAGATAGTATTATTTTAATTTTTTTATTTCATATTTAATTATTTCATTTTTATTATTATTTAATATTCTAACAACAGTGCATTAGTTCACAGCAAGGGAAACAACCTTAAAACAATCCTCCCATGCCTAAAAAAAAACAAATGCCATTTATTATATATGTTATTACATCTCAAACTTCCTATATGACTGAATGTTCATTTTTGCCGTACGAATTCTGTTGGTTCATACAAATGTATGGATTACGTGGGCTTTGGAGTGTCCCATCTGCACGTAAACGACATCCATTATGACAATACGTATATTGTCTCTTCCCTGTATATTACCATCGTGTTAATGTCGCACGGAAATCATGTGTAACCAATTCCGTGCGGATTCAGTGTCTAAGTAATGCTTGACGAAAGCGTCACTAATTACGTCTTGAATCAATTTGTACGGAATCCGTGCAACATAGACATTGATTGAAGGAATTTCTTAAAAATTTGAAAGGAAAGTTGTAAATTTTTTTGCAAAAGAAAGCAGTTTTCAACAGTGCTAAAAATGTTCGCAGTCCTCTTTGAAAAAAGAACATCTCCTAACCATCATGATTTTGACAAAAAAGAAAAAAAGATTGAAAATTTTAACAAATATTTTTCTAAAAATACATAAAAGCTTGCATGTTGTATTGCCCAATTTTTTTTTAAAAAGAACTTTTTAACATCACTAAAATTATCCAAAGTCCAATTTAGAAAAAATCCAACTCCCAACCATGACAATTTTGTCAAAAGAATTAAATTTCAAATTTTTCAAATTTTTTTTAGACACAGAAAGATGCTTGCTTGATATATTCCAAAAGGAAAATGAAAAAAAAAAGCTTTTTACATTGCCAAAAGTATCCAATGTCCATTGTGGACCCTAAAACAACTTTCAACTATTTCAATTTTGTGAAAAATAAATCACAAAATTTTTGAATTTTTTTAGGATGCACCAAAGAGCCAACACGATCTAATGCAAAAGAATAAATTCTTTTTAATTTTTGATTTTTTTTTTAAATGGAAAAAGAATCTCCAAGAACGATGAATAGTTTTAAATATGAATAAATCCACAACCATTTCAACAAGTGATTCATTATTCAATGCTGTAGTGTGTTGGTTAACCCTTGAATGTCAAGGAGGCCATTCTATGGCCGATGGATGACAGAGAATCAAACTGAATAGGACAGAAGTGCGCTTATTCATCCTCCCAATTTGTTGTGAAAAGGGGAGATCTTCTATAGTAGCTTGACTTCCAATAGATACTTTTGAATTTTTTAATGTTATTGATGTCACACGGTGACAAAATAGAGGATTTCCACGGTGACCGGCCCGTCGTTCAAGGGTTAAGAATAACATTTGTAAATGTGAGATTGTCCATTTAAAATTGGACACTGTGAAGCAAGATTGGGCAAATAGTAGTGGGCGTAGTTTTGAACATTTTGGATTGGACAGAAACCAAATTTTGGTTGATTTGGATATTGCATAGATCGTTTTTTTTATAGTTTTTTGTTGATTTGGTACAAGTCAACAAAATGATTAGATTTTTTTTTGATTCAAATAGTATAGTAGGATACAATTCATTTACGAATTGCTTATTGTGCCATTCAATTTTCTTTGCATAGTATACAGAAAAATTGGATTTTTTTGTCTTACATAATTAATACTCAATTCTTATGCAATTCCAATCAAGCATACCAAATTTCAATTCCAAAAATGCAAAATTTCATATTAGGTGAATTTTTAAAGCCAATTTGCATGGTTATACATAATACTTTATACAATACAATTGGTGATAAATTTGTTTAATTCAGTTGCATAGATATGTAGGGAACATCTGTATGCACATCTTTCATTTTAAAAAACATTCCCTTAAGTGACAAAAATATGAGCAACGAAGAGTTAAATGTGAGGCATTATATGACCAAATTTTGGTTAAATAGATATTTATAAATTTTAACTAGATTTTGCTATTTGAGTCCACATTGTGACTAACTATGTAAATGTGAACATGATAGTACAGTTACTTTGCCAAAATCTACTTAAAATATAGAAATATCTATTTTACAAAGTTTGGTCATTTAATGCCTCACATTTAACTCTTCCTTGCTCATCTTTTTGTCACTTAAGGGAATGTTTTTTAAAATGAAAGATGTGCATATAGATGTTTCCTAAATATCTATACAATTGGATTAAAAAAAATCATCACTAATTGTTTTCTATAAAATATCATGTATAACCATGCAAATTGGCTTCAAAAATTCACCAAAAATGAAATTTTGCATTTTTGGAACTTCAATTTGGTATGCTTGATTGGGATTGCGTAAGAATTGAGTATTAATTATGCAAGATTGGAATTCTATGTAAAATGGAATTTTCTTTTCAAACTAGATCATTCACAATTTAGTATTTTTTAAAGTCAGTTAACTTTGGTGGCCGTTTAGGCATAGTGGAATGACTTTTGTCAAAAAGCTTTGAACTAACAAAAGTTGGGAAATCAAGCTAACTTTTCTCTCCAAAAAACCGTTTGCAATTTGAAGTCTCCAATCATAAGTTATGAGCACAGTTCAGAGAGGGGTTGGAATGGAAATTTTCTTTGACATTTTTAAACACCCTCTCTAAATTTTGTCCATAACTTTTTAAACGAAACTTCAAATTGCAAACGGATTTTTGGAGATAAAAGTTAGCTTGATTTACCAACTTTCATTATTTCAAAGTTTTTTAAAAAGACAATTCTACTATACCTAAACGGCCACCAAAGTCTGCTGAATTAACAAAAACAATGAAAAAGAACCTGCAGGAACTATACAAGTAAATTTCTACTCCTCACTTGCACAAGTGAATTTCAGCATGGTCTATTGGCTTTAAGGTATTGCCTTCTCATATATGAGGTCTTAAGTTCAAACCCAGCTCCCACTTGGTGGGATGCCTTGCCCGGATATGTGGGTTGCCTAGGTTTGAGGGTTGAAATTTTATTTATTTATTTTTATTTATTTTTTAATTTTCAAAAAAGAAAAACAATTTTTTATTTTTTTGTTTTTTTCAATTTTAATTTTTTTTAATTTGTGCAAAACAACATTTATTCCATGAAGAAATCACACGGACATAGTGGTGTACAAAAGTGTCAAATTTGCACAATTACAATATATGGCTCAATGATACGGAAATGGCACAACTTCCGTTCATATCGATCTAGTACACCAAACATACAAAAGTTGTGCCTATTTTAATGCACGGAATTAATGCGATAGTGGTATGCAGGTATGAATTCACGGAATCCGTACGACAAAAATGGACATTCATTGGCATAGGAAGTTCGAGATGTAGTTAGTTACACTCATATAAAATTTTAGAAGCAAATAAGGATTTACCTTCCTCTAAAATCACTTTACAATACAATAAGGTCAAGTGATCTAGCAATACACTAGCCTTTTGTTAATAATTTTTTGTGCATAGTGGAATTTATTTTTTTGAAATCCAAATGGAGAAAAAATAGAGCCAAATATTTAGAAGATGTGGGAATTTTTTCAAAATCTTTGACTTTATAGACTACAAGATTATAGCATTTGAAGTTAGAAGGATTTTTTTTTCCACATTTGCCTTGACATGGGTAACAAAGTTAGGCTCCTCTTAGAGCGCTTTAAACTAAACTTATTTTTTCTTTGACAATTTCATAATATACAATCATATGTTACATACATGCCAAATTTCAAAAGTTGATGAAGGATTTAACAAAAGATGCCCGCATTGCTTAGTGATGTGATTAGAATTTATTTTCTTCCCATAAAGGTGATTAGTATATATACCTAGTGTCAAAATTTCAAAAATATCCATTAAAATTTGACTTTGTAAGAACCTATCCAAACTTTTAATTGTTTATTCAATGGACAATTGTCCTTTAGAAGTTGCTATGCTGAAGGCTTCCACTTCTAAGGGAGCAAAAGGATCCCAATATTGAATAATAATGTTGTAAGATTCCATTACAAGGGTCTCATGAAAGAAGAGACAAATAATAGAGTCTCACGAAATAGAAGACTCACAAAATCTTGCCCCTTGAGGCCTTGACTGTTTTTTTTGAGATAATTCAAGTATTGCTTGTGAGCTAACTCTTCTTGAAAGTCCAAAAAGACTTTGGAAACCTAGTTTTGAAAATCCCACTCCAACAGCAAGTGGTGGCATCAATAGCTTTTATTTTGGCTTTCTAGTGCTAGATTGCACCCACAAAAATGATTTGACTTGAATATGGCAACAAAATGCAAAATATTTCACTTAAAAAACCTTCAAACAAATTTAAAAAAAAATTCTTGGATGAAATTGCCAAATTGTGGATGAAAATATAATTATGGACGTGATATGTGCTGATGTAATATTTTCTATCCAATATATGGATGAATGTTGAAATTTGAAGCACTACTATTACATTTACATTGCCACGTACTTTGGCACTTTATAAAAAATGAAAAGAAGAGCCCTAGTGGCATCCACTAACATTAGGGTTTAAGGTTCAGATTTGGTTTACAGACCAACATTTTATTGCAGTAGTTGCAAGGCAACAATGCAAGACGTTAACCCCTAAAGGACCAACATGTGTTTTTGGGCCATATAGAACTTTTGGGCAGGTACTTGTGACTAGAGATATCCATATTTGAGGCTGAAATTTTAATAGAAGGTGGGGGCAAGGAATATATTCATATGTACCAAGTTTCATGGCATTTCAAAATACGAGTCAAAAGTTGTGACCTAATATGTTACTTTTTTTTGTAACTGGGTAGTTTGGGCAGATTAGAAAAAATAAATTTTTCCAGAATTTTTTTTTGAAACTGGTTCTCTACATTTATATATACTTAAAAAGCTTTGAGTCATTCCATTTCAATCAACCAGTCAAAAGTTATGAGGATTTCTGAATTGCGGGCAGTTATGGATTCTCTATTTTAAAAAAATCATTAAAGTCGTTTATTTAACTCAATTTTCAATACAAATAAAATCCTAGGATGTAGATTGATTATTACAACATTACAACCGTTGGGATTGGCATTTTTAAATTCGATAATTAAATTTTCAACAAATTAGTATTTTGAATCATTTTCTACTTCTTTCTACTTACTATTTTTTTCCTTTATGTTGTACAATTCCAAAAGATGTGAAATTTTTTAAATATATAGACAACTTGTTTAAAAACTGAATTCAAAGAAGCACCACCTTTATCGGCATTTTTTCATTGAAAAGTGAGCTTGCAAAGTGCAGCTGCCCGTTTTTTTGCAGGATTGAAAAAATGGTTTTCAAGACTTTGAATGCTTATATCTTATGATCCACATGGTGGAATTTTCTGAAATATTTACCACATGTTTTCAAAATATTGTTCTACAAGATCCTACGTTTACATGTGTCCAAAAAAAAATTCCTAAAGATTTGGTAGTTGTATAAGAAATGGCAATTCTGGAGCGTTTTTGGTGATTACATAGTCATGAAACTTTAGGGGTTAAATCGTGCCTTCAAAGGTGGGCCTTGCGGGCCAAATTTACCCTCAAGAAATAATTTCTTGCTTGCCACAAACTTTTTTCTTGCAAATTCTGAGTTCATATTTGCAATCAGAGGCCCAAATATTTTCTACCCAAATTAGCTAGGGGGGCTAGAAAGTATCCCTAGACACGGCTCAAATATAGGGGGACTTTTTTTTACTTTTACCCTTAAGAACCCCCAATTTACCCTGCTGGGCACGATATAACGTCTTTTGGCAACGTGGAAGAATCATAATTTCTCCGTCTGTGATCAACCGAATTCGTACATATTCAGAATTTCTGAAACCGGTAAGGACTGGAACATTATTATTATCTGGAATGCCTCCACCTGTCAATACAGTATTGAAAATATCTCGGAAGGTACCAAAAGCGTTTGAGATATCTCCAGCAACTAACTTAACGTGGGTACCCGGCAAACCGCCACTTTTAGCTGCTGTGCCTAGTTCACATTATTAGGCAGTTCATGTTTTCTTGTTGGCGAGTGAAAGGAGGTTCCAACGCACCCAAGAACGCAACATTTGGATATTGTATGCAAAAGTTATGAAGGATCAAAATTAGATGGTCGGTCTAAAACTCTCTCTTCAATATACGTACATATTGGTTTTGGAGATGTACAAATAGTGATCATTGTGGTTTTAGGCAAGGTGTGGTTTTGGGTGGTTGTGTCTACCTTATCATTTGGCTTGGCTTGGATGTGGAACTATGTTCTAGTAATTTGTAGTCATTAGAGCATCCACACCAATTTACTCAATAAATCTAACATGCCAAACATCTTAGGACAGACTCAATTCTTGTTCTTTATTGAATTCACTAGCCGAGTCCCCACGGTCATGGAAGTATCCAACACACTCAATAATATGAAGGCTATTGTTTATGCAGTCAAAGTTATTATTCATGCTACTATTATTGCTTGTCCAATGAGTTGTTGTTGGAGTGGTGATACCTCAATAGTCATTAGGAAAAAGATGAACCCTATAAGAGGCCGTGAGACCTTAGAACGCAAGGAACGCAAGCAAAATAAAAATAAAAATAAAAAATTGCAACAACGAACTGCACGCACGGAACAGCAAGGAACAATGCAGCTGAATTGCTTAAAAAAATATTTAAAAAATAATTTACTAAAATAAATTAAAAATTACAAAATTTTCAGATTTGACATGGCACCACACATGCCATGTCAAATTGCAATCATTACAATTTTATTATTTTATTATTTTATTATTTATTATTTATTATTATTTTTTGTTTTTAAAAAAATTTAAATTTTTTAAATTTTTTAAGTTTTTTTTTTTTGTAAATTACTATTGAATTCCCTTGAGTTCCCTGGAGGCGAAGCTTACACTACAAAAGAGCCCCTTCCAGGGCTCATTTTTTTCCTAATGGACTTCTAAATGAGGGGCACGGTGAGGGTAATGAACAACATGACAAGATTCTGAGCCAAATTCAACCTTGGAGGTGCTCAAGATTTTTATTCCTATAATGTAAGGGTAGAGCAACATCATGGCTTGGTGGCTTGGGCGCCAAAAGCTAGTGTAGCAACTCGAATGTGCAAGGATGTGCCGATTGCTCTCAAATAGAGAGAAAAATAACTCCAATTCAAAAGTCTTTATTGACATTTGAAACATAACATTGTTGAGCAATATTGGGAGGTCCCCTTTTGCTCCCTTGAATCTCATTAAATGACATTTGAGTCCTCTAAGAGACTGCGAGTTATCTTGCATTCCTAGACAGCAAAAATCAGGGTTTCTTTTTTGGTGTTGTAGATGTACAATGAAATCCTTGCGTGTCCTTCCAACAAAGGTCAAATTTGGGAGGGAGCAAGATACAATGGTTGAAAATCTCTGACATATTCTCGAATCTAGCGATATGTTGCCAAAAAAAAAAGCCCTAGCGGGAACGCAAGATAACTGTTGGTTGATGTGGATGAAACCGTGCCCACTACAAGGGAGCAGTGTCAATTCGGACATTTTTTTGT
Organism: Neckera pumila; assembly: GCA_963969595.1. NCBI lineage: Eukaryota > Viridiplantae > Streptophyta > Bryopsida > Hypnales > Neckeraceae > Neckera > Neckera pumila. The sequence goes on along the minus strand of OZ018417.1, from coordinate 16,660,438 downwards.
CAATTTTTTGTCAATTTGGACATTATTTTGTCAATTTTCTGTCAATTCGGACATTTTTTTGACAGGATTCTGTCAATTCGGACATTTTAGTCAATTAGGACATGTCAATTCGGACACTGTTTTCTTGTAGTGGCCACATCATTTTTGAAGGAAAAAAAATAGCTTAATATGGTATTGAGGGAATCTTTTTTTTTTTTTTTAAGTTTTTTTTTCTGACAGCTTGTATCAGCTGTTTGCAGAATTGAGCCACATTGAAAATGGGCTTGCAATGGCCCTCCAATGCCCTCCAATGTCATCTAATGAGAGACTAGCCCAACATTTTCATTAGATGACTACTTGACAATCCACAAGGTACATTGAATGGAAGGATTTAGCCACTCAAACAAGTGAAGCCCAAAGGGATTATGCAATAAATAGTCATTGGGCAATGGTCGGCTTGGGGTATCACTTTTTGGACACACAAATTACCTTATTTTTGTTTAAAACCTTCAAAGCTTGTCTAATTTGGTCATTTTGATCAAGTAAGATGACCCTAATTTTTTTTTAAAAGGTCTTTGCACCTCAACAAGATTAAGATGTATATTCCTAATGAGGCTTTTTTGAAAGAAATCTAAATTTTTGGATCTTTTCCTAGATGTGAAAAAAAAAGCTGAATTTTAGGATTTGCAGGCATTATAGTGGACAATTTATTAAACTTTTAGTAATAAAATTAACAATTTTATATATTGGACCACCTAATGTAAATCACATCCAAAAACGGTATTAAAATAAATTTTTTTGATATTCCAAATGCTTGTTTTTGAGGATTCTAGGTGCATGGACATAACTTACTTTTTCAACTAAAAATTCATTAAAAATTCTTACAATTCTTTGATTGTGATAATTTTTTTTCCTTGATATACTACAAGTGTAGGCAGCTAAATCCACGTTTTGTGAAATCACACTTTATTATATTTAAAAGATGAAGTTGTTTGACACAGTGCAATGACTGACATTGTAATATAGACAACGTTTTTGGGTACCCCAAGCCGACCATTACCAAGCATATTATGAAAGTGAAAGTTGTATATATGGATTTATCCTATTCAATAATGAATGGACAATGGAGAATCAACCCTTTCATGTGAAAATATATTTCCATTTTAGAGAAAGTGTTCTAATGCTGTCAATCATCCAATTCCGACATCTATTATTAGGAAAATTTCAGCCCTCTAGAAGGCTGCTAAGGAATTGATCTACGGAACCCCTTTGGTGCAATTTCAGAATGAATAAAAAAGTATTTTTTCTTAAAAAAATACTTAAAAATATTTAAAAAATATAAATTTGAAGTGGCACTACTAGCGTCATGTCAGCACCCAATATTTAAATATAATAATAATAATAATAATAATAATAATAATAATAATAATAATTTTTTATAATTGCATTAGGCAGATGCCAAACTCGCGGCCTTCTGGAGGGCTGAAATTTTTCCTAATGTGAATCCTCCCATTTGCAAAAGTCACCCACCCATATTACCACAATTTTAGCATTTAGCATTATGACAATGCACTTAGGGAGGGGACACATCATCATGTAGTTTAGCATGGGTTTATCCATACTTTATCAATTTTATCCCAACAAACTTCAAAAGAGCACAAAAAGCTTTCATGCCTTGATTCTACTTGCGAATGACTTCTCTCAAACTTCTCAATCTTTGAACAAGACTTGAGTTGACAAATAGCTTCTTCCCAGGTGTCTACACAAAATAGTGAAATTAGGTTGCCCCACACTAATTTCTCATATCTAACACTTTCAGACATGGTCAACTATAGTTTGGGACAACCTAATTTCACTATTTTGTGTAGGTATCAAATCTGCTTGGTAGCAGACATGTTTGCCTTATTATTTTCCACCCGTGATCAGATCAGATCAAATTTGGATGATCTGAAATCATGTAACTATCAAATTTGAATTCCTACTTGCAGAAGAATGAAATGAACAGCGGCTCTGTCGTCAAGTGGGAGTACGTGACAGAGAAAGCTGATTCTCCATAGCCCATGTGAATGAACGTGCGCCACAATTGCTTCCCACCGTGAATGTTTGCATGGCTCTTTGCATGGCTCTTTGCATGGCTCTTTGCATGGCTCTTTGCATGGCTCTTTGCATGGCCCTTTGCATGGGTTTTCTGGGCTTTAGAGTTCATGATTTGACATGTGGCATTGCTGCTGTCAAGTTTCTTCCGGATGCAAGGTGGCTCCTTTCTATTTTGGAAGATGCTAGGTTTTCTAGGGTTTTCAATTGGTCGCCCTGGGCTTTTGAAGGAAATTGGGGACCTACATGTCGGGGCCTAGCATTTTGATCTAGTGACTGTGAGTTGATTTTTGTGTATTTTACCAATTGTTTCCGGCCATGTCGGTTCTGGTTTGGGAAGCCAATCTCAGTCCTCCAGTGGAAGGAGAGCCTTGTACTTTTGATTTGGATGTAGTGGATGATTCTTCCAAAGGTGCCATGGGTTTTGGATGGATATGGTCACAAGTGGTGATGTTTTATTATTCGCCACTATTTCAGCCAAGTTGGGCTACGTCCTGTTTCAGAACAGGATATGATTTCCATGGGTTTCTTCACGATTTGGTGTTGACCGAACTCTTTAAGACTACTGGAGTACTGGAGTATATCGCATCAATTTTTGCCCACTTGCATACGTCTCCAAGTGTCTCCAGAGTAGCAAAAAGCTTTGAGTGTTCGATATTTACCATACAGAGATGGATGGTGATGGATGCAGGCCTGGACAAACAGACGTTTCCGAAGTGTCGAACACCGAGCGGTGGTAAACGAATCTGAAGCGCGTATGTCGATGGTGTATTTTGCTTCTCCTCCTGCAAATGAGACCATTCAAGTACCGGAGGAGCTCATCACTGCCCAGCACCCATTAAAGTTCCGGCGCTCCTTCACGTGGGCCGAGTATAAGGCGAATTTGTTCCAGCGGCACCAAGGTGGAAATGGAGTCAAAACCTCCAAGGAATGGCTGCGCGCACAGCCGAGCTTGTAATAACCGCAAGCTCATGTCTTGACCCATGTTTTCTTCATTCTTTCGCCATTCCAACTGACACCAACCACATCCAACACACAGTCCAGGGTTCTTAGCACAATTGGCTAAAATATTACATTTTCTTGGGTCAAACGGTTGTTTGAATCATTCTCTCGGCTAGGCCTATAAAAAATAGAGAATATTCTTTGATTTTCCTCTCAGATGGTTGGTTTTTTTCAGAAGATTTTGAAATCAATTAGGCAATTTCTGATTTCAACCGGTTAACTTGTAACTAAATGCCAGTACTCCCCATTCAAACTGACACCAACCACATCCAACATTTGAGCAAACTGGTAGGATCTGAACTCTGAAGACCTGGCTCGTCACACACAAGCAAAACCATCCCAATGCCCACTAAAATTGAACTGCAATCCCAATTGTTGGTGGGGAAATGCAACAGCCAATTTTGCTTGGGCTTAGGCTTTAGGGCCATGCTTCGTCTCATGCAAATATTCAACTCGGTATTGAATTCCCAGTTTGTTCCTCCCAGGGAAGTTTTTAGCAAGCAGTTTCTTAGGTCGGGAGGGCTCAAATTTAGCCCTGCAGTAAGAGGTCCACCAAAAATTGTCACCAGATGATGATGGTGGTGACAGTGGTTTTACTGCACCAGTTGCAGCGGCCGAACTTTTAACCCCTAAATGCCCGAGGCCTGTTTTGAGCCTCTAGGAATTTGCTCAAATTTGAACAAAAGATCACATTTTGATAAGTTGTGCCATTTTCTTTTGAATTGTAACCGTACAAATTCAAACTAGACATGTTAGAGATCACATAGGATTAGAAAACACAACAATATCACTTATGAATTGAAAGAATATAATGTTGACCATGAGGGTGTTAAAACTATAAAAAAATTCCAATTTACTTTTTGCATATTACATCCAAAAAACTGGTCACCAAAAAAATATGAAGTTAAAGGGCCTAACATGCATAACCTCAATCAATTTGTAGCTTCTCAAAATCTCTTCTAAAAAATTTTAAAATGAATTTCTAATGTGATTTTTCCTCCAAGATCTAGTATATTTGAGGCTCATTTTCAAAAGCCCGTAACACTATGGAAAGTCAAGATTGCAATGGGTATCCTTGCACAAAATCTTGAATAAAAAAATCATAATCAATCATTTTCAAAATCAGATTTTTGATGCTAAAACTAGACTTCAAAAAGAATTCTACAAAAATATGAACTTCTAAAAATAGCACTTTGGTTAGGTTTTATTTAACTTCAAAGTATTGTCGATACCAAAATTTGGTGCCTTGGGCATTTAGGGGTTAACATTAGTTTTTAGTCCTTACAATACTATAGCGGGCAACCCTTTTTTTAGGGTTTTTGAAAAAGTGCCAGGATGGCGATCACTTAAAATTTGGTGAAGTATTTTATTTCTTTGTACATCCATCTTTTGTACCATAAAACACTTTTCAATCAAATTCATACACTTTTTCATCCAAATTTGACAATTTCATCCATACTTTAAATTGGATTGAAACTTTTATGGCAAAAAAGGATTACTTTTTTATGGCGAAAAAAAGATTTTCACTATGAAATGGTGCTTTTTGGCTCAATTTTGCCCAAAATAAAAGGGCTGGTAGCAGGTGAGATTCGGAGTCAGCATGGTACAAACACAAAATCTTTATGCCAAGATTCCAAAGTTTTATTTAAGTTTGATTCTGTAAAATTAAGCTTACTTTGCTGCAACATCTTTTGGCATGATTTCTTATGGTTGACTTTGGAGAATCTACTCTCCAGTGGTGAGGCAGAGAGCCATACCGCATTAGTAGTGGTAGTCACACCTTCTTGCTCCGATGAAGGTTGAGACAATATGGAGAAGAAAGTGGAGCCAATGAAAGCCCACTCTCCATGAAGAAGGTCTGATTCCCCTTCTTCAAGACTACGGAGAATGACACAGGAGAGGTACTAACTTTAGCTTACAGGTTTCTGAGGAGCCCGTCTCAAAGCAGCAAGAGATCAAGTTGTTGGCCCTTACTTTAAAATAGACGTCATGTAAACTTCTTCATATTCATTCTTGTCTTGTGGAAGAGAAGGTTGAGTAGTCTCAACCTTCACGGAATGGGCACCGCGCGAGCCAGGGAGAGCCAATGTGGAAACGCCACCTCCCCATTTTGTGAAGGTTGAGGCTCTGGCAAAGAAGTTGTAACTACCCCTAGTGGGTGTCAACCAGTGTTGATGAAAGGTTCCCTAGAGTTCAAAAAAGCCAGATTTGTCAGCACTAAGCTTAACCAGTGAATGTTGGCAATTAGGTACGTATCTCGAGGAGGTCATTTTGGTTGTAAAGTGGCCCCATCTGCCTGTTGAGAAGTGTCTCTTCACCTTCATAAGATTTATTAGATTAATCAGGGACATACAAGGTTGGGTACCCCCTAAACCGCCACCTTTTTGCTTTTCTATCTAATTATTATTATTAGACTGATCAAATTCTAATATTTTGTTATTGTGTCTTGAAAAGAAGTTCCAATGCACTAGAAAACGAGACATTTGGATATCATATGCAAAAGTTACAAAGGACCAAAGTTTGGTTGTAAAATAGTTTCTTTCACATAGGTACATAATTGATCTCATATTTTGTTGTTGTGTCTTGAAAGGAGGTTCCAATGCACCATAGGATGGGACATTTGGATACCGTATGCAAAAGTTACAAAGGAACAAAGTTTGGTTTTAAAATAGTTTCTTTCATATAGGTACACAATTGATTATGGAGATGTATACAAAATGAAGATGGTGGTTTCGAGATAATTCCTAAAAGACCAAGGTCAATTTTTGTCAAAAACCACTCAAAATTACCACTTTTGTTGCATTCTTCCAATAAAATAAAAAATAATATTCTTTTTTGGAATCTAACCATTAGATCTTGTACTTCACTTGTCTGAGATCATGTAGTAAGAATTTCATAAAATTGGACCATATGGATTGGAAGATATTAGCATTCACAGTTGGACACAAAAGTTTTTTTTCAAGAAGATGCTTAGATTGCCCAAAAAGAAGATTGTCCATAACTTTCTCATTACTTGTCCAAATAGAATGAATAAAAGCTTCACATGTAGACAAAAATGTAATATTTTAGTGAATTTTTTTTAAATTATTATTATGATTTTTTGTAATTTTTTTTTGGCTACTCTCAAACCTTTGTTTTGGGCTTATTGTGCCATAACTTTTGCTTCCAAGCACGGTTTGAAATTAAAACTATATATACATGAAGCTCTTGCAGAACGGCAACCTCAAAAAAATTCAGAAACATTCACTACAAATTGAGACAATACAAACCTACGGGGACCTAAATTAATGGTGCATTTAGGGATGCCTACCATATAATGTAATTTGATTCCTTAAAATTGAAGCTTGAATGAAAAACTTGCACTTTTGTCTTATATAGAAGGATTCTTTGTCATCCATTGGACACTCGGTGTATAAGGCGTCTTTCTAGGATTAAAGGATAGAGAATGATTTTTTCTAGAAAAATTGTTAGAGATTGCCAATTTGGGATGCATTGAGCAAAATTGAAATTTTAAATCATTTTAAGGATTCCAAAGGTACAATTGTATAATAGACTATCATGTCCATTTGTGGGAAGAAATTCAAGACATTTGACTACATTGATTGCAAGATTATAACATTTAAAGTTCACTCTAAATTTTTTTTTCGGCACTCACGGATAGGGTCAACAAAATTGAAGCCCTCATGAACTAAATTATTTTCTCTACAAAAAATGAGGATTTAAACATTAGGTGAGATTTCGGGCCCAAACAAAGTCACAAGTTCCCAAGCAGTGGAAAACTTGGGAATTGTGCCACATCAACAATTTGACATGGTGTGGGAGACTGCCATGTCAGATAGTATTATTTTAATATTTAAAAAAATAATAATTAATTATTATTATTTAATACCCTGAAAACAACATGCTAATTTATAGCAAGGGAAGCAACCTTGAAACAATCCTCCCATGCCCTCAAAAAACATCAAATGCCATTCATTAGTATGTCTTATTAGTTACACTCATTTAAAATTTTACAGGTAATTAAGGATTTACCTTCTTCTAAAATCACCTTACAATACAATAAGGTCAAATAATCTAGCAATAGGCTAGCCCTTTTTCAATGATTTTTTGTGCATTGTAGAATTTATTTTTTTGAGATCCAAATGGTGAAACAATAGAACCAAATATTTAGTTTTTTTCGACATTTGCCTTGACATGAATAACAAAATTAGGCTCTTCTTGGAGTGTGATTTTTAGACTAAATCTATTTTTTCTTTGACAATTTCATAACATACAACCATATGTTACATACATGCCAAATTTCAAAAGTTGATGAAGGATTTAGCAAAAGATGCCTGCATTTCTTAGTCATGTGATTAGAATTTATTTTTCTTCCCATAAAGGTGGTTAGTATATGTATCTTGTGTCAAAATTCTTAGCCCTTCGGAGTGCCGCTCCACATTGACCAAACCAGTCTATTAATCACTTGAGAATTAATAGGGGCATATAGCCGCAGTGCATTGTCAGAGTGTGTAAATTTCGCGAAAGACGTTAGGACTCCAATAATGAGTTGTAGTAGAAGTCTGTTTAATGATCAACCGCGTGAGCATACATGGTGATTAATTGGGAATTTAATTAAATTCAATGAAATTAAGGAATATGAAGAGGATTTTCAAGCTAGTTGCTAAAAAATTAGAGAATTCTTACATTTCCAACTAGCTTCTAAAGCCACTTAGTTTATGGTGTTTGAAGATGAGAAGAGAAGCTCCTTATGTACACATAGGGTGGTAGGAGGTAGAACAATCCATGTGGGATATGTAATTTCGAATTGTAGTTTCTCAACCGCTCATAGTTAAATTTAAAGTAATAATTGTGTTAAAACTAAAATTACAGACCTCATTTAGGCATAATAGAATGAATTCTTTTAAAAAACTTTGAAGCAAAGAAAGTTGGATTATCAAGCTAGTTTTCATCTCCAAAATCCGTTTGAGGTTTAGAGCCTCCAATAAAAAGTTATGGATAAAATTAGGAGAAGGTATTTTAAAATGTCAAAGAAAATCTCCCTTTCTACCCCTTTTAGAATTTTGTTTATAACTTTTTATTGGATGCTTGAAACCAAACGGGTTTTTTGGAGATGAAAATTGGCTTGATTTTCCAACTTTGTTTAGTTCAAAGTTTAAAAAAAAAATTCATTCTACTTTGCCTAAATGAGGTATGAAATTCTAGTTGTAACACAATTTCTGCATTTGACAATGGGTGATCTCTCTTCAAAATAACCCATATCCTTTGAAGATTCACCATGGACAATTGATTTCTCTTTAAAAATAACCTCTTCACCCTTACTTCTCACCAACTGTCAATGAATTAAGTCTATTATGAGGCACTAAAAAAACCCTTGATGATAGATGTCCTTGGACTATTTTTGACATTTGCTTTTTTGTTCATAACTTGATTAGAAAACAAGGTATGCAATAATCAGGGATAAGGTGCATTATAAGACTTGAACCCTGATTATTTAACTATCGGTACTTGGATTTCGAACCACTGACAGTCGTCGGACATTGTGACTATAGGTGATTGACTATAGGGGAAAAGCAAATCATTAAGCAAAGTTAAATGTAAGTGTGGGGTGCTTTCAATTGCTCTGGAGCGGCCTTCTAGAAGGCTAAGAATTTCTCTAATACTTGTGTCAAAATTTCAAAAATATCCATTAAAATTTGACTTTGTAGGAACCTATCCAAATTTTTAATTGTTTATTCAATTGACAATTGTCCTTTTAAAAGTTGCTATGCTGGAAGCTCCCACTTCTAAGGGAGCAAAAGGGACCCCAATATTGGTTAATAATGTTGTAAAGACTCCATTACAAGGGTCTCATGAAAGAAAAGACAAATAATAGAATCTCACAAAATAGAAGAATCACAAAATCTTGCCCCTTGATTGTTTATTTAGAGTAATCCATGTATTGCTTGTGAGCTAACTCATTTTGAAAGTACAATTTTTTTTTGAAAACCCAATTTTCAAAATCCCACTCCAATAACGACTGGTGGCATCCATAGCTTTCTAGTGCTAGGTTGCACCAGAAAAAAATGATTTGGATAGAATGCGGCAACAAAATGCAAAAAATCTCACCAAAAATCAACAATTTAAAAACAAAATCTTGGATGAAATCGCCAAATTGTGGATATAAACATAATTATGGACGTGATATGTGCTAATGTGATATTTTCTATCCAATATGTGGATGAATGTTGAATTTTGGAGCATTTCTACAAAATGTTACATTGCCACTTTGGCACTTAATAAAAAATGAAAAAAGAAGCCCTGGTGGCATCCACTAACATTAGAGTTTAGGATTCACATTTGGTTCCTAGACCGATGTTTTATTACAGTAGTTGCAGGGCAACAACACTAGACATTAAATTGTGCCATCAAAGATGGGCCTTGCTGGCTGAATTTTTATCACGGAAAAATGCAGGAATTTTTTTGTTCGCCACAAATTTTTCTTTTTGCAAATTTTTGAGTTCATATTTGCAATCAGAGGCCCAAATATTTTCTACACAAATCAGCTAGGGGGGCTAGAAAGTATCCCTAGACACAACTCAAATATAAGGTAGAAACACCCAATAGCATCCCTGTACCTAATCATTGTTCCTAGATGGACATTAAACCATCCTTAACCCCTAAAGGACCATTGTCCCTTCGGGGGACAAATGTGTTTTTGGGCAGGTACCTACGGGCTGAAATTTTCTTTTGATTTTTTGAAACTTTTTTTGGAGGTAGAAAATCTGATTAGCGTCATGGAAATATAAATTTTTTCACAATCGGTGCTCGAGAACAAAAGTTATGACCAAATAAGCTCAAAACAGGGGACAGCGGGCAGCAAAAAAAATTTGCAATTTTATTTTTATTTTTTTAAGTATTTTTTTCTCATAGATTATGTTTTTGTCTATCTAGAAAGCTTTTATTCATTTCATTTGGATTTTCTAAGAGAAAATTATGGACATTCTTGTTTTTCAGGCAGTTAGAGCATCTTTTTGAAAAAAATAACTTGTAGGATTCGTTTTTGAATGCAATTTTTCAAATTTTTCAATTTTTTTTTGTATGGTTTAGACTACTTGCTAAAACAATCTCACCATTGGAATTAGTGAATTTTAATCCCACCTAAAATATATGAATATTTTAGATTTTCCTTCTAGCTTATACCTACTTCTATTTAACAATTTTTTTAATAATGAAAATTAAGTTTTTTTGAACTTTTTTTTTTGGACTAGATTCTCAACTCAATTTTCTAGTATAAGCATTAAAAGCTCAAAACTCTGTAGTGCAAAAAGAATAAAGTTAAAAATGTTCAAAGTCAAAAAATCTAGTCTCACAATGTGCTGAAAAACTTGTTTTTTTCACATTCTTGCAATTTGTGTTGTCAAAAATTCTGAAATTTTTTCCACACACTCTCATACTAGTTAGGTGTAAGATCCTAAGGTTAGATGTGAAAAACAAACATTTTTCAAACATTTTTACGTTTTGCTATAGAAATGGCATTTTTGAGTTTTTTTTGGCAGAAAAAGGGCCTCGGTCCTTTAGGGTTAAACTTTTGTTGAATGGTCTTTGACGTGTGTCATAAAGTTTTCTCCTCTCTTCAATGTAATTGGGTAAGTTTGAATATGTTAAAATTCAGATTTGGATCCACCTACAAGACAATTTTAGTGGTCTAAGTGATAGCAACTTTGAAAATTCATAGAAAATACATGCCAATTGCCAAGTCCGAAAAATCTCTTTTTTTTGGTTGGAAATTCATGATTTTCTCTCACCTTTATCAGAAAAATATTAATTTTTTGAAATGGTGCCTTTAGATATGCTGAATTCCTTACTTTGACGATTTTGGGTACTTCCATCTTAGGGGACTTTTTTTTACTTTATCCTTGAGAACCCCCAATTTACGCTGCTGGGCCCACATTCAATGGCACGATATAACGTCTTTTGGCAACAACTGTGCAGAAAATGGATCTTTCTCTGTGATCAACTGAATTCGTACATATTCAGAATTTCTGAAACCGGTAAAGACTGGAACATTATTATTATCTGGAATGCCTCCACCTGTCAATACAGTATTGAAAACATCTCGGAAGGTACCAAAAGCGTTTGAGATATTTCCAGCAACTAACTTAACTTGGGTACCCGGCAAACCGCCACTTTTAGCTTCTATGCCTAGTTCACATTATTAGACCATTCATGTTTTCTTGTTGGCGAGTGAAAGGAGGTTCCAACGCACCCAAGAACGCAACATTTGGATATTGTATGCAAAAGTTATGAAGGATCAAAAGCAGATGGCCGGTCTAAAACTCTCTCTTCAATGTATAGTAAAACCTCTCTTAGTGCATACTCTGTTGGTGCATAATATGCACTAAGAGAGATAGTACTTTGAAGCCTTTATTGATGAACAATGATTGGAGGCCTTGTAGTTAGAAGCCATGTGGTTGGAGGCCTTGTAGTTAGAAGCCACGTTAAGCAGTTTACAGTACTGCACCTCTCCAAATGCATAAACTTCTCCTAGTGCATAGTGCGGGGATTATGCACTAGGAGAGGTTTATGCAGTTGGAGAGGTTCTGTATTAAACTTTGGCTAACGTGGCCTCTCACTATGGGGCCTCCAACTACTATCACAAAGAAATGCTTCAAAGTACTACCTCTCTTCTTGCATATTATGCACTAAGAGAGTATGCACTAAGCATTAGATGAGATTTGAGGGCATTGGAGGGCCGTTTCAGGCCCGTTCCCAAATCTGGCCAAATTCTGTAATCGGTCGGTATGAGTTGTTTGAATTTAAAAATAAATAAAAATAAATTTATCCCAAATATCATTTTAGGCAATTTTTTATTTTTTTTTCCGAAAATGACGTGGCACCATTTTGACCACATCAGCCAGCTGCTTCTCTACATTTCCACAGTCTGGGAATGCAGAGGAACTCGCAGTCTTCCAAAGGCCTCAAAACTCCCCTAATGGAAGGTTATACTATGTTGATTATGGAGATGTACAAATAGTGATGATGGTGGTTTTAGGCGGGGTGTGATTTTGGATGGTTGTATCTACCTTAACATTTGGCTTGGATGCCTATAAATAAGATACAATACAAAATGTGTGGAACTATGTTCTAGTAGTTTATAGTCATTAGAGCATCCACACCTATACTCAACAAATCTAACGTGCCAAACACTCTTAAGATAGGCTCAATTCTAGCTCTTTGTTGAATCCACTAGCTGAGTCCCCACCGAGCTGTGGAAATATCTTGTACACTCAACAATATGTAGGCTACTGTTTATGCAGTCAAGGTTACAATTCATGCTACCATTATTGCTTGTCCAATGAGTTGTTGGAGTAGTGAGATCTCAAAAGTGAAGTCAAAATGAGGGGCACGGTGAAGGTAATGAACAACATAACAAGATTTTGTTCCAAATTCAATCTTTGGTTTGCTCAAGAATTTTATCCCTAGAATGTAAGGGTAGAGCAACATTACGGCTTGGGTGTGCCAAAAGCTAGTGTAGCCAACTCTAATGCACAAGGGTGTGCTAGCTGCTTTCAAATAGAGAGAGAAATAACTCCATTTCAAAACATAACATTGCTGAGCAATATTGGGAGGTTTCCTTTTGCTCCCTTGAATCTAAAGACTAGCCCAACATTTTCATTAGATGACTACTTCACAATCCACAAGGTACATCAAAGAATGGAAGGATTTAGCCACTCAATCATTGGAAATTAAATGGAAGTCATAGTAGAAGGTATCTTCATAGAAGGAAATACATTCCAACAAGGGAAGCCGTAAAGAGATTATATAATAAATATTATAAAAGCAAAAGTTGTATATGTGGATGTATCCTATTCAATAATGAATGGGCAATGGAGAATCAACCCCTTCTTGTAAAAACATATTTCCATTTTAGAGAAAGTGCTCAAACGTAAGGTTGAACAACCCAATGCTGTCAATCACCCAATTCCAACATCTTTGAACCCTCCCATTTGTAGAAGTCACCTACCCATTACCACAATTTTAGCATTTAGCATTATGACTATGCACTTAGAGAGGGGAAGCATCTTCATCGTGTAGTTTAGCATGGGCCTATCCATACTTTCCCAATTTCGTCCCAACAAACTTCAAAAGAGCACAAAAAAGTTTCATGTCTTATCAAAATGTCTTGATTCTACTTGCGAATGGCCGCTCAAACTTCTCAATCTTTGACCAAGACGTGAGTTGACAAATAGCTTCTTCCAAGGTATACCTAGATACCAAATCTGCTTCGTAACGGACATGTTTTACCTTATTCTTTTCCACCCATGATCAGATCAAATTTCGATTATTTGAATTCATGTAACTATCAAATTTGAATTCCTACTTGCAGTAGAAAACGAGTAATTGAATTGAACAGGCGGCTCCGTCGTCAAGTGGGAGTACGCGACGGAGAGAGCTGATTCTCCATAGCCCATGTGAGTGAACATGCTTCCCCAATTGCTTGTCATCTATGGATTGGCTTGCAGAGTTCGGGGGCCACCTTTGGAGGCGCCGTGGGAGGTGGAACAGTGATCATATTCTTCCGACCTGCAATTGGATAATTTAAAAGAGAGAATGGGATATAACTTACGTGCAATACAAAATGTGCAAGTGGGCGCCGGCGGCAAAAAGCACTGAAGCAAGGCATGTTCTAAACACTGACAACACTGAGGACTGATGCTCAGGATAATATTCTTCTTCAGTCCTTCTTTTTGCATCATGAAGTCCATATGTTCGAAGTCAGATTCGGAGCTTCGGACTGTCCTGCACCTCCATTCATGAACGGGACTGTTTGGTGCCTGCAAGTTGTTGGGAGCCAGGAATTTGAGGAAAAATCAGTCATCCCAGACCAATGTTTTTGTTTTTGTTTTCGGTTTTTAGATTTTGGAGAAGTAGCCAGGTATTTGTTCAATACTCATGCGATTATACTTAAGTGATACTTGCTGATGGGTAGACTGTAGAACCCACGACCTCAGCAATGGTGCCCGAAGAATCACAGGACGCCCCAACGCACGATATGAACTTCATCCGGGCAACAAACATACCAACGGATGAAGTTACGTAAACCCTATAGAGCGGAGCGTGAAGAGTTTAGGCTTGTAGCGGAGCGCCTAGCGTCGCTTTGCTACAAACCTCCGTAGGGTTTGCTAAAGGGGCTTAGGGACTGATTGGCCAAGTTCTTTGGGTTTTATTTTATTTTTTTAGATTGTAACAATCGCAACGGCAAGAAACAAAAGGTTGAACGTCATCATTGCACTGTTCATCCAACGCAACAAAGAGGGGAGGGGGGGGAATGAGGAAACCCAAAGTTCTCTTTGGCGATGGCAAGCAAGGTCGTCGGTTCTACAAGTGATCCCTTGCTGATATCTAAGGTAGGGAGCTCTAAAAGCAACCATGTAAGGGCCGATCCACCTTTTTCATGGTCTTTTGTGGACAAAAAGATTTTTAGTTCATTGTGCAAAGAAAGAAAAATAGATGTAGAATGTCACATAATTGGTTTCATATTTTTTGAAACATTAATGAATTATTTATAAGTTTTCAAAAATTTGGATAATATATGCAAAATGTGGATGAAAATTCATGTATTCATCCAAATGCTTATAATTTCATCTATAATATAGCAATGTTGTTTCTAGATTTTGTAGCAATTGAATATTTTCATCCATTGAAATATAGGAATTTATTGCCAAATATTCTCTCAACAAATTTGTGTAGCTTTTGAGCAATAAATTGCCCCTCCAAAATACTATTTACAATCACTCCTTATTGTGCTCAACCTAAAAATAATAGTATTATTTAAAAAACAACTTATAATAATAATTGAAACTCCTTCATCATACCCATATCATTGATTTATATAGAGTTTTCTTCTTCATCCCATGCATTTAGCTCAGAAGACACTCTCTTACTATAATTGAATAATGTTAAAGTATGGTCAATTGTAATCCAAAATGTACAAATAAGTCCAACCTCCAATGATGAAATCAAAAGTATACTATTCAAGCATGACTTTGCCAGAATTTTCCTTTTTAGCATGTCAATTTTTTTTTTTGATGGGAGTGAATAACTCTGCCAAAACAAATATTTCACCTACAAATATTTCAATGGGTTTGCAATGACGGAGATCCCTTTTGCTTTTGGATATTACACAAAATAGTGAAATTAGATTGCCTTATGTGAGATAAATTACCTCAAGAATCAATGCTTGTTCCACATGGAGACGCATGCCACTCTTTGAACCAGGCCTTGAACTGGTGCACAAATCTATGCCATACACATGGCTCTAAATTGAATGCATCATTGTACAAAAGCAGTGAATATTTCTATAGTGTGAACCGTTGAGAAACTAGTGTGGAGCAACCTAATTTCACTATTTTGTGTAGGAGACTTGTAATTGGTTGATATGCAAAATAAACTACTACATGAGTGGGGTAAACAAATAACCCATTCCACAAAACAATGAATGTCCCTTATATTTTAAAAGAATGATCATTATCCATACTATTGGTCAACCTTGTATCTTGTCCAATATTCTTTCATATTGTATTTTTCTTTACTCAAGTATCCAATCCAGTGATCAATATTTGTATTAATATTTTGTAATTTATTGTAAAAGATTATAATCAAAAATTTATTTTAAATCAGGAAGGTTGTACTCTTTCTATTCTTCTTGTGAAGGTATCTCACCTGTTTCTATTCCCTCTCTGTACTTATGAATAGTCTGCCAAACTATGCTTTTTCAATTGTATTTAGAGTTTATTCATATAACATTGTTTACCAATGAGGGAGGGGTCCTTTTCCATTGGTGAAAAAAGGACATGTACAGTATGGCCAACAAGAGCTTTAGAAATGTCCGGAAGGTATACATTGAGAGTATAAAATGATCACAACATGTACATTGAGACAACTACATCGGTATTGTAAGCAGCCTATGCTTTGAAATTGGTTTGCCTACAAGTCGAGAATGAGACAAACGGAATCTTTGCAAAAAAAATTCATCAAAATTTTGTTTTTAAGGGAAAAAATGTCAAAAATTATGAATCCTTTTTAAATCTATTTCTCTATGTGAGAATTTTTCTTCCTCAACCTTCCTTGTACCAGAGATAGGCTGAATTGCTTAAGTGGTTGGAAATAGGTCGTCATCCTGATAATACTTAGGGGAGGCAACCCATTCTTGATCACTTAAGGAATTACAGATTCTGGAACTCATTAATTCATAGCAACTTCGTTTTGATACCAAAATATCTAAAAGATCTAGAAAGGGTCCAAACCGACTATTGTTGCACACGAGAAAATTATCCACCTAAGAAGCCGTCCTCTTACATGCAATTCCTGAAGTGATTGGAAAATGGTCATCGATCGGGAATGGGTTGTCTCCCCTAACCTAAAGTAAACCAGCCTAAAGCCGCCAGCTTCCTATTTCCACCATCCTATTTTTGGCCCCATTTCCGCCACTACACTCATTCCAACTCCACTCACTTTCCTGACAAAATCAGAGCATTGATATCACAAAGACTAATGTGTCAATTTTTCATTGGTCCATACTTACGTGCTAATAGATACATGGAAGGGTGGTTATGGGTTGTTAGTATGATGTTTATGACTCCGGTCTACAAGTGGTTTTGTAATTTCAGGGTTGACACTTCAAAAATTCACAGAAATTACAATTTTGATCAAAAAAATTATAATTCCACTTGGGTTTGATTTGTAAAACAAGCACACACCTCTGAAAAATACATGCCCGTCTTGGAATTGACCCCAATTGATTCAGATTGCAAATCATGGTGGTAATAGGCTTGTCTACCTTAGATCCATTTTGTGCACAGTAGGTGCACTGCATCTGCTGCAATGCACCTGTCGAACGGTGTCAACAGACAATGGGGCGACGCTTCCAGTTTCTGGAATGTCGAGCCTCACCGCAAGGAGGTGTGGCAGGCTCCCTGTCGTTCGGCACGAACTTGCATGTTCATTCCGTAAGGTACTGATTCCCTTCATGTGAGTAAGTTCGGTGTTCTTCATGCCTGTTTTGAGGAACGCAAAACATCGAACCAAATGCCTGGTGACACTTGAAGCCCTGCACTTCCCGGAAGAACTCAGCGCC
Source organism: Neckera pumila (assembly GCA_963969595.1). NCBI lineage: Eukaryota > Viridiplantae > Streptophyta > Bryopsida > Hypnales > Neckeraceae > Neckera > Neckera pumila. The sequence continues at coordinate 16,643,244 of OZ018417.1, read as the reverse complement.
ATTCAAAAGACAAAAAAAAACCAAGCTTCCGGAAGCTCAGGAGTTTTGAGCATCAACAATCCAAAAAAGAAAACCACGCTGCAAATATATTACTCCCTTTTTATTAGAACTTGGCATTACCATCGTAGAGTGGAAGTGGCTCTATCTTGGTCGCCCAAAGTTCAAATTGGGTAATATTCAAATCATTCGTAGTGAGTTTTGATGCACTTCCATTGATAATAATCTCTAAGTTCTAATTTTACACCAATCCAAAAAGATAGTTTTATGCTTGGTGAATCATTTTCTGCTTGATGATGCTCTTGTGCAACTGAATTGCATGAATCTCGAGGTTCAAGCCTTGAGTCTGTGGACACGGAAGTGACCAACTGCAGTTTCATTTCATTGTGAACTAACATGATGAATTGTAGAAAGACATTCAAACATTTGTAGTACATAAACAAAGTATGCATGAAACATATTGATATTTCATGTTTCATGTTACATTACATTAGTATTCATCCAACAGAATACATGTTTGTGCATACTGTGTTAGCATCTATGCAATTTGTGGATTGCAGAAAGATATTTAAACATTGATAATACACTACACAATGCATTCTTTTGGAAGCATACCAAAACTAACACACTAGAATATCACAAGGTGCACTTTTCACTTTTTACAATTTAAATTATGCATAGACCGGTGATCTTTAACCCCGAAAGAATTATAAGGCCACCAGGTGGCTTCTGTAGAATTTGTAGAACATTTTGAAAATGTAAACCTCACTAGTAGTCTGTAAACAACAAAGAGACCCTAGATGATTTTTTTCACTGAATCTATTAATGCAATTTGATCAAGAAATGATGGAGTGTGCAATTTTTTGGTGAATTTTTTGAGAATGGAGAAGACGCTTTGGGCCGTCACTTCACATCCCATATCTTTTTTTTCTACACCACAAAATAATTTGAAAAAAATTATACATCAAAATCATGAAGATATATAACTGTGGGAAAAAAATCAGAGTTTTGAGCATTCCAATTTCAACATTCCAATGTCAATGTATGTACAAAGGATCACATGACCAAAACATCAATTTCATCAATCTTGTCAATGGTGGCATTTTCTCAAAAATTGTGCAGTTTTGTTGATCTTTTTTTTCATAGGAAAGCTATATAAGTCTTCTTTCATTTCAATGATGGCAATCATTAAAATTATTGTATGCAAATGAATAATTATGCTTGTTACAAGAACTAATCAAGAAACAAAAGGTATGCTTAAACACTTCCCATCCTTTAGGAGTTACCACTGAATGGTGTTAAGGGCACAAAGTGTCTTGATGAATGATTTTCTTTGTTGCTATAGAAATAAAGAATGCACCTATTGGTCCAAAACTTAAATCATATTTGAGTGAGTGCCTATCACTGAGGCGACGTCCTTCCAAGCTTAATTCCTAGAGTCCCATTGTCCTTTGAAAAGACAAAATGGATTTTGGACAGGCTCCTATTGTCACAAATTTTGTTGTGATTTTTTGATATTGTAAATTGGAGATGCTAAATTTTGAGAGCTTTGCTTGTGTATAGTTTTCACACAAATTAGACTTATGGTTTTGAAATTAGAGCATTTTTTTTGCAAAATGGAACTTGAAGGGCAAGACGAGCATAGGAAAATATTGACTTCTAAATGGGGCAACAAAAGGGACATGGGAAAGTTCAAGAGGAGGGCAATGGGTGAAAGAATGTGAGGTCATGACACCATATTGGCTCGCATATTGGCAGAGATATTTTGATTGTCTATTTTAAGAGATTTTTTTCTTCAAATTCAACATGTAATACATCATCGGAAAGGTCTTCAAATAAAGTTTCTAAGGATATAAAACGCACCTCCAAACTAAAAAAAGTTAAAAACACAAGAAGCATCCAAAGTTTGCTGTCAAAGTTTGAAACATTTCTTAGAAGGAGAATTCTAATAAGGAATCGAAAGGGAAAATGATGGGAACAAAAGGGGAACCTAATATGGACCCATTATTCAATCATTAGAAGAGATTTGAAGCCTCTAAGAGCCCCCGCAAGTTATTTTGTGTTCCCGCAGCATTCCCACGCAAAAAGCTGCTGGTTGATGTGGTCGAGAGAGTGCCACGTCATTTTTGAAAAAAAAAAAAAATTTAGCCTAAAATAATATTTGAGAGAGAAATTTTTTAATTTTTTTAATTTTTTTTAATTTTTAATTTTTGGAAAAAAACTTTCTGACAGCTCGTACTGGCTGTTCACAGATCTGGCTAGATTGGGGAACGGGCCTGAAACGGCCCTCCAATGCCCTCAAATCTCTTCTAATGGATGACCCAAATGTCATTGGCACTTGAGCATTAGAGTACCTTTCTAATTTAAAAAAAAACTAGAGGATATGAGCTGTTTTTATTTTTTTGTGCAAGTTTGTGAAGAATGAATAATTCTTTCAATCCACCTTGGGGATTCTTCTTTAGAAAAATTATGTGGTGGAAAAATTCTTTGCATGAAAGTATACTGCATTGTGAATTCTAAGCCCATTTTCACATTGCAAGATTTTATTGGAGATGTTTCACCTCTTTATCACTTTGAAAATTGGTGGAGATATGTTTAATATAGTCATTAGTGTGATAGTTTTTAAATTAAAAATCTAGTGTAAAATTTTTCTACAAATGGTGGTCAAAGTCACCTGGAAAAAAAATTCTTCAACTTCTATAGCTAATATCTTTCAATTTACATGGTCAAATTTTGTAAATTTTTTACGATATGCTCTTATGTAAGTGTAGTGGAAGATCCTACACTTGAAATCCCCCCCCCAAAAAAAACCCATTTAATTAGTTGTTTGCATGACTCAATGCAACATAATGTTAATTTTGAGTGGATTTTTTCAAGCAAGAAAAGATCTTGGAGCTTATAGAGGTAAATAAGTATTAAAGAAATAAGGTTTTAAAAAGAAGGTTTCACTAAGATCTAATGGATTAACCCTAGAAGGATGCCAGCCTATGACCAAGGTGGTCACTAAAAATGAAATGATTTTTGGACCAATAGGTGCATTCTTCATTTCTACAATGCTCTAGGAAGTCATCCATTAGCCACTATTTGGCTACAGCATCCTTAAAGGACAGGCTTGTGACATTGAAAATCATCCCTTTTGGTACCTCGTGAATCATTGGTTTAAAAATATCCAAAATTACTCAAACTAATGTACAAGACCTCCCTTTTTCATACAAAATTCACTTACACTTTTGTCTTACATAGAAGGATTCTATATTATTCATCACCTAAAAAACGACCGAGGTGTCTTTTAAAGGTTAATGCAACACAATAGCTAGGTATTCACATTAATCAAACTATGTCCGACTTTGCAATTTAGAGAATGGGGAGATTGAAATATAAACTATCTCAACTTGAATGAGAAAGTTACAAGAACATGAGACATATCTTTACCACCACATTAGAAGAGATTTGAGGCCTCCAAGAGCCCGCAAGTTATCCTATGTTCCCGCAGCGTTCCCACGCTGTAGAACGCAAGAAAGCTGCTGGGCTGATGTAGTCGAGAGAGTGCCACATCATTTTCAAAAAAAAAAATTTGCCTGAAATGATATTTGGGAGAGATTTAAAAAAAAAAAAAAATTCTAACAACCTGTACCGTCTGTTTTCAGATCTAGCCAAATTGAGAAACGGGCCTGAAACGGCCCTCTAATGCCCTCAAATCTCTTCTAATGAAATGAATCTTCTCCTTCCAAGTGAAGCAACCACTAAGCAAAATAGGATATTCACCAAAAATGAAGTTTGTAACATTTTCCAGAGATCTCTGAGACTAGTAGAATAATCTTGTCGTTTACTAAATAAAGTTGTGACAAGCTCGTATGTTATAAAAACCAATCCTAAACTATTGGAAAAGGATCCTGGATCCTTCACTATACCTTGTAATCCACATATACACACGTCAAAACTTTTTATTATAGGGGGCTATTTAGCTATTATTTCACAATAGATATGTCCCTATTGTAAATAAAAAACTTATACGTAGTTTTAGAGTTGACCAATACAACAAGTACAACATGTACACTAGACTAACTATTATAGAACACAACCCACACAAACAACACATATATAGACATCATCTATCAAACAATACAAATGAATCATATAGTCATATACAATAGGAAGAAACCACACAAGATTGAAAAACTTGCAAGTAGTATTATATTCGCTAAGCCTAACTTATGCATTTACAACTGCATAAGTTTAGGGGCCCAAAATCATACAAAATGTGCCAGCAAGTAGACTGGTTTCAGAGTCTAGGGTTCAAAGTATGGTACAACTATAGCTCCTATTTGGAAAAAAAAATCTTGACTATACACATACACAACCCAAAATGAGACATTGTTCATTATTTTGTCTACTTGAAGATGGAAAATGAATGTACTGCAGAATTTCAAATTATGTACTATGGATCATTACAATGTACTATATAGTAATTCTAATATGGTACGTTTCAAAGAAGAGCTGCTATAGTAACTTGAATATTTTTAAATTACTAGCTCCAACATTTTAAATGTGACCTATAATAGGTCTCGCATTGTTTCTAAAGTAACCGCTACTCAAGTACCCGGAAAAAGGATCTTTTACCTCCTTCCTTCTTGTATTGGAAACCCTTGTAATATTGTACTGAGTGTAGTCCCATCTTTGGTAAGTTTGTTGTACTGTCTACCGTCTCTGGAAGTTGAGGATTTTGATGCAAACGGCAAAGACGACACCAAAGAGAACGACAGAGCCAATATGCCAAATGATCACATAAGGCAAGAAGCTTTTCTTAAACCCAAAGTATTCCTTCAGAAAAACGTTTACTTGAATGTCACGACCATTCGACTTCATGGTGGAGGTCACGTCACCCAGCTGGGATGTTAGCAACCCATACAAGGTCCACGCTGTGGGGGTGATCCAGTAGTACCAAATCCAGTATATAGGCAATTGCTGCACAGACAGAGTTATACACAAATTAGCGTAGTTTTACATCAAATGCCAATATAATCACTCTCTATCAACAATAATAAAATTGTGAAGTGCAAAAGAACCAGCAGAAATCTGCAGTGGAACTGTGTAACTAAGTTAGAAGTTGCTAAATTGAGCAGGACGTCAGCTCAATTGCACAATTACAAAGTGTCATTTGAGTGGGTTGAATGTAGTAGAGGACTTACCGGACGAGGAATCAAAAACCCAGAGAACAAGTTCCAAAGCCCGTAGAAGGCTGAGGAGATAATGGCTGCAAATTGCGCGTTGGGAGTCATGGAAACCGTGACCAAGCCATAGTAGGTAAAGTACAGGAGGGTTAAGTACAGGAAGAAAATGAAGTAGAAGAATTTGACGGGGGTCCACTCGAACTGGATCATGGCATACACAATGCATCCATAGATCACCGCCTGTACAAATACGTATGGCCATTCGATCGTCACCTGAACAATTCAATTTGCAGTTGTGAGTACACAAGGCCGAGGCAATGTTGCGGGAGAACCGCTGGTTAGTTCGTGTGGAATTGGGAAAAGCAACGGTTGCAATTTGAAAGCATCAGAAAAACACTGGTGAAAAAATCTATTAAAATTTCTATTTAGAGTAAACAGTAGAGAAAAACCCAGACTCGGTACGTGAAAAAATGGTTCAATGTGGGAATTAAAGGAAAATAGCTGGTAACAAAAAAAAATATCCCAAACTCTGGGCAGAGGATTGATCTAAATACTTGAAATCACATGATGCCACATTCAGTGTTTGAAGAAAGCCATGTCAAGTCACCACATTGGCTAGCCAGAAAAAAGATTATAATCCACAACCAATCTGCTCATTCTAAGAAATTAAATTGACCAAAAAATACAAACCCTGCAGGAGAGCGGCTTTGAATTTAGATTAGCCACCCTAATTGTGCCAATATGTACCATTCGCGTACATTTCAAATTACGTGGCACAAATGATTGCTTGACACGAATAGGGTGGCTTACCTTGTGTAAAATATTCAGTCTCAAGCCTCCAAACTCTTTGAGCATTGTCTTGTCCAAACAATGGAAACTACAAATTCTTTTTCTGCTTGTAAAATTTAGAGCATGAGTTGATTACCTGGGCAAATGAGTACGGAAATGTGGAGTACATTCCAGCCGCACGCTCCCTGTAAAAAACCGTGCGTTCTACTGCAACTACAGGTTGTACTCCAGAACAGTTGTTGATGCCCACAAATAACACAGATGCGTACATGGCTCCCATCAGATTGAAGAGGTCTTGTTGAGTTGATCTGTTTTCAAAAAAATTGAAAATTAGCAACAACCCCAAATTTGAGCAAAAAAGCCAAAGGACAAGCCATAAAATTCTGGTGAGCAGTTGAGACTGACTGTGCACCCCTCTGGACAGTAGAGAATTGTAAGGACACTGTTGAAATCAAATTAAAAATATCAATTTCAATCCACTCTTGAGAGACTTTCACACAGGGGAGTTAGGAAAATCTAAGGAATTCAAAGTGCGTTGTACATACCTGTCTGAGCCCAACCCCCAGAAAATGCTGCCCAATAAAATTCCACTAAAGGTGGTAAAAAGGAGCCGCACAACATTATAATATGGATTCCGCCAGTAAGATCTGTGCTGCTTCCATGAAAGAGCCATACATTGCTGCCAAAATGACTGTGCGTATGTGGTTGGGAAAGAGATGTCTTCTGTATCTGGTGCAGGAATACTCAGCTCCTTGATTATGGTTTCATTCCGTCTGAAAATCACACATAACCATCAGCCACAGAAGAAATTAAACTCCCTCACGTCAAAAAAATAGTACTCCGTACTATTGAACTTATGCGTCGCAGCCAGTGACTGTATATGTACGTTGTCACTATTGTAACTTTTACCTGAAATCCCCTCCTCGTACCATGTTTCCACTACTGAACAGACTGTATCTCTGCTCGTTAAGTCCAGTCAGGGACACAAAACAAAATGAAGAGACCATGTTTGCACCACTTCACAGGCATCTCTCCTGGATACGCCCATCCCGGATCCCAAACAGACAGACTGAATTCAAATTCAGGGACAGCAAAAAACAAGACTGAGAGGCAAATCGAGAGAGAAACTCACTGATACAGCGAGCTCCTCATATAAATCTCCGCAAAATCCACTCCCGTAGTATTCTCGGCGCTCTCCGACGTCACATCCAGCATCCACGTACTAGGATTGAAGCCTTCCTTGATCGGCGGCACTCCTTGCACCCCTTGGAAATACTCGATCAGATGCGCCGACCTTGTTCCCAGCGGCCCGGCGTAGATCATCTGCCCCCCTCGTTTTAACAAGAGAAGCTCATCGAAAGCCTCGAAGATGTCAATGCTCGGTTGGTGGATGGTGCAGACGACTGTACGCCCTGTGTCGACGGTGTTTCGGACGGCGCGCATGACGATGGCGGCTGCGCGGGCGTCGAGGCCGGAAGTGGGCTCGTCCATGAAGATGATGGAAGGGTTGGCGACGAGTTCGACGGCGATGGTGAGGCGCTTGCGGGCTTCGGTGGAGAGGCCGGTGACGCCCGGGAGGCCCACTATGGAGGAGCGGAGGGGGGTGAGTTCGACTAACTCCATGACTTCCTCTACAAAGGCCTGATTAGAGGGAAAAAAATAAAACATCGGAGTTAGTGAATGTCGAGTAGATTCATGACTTGACCTGGGTATGTTCAACGGAAATCTGTTCCTAGTCCTCGCTATTAGAGCTTTGTGCTATGGAATGTGCAAAGTTTGGGCACTCTGAATCGCGCCAAGGTACATTTTCTTACTACCGGTAAGTATTTTTAATTGAATTGAATTGAATTAGAGGTTGTGGCCAAAGCTTCAAGGTTTTCACTTTTCATTTTCACATGATCCACTTCGTTGAATTTGGCATGAATTCATGACTTTGGGGACCTGACATGTAAACCCATATCGGTCCTAGTTTTAAGAGCTTTCTGCTGTTGCATGTGCGCAGGTTTAGGTCTCTTAATGGCGCATATGTATAGAAATTGAGTTTACAGTTTTGTATCCAGTTCGATTAGAGGCAGTGCAAACCGAGACTTGCAATTTTCGATTTCTCGATTATCCACGCTGTTCAGTTCTTAGTGTTGACTTCTTAAATTTGAGCCATATTACTCAGTCAAGCTAGTCTGCGATTACCAAACGAAGAACGACTTCTTCCACAAATGCTTGCCAAATCATTTTCACTCCCGACCCTGATGAATTTAACGGTTATAAAAGATAGTCGAAACCCAATATAACATTCATGGCTAAACTCTATACATGGTTTACGATTATAAAAAAACACCAGGAAATCCAGTTAGTATATTACCTTTCTTACAGACGGGCTAACTTCTTTGGAAAGGCGGAGCCAAGCCGAGTAGATGAGCGACTCATGCACCGTAACGTTCGGGGAGTGGATGTCAACCTGCTCACAATACCCGGAGATTCTTGCAAACGTTTCCTGCTTTTTAGGGTAGCCGGAAATGAAGATGTCTCCTTCAATGTAGCCCCCCGTCTTTCTTCCTGCCAAAACGTCCATCAGAGTTGTTTTTCCAGCGCCACTGATACCCACCAACGCTGTCAAAACCCCGGGTCTAAATGCCCCACTGATGTCATTCAGCAGCTGCAGTCTGTTCTCAGTAATTCCTTGGGCTTTCATCTCCTGCACAAGTAGACTAATATTTCAGCACAAGTAGACCAATATTTCAGTAAGATATGGGTTGCGGTACATAACAGTCTTGAAAGGCTCCTTCAACACCTTTTGAAAAACGAATCTAGAAGATCCCTTTGTACACAATCTAGAGTTCATCTGAGTTGGGAGGTAATAGAGGCTACGGGAAGGAACACACGCTAACTAGTCACTCGCTTAGCATCATTGATGCTTTCAACAAGGAATATCAAACTATTCAGTCCTTTCTTCGGGTTGTCATCTATATTGCAGACTTGGCGAAAGGAATCTAGATTCTTTGTAAACGATCATCAGCTCATCTCAAGCAAGCGGTAGCAAAAGCTCCAGCAAGAGGACACATTAATTGACCACTTCCCGAGTGCCGGGTATGTTTTCTGCAATGAATATCAGATTTTTTGAGTCCTTTTTTGGTTGCCCTCAAGGATGAGTTCTCACAACTGCTAAACAATGTTATGTATATCATTTATCATTAATAACATGAATTTCAAAATATTCATGCCATCTAAAAGTGAGAGAGGAATGAAAAAACATATGTTCACTTACAGCTGGCATGTCAACAAAGTAGTTGATGTGGTGGAAAGCAATAGACAACGGTGTGAATGGCAACACCATCCCTCGCTTTGCTACCACTCCAGTGGAGGACTCCAACATCGCTTGCTCATAAGCATTTTCTGATCTAGAGGATCGTGAGGAGCGAGCCCGAGAGGAACGGGAGAATGGTTTCGATAAACGTCGAGACTTATTACCGATTTCACCAGAAACATTTGCCAATCCTGCATTCATCAACAATCAATCACCAGTTTATTAAAACTGGCTCAAAAAATTTCGTTCTAATGCTTACACTCTAAACTCTTAAATACAACAATCACTACTAGGATATTGTAGGATATCCTGCATATTAAATACACTATCATTGATTGCAGCATACTTGTCACACATCCAAACTATGTCGTAGTGTGAAAAGTAGAGATCCAAGTGAAAAGATCCCAATTTTTTTAAGTGAAGACTACTTAATGAACATAGGCAGCAAAGATTGAAGGTAAGGTAGTATGCTCTTAAAGAAACCATTTAAGCCTACCTAACTCATCATTGAAACTAACTCATCATTGAAAGTAATAGATATTTCAAAAAACATGTCACTCATTCCTAGATAGGGGTCACATTTAGAACACAATCGCTTTTAGAGCAGACTACCTTATTCGTTAAGTACGCAATGGGAGTTTGGTAAGCCTGTGTCAGTAAAAAAGAGGACTTGAGCATAAGCAAGAAAATCTTTGGATTCATACTAACATGAATTGTAGGATAACTCTATTAAGTAGATATGATGCATTACCATTGAACTGGGTGAGTTCTTCTCCAGTTTGGTTGGCTTTCTTCTCCTCCATAGCTTCTTTAGATAATGTGCTATTTGGTTTCTCCAAAGCTGTAGCACAGCAAAGTCACATCAAACTAAGTGGGCTAGTCACGATCTTTTTGTATGTCCGCAGCACTTACTCAAAGGTTCCCGACCCATCAGGAGATGGCGCATGCCACTTGATTTCACAATTGAGCAAACGTGCTACTCCGTATATGACTACAGTAAATTGCACAATACATTGCTGAAATGAAGATCTCTCCTTCACTCTCTAGCATTGAAAGTACCCAAATTTACGATCATGGAATGGGATCAACTTACGATTGAGAACTTTGAGGAAGAAACAGTAGAGGAGGTTGAATAAAATGGAGTACGCAAGGAGGACCCCCACTCCAAGCCAATACCAGTAGCCCTTATTAAAAAGGCCCCTACTCAGCAACACTTGTTGCCCAAGAGTTGCTGCATCACCAAACGGCCCCGGTATCGGTGGCTGCAAGAACAACACAACACAACACAACACAACATTAGCAATCCCGCTTGAAATACTCCAAAAATGAATGTTGACTCCGCTCAGCAGCTCCTCCAACAACGCCGCAATAAAAGGCAGAACCACCTTGAACCACCACTAACCTAAAACCATCATTCTCTGGTACATTTGGGTATTCCAGCAACATTAAAATCTCCGACTGCAACAGGCAGTGGTGACTTAAGAAAACATCAACTGAAGCTTAAGAGGTTACTATAATTTATCAACCCATGCAGATGGGGAGTCTTTGGTGAAGACTAGTTGGGACACATTGGTGTTTGGTATCCAAACTCAAGCTTAAAATCTGACAGCTGCGAGAATTCTTTGCGTTGAGTTAATGTTCAAATGATGCTGCAACCCTAAACCCTTAAACCCTAAACCCCGGATTTCCTTATTACTGTTATGAAACTTCACAGAGGCTTAGGATTAAGTTTACCTTGTTCCATCTGTCTGCCAGAAACTCGTTGACAGCAATGGCGTTCTGGGCATAGGAAAGGGGAGACATCCAGAATCCCCAAATCCACCAGGGTTGAATATTCTTCGGGGAGATGATGAAGCCTCCCAACACGAACAACACGAGGATAGCGAAGGAGCCTCCCGTTTGCGCAATGATCATTGTGCGCGTCACCGAGCCGATCAAACGAAACATGCCCAGAGCCATCTGGTGCATTGCAAACAACACCAACCAATGTCGGAAAAACCTGCAGACAGGGAGCCAAAGCCCATTCCGTTAAAATTCGCGCAATTCCATGATAAAATGGATCCTCGTCAGAAGCCTTTCGTAACAAGTTCGTGAAATTGGCGCAATTCTACGTCGAGGTAGATCCTCGTTGTAAGCTTTCAATCACGACGGGCAACAAGTTCGTGAGATTGGCTGAAATCTAAGTCCAAATTGATCCTCGTTGTCAGCCTTCAATCGCCACGGGCACCAATTTCGTGAACTTAGCGCAATTCTACGTCGAAAGAGATCCATATTGCACACCCGTCGAGTTTGGCCCAGTTCTTCGTACTTACTTACTACCCGCTGTTTTTTGAAGGGTCCATTACCGGGCCCCCCCAACCTAAAACCGTGCCTTCTAGACTTTATTATCCCGTGAATTTGACGGAATTCTACGTCGAAATAGATCCTTGTTGAATCCCACACGCACCAATTTCGCGAAATTCCGGCGATGTTCGCAATACATTCCACGAGCAGATTACGCGCCATGACCGTTAGAATGGTGACATTTACGACAGTGGCACAATTCCAGAAGCCACACCCTAAACCCAACACGAGTTCTAAGTTGCAAAGCATCGTGCACTGGAATGTCCCAAGTCTGGCACTCCAAAACGCACCGTAGATTCACAATTCAACACCAATATCCAACGACGAGCACAAAAGAAGAAGGCAAAAGACAGCGTGACGAAGTGCTTACCGACCGGGCTCGGGGGCGAATCCGATGGTGAAGTACGTGATGCTTATCCAGATGAAGGACTCGTAGAGGGAGAGCGGCACGCGCAGAAGGTACGTGGGCAAAACGAACGCCCACGGCGGGTAGAACAGCAAGTCGCGCTGCTTGTAGAACACGGGCAAGCGCTGGATGGTGAGTGACATCTCCACGAATCCGTTGAACATCATGTTGATGAGCCCGAAGAAGAGCGCGCCCAGGTAGAATCCTCCGTCCACAATGCTGTTTGGGTGAAGCGTCGTCCGGAAAAACACCGACATCGTGATCAAAGCCACGATGCTGGTTTGCACCGACTTGAAGATGTAGATCACTTTGTTGCGCTTCATCAAAACCTGCGATCGCAGCATTCATGGCATCCATTTTCGGTTACATGATGGCCAACATTTTTGTGCTGATTCTTGTCGTAGTTTTCGATCGAATTCATGATATCCTTCGCTTGAAATTCGAATTCTTATCATTTTGCATAGGAGATATAAATCCTTCACTGATTCTCTTGATATAAAAGTTGACTCCATCCAAAGAATGCTATTTACAATATGATCAATCAAAATGACTGTTCCAAACCAAGAATCCTCGGTCCTTTCGGGGTAAATGAAAATGGAGAGTGCGTTACCTTCTCCCTGTCCATGCAGGCCTGGAAGAGCTGTCGCGGGGTAAGCGCATAGCGCTCCCGGACGAGCGCGGCGGGGTGACTGGTGTTGCGGTCGAACGGCGTGGCCAACTCCTCCGCCAGCTTCTCGCCCACATGCCACTTGGGATACGCATCCGCAAAGTCACGCACCGACACGTACTGCCACAGCTCCGCCTTGTCATGCCAATACTGCTCCTGATCCTTCCTCGACGTCACCTCCTGCACAGACAGAAGGCACACACGGTCCCACCAATTCAGATCCCATTTCTTCATCGACGTAGGAAATTTTCATCTTTCACCTTACCACCTGGAGTCTCACTTTCTGAAACAGTTTGAATCTGAGTGACAAACTGTGCGCACGGTATTGTGGCAAGTCACAGGGAGATGATTCTTGTCAGTTCCCTCCCGGAAATATCAGAAGTTTCCCAAATGAATTAACACCAAGGTAGAGGCTCTGTTAATCATACAGTACATTAGAGGCTCCATTCAGCATACAACTGAAGGACCATTGCACTTTGATTTGTGCTAGAAGGGTGAAAACAGCACTTCCTCTATATTGACACGTAATTTCTGGTAATTTCTGATTAGTTTTAGCTCAACACAATGCAAGTGCGCAGAATTGCAGATGCCACAAGTTCTAGCTAGTTGTAGGGAAAGGCTCAAAGTTCACCTGTATGGGGAATGGAACCTCTCCCTTACTGTATGGGGAATGGAGATTTTACATTAGCGTACCAGGAATTGGGGTGAATCAGGAAAAATGCAATCGTACCTGGAGGAAGTCGGCGACGCCCTTGCGCTCAGGGCACTGGAAGCCCATGTGGAGGAAGAAGTCGAGCACAAGGTCTCTAGGGCCCTGGTACACGATCTGTCCCTCCGACAGCAGAATGACGTCGTCGAAAAGCTCAAAGGTCTCCGGTGCCGGCTGCAGGAGCGACACCAGCATGGTGCCGTCCAGCACATGCACCGACTGGCGCAGGCACTTGACGATCTGGAACGTGGTGGAGCTGTCCAGTCCCGTGGAAATCTCGTCCATGAACAGGGCTTTCGCAGGACCGACCACCATCTCGCCCGTGTTCACGCGCTTCTTCTGCCCACCGGAAATCCCACGATGCATGTCGTCGCCCACCAGCGTGTCTGCGCAGATATCCAGCGCCAGGATCTGGAGGTGTGCACATGCCACAGGATCAGTAAACAACAACATTCAGGTTCTAAAACCCTAATTCATGCTCGTGAAAACAATGCACACAACGTTTGGCTGTGTGAATACATGGACTTCGCAATCTGGGTGTGCACACGCCACAATTTCAGTGCACAAGAACATTCAGGTTCGAAAACCCTTGTTTATTCTCGCTAAACAAACGCACACTGGGTGTGGGAATTGCTTGTTGCACCAATTGATATCTTTTTGGGTTTTGCTGCACGAAGGAATTCAAGGGTTTTGCAATCTCCGGGCCATGTTGAAATTGCGCATGGTGCGTGATAATTGCTCGTTGCACCAGAATCTTTTCACTTGGGAATGTGTGAATTTAGGGGCTTCGATATCACCAGGTCATTTGGTTTCTGATGGATTACTTTAAAACTGAGCATGGGTTCCAGAAAATTGGGAACTGGGAAACACGAGTCCCCTTATCATGCAGTTTTTGGAAGTTTATCCCATGAAGTTTACATATGTGCAAACTAATGCGAAGCCCTGCTGAAACAACATTGGATCTAGATGTTTCCCAACCTCCAAATGTCAATTTTCAAAATCTCTCAATGTTATTAAACAGGGGTAGGGAGTTCAAAATCGCCAACGCCAAGCTTTGCAACACCAGCACAAAATGATGTTAAAACGAGCACGGTGTTGGATTTGATCCTTTCTACATTTCCTAACCTTACATTCTTGTAAATTACAATTGAGCCATTGATTTCAGACAGGTGGTGCAAGATTTCGGACCTTCAAAATGTAGTCAGTCATGAGACTGGTTCCTTGGCCGCGAAGAGCGGTGGCCTTCATGAAGACGTCCATATCCACATCGGGCCTGATCCCGAGCTCCTTCTCTCTCCTAGCAAGCTCCGACAGCACGTCTGTTTCACAACATCCATATATTGCGAAGTTAGAAATTTACGCCATTTCGATTGCTCGAGGTCACAAGCCACGAACCCGAAAACCTCATGAAATTCACTATTGCCAAACGGTGTGCGTACCGAATCTAGGACCCACGCCTTGACAGCGTCCGGCGAAGTCGAGCGTCTCGCGCACCGTCAACTCGCCCATCTGAAGGTCCCGCTGGCTGATGTAAGCGCACGTTCTCTCCGGGACAAATTCGTTCATTTCGTGGCCATTGTACGTCACTTTGCCGGAAACCTCCAGGGCTTTGTCCAACTTCCCAGAAAGGGCCAACAACAAGCTCGTCTTGCCGGACCCCGGTGGGCCGAGAAGCAACGTCATTCTACACCACCGCAACACCAGCACCACAACAGGGTGAGTTTATTTGAAAATCTAAACAGAGTACAATTGGTCAAAAGAAAATAATTGAAGGAAATCTGAAGGTACCTTGATGGCTTCAGGATGCCGCTGACGTCGTGCAAGATGTTGAGTCTCTGCTTTCTCGAGGGGGAGAGACGCAGCATGCCTAATATCGTCTGCGCAACAAATTACAAAACAGAACAAAATCCAGAGCATAATTAAACAGTGCTTCGACTAAAACTGAATTGGCGGTGAAATGAGTGGTCTCAAGCAGCTTGAGAAGCATGAGCTCAAGAGGAAATGAAGAAGCCTCCGCATTTCATTTCCAGGTGTTTCGAAATTTTCCTCTCCATTTATGATTCCATCCGACTTCCTAATTCTCAGAGCTTAGCACGTCACAATTTCGGAGCTTGAGACATATTTCTAACGACTGTGACTACGAGTGTAAAATGTCAATTCCGTTAAATTGGCGGCGCCATTTCCACATTTTCAGTAGCTTGCTGTGTCAATAGATTACTGCAAACTACATGCAAATTTCATTTCATCCACAACACGGTGCATCACTAAGGTAGAATTATCTCGCCCCTCCTCATTTCCTTCCTACTTGCGAGCCCACCGCCCCATTTCAATGGAATTGACGTCTCACTCTGCAGCAGGAGCTAGTGAAGAAGAATCCATCAAGAACTCGATTGGAGAGACACTACTGACCTCGATGAGAGTCAAGGAGAAGTTCGGCAACGAGGGCAACGCCCTGCTCCCCACATACACATCCGCTTCGACATTGACATTCTCATACCGCACTTCGATCTTCGGTAGCACGATCCCCACTTTGTCAATCCGCTCCCGGAACTTCAACAGAAACCGTTCGTTGTCTTCCTCCGTGACGCGCAGCAGCTTGGAGATGATCTGCTGTCGATCCTCGTAGCTCAAGTGGCGCACGTCGATCTCTTCCTGGGAGGCTTTCCCATCCGCACTCACGTTCTTCATGATGGCCGTGCGCATGCGGTTGTACGTGGGCAGCTTCTGCAGCGCCGCCCACTTGAGCGACTCCTCGTCGTCCTCCTGGTTCCGTTGTGTGGAGGAGCGGGAGAAGACATTATCCCCACCACCCCGTCTGGAGTCCGACATCTCAAGGATCACGGACGACGGGTCCATGGTTTCAAATCTGTAGAGCCTCAACTGCAGGAATGCAGGTGAAATCGGTTGTAGTCTTTAGCAACTAGAGGATCATTGCGAGTGCTTGCTATCTACATCTTTGCAACAACTAGGGTTCCGTGGTGTTGTCGGATTCATGATTCTCAGCCAGGCGTGATTCACCTGCACACCCCAAATGGCACAACTGCACTAAACATTCTCACTTTTGCAATCGCGCGTCTGGAACCCAAACCGCCCCCAAGGCATGCCACAGTTCTAGATTTTTACACTTCCTGCACTTGAATTGTCTCGATTTTGGTAAACACCTAGCGACCGAATTCACATTCGGGAGCCATAGCCAGCAGAGTGTCGATCCTTTCTTTATGCTGTGGCAAAGCTGTACCTTAGGACTTTGGGAGCTCCATCTCTCCCCCACCCGGCCTGCTGTACGTAATACTGTACGTCTTGCCCCACTCAGTCAACGTTCACTTCGTCAGAGTCCAAGTCTCCTACTTATTGATGACATCATTTGGCTTTAACGGTTGAACACAAAGGTCCCTGAAACTCAGCTTTTTGTAGCAACCATGACAGAGTGACATTTGCACTTGCCACTTGCTCATCTCTAAATGGATGGAGGACAAAGTACCCATGTGAGAACCAGTGGAAAAAAGTATCAAAGTAGGTCTCCGACAATGGCAAAGTCATTCATACTTTTTTATGTCGAGTGCAACATGGACGGAAACCTCTTTTCAATAAAAATTTGATTCGAAGAGCTTTCTTTTCTATAAAATTTGATTCAAAGAGGTACCAACACTGCAGTGGCTGCGGTGTACCCACCCCCTCTGCCAAAACACTTGGAAGTCACTGGGTTGACATATTTTGCTCCTTGACTTGACCACATCACCAAACTTTATCAAAAGTCATGATATTATACAGCATTAGTGAGTTCTCATCACTGAATTGTATGAGCAATTTAGAAGTAAGAAATTGAATTGCTGGCTGCTTGGGTTGTGACAAAAGTATTCTTGTAACTTATGCTAAAAGGGTAAAGGTCCTCGCAGAAGTCTCTATCATTTAGTCAGCACAGGCAGAACAGGCAAATAATCCTAAAGGAAATGACAAATTTTTGTTCTAGAATGTTCACTTGGTGGGAATCCACTCTAGATTTGCACACAAGTTTTTAAAAGAGAGTGACGCCCTACCAGCGACCAAGCTTCACTTCATGGTTGACTTTTGGGTGGTATGGTACTCATGCCACCGAAAGTGGATACACCCCAAATCACACCTTGTCTAAAAACCCCGCATCATCACTCTGTCTACATCTCCAAAATCGATATGTATCTTTGTTGAAGAAATGATTTTAGAACATCTATCAAAACAAACATTGACTTTGTAACTTTTGTATCCAAATGTTGGCATTTTTTAGTGCGTTGGAACCTTCTTGCATTTGCCAACAAGAGAATATGAAAATTTGACCAATCTAGTAGTAGTAACAATGCATTAGTAAAATAAGTGGCGCTTCTTGGGTGCCTTTGCTAAAAAATCTCAGTACACTCATGGGCACTTTTCACTTATGACGAAGCCAAGATAATATAATTAAGATGTGGAGCTCTCTTTGGTTGACCTGGAATCATTTTCTAAGCTCTTGGGTGGTGTGAGTGCTCAAACTTTTTTATTCTTGGCCCTGCGTGTAAAGCATCCTATGTACTATCACACCTTATCATGGTATGGTTATAATGTTGTTTGCTATTCTAAGCTAAGTGATTATACACTATAGAGTCTATCCTTCACAAGGTGAATCATGCATTTCTGCGTCACTCTCTTCATATGTGCCTACACTCACAAACTTGCCCAACAATGTAACTTTTTTATTGTCAGACACAACGGCCATGTAATGATGGTCAACAAGATAAAACACCAATTTATACTATTCTTAATTATGTTTATTTGTTTGTGTTTCATAGTTTACTATAATAATAATAAATTGGCAGATCTTGAGCTCTCATTGGGATGGATTTTGTGAAATGGAATTAAAAAAAGTCCTAAGTTTCCTACACTCTTGTTGCAAAGGCATGAGGTAAGTGGTTTTCTTTGCTATAAATCACAAAAGTAGACTATTCTACTGCCAACGTTTGACACTTGTTGCTATTGTTCTTCCCCACTCTAAACTGGCTAAGAATACCAATCATATATAATCATAAATGCTTTTGGACTACAAATAGAATGCCCATAGACCCTGTGGCCGCAATAACTAGACACAATACAATCAAGTTTACCAGAATCAATGTTGTTAAGGTTATCTATCCTTACATGACTTGGAATGTTATAATTTTATGTCATGTTATAATTTTATGTCATGTTTCATCATGACCCATCTTGACCTATTATGATTCTGTCAAGATTTTGTTAGAATTTTGACAAACCTAATCCTAAATTCTAAACTCAAGATTTTTAAGACTTTTTTCCTTATCATATAGCAATCATAGGACAAAATGGATTTTGGATAGGCTCCAATGCTCTCAATTTTTGTGGTGATTTTGAAACTTTTGTGAATTAGGAAATCACATTAGCTTTCTGGGAATATTATTTTTATTTCAATTGGTGCCTGGAAGCAAAAGTTACATCACCCCAAGTCCAAAATGGATTTATCATGTAGCACAAAAAAATCACAAAAAACCAAAATTGAAATTTTAAAATTTTATTTCTCATAGAAAATATTTTTGTCTATATAAAAGGACTTGATTCATTATAGTTTGAGTAATTTTGTTTTTGGGACAATTTAAGCATCAATCAATACCTTAAATGAGTCTGTTTGTTTGTTTGTTTGTTTGTTTGTTTGTTTGTTTGTTTTGTTTTGTTTTGTTTTGTTTTGTTTTGTTTTGTTTGTAGCGTGGACAACTTCCTGACCATGCGTCCCCCGGCCGCGTGCTTGGTACCGTCGAAAAGCTCTCACCGAGGAGGGGTGCACCGGCTTGATTTCGTGGTGTTTAGAGCGGTGGTGCAAAAGTTATTGAATTTCAAAGTATTTATTGATTAAAAAATTAGAAAATTACTTTTACTTTGATTTTGGTGGCGTTCTTGCTACTGGGAGTGGAACCGAGAGTTAGAAAATTACTTTTCCTTTGATTTTAGTTGTGGCAACAACACAGGGCACACTATCAATACCTTAAATTAGGCTGTTTGTTTGTTTTGTTTTGTTTTGTTTTGTTTGTAGCATGGACAACTTCCTGACCGTACGTCCCCCGGCTGCGTGCTTGGTACCGTCGGAAAGCTCTCGCCGAGGAGGGGTGCACCGGCTTGGTTTCGTGGCGTTTGGAGCGGTGGTGCAAAAGTTATTGAATTTCAAAGTATTTATTGATTAAAAAATTACTTTTACTTTGATTTTGGTGGCATTCTTGCTACTGGGAGTGGAACCGGGAGTAGAACTGGGAGTAGAATCGGAAGTAGAACCTGGAGTGGAACCGGGAGTAGATGAAAATTGGGCCAACGGCATAGGGTCACACTAGTATTCTTGAAAAGACAACTTGTAGGATTCATTTTCTAATGCAATTTTTACAAGTTTTTGAGAAAAAATTGTATGGGGTTAAGATAATTTGCTAGAACAATTTCACCATTGGGATTAGTAATTTTCAATTCCACATGAGAGCTATTTTACAATTCAGTTCTTCCTTCAATCTCATATCTACTTCTATTTAACAATTTTTTAAAGGATGAAAATCAAGCAGTTCTTTTTGAATTTTTTTTCCTAGACTTTCAATTCAATTCTTCAACATTAGAAATTCAAAATCTGTAGTGTAAAAATTTTAAGCTATAAAGATTAAAAGCCTTAAAAATCTAGTCAGACAAGTTGCAAATAGATTTTTTAAATTCAAATGCAAATATCTTGCAATCCACTTGGCCGAAAATTTTGAAACTTCTTCCACACATTCATATACTAGTCTAGCACAAGATCCTAAGGTTAGATATGCAAAACCAACAATTTCTAAAAAGAATTGCAATAGAAATGCTAGTTTTGAGTGGTTTTGATGAAAAGAATGCCTTGAGAGTCTAGAGGTTAAAGACAAGATCCATTGCCAACTAGTCAAACATCAAGTCTAAGCTAAATTTAGCCTATTAGATTGTGTTTGAATATCAATCCAATATTTTTGTTACTTAAAAATATGAATTATACATCACTCTAAGAAATTTCAATTAGTTTTGTGAAAAATTGTAACTGTTATCATTTTTGTTGCAAAAATTACAAAAATAAAATAGCAAAAGCAATCCAAATTATATGAAATTTTCTCAAGAGGTACAAATAGTCATGGAGACTATTGTGAAAATATTTCAATTGGTTATTTTATTTTTTACACCCAAAACAGCTCCATCAAAGACCTTAAAGTCAAATTCAACTATCAAACCAAATTTATCCCTATATTTATTGATGTATAGAATTTTGATATTTTGGGCTAGTGGAAAAATACATTTTTTATTTATATAGTTCTTTTATGAAATTTTGATGAAAAAATAAACTTATTATAATTTCTTAAAATTGAAGGTAGGAATAAACTTATATCAATTATAATACATACTAGTGTGCCATGTGCCATTGCCACAATCAAAATAAAAGTAAAATTCTTTAAAAAAAAATTCAATTCATAAGAAAATTCAAAATGCAATATCTTTTACAACATAGTACCAAACCTCATGAAACAAAGCCCATGCACTCCTCTTTATAGAGAACTTTCTACTTATGGTACCAAGAATGCAACCAGGGATGCACGGTCCAGGAGATCTCATCATAACCAACGAACAAAACTTTTCTGGAACATCAGTCCTTGAAACTTTCAAGGCACAATTCTGACTCCCTTTTGTTCACTGATTTTTTCTTTTGACTTGCAATACAAGCGGCGCTTTTTCATTCTTTGTTCAAGAGCAGCAAAAAAGTTTTTTAACAGCATTGTGTGTCATGCATTGAATCTCAATCAGTTTACCTAGTCTACCAGTGTCAATTGGTCTTCCGGTATACTTTATACTTTTGGTCCATAGGTGCGAACAAGTGAACAACCCAAACCATGTCTCATTTTATATCATTCAAGCCATGCATCATTTTTTTATTTTTTATTTTCTTGAAACACATGGACAAATTCCATTGCAAAAGGAAAGAGTACATCGAACCTAAAGCCAGGGCCCCGGCGGAAATATTTTCATGCATCACTTTTACAAGAAAGAAATGGGCAGTAAGGTTGAGGCACCAATTGTCAACCAAATCCAATACCCAACTTGTAAAGGTGCAGTATTTCCAACCAAGGCTGGAACAAATTTCCAACCAAGGCTGGAACAAATTTCCAACCAAGGCTGGAACAAATTTCCAACCAAGGCTGGAACAAATTTCCAACCAAGGCTAAAACAAAATTCCAACCTAAGCTTAGAATGTGTGTTGTTGGGTCCTTTTCAAGGTTGGAACTAATAAGGTTATGACACATGTCCCAAAGTAGTGAGCAAGAAAGTAGGAAGTAGTGAGCAGGATAGTAGTGTTTTCAACTTGGAATTGGAAGATTCTAGACATTGACTATTGGTCAAGAGTACTTTTTGGTTTCCAAAAGTCATAGTCATTTCAATTGTAGGAATAAAATTCTGAAAATTTTGCTATCCCCATATTTTCTATCTTCCTACATGGAAAAAATTTCCACCACCTCATACAATGCACAATCTGCTCCAAAAATTTATTAATTAACCCCTAAAGGACCATTGTCCCTTTGGGGGACAAATGCGTTTTTAGGCAGGTACCTACGGGCTGAAATTTTCTTCTGATTTTTGAAACTTTTTTTTGAGGTAGAAAATCTGATTAGCTTCATGGGAATATAATTTTTTTCACAATCGGTGCTTGGGAACAATAGTTATGACCAAATAAGCTCAAAACAGGGGACGGTGAGCAGCAAAAAAATTTGCAATTTTTTTTTTTTTTTAAGTAATTTTTTTCTCATAGATTATATTTTTGTCTATCTAGAAAGCTTTGATTCATTTGTATGAGAAAGTCATGGACATTCTTGTTTTTTGGGCAGTTAGAGCATCTTTTTGAAGAAAATAACTTGTAGGATTCATTTTTGAATGCAATTTTTCAAATTTTTTTTTTTTGGATGGTTTAGTCTACTTGCCAAAACAATCTCACCATTGGAATTAGTGAATTTTAATCCCACCTAAAATATATGAATATTTTAGATTTTCCTTCTATCTTGTACCTACTTCTACTTAACAATTTTTTTAATAATGAAAACTAAGCTTTTTTGAACTTCTTTTTTTTGGCTAGAGTCTCAACTCAATTCTCCAGTATAAACATTAAAAGCTCAAAACTCTGTAGTGCAAAAAAATAAAGCTAAAAATGTTCAAAGTCAAAAAATCTAGTCCCATAATGTGGTGAAAAACTTGTCTTTTCCACTTTAAATGCAGATATCTTGCAATCTGTACGCTCAAAAATTCTGAAATTTTTTCCACACGCTCTCATACTAGTTAGGTGTATAATCCTATTATTAGATCTGGAAAACAAACATTTTTCAAATTTTTTTACTTTTTGCTATAGAAATGGCAGTTTTGAGTGTTTTTTGGCAGAAAAAGGGCCTCGGTCCTTTAGGGGTTAAATGATTGACTATGGGTGCCTCAACCTTAAATCTTGATACACTTGATCGATGCTTTTTGGGGGGCAAATTTTTGCCTGTTTTGACAAAAAGAACAAATATCTTGACATCCCTCCAAAATTAATGCAATGACATGTTACCAGGATACAAGAGCTTCAGTAAAAAAAGCGTAGCACTTGATTTAAAAAAATCATTACGGAGATAGTAGGCAAGTCTTCAAATATCCAGAAGAGTAGTTCCAAAATAACTGCAAAGTTTAATGAAGCCCCGAATGAAGCCAACTAAGCATGAAATTTAGAACCTAAGTCAATCCTTTTTGTACTAGAAGGAATCAAACAATATTTCGGAGTCAAACTCCGTTCTTGCAAGCATAAATTTGGAAACTTCAAGGGTTTGTGGACCTCACTTGTACTCGTCCCAACAATACAATACACTAATGTAATGTAAGTGAGGTATCACAGGTGTCTACAGTCCACAAATGCATGCTGTAGCTTTCATAAGAAACTAACCAAAAAGATATATGCAAGAAATTGTTCTAAAAGATTATATAGAAAAAAGAACCTAATAAACCATAGAGCTTTGAGCACTGTTTTGCAAGGAATCCATTTCCATCTATAAAATGTGTATACATGTGAACTTGTATTTTATTGGGTTTAAATCTATATTTGTAAACTTGCATTTTATTGCCATAAGTTTGATTAGAACCAAATCTTGATGTCAAATCTATCACTAAAGTGAAGGCACCCATTAATATTAACCACCGCCCCATCAGCAATCAATAAGGTGTTTGAAATTCAAGAGAGTCTGGAATTCATTTTTAGCCCTCGGTTTTTGGTTTTCAATCACCAATTCTGCCATTCTTGCCATGACACATGTGCTTGGTTTGGAGTGCCAAAGTGAACAAGAAATAGTTTCTTAATTGAGCAATTTTGGAATAGTCCAAACATTGGACATGGGGCCAGACCAAATTTTGGCTTCTAAAATTCATAGTAATTCAGTTCAAGCAATAAAATTTCCAAATTTTTTGCAATCCCTGTTGTTTCTATCCCAACACCTCTGGAAATATTTACTTTGCCTTGCATTACTCCAGAATATGTTTAAATTTGTTTATTTGATCTGTTATGGGTGCCTTCGCCTGAGATATGGCTTAGGTAGTTGGAAATTTGTACTAATTTGGTGTACATGAATTTTGATGTAGCATGAACTTTTGCAAAAACCAATATTGGATCCTTTCTTTTAATTAACATGTTTAGTTGTCAAAGCTACATCAAGGTAATGACAAAGCTTCATACTATGGAACTTTGCTTTTCAAAGGCTTTGTCAAATTGATTTCTTAGCATTTAGCTAAAACTAGAAGATGAAATCTAGAAAACCAATTAACTAACTAAAGGTCTAGATTTTTTTACCATAAATGAAGGTTAGAATGAAAAACTTGATCTTGTAATTTAGAATTTTAAAATCCATTTTAAAAGGAGAAATTATGAATGCAAAATTCAACATCCTACGTATTTAATTTGGATTCTAACACATGGAGCTTGTAATTGCAATAATGCTTTCAATTTTTGGATTTTTCAAAATTTGAAGATGAAGTAGTGAGAAGGATCTTGTTATCTAGATCTTGTTGGGCTTCATTCTTTTAGTTTACATAAAATTCCTCAAATGGTTCTATTGAAAGTTACAAACAAGGTTGACCAAGGTGCATCCACTTTTTGGATGCATGGACCTTTAGAGGTTAATAACTTCAATTACCTTTTTTCAATTCTTTCTTGCTATTTTTTCTTAAAACAAATGAAACAACCCCTTTTTTTTTTCTTGTTTCTTCTTGAAACACATGGACAATTTCCATTCAATAAAAGGAAACGGTACACAGAACCAGAGGACACAATCCTCCGCAGAATTTTTTACTTTTTCTAAAACATATTCTCAGAACTTGTTCTTATTTTTGAAACTAAAGGCTAAGCAAGACGGAACCAACCAGTCAACAGATGAGAAGCAAGCAAACAAGGCCACAATCCAGCTCGAAGGTTCACGGCTTCAGGTCCAAGCAACCATCCACATACTTCCTCCATTCCCGAAATGATTGTCCAATGACAAACTTTTCTCAAGATTAAGGTAAAATTTGAGAATTCGGTAAGTTAACAAATGCAGACATGTAGATTAACTCTTGATTTGTTCAGCGGTTTGCAAAAATGGCGATATCAAGTTTGAAGCATGAACTACTTAAAGCAGGAAAGTTGAGGCTGCAACTTCACATGATAAATCATCCTCTACATTACGATTTCTCACCAAAAATGAGCACGGAGCATAGCAACACATTGGTTTTTCATCTTGTCTCTGTACCACGTGAAGATTTTGTGAAGGTAGTTTAGAATTAGATTTTTCGTGAGCAACTTGTGAACAACTTGTTGTGAGTTGCTTGTGTAACTGAAACTGACTGCTTCATGAATTGTGTCTTTGTGGAATTGACATTGAATGTTTCGTGAATTGTGTCTTTGTGTAATTGAAACTCTTATTGTAACATATTGACTATTTCATGAATTTGCATCTTCATATAACTAAATTCAAAGTAGTGGACAATCATTTCTGGAAATCTATTTTTGAAATTTTTGGAATGACGAACAACCATTTCGGGACGGAGGGAGTATCGATGAAACGGAATTTCATTGCAAAGAAGGAAGGTAAGGTAGGGGGCTGTAAAAGCAACCTGTCTTTAAAAGCGATCTGGTACATTTTGCCTCTAACATGTACCAGAAGTGTACATTTCAGGAAGGGGTCGCTTTTAGAAACCACTGTGTTTTCAACTTCAAAAACTCATAACTAATTCCATGAAGGTCCAAAAAATATGAAACGACTTGAATTAGATGCCAAATCCATTTTTCTTACCACGAAAAATTTACGGAAAATTATTTTAAGCACTTTAGCTTCCCAAAAACGCAAATCAGCTCTTCAAGGATTGCTTTTACAGGGTCGCTTTTACAGCCCCCTACCTTACCCGAAAGAGCTAGCCTGGCGCAACAAGCCATAGCTTATTTTTTCCTGCGAGTTCCTGTCCCTCCGAAGGCTTATACTCCCTGAAAAAGCTGAGGCTTCGATTCCCTGACTCTAATATACTGAACTGCAGTGACAGAGCACTTGCTGGACTTGGGCATTGGTCCAGTAGTCAGTCATTTCATAATATTGACCTACTTCTGCCAGTAGGTCAATGTCCGTACAGTAGTCAGCGAAAATGGACTACTTTTTCTTTTTTGAAACAAAGGAAAAAGGCGGACTGCCACTTTTTCTTCAATACTGTAGTCACCAATTGCATCCCGCCTCTCAACTACAAAAAGTATTGATTTATTGGTTGCAATAGGGGTAGTCACACCTTCTTCGAGAATGAAACTTCTAGAAAGAATAAGAAGTTGGTGAAAGGAAAGAAGAGTCAATGGGAAACAGCTCTGCATGAAGAAGGTGTGACATCCCTTTTTTGTTTGGTGTTTGGAGCATGGAGAATGGAAACTAGACAATTAGTTTTTTTACCTTCAAAGTTGGATTTCTGAACGTCAATGCAACGGCCGAGTTCTTTGAGCGTCAAGTGTTGATTTCTTTGATGTGTCAATTTCTCTAATGTGCCAATTTTTTTTTGAGTGTCAATTTCTTGAGCGTATCCAAGGTGCAAGCGTTAAAGAGATTGAGCATCCTTGATTTGCGGTAAAGCGCGTCGATGCTGACATGTAGAGAGTGAAACTTGCCAGCAGAGAGTGAAAGCCAGATTAATTCCTAAAGGTTTTTGACTATGTTTTCACCAAAAACACTCCGAAATTGCCATTACTAGTACAAGTACCAAATTTTAGGAAAAAAACACACTTTTGGACACTTGTAACTGTAGGATCTTGTAGTGCGCTGGTTTGAAAAATGTAGAAAAAAATTCAAAAATTTCTACTATGTAGATTGCAAGCTGATATTAGTGTTTGAGTTGACAAAAGAAAATTGGGGGGTCCTGCTAAAAAAGGGGCACATGAAAAAATGTTCAAATTGGTGGTTACTCTTTGGATTCATTCTTCAAAGCAAGTTGGCTATATGCTTGAAAAATTTTAGATCACTTGAAATTATACAACATATTGATATAGAAAAGAAATAGTAAGTAAAAAGAAGTAGAGAATGATTCAAAATACTAAATTGTTAAAAATTTAGTTGTAGAATTGAATAATACCAATCCCAATGGTCGTAATGTTGAAATAAACAATCTACACCCAAATTTTTTATTTTTTTCAAAAATATTGAAAATTGAGTTAAATAAAGGACTTCAAAGTTTATTTTAGAGTAGAGAATTCATAACTAACCGCAAACCAGTTCCTCATAACTTTCATCTCATTAGTCCAAATGGAATGATTCAAAGCTTTTCATGTATATATAAATCTAGAAAACCAATTTCTAATTTTTATTTCTTAAAAAAGTGATTTTTAAAGAATTTTTGAGTTGCTTGAAGTTCAATGAAAATTACATATCATACAATAACTTTTTAACCATTTAGACAAAAAACTAAGAAAATAATTGTGCCTTAAAGCTACTCCTTGGGCACATGTTGTGCTAAAATTTCAAAGAAAAAGAATAAATATCCATTTGTAGTGAGTTGACCAAAATTGCTATGTAACCAAAAAACATTGTTTGGTCCTTTAGGGATTAAAATTCTTCAAGAAACTTTCTTGATGTCCATTTCTTCACCTCCGGAGGAGAAGAATGGACTTTTTCAATTCTCGGAGAATGGAAGCTTTGTAAAGCACGGACAATCAACAAGAAAGGGCTACATCCCTATTTTTTGAGAATTAAAATGGAGTGAAGAAGTGACTACTCCTAAATCAATTTTTCATTAGTTAATTTTCTCAAAACTAAAATTGATTGTAAATTTGCTAGATTCTTGTAATATAAAAAGAAATTATTTCAACTTGAAACTATTAATTAATAATGCATCCTTGGCAAGAATTGTACCTGACATAGCCCTTCACCATTTGAAGGGGAAGGATCTTCCTAACTCATCCAAGATAGAGTTGAGAATAGTAATGAAAAGTTTGCATAAAATCCAAAAAAATTAGTAATTAAAGTTTTCACCTTATCCAAATGATTCTTCTACTGCCCTTATAAGGTACCATTCAAGATTGGTACACAAGTGGCAAAACTTAGTAGAATTATTCCACAAGACAATGGCATCCTAACTAGTATATTGAAAAAATCTTTCTCTAATCCTTCTAAGGCTAATCACATGATACTCTCCAAATTTGTTGTTGTCATGCGATTTTAAAGCTTTGCTTAATATTAATATGCCCAAAGAAAATCCTCTCACATGCCGCAAGTATTCACACATTGACACTTTGCAATTTCAACAAGGATTAGAAGGTTAGGGTACGTCAATTTTGAAGATGGAATCCAACTAATAGAAGCCCTTAAATCCCTAAAAGCTCTATCCATCCACTCAATGCTTCCTTGTAGCATAAAAGTGAAAAAAAATGAAAAAAAAATTGCTTACAAGCTAGTGCATTTATCAAGAGAAGAAAGGTCTTTCTTCATTGGCTTTTATCCTACCCATAGTGTTACAAACAAAAATCAAGTTCTACAAACCCCCATGATATTAAACCAATTTGCCTATAAAGCATGTGAATTAGGTTAAAGATTTTAAAAGTGTTGATAATATTATTGTCTTCAAACCTAGCCTCTAAAACCATACAAACTACCTCAACATAATTTTTAAAATGTTAAGGCAACCTCTAGGTCAAAACCTGTAGGATCCCTAATTGTTTTAACTTTGTGAAATTTAGGCCCCTTTATTTCACTAGACAAGCAATGGAGGTAACCAGATCTTGAACCAAATGGAGTTCTAAATTCAAGAAGGGCATAAAAATATGAAGTTGGATTAAATGTTTTGTAGTTCAAGTCATAAGAATTAAAAAGAAAACATATCCTAATGGATGCCATCTCTGTTTTTCCAATACACCCGAGTGTAAAGATATCAAGATTTACACTAAATAATCTTAGACAATTTTGAAAGCAAGTATAGAATATCAACCAAAAAATAGAGAATATAAATAAATTTAAAGTCGTGTAACTTAACAAATAAGTGAGGAATTGAAGCATCATCCTTTTAAGGAGTATCATGCAAGTAAATAAGGACCATTTCCAAAGAATTATACAACTAGGGGAGGCAACCCATTCTTGATCACTTAAGGAATTACAGAATCTGGAACTCATTAATTCATAGCAACTTCGTTTTGATACCAAAATAACTAAAAACTCTAGAAAGGGCCCAAATACTATTGCTGCACACGAGAAAAATTTCCACCAAAAAAATTGTCTTCTCATATGTCTGTGATTCCTAAAGTGATCGGAAATGGGTCATCGATCGGGAATGGGTTGACTGCCCTAGACACCAATCATGATTTCCTGGCGAAAATGAGCACTGAGCATAATCAATGTATTGGTTTTTCATCTTGTCTTTGTACCACGTGAAGATTTTGTAGATTTTGTGAAGATAGTTTAGAGTTAGATTTTACTTGAGCAGCTTGTGAGCAGCTTGTTGTGAGTTACTTGTGTAACTGAAACTTACTGTTTCATGAATTGTGTCTTCATCTAATTGAACTCTTATTGTAACATACAGACTATTTCATGAAATGCATCTTCATATAACTAAATTTGAAGTAGTGGACAATCATTTCGGGAACGATGAACAATCATTTCGAGACGGAGGGATTTCGGGACAGAGGGAGTAGTGATTAGCCGAAGAACTCCAAACACACAGACACCGACCTCGGGAATCCTGCGCCGCTCTCCATACCTTAGTGTGTTTTCGGTGCTTTGGGTTGTAGCAATTTGGATACATGGGTTCCAATTCCTTGGGCTTTATCGACGAGTATTTGGGAATTGGAGTGGTTTCCCCGCGACTTTGCTTTTGTTGGTGGCCGTGAATTAATTGGGGGCGATGGCGGGAGGGAAATCACGCGTCGTGACAGGGGGGAGCAGCAGCAGCAGCAAGAAGAAGAAGAATCCGGCTCGACTCGCCGCAGCCGTCGCCACGCTTTCGGAATGGGCGTCAGGTGGGAGGCCTTCTTCGGACCACTCCTGTCGCTTCCCAAAATGGACCTCCACACGCACAGCTCTTGCAGTACGTGCTCTCCATCTTAATGTTATGCAATTCGCAACTGACGTGCGCGATTTGGTTTCGATTCCTGTGTCCTCAATTGTTAGGGTTTAGAAGTTGGATGTTGCTGTGAGAAGACTCCAACTATAAGCGTAAGGTAATTACGTCGGATTGCAGTATTATAAGCGTTCGAACATAATTTGAATGGAGAGATTTTTTCTAGTATGCTTGTTTGCAAATCAAAGACGAATTCAATGCGCCAAGGGATGCTTTAATTTGGATACCATTTGTACCTCCATAGGCTCGGCTCCTGTAGTACGTTTAAGCTTACATTACGTTAATCTTAGGCAGTTCACACCAAGCTGAGCAGTGCCGTGACAATTTGGTTTCGAATCCTGTGTTCCCAATTGGGTTGAGGGCTTAGTAGTTAAACGTAATTATGAAAAGACTCCAAGTATAAGCTTAAGGTAACCATACCTGATTGCGACAGGCTGGGCATAGTTTCTATGATGAGGGTGGTTAGATTTTAAAATATTCTAGTTAGCAAATTAATGAAGAATTCAATGCACCAAAGAATGCATTGTTTGGATTCCATATGCAAAATTTATTAAGTTTCAATGTTTTTTTGGTTGATGATGTAAAATCAGTGTGTGCTCATTGTACAGTTTTTTGGAGTGGCAGGTACCGCAATTTATTGTTTCGAATTTGATCTGAGTTTCTGTTGAGTCATTTCGGCCTCGTCAGTCCCTAGACCCTAACCTGATTATGAGGAGGAGAGGGTTAATTCTCTGACAGTAACGATGTAATTGACATTCGATCGTACTTGCTTGAGCGGAAATGTGGCAGTATGATGTTACAGTGTTGTAAGGTATCTCACATGAATGCGTTATGAATTGCAATTTTTGTATTCAGTTTAATGGACAATGTTTTCGACAGGCTTGTTGAAAAGTCTTATGATATCACCGTATCTGGTTCTCGTCTGTTTGGTTAACTGTTTATTCAGGTACTTAACATAGACTGATTAAGTATACTGATGGTTACAGGACATCTCAGAAAATTTGGGGTTTAGGGTTTAAGCCCTTAACACAGATTGATTATGTATACTTAGCCTGGATTTTGAATGCCTGGAAGATGTCATAGAAGATTCTCATGTATGCATTGGTGAGTGCATTGTAGGTGATGGCAGGTTGTCGCGAACTGATTTAGTGAGTAGAGCTCATCGGAATGGGGTATAGTGGCATGTCTACACTGTTTTGTATAGTGACTGCATGAGTTGTGTAGGTGAAGTAAAATACCTCTCATACTTTGCACGACTTATGTTGGAGCTACAGGTGCATTACTTGCAAACTGGAAATGCCTTTGTGGATACGGATACGAGATGAATGCTTTTGAATGTGGTATACGAGAGATGAGTTTTCTTTCTAAGAATTTGATTGGGGCATGCATGTAGGTGAATGTTATGGCGCTTACAGATCATGATACAATAAAGGCTGTGCGAGCGGCTTTGAAAATTGCACGTGATCTTGGGATAAGACTGATTCCCGGCGTTGAGATTAGTGCCAAATTTGCATCGAGGGTGTCGTTCATTCATCCTACTCTAGTTCCTGATCATTGACACATTCAGTTTTTTTAACATTCTGCTAAGAAAATGGCATACAGACTTTCGGATGGAGTTCACTTTTGTTTAAGGTCTGTGTAGAACTTGATGTCGAGTTTTTTGTTCATGCAGGCCTGATCTTATGGGGTGAATGAAGAGTCTGTCCTTGGAGTGGCCTACGAAAATGATTGTGAAAGGACGTTGTCGCGATATATTCCTGTTTATGCAGCTCACGACAACAACGGGGAGAGCTCACATTTTGGCTTATTATAGCTTTTGCGGTCCATCCCATCCTGAAGAACTAGAGGCATGTCTGAAAACAATCCGGGACGGGCGGTACATTCGTGCCAAGGGAATGGTGCAGAAACTGAAAGCTCTAAACAAGCCTGTGACATGGGAGAGCGTCCTTAAGATAGCAGAAGAGGGTGTGGCGCCCTGTAGACCACATGTAGTTCGAGTTCTGGTGGAAGCGGGTCATGTAGATACCGTTGGAGAAGCTTTCACTCGTTATCTCCGAGATTCTGGTCCTGCCTATGTTGCGTGCGTTCTTCTTCCAACCATTGCAAATTTACAAATTCCTGTTTCTTTGTTTTTTCAAACTGCACATGTGAGCTTCATTGTCCCATGAGAGTGAGATCTCTTTGTAAGCGTTTTTCACCCTTATACTTGTCGATGAACCTGCAGAGGTGCAGAGCAGCCTGCTGAAGCGGTGGTGCGATTAGGCGAATCCATCGAACAGGCGGCCTAGCAGTTCTTGCACATCCATGGTCGTTGAAGAATCCCGGACCTCTGATTGATCGCCTGAAAGCTGCAGGTCTGGAGGGGTTTGGGGTGTACAGAAGTTGTGGGAAAGACCCTGGAATGGACCTTCAAAGCCTGGAGACATTATGACCATGCCGCTTGATGGATTGTCTTTGGGGACTTTTCGCACCGTCGACCCTTATTCTTTAATCCTAGTTCATTTTTGGGAATCATTGCCGGAATCAATGCCAGAATCTATATGTACTTTTTAAAAGATATAGTCTTTTAGAATGGTTGTCTCAATGGTTTGCCCTAAACTGAATGAATTGATCCAAACCAACATCATAATTATCAAAGTCAAATTGACTACTCTAGAATGGTAACTAGGAATTCACTTTGCTATATATTACTCAAGTAGTAATACACAAGGGTCCTCTACTCTACTTCCTTCCCTCCTTCTCCCCTCTCCTAAGGTGATAAGGTAACAACACCTCTATGCAAATAGGCTTTGAGCATGGCTTCTATTATTAAACTGTAAAAGCTTGTATTGTGTCTTGTTGGAAATTGAAAGGAGATTCTAAATTCTCTTAGAATACATTTTAGGACTCCGTATGAATAAATTATGAATTTTTTTAAGTGCTAAAAATAAGGGTCCATAGAATTGAGTGACCCTGGACTCTCCTGTACACAGAGGGTGTGTAGTTTAGGCAGGAATCTAGATGGGACGGTATTGCAAAGAGGTCACAACTAACCTAATTGTGACCTTATTACATGTGACCTTATTACATGGGCAAGATTTGTGTCAGGGTATAGAAAAGTAGCTCTGATGTCACATGAACAAATTGAACTATAACATGGAGAACAAGAAATTGATTGCTTGATTCAAACCAAACACCTTCAGTTCCTGACTCTCTTCAATTTTGCAGAGGTCGAAAGAAGACAAGGAGATGGCGAAGAGTAAACAGAGGATAGCACGTTAACAAGGATTAGCACATATCGAAGCTGAAAGTGCTTGAATCTTGTCTGCCTATGGACCGAAGGAACCATTTACCATCTCATGGAATCTTGACTTGAGTGAGCAAGGAGAGGTTCAAACTTGAAACTACAGAATTTAACGGACTGCTAGATATCAAGGGTTAAGTGAATTAGCAGTACACTAGTCATTTTTGATGCTTTCTTGTGCAATGAGGAAACTATTTGAAATCTGTACGGTAAAAAGTTAAACAAACATTTGGAATATGTGAAAAAAATTTCAAGAATTTTGACTTCACAGATTGCAAGACAATAGGACTTGAAGTTGGAAGAAAACGTTTTTTTCTTGAAACTGCCCCAACATAGCTAACAAAGTTTGATTCCACTTAGAATGTGATTTGAGGACTAAAATTTGTTTTGAGACAATTGTATGCCACATTTTATTTGCTTCATATACGCAAAATTTTAGAAGTTGATGATCTTTTCTGCTAAAGATTCCAAAAGATTCCCAAATTGCTTGAGCTGCCCCAAAAGTTTAGGGTAGCATAACTTTTGATATGGGCACCCAATTGGAAAAAGAATTAGTTTTCACTAAAAATGTGCATGTATATAAATTATGTCTAAATTTCATGAAAATCTGACCAAAAATGAGTTTGTAGGAACCTACCTAAGATTTCCTACATATGTTGAATAAACATTTGGTCCTTTAGGGCATTACATGAAATCTAGGCCTTGTAAAGGGCTATTAGGTTTTTAGCAGATGTGCAAATACAGTGAAAAATTTATATATATATATATATAATTTTTTAATCAAAAATCCAATGGAGCACATTGACTAATTGTTCACCTAATAGATTCCTTGATTGCCTTTTTAGGTTGATGTTTTCTCTAAATGCACATTTTTATGCATCCAAGCAATTCAAATATGGCTTGAAATTTTTTCTAATGGGTTAAGTTTTTTTATGTCATCAACATTTTTTCCTTTTTTCAAATATATACCACAACCAGAAGCCCCTTGTTTTTCCAGATATGCAACAAAACCTCATGGGAGTGCCAACCAAAGATGTTGTAAGGTTTTGTTGCCTATCCAAAAAAGCACAAGGTTCCTAGTTGTAGTAAATGTTTGTATACTTTTAATCAATAATTCAAATACATAAATTCACTACAAGAAAATAGTGTTCAAATTGACATGTCCTAATTGACTAAAATGTCCAAATTGACATAATTTTGTCAAAAAAATATTCCGAATTGACACTATTCCCTTGTAGTGATTCTATGAATAAAATCATCCTCCAAATATTCGTAATCCAATATCAAAATATAATTCTTCATTCTTGATTTTCCAACAAGAAAGAGAACATTGCCAATGTTCATTTTCTTGTTGGAAACAGGCTATTGCCTTAGTGAATCCTTTTTACGAGCAATCATAATCAACCAAGTTGATGTGAGCCTTTGATATTTGACGAATATAATAGCATTAAAATCCCTCTCAAATTTGCCCATTGCATCTTTCTAATTAAGCTCTAAATATATAAGCCTTATAAAAATTCAAAAATAGAAGCAATTCTCACAAAAACATAAAAAAGAAAAGAAACTTCCAATAAAATACAACCATAGTACTTAGTGAGAAATATATTTTTTTCAAAAAAAGATTCCCCTACGAAAGAAGCCAAGCACTTTAAGTACCCATAGAAAGGACTCATGGCTATAAATACTATGAGATAAATGCCCTATCTAGCCCTATCAACAAGTCAAATAGTCTCCAACCTTCAACTACTACCCAATGAGCCCAACCACTTTTCTATTTGGAACCAATATAGATGTAGAAAGAAGCTGATCTTTTAACTAGTAAATAGCCCACATCACAACAGCAAAGAGGTGAATTGTATCACAATATCTAAGGAAAAAGACAAAGATTGGAAAGTGAGGGTTCAAGTGGAAGTTATATCAGCTGATGTTAGGAGCAGGTCATTAGGTAAGAGCAGGCCAACTAATAGTGCATTTGTTCCCAGCGAGAGACCCAGAGTAGCAATAGGCGGAGACAATGCATAATCCAAACTAGGCAAGGTTTTTAAGTGTTTTTTATTTTATTTTTTCTTATACAATTATTTTTATCAAAATTTCTTATTCATGTCATTTACAATTTTTGTGTATGGATGATAGCATGTAGGACAAACAATGAGGTTGTGGATAGAAATAAAGATGAAAAAAATTGACCAAAAAACATTACAAGGTTTAAAAAAAGTTTACAATGATGATTCATAGCAGAAGACATTCTCTATGTTTGACCTAGCAAGAATTGCATTTAG
The DNA here is from genome assembly GCA_963969595.1 of Neckera pumila. NCBI lineage: Eukaryota > Viridiplantae > Streptophyta > Bryopsida > Hypnales > Neckeraceae > Neckera > Neckera pumila. Next base: position 16,607,685 of record OZ018417.1, on the reverse strand, counting down.
CAATTTAATCTTGGAATTATAAAAACCCTTCATCAAGAATGTCCACTTTATATGCCTTTTTCATAAGTTTTGGACTCAAAAGACTTTATGCAAAATATGTGCTGAACTTAATAGGCATGCCTCTAAGATAAATCCATAATCTAAATATAATCCTAAGAGGTTAAGTTGTAGGATGGAAAGACATAGATTGCACTACATCCGCTAAAGTTGAAGGCATTTTTGACTATACCTTTATATATGGGGATAAAAATTAAATCAAATGTGCAATGTTATTAGAGAAATCGTGCAAGTTTCTATGGTGCCCAATCATATCATCTATTATAATATGAGACTGATACAATATGAGCACATCATTTGATATTTATATGTGCATAATGATGATGGAGCAACTACGGACTGGTCAAATGTAGAATCTGACAAATTAGTGAAATTGAGGTAGTTTCTAGATGAAATTAGAGATTGGTACAAAGATATGTGGAATTTGGAGGATAAAGTGACAATTGATGAAATGAAGATATAATACAAGGATAAGTATTGTGCTATTAATCAATGTATGCCCAAACAAAATGGGGGATTAAAGTTTGGTGCCTTACAGATTCAGAAGTGAGATATGCATTGACATTTAAAGTTTATTGTAAAGCCAACACTGAAGGTTTTTTGGGGACTATAGGTACTAAGAAAAGTGAGGCTATGCATGGGGCAAATTTAGTACATGGATCATTGTGCAGATTAGAAAATAGACAACATATAATGATTGTCAATAATTTTTTCTCTTTGGTGCCTTTATTTTTGACTCTTTTGAATAAGGCATATATACAATGGGCATATTTAGGGCAAATTGCATTGGCCTTCCCAATGCTAGGGCTACTAAATTCTTTCACATGAAATGTCTTCAATGGCTTTTGGAATAGAGAATGCATAAACCTAAGCAACTTAGTGCCATAGTATGAGTTGATAAGAAACCGGGTCTAGCTTGTTATATCTATGGTTGCACCACCAATCTACGAGGTTGGCGAAGAGTGTCTGGTAGTTCAATGGCGACGAGCATTTGCAAAAGCTGATAACAACATAGATCTCCTATGCATGTTCAATATACTAAATTCAAGCAAGGAGTGGATGTTGCCAACCAACTTAGAAGCAAATATTCTTGCCAAGTTTACACTCAAAAGTAGTGGATTAGACTTCTTTTTTTCCTCTTAGACACTATGGCTCTGAACTTGTGGAAACTTCATTCACAACAATCTTTGATTTTAGGAATGAAAGGATTGCCTCACAAATCTTTTCAACTCTACCTTACAAAGGTTTTAATATCACATAATCTTAATATCATAGATGTACTTCACCTTACAATTGACATGAGGGACTTTTCTATGTGTTGGTATGGAGTGATCTTTGCAAATTTTGTGTTTAGTACCACTTATGGTGCCAAACGTATTGTCCATATTGTCTCAAGCACCACATATTTATTGAAGATTGTTAGAAAGCGGTGCACATTCTAATTTTGAATTGTAGGTATTTTTCCCACCATTTTTTATCTCCATAATTGCTACTCTTTAATATCTAAAAATGATCACAATAATTATTGAAAAGTATATTTGTTTGCAAAGGTTATAAGAGATTGAAGTTGGGAATTAACTTTTTATAGAGTGTTGTGGTATTTGTGGGAGGTGGAATAAAATTACTATTATTTGAATTTATACAAAGGCAGAAGTTGCTATCCTTCTATACTTGGGAGGAAAGAAAACAAGACTAAGAAGTAAGTTCATATGCAAAAGTTATGTGATCTTCAAAATCACCTTTCATTGGAGAGTCCTTGGAGTGACAAGAGAGCTGCTGCCATTTCAAGGCATCCCTAGGAATAGTGAATTCATTTTTTTTGTAGTACCCACTTGGAAAAGGTGCCTCATGATTACATCTAATGGATCCAACAAGTCTCATGCAAAAATATTAAATATTGTAGAAGTTATGGCCCTTTGACTAAATAGTAGATTTTATGGTAGCATCTTCAATGGCGGAGCAAGGAGTGGTAGGGACAACATTGTGATCTACCTTCTTGAATTAGAAGGTAACTTGTGCCTTTGTAGGGTGGCTCCTATAATTTAGAAAAAGTGTGGGCATTTTTGACTTTGAGCAATTTTATTTAGTTTTGAGATCTAAGAAACTGTACTTAAGGTAATACATCCCATTATTGTCTGATGACCCATAATAGTAGACACCTAGGGATTGACCCCATTATGGATTTTTTAGTATGTAAGATTTGGACCACAATGTATGTCTTACATGACAATAATAGAGTGATTAGTGACCTCATTAGGAACTTCCAACTTTTCAATGTGAATTCATTGTACAAATTGACTTTTTAGGCCTTCCATGATAGAAAATATTATAGCTGTTTTAGGTGAACAAGATGAGTATCATGGATTCAGATTTTATTGGTTTTGGAGTAGCCTATAGATTCTTTTGGGCAGTGATGCTTTGAACACTTCAACAATTCATAGCAAATTCATACTTTGTCAAAAAATATAAAGTCAATTGCTTTCACTATTTCTCACACTTGTCTTTATGTGGCGAAAAAATTGAAAAACTTCAACAATTGCATGAGGCTACTAAATAATGCTGTGACAAGCTCATATGTTACAAAACACCACCTCAACTATTGGAAAAAGGATCTTCTAACTCATTCCTCTTGTATTGATAATCCTTGTAATATTGTACTGAGAGTAACCATTTTTGGTAAGTTTGTTGTACTGTCTACCGTCTCTGGAAGTTGAAGACTTTGATGCAAGTGGCAAAGACGACACCAAAGAGAAGGACAAAGCCAATATGCCAAATGACCACATAAGGCAAGAAGCTTTTGCGAAACCCAAAGTATTGCTTCAAATAAGTGATTACTTGAATTTCCTGACCATTCGACGTCATGGTGGAGGTCACGTCACCCAGCTGGGATGTTATCAACCCATACAAGGTCCAAGCTGTGGGGGTGATCCAGTAGTACCAAACCCAATATACAGGCATTTGCTGCACAGGCAGAATTATACACAAATTAGAGTACTTTACATCAAATGCCAATTAATTACTCTACCAACAACAATAAAATTGTGAAGTGCAAAAGGAACCAGCTGAAATCTGCAGTACGTGGAACTAAAATTGAGCAGGACATCAGTTCAATTGCACAATTACAAAGTGTCATTTGAGAGGGTTGAATGTAGCAGAGGACGTACCGGACGAGGAATCAAAAACCCAGAGAACAAGTTCCAAAGCCCGTAGAAGGATGAGGAGATGATGGCTGCAAATTGTGCATTAGGAGTGATGGCAACCGTGACCATGCCCCAGTAGGTAAAGTACAGGAGGGTTAAGTACATGAAGTAAATGAAGTAGAAGAATTTGGCGGGGGTCCACTCGAACTGGATCATGGCATACACAATGCATCCATAGATCACCGATTGCAAAAACACATATGGCCATTCAATTGTCACCTGAACAATTCAATTTGCAGTTGTGAGCACACAAGGTCGAGGATTGATCAAGTACTTGAAATCACATGATGCCAAAAAGTCGTGTCATGACCACATTGGCTAGCCAGAAAAAGATTATAATCCACAACCATTCTGCTCATTGGCTAAGAATCTATATATGACCAAAAAGTACAAACCCCGCATGTAGAGCAACTTTGCATTTAGATAAGCCACCCTATTTGTGCCAATATGCACCATTCATGTACATTTCAAATTCAGTGGCAGAAATAATTGCATGACATGAATAGGGTGTCTTTCCTTGTTTAAAATATACTACTCTCAAGCCTCTGAACTCTTTGAGCATTGTCTTGTCCAAAAAATGGAAAATAAAAAAATTCTTTTCTGCTAGAGAAATTTAGGGTGCGAGTTCTTTACCTGGGCAAATGAGTACGGAAACGTGGAGTACATTCCAGCAGCACGTTCCCTGTAGAAAACCATGCGTTCTACTGCAACTACAGGTTGTACTCCAGAACAGTTGTTGATGCCCACAAATAACACAGATGCGTACATGGCTCCCATCAGATTGAAGAGGTCTTGTTGGGTTGATCTGTTTTCAAAAAAAATGAAAATTAGCAACACCACCAAATTTGAGCAAAACGTCAAAGGAAAATACATAGTATTCTGGAGAGCAGTTGAGACTGACTGTGCACCCTTCTTGACAGTAGAGAATTGCCAATGTAAGATGACTGTCGACTCAAATTAAAAATATCAATTCAATCCACTCCTGAGAGACTTCATACATGGGAGTTAGGGAAATCTAAGGATTTCAGAGTGTGTTGTACATACTTGTTGGCACCCAACTTCCAGAAAATGCTGCCCAATATAAGTCCACAAACAGTGGTAAACAGGAGCCGCACAACATTATAATATGGATTCCGCCAGTATGATCGGTGCTGCTTCCATAAACAAGCCATACATTGCTGCCAAAATGGCTGCGCATATGTTGTTGGGAAAGAGATGTCTTCTGTATCTGGTGCAGGAGAACTCAGCTGCTTGATCATGGTTTCATTCCGTCTGAAAAAAATCACACATAACCATCAGCCACAGGAGAAATTAAACTCCCTCACGTCAAAATAATAGTACTATAGAACTTATGCCTAGTAGCCAGTAAGTTTAGATGGAAGTTGTCACTATTGTAACTTTCACCTGAATCTGCTAGGAAATAACTGAGAAATACCAAAGCATAGAACTTGAAAAAACCTCAACTTTGCCATGAAAATTTATGGAAAGTCTAACAGCAGCAGACCTAAAAGAGAGACACTACCAAATACTACAGGTCATCCAAATTTCTTGGCATTTGGTGCAATTATGTTGAAACCATGAAGAAGTTAAATTACTTCCTAATCGATCCTGATTCCACGAAAATCAAATTTACCAAATAAACTAAACTTCTACTTGATTACATTTTTCATTCAACTTAGTGCGAACCACAATGTCGTCACACTATTTCAGTTGCTGCATCGTAGTGACAAGCTAATAACTGCTGCATTCTCTCCAAAACCTGCGGTCCCCCAAATTCTGTGCCTCCAATTAAGGGCCTCGTCACAGTATGCCCCAAGTCCCACAAAATTCTCAAAATCTGATTGGTAGAGAGCTGAAAATTGGAATTTGGGGCTTCACACTACATCCCACGTCCCACATCACTCTAAAACGCCTACATGAGAGCATTTTGGAGGAGTTTTGATGCCAAGGAAGTGGGACTTCAAGGCCAAATTGGGTCTATTGTCTTGAATATAAAATTAGGAGAAAAACACCAAATAACCCATCCTCATTGGCTGAAATTCTGTCCAAATAGGTCTAATGCAGATTCAATGCTATAAGTACCTCCAAAATGAGATTTTGACTTTTTGGCCCCTAATTTTTGGCACTTGATTGCTATGAAATATTATACAAGAGCCGAGATCAGACCTAGAGTTGGAACTTTGGTCTTCCACACTAAGAAGTTGCAAGTCCCACATTTCATCTTTTTTTCACCTTCTAGAACCCAGAGAAGTTGAGATTTGGCCTTGGACAAGGACTTAAAAAGTTGGGACTTGGGACCAGTGTGAAGCGCCCTATATCCATTAAGTATTCAACGGGTTTCAACTAGAGTTTTCATGTGGAATTCTCCACCAATTGCGGGCTCTCTACTTCGTTCAATGCAGAGTTTAGTGCAGAGTTTCAAATCTCATCCCTCCTCGTACCATGTTTCCACTACTGAACAGGCTGTATCTCTGCTCGCTAAGTCCAGTCAGGGACACAAAACAGAATGAGGAGACCATGTTTGCACAACTTCACAGACATCTCTCCTGGATACACTCATTCCCGGACCCCAGACAGACAGACTGAATTCAAATTCAGAGACAACAAAAAACAAGACCCAGAGGCAAATCGAGAGAGAAAAACTCACTGATACAACGAGCTTCTCGTATAAATCTCCGCAAAATCCACTCCCGTATTATTCTCGGCGCTCTCCGACGTCACATCCAGCATCCACGTACTAGGATTGAAGCCTTCCTTGATTAGTGGCACTCCTTGCACCCCTTGGAAATACTCAATCAGATGCGCCGACCTCGTCCCCAGCGGCCCCGCGTAGATCATCTGCCCCCCTCGTTTCAACAAAAGAAGCTCATCGAAAGACTCGAAGATGTCGATGCTCGGTTGGTGGATGGTGCAGACGACTGTACGCCCTGTATCCACGGTGTTGCGGACGGTGCGCATGACGATGGCGGCTGCGCGGGCGTCGAGGCCGGAAGTGGGCTCGTCCATGAAGATGATGGAAGGGTTGGCGACGAGTTCGACGGCGATGGTGAGGCGCTTGCGGGCTTCGGTGGAGAGGCCGGTGACGCCCGGGAGGCCCACTAAGGCGGAGCGGGAGTTGGTGAGTTCCACTAACTCCATGACTTCCTCCACAAAGGCCTGATTGGAGGGGAAAAAAATAAAACAACGGGGTTAGTGAACTTGGAGAGGATACGTGACTTGGCTTGGGGATGTGAAATGAATCGTTGTTCCTAATACTCGTTTTTTAAGCTTTGTGCTAGGGAAAGTGCACAGTTTCAGCGCTCTGGATCGCGCCAAGGTCTTCTAACCCAACATACATGGCTAAACTCTATAAATGGTTTACGATGATTAGAAAACACCAGGAAATCCAGTTAGTATATTACCTTTCTTACAGACGGGCTAACTTCTTTGGAAAGGCGGAGCCAAGCCGAGTAGATGAGCGACTCATGCACCGTAACGTTCGGGGAGTGGATGTCAAACTGCTCACAATACCCGGAGATTCTTGCAAACGTTTCCTGCTTTTTAGGGTAGCCGGAAATGAAGATGTCCCCTTCGATGTAGCCCTCCGTCTTTCTTCCTGCCAAAACGTCCATCAGCGTTGTTTTTCCAGCGCCACTGATACCCACCAACGCTGTCAAAACCCCGGGTCTAAATGCCCCACTGATGTCATTCAGCAGCTGCAGTCTGTTCTCAGTAATTCCTTGGGCTTTCATCTCCTGCACAAGTAGACTAATATTTCAGTACAAGTCAATGTTTCAGTAAGATACAGGTTGCTGTACATAACAGTCTTGAAAGGCTCCTTCACCTTTTGAAAAACGAATCTAGAAGATCCCTTTGTACACAATCTAGGGTTCATCTGAGTTGGGAAGTAACAAAAATTACAGGAAGGAACACACGCTAACTAGTCACTCGCTGAGCACCATTAATGCTTTCAACAAGAGATATCAAACTATTCAGTCCTTTCTTCGGGTTGTCATCTATACTGGAGACTTTGGGAAAGGAATCTAGATTCTTCATCAGCTCATCAGCTCATCTCAAGCAACAGGTAGCAAAAGCTCCAGCAAGAGGACACTCATTAATTGACCACTTCCCGAGTGCCGGGTATGCTTTCTACAATGAATATCAGACTTTTGAGGCCTTTTTAGGTTGCCTTCAAGTGTGAGTTCTCGCAACTACTAAACAAAGTTATGTATCCTTTGTCATCCATAACACGAATTTCAAAAGATTATTGCGATCTAAAAGAAAGAGAAGAATGGAGGAAAAAAAAGTGTTCACTTACAGCTGGCATGTCAATAAAGTAGTTGATGTGGTGGAAAGCAATAGACAACGGTGTGAATGGCAACACCATCCCTCGCTTTGCTTCCACTCCATTGGCGGACTCCATCATCGCTTGCTCATAAGCATTTTCAGACCCAGAGGATCGTGAAGAGCGAGCTCGAGAGGAACGGGAGAATGCATTCGATAATCGTCGAGACTTACTACCGATTTCACCAGAACCATTTGCCAATCCTGCATTCATCAGCAATCAATTACCAATCAATTAAAACTCGCAAAAAAATTTCATTCTCATGCTACACTCTAATCTCTCTATTACGAAGCTCATATACAAGGATCTTGTAGAATATCCTGCACACTTGCCACACTATCATCGACTATAGCATACTTGTCACACATCCGAGCTATGATGAAGTGAAAAGATTCAATTAATTTGGAGTCAAGACTACTCAATGAACATAAGCGGCAAAGATTGAAGGTATTCATTAGGTAGGCAACGGGATTTTTCTAACCCTGTGTCAGTCAAAAAGAGGATTAAAAGGAAATTTTGGAATCATACTAACATGAATTATAGGATAACTCTATTAAATAGATATGATCCATTACCATTTGAGTGCTCATTGCTAGCATGTGACGCCAGAGCTGCAGCATGTTTGCTCCTGGATATATTCAACTGGGCGGGATCTTCTCCAGTTTGGTTGGCTTTCTTCTCCTCCAAAGCTTCTTTAGATAATGTGCTATTTGGTTTCCCCAAAGCTGCAGCACAGCAAAGTCACATCAAACTAAGTGGGCTAGTCACGATCTTTTCTATGTCCACAGCACTTACTCAAAGGTCCCTGACCCATCAGGAGATGGCACATGCCACTTGATTTCAAAATTGAGCAAACGTGCTATATGATTAAAGTAAATTCCATAATACATTTCTTCAATGAATCTCTCTCCTTCACACTCTAGCATAGAAAGTACCCAAATTTACGATCATGGAATGGGATCAACTTACGATTGAGAACTTTGAGGAAGAAACAGTAGAGGAGGTTGAATAAAATGGAGTACGCAAGGAGGACCCCCACTCCAAGCCAATACCAGTAGCCCCTATGAAAAAGGCCCCTAGTCAACAGCACTTGTTGCCCAAGAGTTGCTGCATCATCAAACGGCCCTGGTATGGGTGGCTGCAAGAAAACACCCAGCACAACATTAGCAATCCCGCTTGAAATACTCCAAAGATGAATGTTGACTCAGCTCAGCAGCTCCTCCAACAATGCCGCAGTAAAAGGCAGAACCACCTTAAACCACCACTAACCTAAAACCATCACTCTCTGTTACATTGGGGAATCCCAGCATCATCAAAATCTCCGACTGCAACAGGCAGTGGTGACTTAAGAAAACATCAACTGAAGATTAAGAGATTATCATAACATTATCAACCCCTCCAGATGGGGAGTCTTTGATGAAGAATAGTTGAGATATATTGGTGTCTGGTATCCCAGCTGCAGAATACTTTGCCTTTGAGTTAATGCTCAAATGATGCTGCAACCCTAAACCCTTAAACCCTAAACCCCGGATTTGCTTATTACTATTATGAAACTTCACAGGGCTTAGGATTTACCCTGTTCCATCTGTCTGCCAGAAACTCGTTGACAGCAATGGCGTTCTGGGCATAGGAAAGGGGAGATATCCAGAATCCCCAAATCCACCAGGGGTGAATATTCTCCCGGGAGAGGATGAAACCTCCCAACACGAACAACAAGATGATCGAGAAGGAGCCTCCCGTTTGCGCAATGATCATCATGCGCGTCACCGAGCCGATCAAACGAAACAGGCTCAGCGCCATCTGGTGCATTGCAAACAACACCAACCAGTGCCGGAAAAACCTGCAGACAGGGAAACCAACGCCGATTTCGTTAAAATTCGCGCAATTCCATGATAAAGTGGATCCTCATCAGAAGCCTTTCGTAACCACGGGCAACAAGTTCGTGAAATTGGCGCAACTCTACGTCGACATAGATCCTCGTTGTCAGCCTTCAATCGCCACGGGCACCAATTTCGTGAACTTAGCGCAATTCTACGTCGAAAGAGATCCATATTGCACACCCGTCGAATTTGGCCCAGTTCTTCGTACTTACTTACTACCCGCTGTTTTCTGAAGGGTCCATTACCGGGCCCCCCAACCTAAGACCGTGCCTTTTAGGCTTTATTATCCCGTGAAATTGACGGAATTCTACGTCGAAATAGATCCTCGTTGAATCCCACACGCACCAATTCCGCGAAATTCCGGCGATGTTCGCAATACATTCCACGAGCAGATTACTCGCCATAACCGATAGAATGGCGACATTTACGACAGTGACACAATTCCAGAAGCCACACCCTAAACCCAACACCAGTTCTAAGTAGAAAAGCATCGTGCACTGGAATGTCCCAAGTCTGGCACTCCAAAACGCACCGTAGATTCACAATTCAACACCAATATCCAACGATGAGCACAAAAGAAGAAGGCAAAAGACAGCGTGACGAAGTGCTTACCGACCGGGCTCGGGGGCGAATCCGATGGTGAAGTACGTTATACAGATCCAGATGAAGGACTCGTAGAGGGAGAGCGGCACGCGCAGAAGGTACGTGGGCAAAACGAACGCCCACGGTGGGTAGAACAGCAAGTCGCGCTGCTTGTAGAACACAGGCAAGCGCTGGATTGTGAGTGCCATCTCCGCGAATCCGTTGAACATCATGTTGATGAGCGCGAAGAAGAGCGCGCCCAGGTAGAATCCTCCGTCCACAATGCTGTTTGGGTGAAGCGTCGTCCGGAAAAACACCGACATCGTGATCAAAGCCACGATGCTGGTTTGCACCGACTTGAAGATGTAGATCACCTTGTTGCGCTTCATCAATACCTGCGATCGCAGCATCCATTTTCCATCACATCATGGCCAACATTTTTGTGCTGATTCTTGTCGTAGTTTTCGATCGAATTTTTATTCATGATATCCTTCGCTTGAAATTCGAATTCTTATCACTTCTGCATAGCAGATTCAAATTCCTGGCATGAACTTCACCTATTCAAAAGCCTCAACTTGCCTCCACATGCCTCAGATCAGAGTGAAGTACACAAAACGACTTACCAATGTCCGCCTCAATCAGAATATTGCATGGAACAAGCCTCTATTAGCCTCAATGAGCTATTTCCAAGCAAATTTCATGGCTACAAGTGAGGTTCGCTCAGAAATAGCTCATCCTACCTGAATTGGCTATTAGCTTTGAACAGCAACGTCCAAATTGGGGTTCCAAGTTAATTTCGGGGTAAATGAAAATGGAGAGTGCGTTACCTTCTCCCTGTCCATGCAGGCCTGGAAGAGCTGTCGCGGGGTAAGCGCATAGCGCTCCCGGACGAGCGCGGCGGGGTGACTGGTGTTGCGGTCGAACGGCGTGGTCAATTCCTCCGCCAGCTTCTCGCCCACATGCCACTTGGGATACGCATCCGCAAAGTCACGCACCGACACGTACTGCCACGGCTCCGCCTTGTCATGCCAATACTGCTCCTGATCCTTCCTCGACGTCACCTCCTGCACAGACAGAAGGCACACACGGTCCCACCAATTCAGATCCCATTTCTTCATCGACGTAGGTCTTTCACCTAACCACCTGGAATCTCAATTTTTGAAACAGTTTGAATGTCAGAGACAAACTGTGTGCACGCTATTGTGGCAAGTCACAAGGAGATGATTCTTGTCAGTTCCCTCCCGGAAATATCAGAAGTTTCCCAAATGAATTTGCACCAAGGTAGAGGCTCTGTTAACCGTACAGTACATTAGAGGCTCCATTCACCATACAACTGAAGGACCATTGCACTTTGATTTGTGCTAGAAGCACTTGTGAAAACCAGAACTTCATCTATATTGACACGTAATTTCTGGTAGTTGAGTAGTTTTAGCTCAACACAATATACATGCGCAAAATTGTAGATGCCGCAAGATTTATCTTGTTTTAGGGAAAGGCTCAAAGTTCACCTGTATGGGGAATGGAACCTCTCCCTTACTGTAGGGTGAAAGGAGATTTACATTATCGAACGTACTAAGAATTGGGGTTAATCAGGGAAAATGCAACCGCACCTGCAAGAAGTCGGCGATGCCCTTGCGCTCAGGGCACTGGAAGCCCATGTGGAGGAAGAAGTCGAGCACAAGGTCTCTAGGGCCCTGGTACACGATCTGTCCCTCGGACAGCAGAATCACGTCGTCGAAAAGCTCAAAGGTCTCCGGTGCCGGCTGCAGGAGCGACACCAGCATGGTGCCGTCCAGCACATGCACCGACTGGCGCAGGCACTTGACGATCTGGAACGTGGTGGAGCTGTCCAGTCCCGTGGAAATCTCGTCCATGAACAGGGCCTTCGCAGGACCCACCAGCATCTCGCCCGTGTTCACGCGCTTCTTCTGCCCACCGGAAATCCCACGACGCATCTCGTCGCCCACCAGCGTGTCTGCGCAGATGTCCAGCGCCAGGATCTGGGGGTGTGCACATGCCAAAGGATCAGTAAACAACAACAACAATCAGGGTTCTAAAACCCTAAATCATGCTCGTGGAAACAATGCACGCAACATTTGGGCTGTATAAAAACAATCTTGGACCCAGATGTTTTTCCAATCTCCAAATGTCAACTTTCCCAATCTCTCAATGTTACTTAAACAGGAATAGGGAGTTCGACATCGCCAATGCCAAGCTTTGCAACACCAGCATAAAATGATATGAAAACGAGCACGGTGTTGGATTTGATCCTTTCTACTTGTCCCAACTTTACATTCTTGTAAATTATAATTGAAACAACGATTTCAGACAGGCGGTGCAAGAATTTGGACCTTCAAAATGTAGTCAGTCATGAGACTGGTTCCTTGGCCGCGAAGCGCGGTGGCCTTCATGAAGACGTCCATATCCACATCGGGCCTGATCCCGAGCTCCTTCTCTCTCCTAGCGAGCTCCGACAGCATTTCTGTTGCAAAACATCCAGATTGCGAAGTTAGAAACTCACACCATTTCGATTGCTCGAGGTCTCATCTTCACAAGTCACAGACCCTAAAACCTCATAAAATTCACACTTTTGAAAATTTTCATTACGCCAGAAAGTGACAGTCAAGTGCTGAAACGAGGACTTTCAAGTGCTTAGTGTTTCTAGCTCAAAATTATAAAATTGGAATAGGTATGAGATTTCAATTGAGTGTCCAAAATTGCTCAAAGCTCTCTACAACCATCTCAAACAGCTCCAGTTCATGAATGAGAATTCTTTTTTTCAATGTGCAAATTTTGTTAAATGATCCCAAAATAATTGTCCACATAACCATCTATTGTAATACCCTATCAACCTCAAACCTTATTGTAATACCGCATCGACTTCGAACAAAATTATATTATTCCTCAAAATACTGAAAAAAATTAAGACTCTGTTTCTGAAAAGAGGAAGAACAGAATGAAAAATAAACAAAACTCAAAGTATTGAACAACTATTGCCAAACGGTGTGCGTACCAAATCGAGGACCCACGCCTTGACAGCGTCCGGCGAAGTCGAGGGTCTCGCGTACCGTCAACTCGCCCATCTGAAGGTCCCGCTGGCTGATGTAAGCGCACGTTCTCTCCGGGACAAACTCGTTCATTTCGTGGCCATTGTAGGTCACTTTGCCGGAAACCTCCAGGGCTTTGTCCAACTTCCCAGACAGGGCTAACAACAAGCTCGTCTTGCCGGACCCCGGTGGGCCGAGAAGCAACGTCATTCTACACCACCACAAAAAGGTGAGTTTATTTGCAAATCTAAACAGAGTACAATTGGTCAAAAGGAAAGAATTGAAGGCAATCTGAAGGTACCTTGATGGCTTCAGGATGCCGCTGACGTCGTGCAAGATGTTGAGTCTCTGCTTTTTCGAGGGGGAGAGATGCAGAATGCCTAATACCGTCTGCACAACAAATTACAAACAGAGCAAAATCCAGAACACAATTAAACAGTGCTTCTTCTAAAACAGAATTCGCCGTGAACTGGTGCTATGTGTGGTCTCAAGCAGCTTGAGAAGCATGAGATCAAGAGGAAATGAAGAAGCCTCCGCATTTCATTTCCAGGTGTTTCGAAATTTTCCTCTCCATTTATGGTTCAATCCGTTAAGTTGGAACACAACTAACGCCTCAAAATTCGTTAAAATGGCAAAATTTCACAACATTGGCACTTTTCAGGGTGCTCGACTACCAGTAGTACCTCAAACCTACACTGGTCCTCGATTCTAGAGCTCTCAAGAGTTGACTGTCACAATTCGGGCACTTCGAAAAAGCCAGTTTCACTAATTTGATTATACCATTAACCTTATATTCAACAAAACAGAGAAATTCAGCACTCTACTTGTCACCTGACTCAAACCGAAGCTAGGCTATAGACTGTTAGGCACTTAAAATTCGTAATTCTCAGAGCTTGGCACTTCACAATTCCGGAGCTTGAGACATATTTCTAACGACTATGACTGCTAGTATAAAATGTCAATTCCATTAAATCGGCAGCGCCATGTTCAAATTTTCAGTAGCTTGCTGTGTCAATAGAATACTGCAAACTACATGCAAATTTCATTTCATCTATAACATGGTGCATCACTAAGGCAGAATTATCTCGCCCCTCCTCACTTCCTTCCTACTGAAGAGCCCACTGCGCCATTTCAATGGAATTGACGTCTCACTCTGCAGCAGGAGCTAGTGAAGAAGAATCCATCAAGAACTCGATTGGAGAGACACTACTGACCTCGATGAGAGTCAAGGAGAAATTCGGCAACGTGGGCAACGCCCTGCTCCCCACATACACATCCGCTTCGACATTGAGATGCTCATACCGCACTTCGATCTTCGGTAGCACGATCCCCACTTTGTCAATCCGCTCCCGGAACTTCAACAGAAACCGTTCGTTGTCTTCCTCCGTGACGCGCAGCAGCTTGGAGATGATCTGCTGTCGATCCTCGTAGCTCAAGTGGCGCACGTCGATCTCTTCCTGGGAGGCTTTCCCATCCGCACTCACGTTCTTCATGATGGCCGTGCGCATGCGGTCGTACGTAGGCAGCTTCTGCAGCGCCGCCCACTTGAGCGACTCCTCGTCGTCCTCCTGGTTCCGTTGTGTGGAGGAGCGGGAGAAGACATTTTCCCCACCTCGTCTGGAGTCCGACATCTCAAGGATCACGGACGGGTCCATGGTTTCAAATCTCTAGAGATTCTAGATGCCGCAACTGGGGGAATGTAGGTGAATTGAAATCAGTTGTAGTCTTTCCAACTAGTGGGTCATTGCGACTGCCTGCGGGCTACGTCGATCGCAGGGCACGTTTCGTGGTGTTGTCGGCTTCATGACTCTAGCCAGGCGTGATTCACCTGCACAACCAAAATGACATAATTTTCAATAACATTCGCACTCTTGCAATCGCGCGTCTGGAACTCCAAACCTGCGGTTTATACATCTAGCGACCCAATTCCCATTCTGGAGCCATAGCCAGCAGGATTTCGAGCCTTGACAACGAATCGGTGCAGTACTAAATTCCCGACTGAATTTCGAATTCTACACGTGATATATCATCTTTTGCAAATTGTCGAGGAGTCCGGACATAGTCTAAGCTCATCGACAGGAATGATTAAAACTTGAGAGTCTCACTAGAAAGCGGTAAATCGACAGTAACATTCCTCCCGGCGCTTCGAATTCATCGTGACCCAGAATCTAGACAAACGAAATACCTGTGAACGCCTGAACGGACATATCATTTGCAATCAAATTTCTAGAGTTGCGGTACTAGCTAGCGCCCCGCTGAAGTCACTAGAAATTTCCTTCCTCCCCTGCGCTTGTACACCCCTGGTGCGGCGCTTCGCGAAACCATGAAATTACAGCATGTAAAAATTTTCAACATTCGATCACCCCTGACGCCAATTCACTCAACTCTCCTGAATCCCTGCAAGGCGGAACCACTCATGATTTAAACCTTTTTTTCGATCCTAGCCTAATCATTCCCGCAATCCTCCATTCCCTGCTCTGCAAATTCAAAACTCAGTCTGCAATTCGTACTCCTGGTAATCGCACCATTTCGAAACCTTGCCGAAAACTCGGGACTTGGGATCCCAGTCCGCAATCCCGTCTCTTCCATCAAAGCCCTAGTGCTCAGACAAACCGGGCGCCCACTCAAACGACTGACAGATCTAGTGACACCAATCCCAGCTTTTTCAAACCTCTCTGCAATCGAATGCAACAACAATTGAGCCGCAAAGAACTCAACACGCCAGTCGGGCAACAAACGCACCTCCCGACAACGACACTCCACTAACCAACAGCACCATTCAAGCCATCTCACCAGCAACCCAGTCGGGATTCCAGAGCAGAAACCATCGAGGCTTCACACGTTTCTAAGCACCACGGCTCCCCATCACACGCCACAACTTCATGCTGATGATGAAGCACTGCATCATCTTCACAACTGCCGTTCCATTCCGTTACGCACGGAACGACCTATTGCCCGCATCGATCGACCAGCTTCATCTTTTTCACGTGGGGGTGTATTCAGTTCGCTTCCGTCCTTTGCGGGATGCTCCGATTCTTTTCATGTTCTGGCGAAGCTGCCTGCACCTTGGGAGCTCCATCTCTCCCCCACCTGTAACCGAGTTCGTACGTGCTGTCAGGGAATCTGAGCATCAGCTTTTTCAGGGAGCTTCTTCGGAGGTGACTGCGTGCCGTGACAGGAACTGGCTGAAAATAAGAAAATCGGGAAAAAGGTAAGGTCAGTTATGTTAAGTTATTATTTGTGGGAGCCAAGTGCCGTGAGAGGGGATGACACTGGAGACAGCTTCTTTCACCAGTGAGGCTGGGGTGGACTGGTGACGACGCTGATTCTGCCGAACTTGATTGCGTTGTGCCTGGTTGCTGCAGCCGAAGGTTCCATGGGTACAGTATTCTATTTTGTGGTCCAGGATTTTATTATATGGTTGCAGGATTGAATTTTTAAGTTATTAGGAGGGGCCTTCAGCCGCAAGTAAAGCCGGACAGGGAGGAAGGCCGCTTGCAGGGCTTTTCAGTGGCCATTTCCTGGCTTGGCTTGTAGATGGCCTATGAGTGGTGTGAGCTCGGGCACCAGCCGGTCGAGAGTGTGTGGAAGAGAGGTGGCGACGAGCGGTAGACGCTGGGCGGCAGAGCGGTATTTTCCTTTTGCACTATATAGCCAAAATAAAAATAAAAACGACTTGCCTCGTGCCTTTGCGATAAGAGTATAGGAAATTTACAGTAGATCTTTTTTTTTCATTGTCACATGAGTGATATGGCTTGAGGAAAAAAATTTAAGCTGTTGGACGGGTTTGGGAGTGTGGGCACATGACAAAGACTTTAAAGAAAAAAGCAAAGCTGCCCTCCAAAGGGTTGCTCCAGGTTGACATGCCAAGCTATTTCAAGCTTGGCCTGTCAATTCATAAAACGCCTCCTGGTGAACAGTCAGCTGCCTAGTTGTTCCATCGAACAACAAAACAACTCGACAAATTAGACACTGTCCGACAAAGAAAGTCAACTATAAGGTTGACTTTCTCAATAAAGATTCAATAGGTACAATTTTGACATATTAATGTTTCATTTTATTAAAGCATTTCAATTTGATAAATACATATTATATTCTAAATTGCCTCAGCTGTAAAATATGCCTTTGAAATCCCAAAATGTCATGCATTCTCGACATTTGTCATACAAGACATGCGACATGCGACGTCTAATAGACGCCAAAACTCAAAATCCTGTCCGACAAGACAACCCTGGTCAGCTGATTGTTGGTTGAAACAATAAGCTTTCATACTTCTTTTTTTAAAATTTTAAAATTTTAAATTTTAAAAGTTTTAAAAGTTTTTTAATTATAAATTTTTTTTAATTTAAGATTAAAAAAAATTATTATTTTATTTTATTTTTACTCGCAAAATTGGGTTCTTGCACCATTATCACTGTAGTTTCTGCTGTGCGGAAATAGGGAAAAAAACATTTTTTAGCCCCATAAAACAAAATTTCAGGGTCCTTTGAAGGGCTGATTTTTTCTCTAATGAGTGATGTAGAAATGCATGTCACCTTGTAAAGGATAGACTCTATAGTATGTAATTACATAGATTAAATTATCAAATGATATTAAATCCATGATGTTAAGAATGTTTTCAAAAATGGTTATGTGTATTTGGATAATTTCTGTAAATGAGTGATAGTATGTTGGATGCTTCACAACTAAGAACCAAGAATAAACATTATATAAAATTTCAGCCTATTTCCAGGCCGTTGGAACTTGGAAGTTGACATGCCATGCTATTGTTTGCATGGCTTGTCAACTTCCAAATTGCTCTTAATGAGCAGTCAATTTCGGTAGAATTTTTTTTTTTTTTTTTTTATAAATTTTTAATATTTTCTTAAGATAAAATATATATATATATAATTTTTTATTTGGAATTTTCGGTTCCTGCGCCACTGCTGCTGTAGTTTCAACAGGGCAAAAATAGGAGAAAATTTTTTTTTTGCAAAATAAAAGCAAATTTTAGGGTACCTTGGAGGGCTGTAAGGCAACCCTCCGGAGGCCTAAAATTTCCTCTAATGAAAGTTTGAGAACTCAGATCAACGAAGAGCTTAGAAAATGATTCCAAATCGTGAAGTTGACTAAAGAGAGCTCTAAATCTTTATATTATTTAGGCTTCGCTGTAAGTGGAAAAACACCTATGATTCTATAAGTGTACTGAAAGTTAGGGTACAAACACCAAAATGCGTCACTTTTTTTTACTAATGCACTATTACTATCATAGAATTAGTCGAATTTCATATTTTCTTGTAGGCAAATGAAAGGAGGTTCCAATGCACAAAAGAATGCAATATTTAGATACAAAAGTCTTCATAAACTTATGAAAAGTCAAATACATTAGAAATTGTTTGGGATCTCCATAAGGCCCTCTAAGGTAGCTACTGGTAACATAAAGGATTTGACTTTCAAAGAGGGGCAGGATTCCACATGGGATGCTTTTAGCGTCGGCAGCCTCTATCCATTTCAATTGAAGGACAGAAGTGGGATGGTTGCCGCTAAGGTGGAAGCCATGTAGCTAATGCTGCCAAAGAAATGTGTGAAGACTATGAGTGACATCGTACATTCTGTCCTTCCCAAACGTTCATTTTTTATGCAACTCTAATGTACACCTTGTATTTTTTATGCAAATCTAATAAGAAAATCACAAAATGAAACTTAACATGGCCAATGGTGTACAATCAGCACGGTTCCCGCTAGCATTGGTCACTATCTGTGCTTAATGCCACGACAATTTAGTATTAAAATATTAACTTTAAACTTAAAATATACATTCATCATACTGTCAAAAAAGTGCAGCTTGTCCTTCAACATCTTTGACAATGCCCAATTTTGGATTATTTTATTGCAGCAACACTGAGTGCAAGTCTGGAAATGTCCATGTGGGCAAAATCTAAATTCTTTATAATTGGCCGCATCAGCTAAATTTGGTTGCTGGCACCCATGGTAGTGACAAGGCACACCACCCCCTTGCTATCCTTTAGGTTGACCCAATGCTACCCTGCAAAGGCCTTCTAGAGACCTTAAACATGTTCTAATGTTTTTCATAGATGTTCTAAAATCATTTTTTGATGTAGGCACATACTAATTTGGGTATATGTTGATTGTGGAGATGTAAATAGAGTGATGTTGGTGGTTTTAATGTATACGACCTGTTTCAAGCTAGAGCCCCTTTGCGCAAGATAGGATGACATACTTTTATGAATAAAGAAAATATGATGTCAACCAAAGCCTTCATCATTGTGTGATGAATATTTTAGTACATTGATCCCTAATGAAGTTGCTAAGACTAGTTTTTAATTTTGCTAAACTCTCAATTCATTTTTTCAACACAAAAAATTAGAAATTTAGAATCATTATTGCAAAACTTTACGTATCTAAAGAAGATTCAAAGCCCAAATTCTAGTCAAGCAAGGTGCAACAAAAACTTTATTTTCTTCACTTTAAATGTAAATACCTTGCAATCTACGTAGTTAAAGTTTCTAAAATTATTTCCACATATTTTTACACTAGTCTAGTACATGATCCTATGATTAGATACACAAAAAAGAAACAAATTTTAAAGTTTTTTGCTCTTTGCAATAAAAATGATAGTTTTGAGCGACTTTTAAAGAAAAAAAAGACCTTGAGCTTTTAGGGGTTAACCTTGTCAGAACTACAGCAGGTAGTACACCAGTGTGCGATTTGAGGTGTGCTCACTTTCCATGGCACGAGTACCGTACCACCCTGAAAACTCAACCACCGTGTGGCAAACTCAAACCTCGGTGGCTGAGTTTCCACCGTGGCAAACCTCGGTGGCTAGCTAGTCCGGTCTGATGTCACTCAGTCTCTTCTACTGTAAAACTCATTCAGTTGCCAGCAATCTTTTGAGCCCACCAAGCGGTTAACTGACATGAACAAAGTCTTGTCATTTCCTTTGGGATTACTTGCCGGCCTGTTCTGAACTTCTCACTATGCTGACTAGTTGATACTGTAGAGACTTCTGCGAGGACATTCACCGTTGTAACTTAGCAGCATACAAGCATACTGTACTGTTGTCACCAACCAGCAATTTCATTTTTTTACTTCTTCAATTCAGCTATGAGATAGACTCCGTCACACATGCTGTATAAGTTAATGTCATGACTTTTGATAAAGTGTGGTGAAGTCAAGGAGCAAAATCATGCCATTGCCACCCCAGTAGTGACTTCGTTCAAAGAGAGTGGTTTTGGCCGACTGCTGTGTCGGTAATGCCAAAAGAAAGCTCTATCTTTGAATCAAACTTGATTGAATTCACTGAGATTTCCATGCCGGACTGGAGATAAATATATGAAATGACTGCCAATGTCATTCAGACCTACTTTGATACTTTGTTCTCACGTACATGGGTCCATGCGTTGTCCTCCATTCATTTACAAATGAACACGAGGCAAGTGCAGATCGACTTCAGTTCTGTCATGGTTGCAGAATTCGAAGCTGCGTGCCACTGCGAGTTCAGTACTTCAGTGACCTTTGTTGAGAAGTGGAGCCAAATCATGTCATCAATCAGTAGGAGACTTGGGCCACACTGCAGCGATCATAGCCCGCGGCAGTGTTCAGGAAATTTGTCGAGCTCCTTCAGCTCGTTTCCTCCGTCAGTTCTGCGAAAATGGATCATTTTTTCTTCGATGGTCACCGGTTGCATCCATCCTCCCAATTACAAAAAGTATCACAATGTAAGGTGGCACCCCTAAGGTAGGAGCACCCAATGGCGTCAATGTACCTAAGGGCGTTAGTTTCTACACATGATAGTCATTTCTGAACTTAAATGTAGATAGACCATAGATAGCTTTTTTTTTTTACCTAAATGATAAGCTATCTACAATTACCTACATTTATATTCTAGAGTCAATGCCTTACATAAAAACTAACACCACTAAGTCCATTGACGCCATTGGATGCTCCTACCTTAACCCCTAAAGGACCAAGGTGATTTTCCTATCAAAAACCACTCAAAACTGTCATTTCTATTGCAAAGAGAAGAGTGTTTAAAAATTTGTTTTTTTTTGCATATCCAACCATAAGATCTTATACTTGACTAGTATATGAACATGCGAAACAAATTTCAGAAACTTTGACCACATAGATTGCAAGATATATGTATTTAAAGTGAAGAAAACAAGTTTTTTTCCACCTTGCTTGACTAGAGTTTTTGGCTTTGAATCTTTTTAGTTCAATTTTTTTGTACTATAGATTTTGATTTTCTACTTATTTATATTACGTAGTTGAGTTGAGAATCTACCAAAAAAAAATAGGAAAAAAAAGACTTAATTTCACTCATTAAAAAACTGTTAAGTAGAAGTAGATTCAAGATTGAAGAAAAAACTAAATTGTTAATAGTTTTTAGATGGAATTGAATCACAAAAATCCCAATGGTGAGATTATTCTAGCAAGAAAATCTAACCCTGTCTAATAGATCTTTTTGAAAAATTCAAACAATTGCATTCAAAAATGAATTCTATAAGTTATTTTTTCAAGAAGATGCTTAGATTGCTCGAAAACTAAGATTGTTCATAACTTTCTCATAATTAGTCCAAATTGAATGAAACAAAGCTTCACATGTAGACAAAAATATAATCTTTGAGTCAAAAAATAAAAAAATAATATTTTGACTTATTGTGATTTTTTTTGTGCTGCCCGCCAAATTCCATTTTTGCTTATTGTGCCATTACTTATGCTCCCGGGCATCAATGAAAATAAAAATTATATATTCACAAAGCTCTTGCAAAAATATACAACCTCAAAAAATCCCAAAAAATATTACTAAAAATTGAGGCGGTAGAAACTTGCCCGAATCCAAATTGTCCCCCGAGGAGACAACCGGTCCTTTAGGGGTTAAAACCATCAAAATAAACAATTTAGCATATTAGTTGGAGGCACCTTTTTCCTAAAAATAATATTTTTGTAATATTAGCAATTGAAAATTATGAATTTAAAAAAAAAAAAAAAATTGGATGTGGCATGTAATTTGTATGAATTTTCAAAGTGAAAGCTCCCTGGACCATTGGAACATCAATAGGTGGATCTAAAACCAAAGTCTAACAAAATCAGCAGTCAACCAATTACAGTTAACCCCTAAAAGCCCAAGGGGGTTTGGACAAAATACAAATGTATTATAAAACATAAGTTCTAAAACTTTTTTAAAGGTTGCATCAAAGAAGATAATGTGAAGCATGAAAAGTAGAAAGCATCTGTACGGTCAAAATTGTAAAATTATTCTTAAATTTTTTTTAAATGAATTTTGAAGATATAACTTCAAAAATTCTCTAAAAATACAATTTTTATTATTAGCATTTGAATTTTTTTTCGATTGGTCAAAATGGTGGTTTCTATTGATTTGTAAAATAATGCATGAGATCTAGTAATGAGAATACCAATACTTTCTCTAAATAGTAAGTTTTTCAATACTAGGCAAATCTAGACACTTTGTGCTATTTCTCTTATAGTTTTTGTTTGACCGTAGTGACCTGAGTTTTGAGTATAAATATTGATAGACAACCCAATCTTTAGCCAAAATAAAAAATAAAAAAGTTTTTTTTTTTTTTTCTTTTGCCCAAAAATTTTGCCCGAAGTCCGGCAGCAACTATAAAATGGTCGCTTGAGCGCTTAGGGGTTAAGTTTGAAGACGGTTTAATGATACTTTTTAGGGACACTAATGAAAATCTATCGTGCAAAAATGAATACAAGGACGGTTTTGGGTGTTTCACCTTATTGCTTGCAATATCCAGTTTTTCTTCAATGGTTATCAATTCCATCTTCTCAATTAAAAAAGTATCAATTTATTGCTTGCAATATCAATTTCTCAATAATCAATTTTCTCAAAATTGAAATTGGCACTGCATAAATTGCTAGATTCCTATATTGTAAAAAAATTCTAAAATGAAAGTACTAATTAATAATGCATCCGTGGTATGAACTGAACTTGGCATAGCCTTTTTCCATTTAAAGGCCAAGGATCCTCCCAACTCATCCAACATGGAGTTGAAAATAGTAACAAAAAGTTTGCATAAAATCAAAAGAGTTTAGGAATCAAAGTTTTCACCTTCTGCAAATGATTCTTTTGATGCCTTTATAAGGTATAGTTTAGGATTGGTACACAAATGTCAAAACTTAGTGAAATTCTTCTATAAGACAATGGCATCTTGACTAGTATATTATCAAATTCTTTTGCTAGTCTTTTTAAAGCTAATCACATGACATTTTTCAAATTTGTTGTTGGCTTCTTGCTCAATGTTATTTTGCCCAAAAATTAAAGCCCTTTCACATATTGTGGTGCTTACACATTGACACTTTGCAATTTCAACAAGGGTTAGAAGGTTCAAGTATGTCAATTTTAAATATGGACTCTAACAAATTGAAGCCTTTAAATCCCTAAAAGCTATGCCCATCTACTCAATGCTTCTTTGTAGCTTGAAAGCAAAAAATTCCTACTTACAAGCTACTGCGGGATGATTGCATGAATGACCTGTACTATTTGTTGCGTTTTGCAACAGTACTAATGATTTTTCTGGAATACTTTAAAATTAGAAAAATAAATTTGATTGTTTTTTAAAGTATGGCTAATGTATACACCTTTAAGATGAAGGAAAAGTCTAGGAAAATTCTCTAAGTCGGAGAACTAGAAAAATGCCAAAATTCATGAAAATAGATATTTTGATGTTTAAATTAGTTAAAAATAGGAAAAAAAATTTAATAAATAAAATAAAAATTGGTCATTTTTGAAAATTCTATGTGGTCATTTACCAAAGAAACCACCAAAAATATGTTTTATATGTTACTTTCAAAATGCAAGCTGAATAAAGCTCAATTTGTGGACTTCTACACCACATAAATTTAAGTATTTTTAGAATTGTTTCGGACATTAGCTACAAGTCTACTAGAAGACCATCTCCACCAAATTTCAACTCCAAATTCATTTTTTTGGATACTAAATAGTACTAAAAAATCCAAAATTGGCAAGTGTGACATAATATTGGGGGCTATTATTAAATAGTAAAACACTTTGTGGATCGGTTTAAAGATTTTAAGAGCATCAATAATATCATTGTCTATAAATCTAACCTCTGAAACCATATAAAACCGCCTTAGTACAAAACATTGAAATATTACGGCAACTACTAAATTAGCATCCATTAGAGGAGTTTTGGGCCTCTGAAAGATTGTTTTAGGGCTTTTTCCCTTGCAAGGAACCAGACCCCGGGTGTCAAAATATAATAATTAATTTATATATACATATGTAATTTAAAATTTTAATAATTTAATAATTTTAATAATTTAAAATTTTTTAAATTTTAATAATATTTGACGTGGCACTCTCTCAATCACGTCAGATTGGAGTTCCTAAAAAGTTCCCAGAGTTCCCACAGTCCGGGAACTTGCGGTCTTCCAAGGGCCCAAAAATCCTCTAATGTCTAGGAAGCTTCATTAGAGAAAAAACCAGGCCTCTGAAGGGCCTCTCCACCCCCCCCTTTATTACCCTATAATTTAGTTTTAAGAGGTTGAAATTCTATATTTTTTTCCTATTTCCGTATAGTTGAAACTACAGTGACTGTGGCGCAAGAACCCAGATTTACAAAAAAAAATTAATAATAAATAAATTAATAAAATTAATCTTAAGAAAAAGCTTTAAGAAAAAATAAATTGCGAAATCTGACTGCTTTGGCGAGTAGTCATACACTTTGACTACTCATTGGGGGTACTTTTCTAGCTTGACAGGCCAAGCTTGAAATAGCTTGGCATGTCAATCTGGAGAGGCCTTCCATAGGGCTGATTTTTTCTCTAATGAATCATTTTAACATTGTAGAATTTGACCTTTTTATTTTGCTAGGCAAGCGACGGAGGTAACTAGATGGAGGTCCAAATTTAGGAAGGACATGAAAACTTGTAATTGGATTAAATATATCCTAGTTCAAGTCACAAGAGTCAAGAAAAAAATATATCCTAATGGACACCATCTCGGTTTTCACAATACACTCAATAATAGAGATATCAATATGTTTACACTCAAAAATCTGAAACAAATCTTTGAAAGCATGTATAGAATAACAACCAAAAAATAGAGAATATAATATAAATTTTAAATTCATGCAACTTAATAAACAAGTGAAGAATGGAAGCATCATTTTCACAAGGAGTCTGACTCAAAATAAATAGAAACAAATTCCAAGGAATCACATAAATTGAATACCAATGATGGCTTATAATCTAGACAACCAACAAATTTTATGGTACTTTTTTAGAATTTTTTGAACATCATTCAGTTCACATTGAAGGGCTTGTAAGGTAAATTTCTTTTTTATGGTTTCTTAAAGTGACCAAACAATACATTCAACATAGAATTTACTACATTAGACATTTCCATGCGAGATTCGTTTTTTGTGGCCTCAAAGGCAATTAGGTTTGTTATATGAGCAATACAATGAATTGAAGTAAAGAACCGGTTTATCTTTTTCAGTTGAGTTGCCACATCTATATTCTTTCTAACCATGGCAGCAGGGCCATTGGATCTAAATCCAACATATTTACACAAATTCAGTCCCCATATCTTTGCAGCAACAACAAGAATGTCAAATATTATCTTAGAATCTTTTTTCCATCTTCAATCTATATAAATCTAAAAAAACATGTAACATGTAGACTAGCCTCTAAACAAATTGCAAAGATTACAAAATGTCTTTCACAAAAATACTGGTAACTAAGCCAAAGAATCTAGAATTTCTACCTCTATCCAAAAAAATTCTTTGAATGACACAAGAGAGATCAAAGACTACTTCGGCTCAAGCTTTTTTTTATCATGATAAATGTTTTTAGTGATGAAAGCTTTACAAGAAAATGATCATACAAACTTTGAAACCTATGAAAAGGAAGAATTTCCTTCCCCTTAACCCCTAAAGGACCATTGTCCGTTTGGGGGATAAATGCGTTTTCGGGCAAGTACCTACGGGTTGCAATTTTGTCGTGATTTTTGAAACTTTTTGTGAACGTGAAGAAATGAGAGAGGTATGTGGCGGAAAAAAAAATTGAAATCGGACCTTCAAGCGAGAAGTTATGCCATTTCTTGGAATGCATGGGGACGGAGGGCAGCAAAAAAATTTGCAAAATTTTGAATTTTTTTTAAAAATATTTTTTTCTTATAGATTATATTTTGTCTATCTAGAAAGCTTTGATTCATTTCATTTGGATTTGATATGAGGAAGTTATGGACA
The DNA here is from genome assembly GCA_963969595.1 of Neckera pumila. Lineage (NCBI taxonomy): Eukaryota > Viridiplantae > Streptophyta > Bryopsida > Hypnales > Neckeraceae > Neckera > Neckera pumila. Next base: position 16,581,348 of record OZ018417.1, on the reverse strand, counting down.
TTCTTGTTTTTTGGGCAGTTAGAGCATCTTCTTGAAAAAAATAGCTTGTAGGATTCATTTCGGAATGCAATTTTTGTAATTTTTCAATTTTTTTTTTGTAATGGTTTAGTGTACTTGCTAGAACAATCTCACCATTGGGATTAGTGCATTTTAATTCCATCTAAAATATATGAATATTTTAGATTTTCCCTCTATCTCGTAAGTAACGACTTCTACTTAACAAGTTTTTAGAGAATGATAATTAAGTTTTTTTGAATTTTTTTTTTTCCTAGATTCTCAGCACAATTTTCCACTATAAATATTTAAAGCTCAAAATGCTGTAGTGCAAAAATTTTAAGTTAAAAATGTTTAAAGTCAAAAAATCTAGTCCCTCAATGTGCTAAAAAACTTGTTTTTTCCACTTTAAACGCAGATATCTTGCAATTTGTGCAATCAAAATTTTGACATTTTTGCCACACATTCTCATACCAATTAGGTGTAAGATCCTAAGGTTAGAAGTGAAAAAAAAATAATTTTTTTTTTTTTTACTTTTTGCTATAGAAATGGCAATTTTGAGTGTTTTTTGGCAGAGAAAAGGCCTCGGTCCTTTAGGGTTAAAGTAGGCATCTCTAAATTGGGATAGCCTAACTACATCACAATTGCAATTGCAATTGTCAATTTCATTCAAAAGCTATTATCTATAAATTCCTAGCTTAATTTTTACTACGGAGTACTATTTTGACAAATCAGCTTAAAAAATCTTTCTACCTCATGCATCCTTTATATTCTTCCAAAAGATCCAAGTTTAGTTCCAATCCAAGTCTAGAATATCTTGACCTATAAATATGAAGTGCATCCAATAATCTAATGTCTCAATGCTCAATGAAGTCCTCTAGATATTATTGGCAAATTTGCTGTGCTATAGCCTTGCCCAAATATCTAATTTAAGATTATATATTTATAAAAGTTATCCAGAACATGTTCAATTTGCTTCTAAGTATCCTATTTGGAGAATCTTTATTTATTTTTCTACCTTCATAGGGAACGTTCTTGGAAAAATTTCAAATGTCTAGGGATGTGAAAAGACATCAAAAGGGCCAAATGCAAGTCAATTTAATTCTTAAAAATCAATGGGGAATTATATGTATAGTAACGTACTTAACTACTAGAATACAAAAACAATGGCAATATATACACCATTGGATTTACAAGTCAACAATAAGCATCTTTCACTTGAACATAATTTATCATCCAAACCTTATCATAATCGAATGCCTCACCCATATATGTGGGTACATTGCATTTTGAAGCTTTGAGATTGGTGAAAGGTGCAATAATAATCCAAATTGGAAGTGCTATGTGTCATTGGATCCTACTCAACATGAATACATTTTTTTTGCTATTTTACTTTAGTTCATGCACCTTCTATTTCAAATACATAAAAGAATCCCAAATTATGTCCAAGATTGGGCTTCCCATACAATGTTTGGGGAGAAACACCGGTTATTTCATTGTTAACTGGTGGAATTGGGAAATAACCCGGTTGCAATTTAAAAATATCGGAAAAATAATGGTGAAAAAGTCTATGAAATTTTATTAAGAGTAAAAAATAGAGAAAAAAATAGACTCAGTGCTTAAAAAAACAGTTCAATATGGAAATTGAAGGAAAATAATTGGTGAAACTTTAAAATTACCATAAACATTGTTTCCATGCCTTTATAGGTTACGAGCATGGCTACCCTTACAAACTAGGTGTTGACGCTCTTCGAATGTGGATGAAAAGCCTTAGGCCGTCATAATATTCTCTTCACTCAAAGAAACGGCTCTTGAAATCACTCATCATCCTAAGTTTGATTGCTTAACCCCTGAGCGTCCCATCGCCTCAAATAAGGCCTCTCAGTTTTGAAAGGTTGCCTTGTTTGATTGTTATAATCTTTTCAATGGTATGGTCAAATCATTTGTCCATTTCCCCGTTAACTCCGGGCTTGTCTCCACTACCAATCGATACGGTCACTTTTATAAATCTTGTTCATGTGACTGTTTGATTAGAATGAGTTCGAAAGGATTTAGATTTTGGTAAACATCTGTTGGGCGTTGAGGGGTTAATCCTTTGTTCTTGGATCATATTTGGTGAACAAGACTGAGCAACAAGGAAATTCAGGACTCTTCAAAATTAGATGGAAAATTTGAACATGCCACGTTACAAGTTTGGCGAGTACTGTAAGGGTGTGGATGCTCTAAATTCGGATAGCCGCCACGGCGCCACCATTGCTGAGTGGATATACAGGCCCCTGTTGTGGGTTGTAATGACGTCAGAGGGGGTGAGGTCATCAAATATTTCGAAATCAGAATCAGAATCCCAGTCAGAACTTACTTGTATTATAATATTTTAAGCACAGTCAGACACTGAAATACCGCACGGCACTGACGGGAAAGATAGTTAAAGAATTAAGATACCCTCTCTTCCTATTTGGCACATTCCAAATTTCCAATTTCCAAATGTTTCTCAAAATACTTTTGAGAGGAAAAGTAAACAGAGCTTCAGCCTTTCAGGGCTTTCCGCATGCAGTACCTTCAAATCACGTGCTGTGCTGAGAGTTGTGAGCCAGTTGCCACTGGGGAGCTGGAGGGGTCCAGGCCTGGACCTCCAACCTCCAGATCTGTAAAATTAGAAAACAGGACTGGATCTTCCGGAGCCTCCACCAGACCTTGCTTTGTGAACTCTACGTGAGGGGGAGATTTCAGATTGTTTTGCACGCGCTGCCTGTGGTCAAGCTGGACGGGCCTCCAGTTCCTGCTTCCAATGGCAACAGGCTCTTATGCTCCGTACTTCATTCTCACCGGTCCTTCTGCATCATTTCCTTCACGTAGAATGCGATCTAGAGGTGCGTCTCTGCCGGTTTGTTTTTGCTCAATATCTTCTACTCCGTACTTTGCTTGGAAGTGAAGGATTCAAATGTGTGCAACTACAGGTATTACTTATAGGGCAATGCTCGACAATAAGGGTATTGCCTGACGTAAATAACGACTGAAAGAGGAGATAAAATTGGATGAAACGATGAGCCGGATGAAAAATCCGTAATCCTCGATTACGTGGTTTTGCCGGCGTAATGGGGAATTACGGCACAGAAGCTTCCCGCCGATTGAACGGGACGGGAACCAGGAGTAGTTTACGTACAACTAAAGTTATGCCTGCTGCAGCAACTTCCGCTGCATTAAAGTAGCGAACCCCTTTCTGATCACCCTCCCATTTCCGATCAATAGCCTGATCCAAATGTAACCATAGCTTTATAGACCATTTGACTCTTATTCAATTCTTCTGTAATGAATAACACATTGACACCTCAGAAAGTTGCCATTGATCAAGAATGGGCTTGCCTATTGATCGAAAATAGGAAACCCTAACTTTTCCACTTCTTTAATTTTTGCTAATTCTACACTTGATGAAAAATTACCAAAAAATGGCAATCTTTCTTATTCCTATTTCCTCACTGGAGAAAATTTTCTCCTCCACCATTGCTCAATCTCACATATGCTAAAATGCTTAAGTGATCGGAAATGGGAGATCTACCTTAACATGCAATTTTGTGTACAACTAAACATGCCCACAGCAGCAGCTTTCGATCCGGTGCACTAACATGCAGTTTTGTTTTTTTAACAGTATCTGCCACAAATCTTCACACCATGGGAGTAATTCTGGAGGGACGGAGACTACCTCATGCTCAAACTTGTCTCAAACCTGTCGGAGATTGCGAATTTTCGCCACCAAGAAATTGTGCTAACATTGCTAACAGGGCATGATGGATTGATAGAAAAACTTTGATGGATGGATGGTCTCAGAGAATCAACATCAGGAAAGTACCCCCCCATTGAAACAATATTGTTTCATAGGGCCCACAGTCCAATACAGAAACTTTACTGTTACAATACTGAGACAGTACCGCAACAATATAGTTTCAATGGGTCCATTGAAACTATACTGTTGCGGTACTGTCTCAGTATTGTAACAGTAAAGTTTCTGTATTGGACTGTGGGCCCTATGAAATAGTATTGCAACAACACTGACACAATGGGGGGGTTAGTTCCCGATGAAGGTCTAGACTTGCATCGGATTAATGAGGAAGGTGTTTGAACAAGCGGCTAATAGGAAGTATTTGTACCCAAATAAGCATATGTTACTTTTGTACGTCTCTTTTTCATATGATCTTTAGTGCAATCGATCCTCTAGTAGATTTTGATGGATTGAAAATGTTAAAATTCCTATGTGACAATTTTAGAATGCTACTATTGGTATATCTACATGTCGCAACTGTATCAAACATGTATAAGGAATGAATTCTTAACTCCTAAAGTCCCAAGGTCTTTTTCTCAAAATTGTTAGTTCTATTGCAAAGTGCAAAAAACTTTAGAAATGGTTGTTTTTGCATATCTAACCATAGAATCTTATACTAGACTAGTCCAATTCAAGAATGTGGAAAAGAAATTTTAGAAACTTTGGCTGTGTGGATTGCAAAATATTTAAGTGAAGAAAATTAGAGTTTTAACACCTTGAATGTCCGACTAGATTTTAAGGCTTCAAATCTTTTTAGCTTAAAATTTTTGCACTACCAATATTGAATGTAAACTTTTTTTAAGTTGAAGAATTGAGTTGAAAGTCTAGAAATAAATAAAAAATAAAATAAAAAATAAAATAAAACTTGATTGTTGTTTTTTAATAAATTATTATGTAGAATAGTAGAAATAGGTATGAGTTTGAAGGAAAAATGAAATCATTAATAGCTTTAAAACAGAATTGGAAATCACAAATTTCAATGGTGAGATTATTCTAGCAAGCCTACTAATCTATGTTGAGCTTGTTTATTTTAAACTTGTGAAAATTGCATTCAAAATAAATTCTACAAGTTATTTTTTCAAGAAAATGATTAGATTGTCCAAAAAGCAAGATTGCCCATAACTTTCTCATCACTAATCTAAATAGAATGAATCAAATGTTTCCATTTTGGAAAAGATACTTTCTATGAAAAACAAAATTTTGAAAATTTTTATTTTTATTTTTTGTGATTTTCTTTGTGCTGCCCAACAACCCCTATTTGGGACTTAAGGTGGCATAACTTTTGCTCCCCAGCACCAATCATACTACTAAAATCATAACTCTCTCTGTAATATCACAAATGCTACCATTAATAATAGGGGCTCATGCTTGCTATGCTATGCTTTCATTGTATCACATATTAGTAAAATTTTGATTTTGAAAAAAAATATTTCAATCATGCATATATAAAAATAATATTTTCACACAATGTTATATATTACGGAAATAGAATAGTAGTTTGCAATCACCTCTGTAATATCACTTTTATGGCTTTTATGATTTCAAAATTCTATTGCTACTAAGGTAAAGCAGCCCATTGTGGTCAGAATTAGGAGTCTGCCATCATCCCATCACCAAAGTTTTTCAGTTTTTTTACCATGTGAAGACAAGTATGAGAATTTGTGAAGGCAATTGAAATCATAATTTTCAGATAGAGTATGAATTAGCTATGAATTTCTCAAGTGTTCAGCCCAAAGAAGTCGACAGACTACCCCAAAACCAACTGCAAGTGTATCCATAATGCTCACCTACCTCTTCTAAAGGAGACAAATTTTTTTTATATGTGGATGGCCATAAAAAGTCACTTCCTACAATGACTTACACTGAAATTACTGCATGTTCCTAATAGGGTCACTAATTACTCCAATGAAGTTAGGTGAGATGTTGATTGTGGTCAGAAAAACCACAATGGGGTCATTGTGTGTCCCCCATGGATCATTTGACCACAATGGGCTGCCTTACCTTACCAAATGATTTGAGAAATTTATTCAATTGAAGAAATTTTGGATTTCACAACAATTAAGTTGTTCATAAAGTTTTTGAAATTTATAAATTTTTCTTTTCAATTCACCAAGTTTTTGGGTTGCCATTGTTCGTACCAATTGAGTCAACTTTTGAATGCATTACAATAAATGCATGTCTTTTACAGTACCGTAGGTGTAGGGTAGCTTCGTCCATTGCCAAGGCGAATAATTAATTAATTCAAAAATTTAATGTTTGCCATCTCAAAAAGGAATTTTTTGAAATTCAACTTTTTGGAGAATTGAATAATTGTAATTTTGCCCTTCATCCAACCTTTATTCTAGGTTTTCTACCCTAATACAACTCTTGCCCTCATACATGAGTCTCTTGTACAACTTTTAAAGCCACTTATAGTGTGCAAGGGAGAGAGAACACAAGCTCTTTATACATTTAGAATGGTAGGAGGTAGAACAAACCATGTGGGATATATACATTAGGATTAGAAAGAGCTCAAACACTCATAGTCAAGTGAAAAGTAGGCATTGTGTTAGAAGTAGGATTTCAGACTTCATTTAGGCATAATAGAATATTCTTTTTCAAAAAACTTTAAACTAATATAAAATTGCTAAATCAAGCTAAATTTTATCCCCCAAAATCCGTTTGAGATTATGAACCTCCAATCAAAAGTTATGGACAAAATTCATGCAAGGGTTGGAAAGGACATTTTCTTTGACATTTTCTTTGACATTTTCAAACATCCTCTTTGAATTTAGCCAATAACTTTTGATTGGAGGCTCAAAATTACAAACGGATTTTTGGAGATCAAATCTAATTTGATTTAGAAACTTTTGTTAGTTCAAAGTTTTCTGAAAAAGAGTATTCTACTATGCCTAAATGAGGTCATAAGTTCTACATTGAACACAATTTCTGCGTTTTGACAATGAGTAATTCCCATACTCTCATCTCCAAATTGTCCCATATCCTTTGAGGATTCATAATGGACAATGGATTTCATTAAAAAAATAACTTCTCCACCCTTCATTCTCATAGAAAGTCATTGAGGTAATTCCTTCACATTGTCATCAAAAAAATTCTTGATGGTAAATAGCACATGGACTTTGTGTTTACTTTGAAGTCTAAACTTATTTAATTTTTTGCTCAAGTAATTTTTAAATATTTCGCCATTTCTTTCAATTCATTTTATTATTTTTCGCCAAATATTCAGCAAAATTTTCAAAATATTTTGCCTTAATTTTTTTGAATTAATTTTAGGCAAAGCTGCCCTACACCTATGGTATTCACCTATTGCATATATTTCATTCATCATTCAATAAATTTCTATTGTACATTTCAATATATGCTTATCTATAAACAAAATTATACAAAGATTTTAGTAATTTTTATTTGAGGATTTATTGAAATTTTTGTTCTGCATTTTATCTAATACATAAAAATTCTAATAAAATTCTAATGATGAATGCGTAGCATAGCAAGCGCCAAACGCTAGTTCAAATGAAAATTGTAATTTCCAAAAGATAATGTATTTTTCTATCTTTAGAAAAAGTTCAAAAATCATGAAGAAAATTGAAACTGTAAATCTGAAATCCATTTTGTCCCTCAAGGAGACAATGGAACTTTAGAGATTAAGAATAATGGGTCCTAACATACCACTTTTGCTATTAACATATTTTCATTTTCATTTGTTTACATAACTTTTGAACTTTTGAACTATTATACACCATTGCTAAATCTCTTCCTTATGGATAAAAATAAAAAACATTACGTACTTTGTACATCTTCCCAAAGTTGTTGGTGAGATTAACTCCTATTCAAAGTCCATGCATCCAAAAAGTGGATGCATCAACCTCAATTGTAATTTTCAAAGCAATCATTTTTTGTACTTGATGTAAATTAAGAAAATCAAGCTTGATAAGTTTTGTTTCTTCTCCATTTAAAACTATGGAAAAATCCAAGAATTGAAAGAATTATTGTAATTGCAAGCTCGATGTGTCAAAACCCAAATTATGCAATAAAATATGTTTTTCATTTGGATATTCTTCTTTTCAATGTTTTTTCAATTTCAATTATACATCATGTTTTTCATTTTAGAACCCTTTATGTATGGTAAAAATCCCAGATTTATATACATATATAATAATTGATTTCATTTTAATTTCCTCATTAAATTTCAAAAAATACAATAATTTTTTCTTATTTGAAATTTTGACATAATCAATATCTTTATGACATGCATTCTTTCACAAGTGGAAAATATCAAATAAAAATTTGTAAATTGTTTAAAAAGATAATTTAGCTTTATATTAGCATTTGACTTGAAGTTTATAAGCAGGATGTAGAATATAAAAATAACAATTAATAAATCTTTATACCAATCTCCATTGCTATTTGTACCTTTTGAAAAAAAATTCAAATTAATTGGATTATTTTTGCTATATCTACTCATTTATTTTTATTTTTGCTACATGCAAATTAATTGGGTTGTTTCTTTATGTTTACTAATTATTCATTGGATCATATTGTAGTCATTTGACTTATGAAGCCTCTACAACATTGGGGGACACACCATTAGGTAGTTATTTTTTTTGCTCAATTTGCCTTTTCCATGACTTGTTGGAACTAAACGTTCAATGGATTTATACTTGTGAAAGCTCCTTTGTAGTTGCATTATTGTTTCATGGAAGCTCCTTCACAACTCCTTTCTTCTTGAACAAACTCGTTTTGTCCTCCAAACAAATTTGGGATCACCTCTCAATGTCGACGTGATCCCAAACTTGTCTACTACAAATATGCCTTCATTATAAGTTTTGACAGGAGTGGGTGATGACATTAGATTAACTTGAAGTAGACATTCGTCCAGTGTGGATGCTCTAATGGATACAACTCAATATATAATCAATGAAAATGTTTATTATCTTATATAGTATCACCAAACGTCCCATAGTCTGAATTAGGCTTTAACCCCTAAGCACCCCAATGCCCCAAATGTCGCCCCTCAGAATTTTATTTTGGCCAAAAATGAGCTTGGATCTTGCATGTACAAATCCGAAATTAGTACAGCAAGCGAAGACAGGACCGGGATCATGATGCGGAGTGGGGCCGTATGCTCGATGGTCTGTTCGTGGTTGTAGGACAAGGATTTGCTGGCGGAGTACTGCCGAAAACTATAAATGCAACATTCAATGCTGTTAGGGGGGATCGGGCCCACTGGCTGCAGGAGGTTTCCAGCTGTTGGTGTATGTTTACGGAATGCCAAGGGGGACTGGTTTTCCCGGCAACGTCATTCCCCGCCTTCTTCATGGCGTGGAAACTTGCGAGGGGGGGTTCAGGAATGAGTGTCCTGCATTTTATGCCGTCTGGGTGTTTGTGCTGCAAGGACGTTTCAGTCATGGCGGAGAGAGGGCTACAGGCAAGGCGGAAACAATTCCTCACGCTCAAGGCACATTGTAGGATTTGGTTGTGGATGCGAAGACCAATTGCGCTTGCTTCAACCAAGGAGATTTTGGCTGTACACGAGCGTCAATCATCGCTGGGAGTGGAGAGGCTCGCGGGAGGTATGAGGGAGACCTTTGGTGGCTGAGGACGGAGTGGAAATTGCCCTAGGGAAAGGGAGATGGAGCTGCCAACGACAAAAGACCGTCCAAGCGCCCCCCGAGGGCTGTCCACACACAACGTGCGTGCTTCCAAAGAGGAGGTGGTGGAGATTGAGGGAGCTCTGGAGGCATGGGCGGTGTTGCGCCACCACGCTAGGCTCGATCAAGTGGCCACACTAAAATCCTCCTTGCGCGAGGATTTCCTTCTCGGATTACAGGAGCCATCGGCAAACCACTATTGGCCGGTGAATCCTGACGGGAACTCTTGGAGTTACCTTTTTCGACGCCAATGCTTTCAAACACTAGGGGTGCACAAGCGGATTCCCGAAGGACATATGGATGGTCTACCTGCAGTAGTGAACGATTTCATTAGACAAAAATGGTGGCCCAGATCCAAGCTTGCAGGGACAGTCACAAAGTTGTTTGAGAGAACTCCCGAGGCAAGCAGGCGAAGAAAGTGGACTCAAGGCGCTTGGGATCATGGACAACGTCCAAGGCAACGGGCCCCCTACTTCGTGCCAGAACGCAGCACAAGAATCACGGGAGGCGACGAGGGTCGATGAGGGCAGAAGGGTCTCACCGGGGAAACCAACATGGCAGATTGCTGCTGCAGCAAGTCCGGTGGGTGGCCGCGGGCTGGGTTGTGGAATTTTGGAGCACATATGACGTGGGCGAGGGGGACGAGGGCGAAATAGGGGTAGGAGGCGGGCGGTTCCGATAATCCCTGCCTGAAATTTTGATTTGAATGTTGCTGCTGGAGGTTTGGACCTCAACTTCCCGCCGGATTCAGGTGGAGAGAGCAGAGAGAATGCAGTCGACAATGCATAGTTAGGAAGGCCAAAGGCACTAGCGCTAGTTCGTGGCGGGGGTCAAGGACGTCCTCGGGGGACGGCAAGGGTCGTAGGCTCCACGGAGCAGACGCCAGAGGAGCCGCGGGCCCCAAGAGGCAGGGGGCGAGGTAGGGGGCGACATCAAGATGTGGGGCAGGGGCGAGGAATTATTGCGGTCAGCGACGGGTCCAGATCAGGAGAGGCTGGGGAAGAAATGAGATCAATCCCTCTGATTCTTGCAGGTTGGAATCTGCCGGGGATTTAGCCAATAGAGAGGTCGCCCGTCATGCTCAGACAGAGACGCCCGCGTCCAACGGGCATTGACAGCGGATTCAGTCCACAACCGTCACACTGTGAAGGAGGCGGAGTGCTAAACCTCCCCTTTTTTCCAAATTCGGCTGAGAGCCACCATCATAGACGTCAAAGGATCAGTGCTGAGCGGTGAGTTTTTTTTTTGTGGATAGAGGGGTTGAGGGTGGCTTGTGTAGCGTGCGTTTGATATGAAAGGTAGTAGGGAGGTGCTCGCACAAAATTTCCTTTTTTAGGTGGCAGATAGGGCATGTAGGCACACACTGTGTTATATTCGGTAGGACCTTGGCTGTGCAAGCCAATATGGGGTCGGCATGTGGAAACTATCTTGTATGCCGAACTATTCTGTCTACCAATTTACTTTTTCGAATTCAATTATACTGCGCAATTCCGTCTTATTCTTCAGGACCCTTTACTGTTGTTTGTCTTCCTTCATTGGCTACCGTTCATTGCTATGAATGTCATCTGTCCGATGGTTGTCTTTTCCACTTTGAGGCTACGGCAAAGAAGAGATGGTAGTGTATGCAAGTATGTTTACATGGCCATAGAATCATGCTGGGAGTCCACCTTAGTAGTTTGACGATGGTGTCTGGGTCACTTCCACCTCACCTCATAATGCCTGATAAGGTCTATGTTGAGCTTTGAAAATGTTGTGAGTCTGCCTTGTCAGTGGCAAACACCAAACAAATCTACCAAATATGGTTGAAACTCACAACCACCATGCCCCACAGCACATTCGTCCATGCGGCAGTCATTGCGGTTGAATTCCATCACCATTGCTATGGTAAAATTTAAATTTCCTCGGTGCCCATTTCTGTGGAGGCTATGATTTTTCAAAGCTCTTAGTTGAAAGTGGTTTTGCCTGTAGACGACTGGAGGTCTCAATTCGAAATTCTGCCAGATCAGATTCTCTCAAGCTCTTGCTGCAGCAGGACGTTGTAAAAAGGGAACTGGACAAACTTGTGAACCCCCATCACATGGAATAGTTCAACTACTATGGAAATTTAGTGCGGCATGTGACATATTGGTTCCTTCTGGATCCAAGATGTCACAAGCACTCTTATTGTCATTACAACCACCGAGCCCACTCGTTCGATTGTGACGACCAAGTCGGTTTGCAATGCACGAGAATCTGAGCAATTCACGTGGCTTTTTGTGGCAGAGGAGGACTTATTGCCACCGGGCGACTCGGATCGGCAGTGCATGGACTGACCGAGGCCTTCGCAGCGTCGACGATGGTATCAGAGTGGCTATAGCAGCAGCAAACGGATGTTGGCGCTGATGAGCCGGAGTGGGGCGAAGATGCTGAGTTCCTACCACTGCAGGGGCCTTTTGAGCATGTGTCTTTGTGGAGCTTGCCTGCGGCGGTCTGGGTCCCTTTGGCGGTTCTGGGATACAATCCTCAAGATTGGGGTGGTTTACGAGATTTTGTTGGCAAACCCCAGCAACGCTGGCAGGAGCAAGGCATACCTTATTACTTCGTTGTATTCAAAGGAAGCATTGGAGGGCACAAGGTACGTGTGGTCGACTGCCGTGTAGTGGCAGTGGATGCAGCTCCACCACTGAATGTTGACATCCCCGGACCCTCGCGCCAATGTGACGTCCCTGGTCCCTCATGGAATGTTGATGTCCTGGGTCCCTTAAGACCCTAGTCCAATACATCTTCCGGAGACGAAGTGCCTGAGTTTCCGACACAACGGCTTGATGCGGATTTTGAAGCGCCCATATATTGGCAGGACAAACCTGAATCAGGCGCTGAGGAATAGCATGTTGCCGCCCATGCTTCTGATCACACGACCAGTTTTTCAGAGTCAGATTGGCAGGGTGATTGGGCAGACTTTGTTGGGGAAGTTTCTTCCGTGGAGTACACTGATTTAGAGGCCGAATCAGATGTGGGTAGCATCAGCCTTGAGCATGAGATTGGCTACTATGCAAATGACGGGGACTTGGATGAATTGGATTTCCGTGATCAATATCACGACAAGCACTGGCAATGCCCGAAGACAACACTTTTGGAAGACTGCGAATCTTTTCGAGGCCCTCGGCCGGGCCCAAAGACCCGAGTCACTCGATCAAGATGCCCGACCATAGAGTTCTTTGAAGTGTTCTTTGATGCCATGGTCGTGCAGCGACTAGTGGAGCAGACAAATGTATACGCCTCGCAGTAGGGTACCGGACGCTCTCGGCATACCAACAGCGGCCCTTATTGGGTACCCACATGTGCGTCTGAAATCCAAGCATTTGTGGGCGTTTGCATTCTTATGGGCGTGAAATTGTTGCCCACCATACGCGATTACTGGAAGCGCACTGAGTTCTTGAGGTGCTCCTTGATACCTCGCGTATTTACCCGGAACCGATTTGAGTCCTTACTCCGTTGTCTTCACCTCCAGGACAATGGGACAATAGAAAGGAACTGGGAATCCTCTCAGTTTGACAAACTTGCCAAAGTGCGTTGGATTATTGACGACTTTGTAACAAAGAGTAGAGCACTCTACAACCTAGAGAAGTACATCACTTGTGATGAAATCATGGTGGCTTATCGAGGGCACTACTCGGGATTTCGACAATACATGCCTGCAAAGCCGACCAAATATGGGTTCAAATTCTTTGCAGCGGTTTGCAACCCACCATGATACATTTACAACCTGCAGCCTTATGTGGGAGCATCTGGAGTTCCGGATGTGCGGCAAGGTGAACAAGTTGTGCGTGAGCTTACCATTGGCTTGGATGACGTTGAACACACTGTGGTATGTGACAACTTCTTTAATTGTCCAAAGCTATTTGAGGACCTATATAAGCGGGGGATATGGGCGACCGGCACTATGAGAGAGAACCGCATTGGTCTCCCGACATCTCTACTAGGCCACAAGAGGGGTGAGCATCCTCGGGGCACATTGATGTGGAGGACGCATGCACAACGACGTATGGCCGCCACATGCTGGTATGACTCTAAGCCAGTCTATCTTCTTTCAACCTCAGCAGATCCGGTGGTCTGGTGAGGGTGTGAGGTCCATGCGTTGGATCAATGGTACACGAGAACCCATAGACTCGACACCACAGCAGGTTGAGTACTAGCTCCACATGCACGGCGTGGACGTGGTTGACCAAATGTGCACGGACTACAGTGTGCAATTTCATTCACACAAGTGCTGGCATAAGCATTTCTTCTTTGTTGTGGACAGTTGGTTGAACAATTCATGGGTGTTATTGAAACATGACAGGATGACTCGTGGAGAAGCAGTGCATCGTCGTCGATTATCGTTTCATTTTGAGGTGGCTGAGATCTTGATAGCCCCATGGTTGGACCCGGCATCCACCTGTAAGGTAGAATGCCTTCGTCACCCGTCGGCGATTCATTACAGCAGCTTGAGGCCTTGACTATGGCGGAGGTGCATTGTTTACAAGCGGAAGATCAAGTTTCGATGCACCACTTGTGCTGGGGCCCACATGTGTGTGGATAGGTGTTTTGTGAAAGTTCATACGCAAAGGAAGTGGGCTCTACATGTTACTCGACCAGCTAGGATGTAAGGGATGGTGCAAGAGTATAGTGCTGTCAATTGTGGACCCCAAATGTAGCACTTGGGGCCCCAAATTGAGACACTGGGGACCCCAAATGTGGCACTTGGGGCCCCAATTGAGACACTGGGGACCCCAAATGTAGCACTTGGGGCCCCAATTGAAACATTGGGGATCCCAAATGTAGCACTTGGGCCCCGAGTTGAAACACTGAGGGCCCCAGATGTACCAACTTGGGCTACAGTTGAGACACCGGGTACTCTAGATGTACCAACTTGGGCTGCAGTTGAGACACCGGGTACTCAAGGTGTAGCACTTATTGTTCTTGCTTTATGTGTGATCCTGTAAGTGATTCACAAGATTCAGAATTTAGTATTAATTGTTCATGTTATATCAGTCGCAATATCAAGTTCTAGTGAGCAACAACATAAAAAGGCAAGAAAACAAATTCAACAAGTGGGCAAGAAAACAAATTCAACGAACATCTGAAACGAACCACATTTCGACCGCTAGCCTCAGCCGACGATTGTTTCGAACAAACGACCTAAGCCCTAAACGACCGTCTCGAACGAACGAAATTTCACATCATCCTCCGTGTCTGGTCGTCGTTTTTTACTCAAACCACTATCAGGTTGAGAAGAGCGCGCTTTGGAAATACACATGATATTTGGCTACAACTGGGATAAGTTAGCCAGAGACTTCAAACAACCTTCGTGTCTTCTGATCTTCAGTCTTCAATTTTCAAATTTTGATCTTTAAACTCCTCTTCATTGGCCTATCCTGTGTTGGCTCTAAACGGATCAAGGTTCGATCAGGAGGTAATAAGAAACCACGGGCCTCGGACGGGTAAAACGGGACAGTATAACACGAGATGCCGTCCGGATGATGGGCTCCTAAATTTCAAACCGACAGTGACCAACAATCGTGCCTCACCGATGGAAACAACATATAAGATTAATCATGTGGGTGATCAATCCCACTTCTTCGCCACAAACACAAAATGGGGCTACTCTTGGATTTCCACAAAGCCCGCAACAAGTTTATAATACAGAAAACAAAAACAACTAACCTCCAAAACCGGCTGGGAATAACAAATAAACAAATCGGGCTACAAATCACAACACAGAAGGGTTTTCAAGTTTTCATCTCTTCATTTCTTTTTGTCTTGTATTCTTGAAGTATTCAAAAACACAACAAGAAAACCGAAAACTAACTCCAAAATACCTCTGAACTTCAAACTAATGCTACAGATGCTTCACAACTCCAAATGTTAAGTATCTTAGTTTTTAGGAAAGCTAACAAAATATACTAATATTCCTCCAAAATTCATCTCATTTTAAACTGCTGTCCAGACACTATAGACAAAACAAGTCTCGGCCTACATTCTCTAAAGGCAGCAAACCTCTCCACCTTCAAATCTCCATATCTTCCTCAAAAATACTTTAATTATGAAGTATAATAAGTTTTTGAAAATCTAGTCACATAATCTTCAACCTCACAAAATCTCATACAAATTCAAACTATTGCCCATTTGTTGTAGGCCTTGAAATTCTCGGCTCCTCTTAGTTGGGTAATCGCAAACTTTCTACCTTCAAACTATCACAACCCTCTCAATAATCCTTTACATCAAGCTTGCAAACTCATTTTGAAAATCTAATTTCACAAGGAACAAATTCACTAATTTTCATTTCAAAAACTTTCATATATATGGAGATATCTCTCCTTGAAATTTGATTTTCTTCCAAAACAAAAAACTACACACACACACCTTTCCACACACACTCAACATACACAAGGAATCTTCTTATCTTTCTTTTTCCCCTTGTAAGGTGAGAGTGGAGCACATCAGCCCATACTCTTATTCCTAAAGTCCATCCAAAAGATAAGGATATTCTTTTGCCCTCTTCACACTACCATATATCTACATTCCCTAGCCATTTTATTCAATCGGAAGGCCAATATTTAAACCATCTCCAATCTAAACCTAATAAAATAAAACTAAGGGATTACTAAAGATCCCTATCAAAGGCCTCTATATGTCGTAAAGTCGTACTAAAGGTTCTAAAATAAATCGCCAATCGCCAAGTCGTGGACTTGGTTGGTTGGCTGGAGAAGCGGTGGTCAAAGGTCGTCAACTGGTCCGGGCCCAAATCCATCGATTCGGGTTCGAATCTCGATGGCTTGTTGATTGGTTTGGACGGCCCACAGCTTGGCACGCTAGTGAGGTAGAAAAGTTGTATCAGCCAACCTACTACCTACCTCCTTGAGCTGTGCATGTGACAAAAACAGTGAGCGCCTATAAGGTGCAAACTGCCTTTAATAACCGTGGTTCTCACCACGATTAAACCACTTTTATTAAATATTGTATATAGAGTTAATAACAATTAAATCTAATATTTACATGATGGAAGAATTTCCATCAGGACACCGCGTTCTCAAGGAGTTATTCCAAATAACTTTTTTATTGACTGCCCCTCACTGCCCCTAACCAAATCTGCACGGATTTGGACCAAATATATGACACTTCCGGTCTTGGATTTGGTTCTAATACCAATTGTGCAAACGGGTCTGGTCCACCTAAAGTCGTGTCTAGTAAAAGGTTTTGAGTATAAAGTTTATAGGTTACAGAACCCTAAAAAGTAGAAACTTAGAACGTTCGTCAAGGTACATACCTTCAGAATCTCCCCATGCAAATAATATTCCATAGCCGTGGCCCCTAGTCGTCGCTTTTTTTATTGAACGTCTAAGGTGCTTTGTTTGCCATCGCTTGTTCCCTGGCCTCTCGTGAGAGGACCAGAAGGACCTGGTCAGCTGAAGCGTGGGCGTTTGGGCTAGGACGCGGGAGTTCCTAACTTGGCAGGCTCGTACGAGAGACCCGCACGCGCGACCTCCACCGTGTCAGTCTTAACCCCACCTGCTGTCGATCTGCCGTGAACTACGCCTGATACCACTCCGGAGCTCATGCGAAGTGGGGCCGATGAATTTGCGTCAGGAATGGCTAAAATTCAGTAGGACAACAATTACCTCCATGGCCCATATCCTCTCCAAATTTTGACGCCATCCAGCACTTTCTCAGGTTAGGACATGATCCCGAAGTGGATATAGCCTAGAAAAAAGCAGTTTGAAACAATTGTCAACCCTACTTTGACCACTATAGTCTCGTAAACTGCATAGTGGAAATTTCCCAAATTTTGCCCACACCTGGGAACACAAGGCAAGTCTCGATTTCAGAGGTGAAGTAGTCCCGATTTGATTTGTCACCTTCCTAGGCTCATTTGTTTGGACAGGGGTCCACGGGTTCCGAATTTCCTGAAATTTGGTTTGGGTGCTTAGGGGTTAAGGGTCTCTAATTAGAAGGCCCAACAATCTACAAAGATAGCAATGGCATTAAAATGCATGCCCGGTAGTGTTTATTTGTCTAATAAGGAGTACTAGAGCTTTTCATTGCAATAATTTTTGAAGCATAACTTGTATGATTTTGAATTTTTTTATTGAAGATGTCTATTTTAGTGTAATTATATCCTATACTTTTAAAAAAATTTTAAAATCATTTTATATTTAAAAGTCCATTTTGTTAATTTGTCACGTTTTTAGTTTTAGGGGGTTTTAGTATTATGGAGTACCAAAAAATAATGATCTAAAGCTAAAAATTTGGTGGTCTATTTTCATAGTTGGCAGGCATGTTCCTAACAAGGGGTGTTTGAAAATATATTATTTTATGTCCACTACGTTTGTGCAAGTAGGGCATCTTTATATGCATAATTCTAAATATTGAAGATGGTTTCAAGAATGCTTTTTTGGTGAAATCTCTTTAATATGAAGTCCTTTCAAATGAAAAATTTTTAGTTTCATTGTCAACTGTTTTTTACAAATTAAAAACATCAAAGTGTCTATTTTCTTTCTTGTTTTCTTTAAATTTTCCATCACTCTATTTTGTGAATAACTTCTGACATACACTTTTTTTACGGTCTCAAATTTAGGTGATATGTCATTTTTAGGGTTTAAACAATTACCATTATCATAATTTTATTTTCAAATATTTTTTGTCCAGAAGGTCGTAGTATAGTGAATACTAGGTCAATGTAGAACAAAACCGGTCATTCATGCAATCACCCCACCTCTCTCTATTGTATCCAGACACCAAGAATGATGGTGTTGCATTGGAAGCAAGGGAAAGTTGGACAATTGCAGGATTTCTTTGTACATGTACATTTACAATATTAGGAATTCATATGTAAAGTTTATGTCATGGATCAACTACGCGCAAACTATTCACTATTTTTGCGCGGCCACAAGCAATGGTATAAGGTGTGGTGCTTTATAGTTGATCAGTCTTTGATCAATTGCTATATGTGGAAGATGAAGAGGATGTTTAGGCCAATTATGATGTACATGAAGTTTAATTTGGCCTTTGTCAATGCTTTGGTGCAAGAAGCATCAGAACGTTGACTACAACCATGTAGTCTAGGTTGTCTACTTGCTTGGTTTTGCGGACCATAGAAATCTACACTCTATAGATTTTGTGTAGTATGCAAACAAAAAAAAGTGGCTAGGGCAACAAGTAGATGTGTGTACCCAATTGCTCCAATTGTGCTTACTATCCACAAAATAGATAAATGTCTTGTTAGGAATTGCTACAGCTGTCCATGTGTGTCGCTAGGTTTTTAAAGAAAATCTTTTATTAAGTTTTCAGATACTAAAGTGGCCTATATTGAAGGTCCGCAAGCTCTTTGACAGCTAGACTTGCTGATATAGAAACAATAGTCTCTTCAACAATTTGTACCTAAGACTAAGGTGGATTGCTGTTTTAGTTGTATTCATGAAATAAAGGTTTTAGTAGACTTGAACTTCAACTAAATAATTCTTTACAAAATAGAAATTTTATAGGCTTTTTTTGTATCTTTAGGCTAGTTACAATGAAAGACGTTTCATTTTATAAGTTGCCATTTTGCAAGTGGGCATTGGACTTCAACAAGATATTAACCAGTAATTTGTCATGCATTTTGTTTGTTGTCATACAAATTTTTGAATTACCCTACGCATTCCTATACAAGTATAGAAATGACATTACAAATACTTGGCAAATGTTTTAGCCTTTTAGTTTAACATTTGTTATCCACATTGTGAATTCTCCTACCTGTTTTTTTGGCACGTTTATCATTGTAAATGTTTATTCTTATACTTAATTTTTAGAGCCTTGTGAAATGATAGAAGGAATAACTGAGGATTCTTGTCAATTAGACATAATGGACACTTGATGTTGTATTTGTTTCTATAATGTAGGGAACCTGGACTTTGTACCTCACAATAGCTGAAGTATTGGGATTTGACTTGAGTAGGACCCTCCAAATATAAGTTGCATGAGGTTAGATTAGTCGTATTCAAAGTAGTGGGAGCAACATGTCACTTCCTAGCTATACAATCAACCTTGAAGTGGATTACTACTACGTGATTTCCCCCACTCCTCCAAACACTATTTCATTTTGTTAGAAAACAGTGAGCGGTGGTGTTGGGAGAGCCTTTTCCCTTCTTGATATCCATAGATATCATAGTGCATTTGGTGGCAAAATGTCTTTCTGCAAGTGTAATGACATGAATGGCGCAATGGTTAAGATTTTGGAGAGTGGAAGTTCTCCCAGGAGTGGCAGCGCACCAAGGAATTCAACTTCATAGACCTGTTGAGACCTTTAAGGCATTCTTGATATCTTTCTATGTTGGTTTTTTTAAATTGTTTTGGATCCATTTCAACAGCCCTAACTATTGGTTGTACACAATCCATAATATATAGCCAACTTCATTTTGTATGACCATTTCTTTAGAGGTTAATGAAGGGTGTCAAACTTTACTGTTATAATTTGTTCTTAGTTTTCTTTCTCCGGATACAATTGGACTATCCAAAGTTATTCCTCACAAGCCGATAAACCTCTATAAACAAATAGGGCTAGGCAATCCCGGCTTCAGGAATAATATAAGTCATAGCACTAAATGAGAGCCTACCAAGGAATTGTGGTGGACCTTGACCTTGTCAAAAAAAGACAAAATATTCTTTTGAACAAGCTCCTTTTCCTAAAAACGTGGTACATATCCCCCTGCAGCAGCTTCCATATGTGGTGCAAACCCTCTTTAAAGCAATCAACCTCTCTAAAGTAATCTTGTTAGGCGGTCCCAGACCGATCAGTTTAGAGAGGTTGTATTGTATAAGGTACAATATCCCTATAAGGACGCAAATCCCATGATCAAGGTAGCCACCAAAATTCTCCGATTATTGGACCAATAGGTGCATTCTCTTTTACTGTGCAGTCATCCATCGGACCGGACCAGTGGTCCACAGTGTCTTTACAGGGATATAGACTAGATTTTGGCACCAACCTAGTCGGTTCCAACTTCCAACCATTCAATGCAGGTATTTTTGACTCAAAATCAAATTTTCATAGAGGGCAAAGCGTACATATCAATGAAGCCTTGCATTCAATAGTTGTGAACACTTTCACACTCTCACATATGATGAAGCTGCAAAAAATGAAGAGTGCTCTGTGGAAGTTGACATAGGGAACTTAGTAATGTCAACAAAGGCTTCTTTCAAGTCGAGCAAGTTAACAGACACCTGTGATGATTCTCGTGCAAAAATACATAAAAAATTCAATCATATCCTATTTCGACCTGCTCATTTCACTAGCACGCAGCCGCAGCCTCCCAGCATGACTCCACGTTCAGTAAGACAAACTGTCTGAGCACTTGGAACTTTGGAAATTGGAACTCTTTCAGTTTGGTCGCTGCAACTAATTACAAATCTCCTAAAGTCGCATATTTGCGCTCAGACCACTGCACCAAGTGGCATTAACCTGTCCCCGATTACCAGAACACTTTAATTTCAAGTTTTTTTTCTGCAATAGAACACAATTGAACTGCACCATTGACTTCACGGCACTTTATTCATAGTCTCATTTTCGGTGATTACAAGGGACTTTGTGCAATTCATGCATGATTCCATGATCTTCACAAATGTTATAAAATCCGTCCGCACTACTAACTGGACTGTTGACTCAATGTTACTACTGTTACAATCTCAATTCATGGAACTAAGTTACGCCGAACTATTGGAAACCGTGTCCACCTGATATCACGCTGACCTTGGTGAAGAATGCCTTTGTTGGAATTAGGAAACTGCTATTGAATCAGTTAAGAAAAACTAGAATGCCTGTTGCAAGTGCTGCAAAATACAGAGTAGCAAAATCGCAAGAGCCAGGGTTTCATTGAGGATGCCATTCGGGTTTAGTGAGAATGAATAAAAGAAAAATGATGAATGTGCAGATGGAAACGTGACAAATGAAATTATAGTGATGCAATTGTACTTAACCTCTAAATGTCCAAGGTTTTTTTTGAGCTTCTACTAGGAATTTGAACAAAAAGTCAAACATTTTGATAATTAGTTGTATCACAACAATATCACTTATGAATTGAAAGATTGTAAATGTTTAATCAGGAGGGTGCTAAAATTGCAAAACTGATTTGGAGTCTTTCAATCCTCATTTCACATGTCAAATCTAAGAAGTTGGTCACTAAAAATAATGAGGTTAACCCGTAAAGGCCCAAGGTCTTTTTTCTGCCAAAAAACATCCAACAATGCCATTTTTTAAACAAAGGAAAAAAAAAAATCAAAAATTTTCTTTTGCACATCTAACCGTACAATCTTACACCAAACTAGTATGAGAATGTGGGGAAATTTTTTTTGAACTTTTGACCACATAGATTGCAAGATATCTATGTTTAAAGTGACAAAAACAAGTTTTTCAGTACATTGTGGGACTGGATTTTTGACTTTGAACATTTTTAACTTAAAATTTTTGCACTAAAAAGTTTTGAGCTTTAAGAGTTTATTGTGGACTGAGAATTGAGTTCAGAATCTCGAAAAAAAAGTACAAAAAAGCTTAATTTTCATTCCTAAAAAAATTGTTAAATAGAAATAGGTAAGAGATAGAAGGAAAATCTAGAATATTCATATATTTTAGATGGAATTAAAATGCACTAATCATAATGGTAAGATTTTTCTAGAAAGTAAACTAAACCATGCAAAAAAGAAAAATTTGAAAAATTTGAAAAATTGTATTCAAAAATGAATCGTACAAGTTATTTTTTTCACAAATGATGCTCTAATACTAGAAGAAAATGAGAGGTTTTGCGACTGCAAAGAGCAACTGCTTTTTGAGTTGTGTGACTCATTTGCGACTGGTGCTAATTTAAAGACTGCAGTTGCAATGGGCAAATTGCATGTCAAATTTATAGTTGCAAAATCTTGAGAATCCAACAGCCTACTTGGAACTTCATTGATGAACTTTTCTGATATAGTTGCTGTTGTGCGACTCATTTGTAACTCATTTGTAACTTGTAGAATTTGTAGATTTTGAACTTCTAATTTCAAATTATTTATAGATTTTAGAATTTCAAATCTAGCTATTATTTAGATTTTAGGATTTCAAATCTAGCTTTTCTTAGATTTTAGAATTTCAATTCTAATTGTTTTTTAAATTTAAGTATGAGAGCAAGAGCCAGGGTTTCATTGAGAAGATGCTTGGATGCCATTCGGGTTTAGTGAGAATGAATGGAAGAAAAATGAATGTGCAGATGGAAATGTGACAAATGAAATTAGAGTGATGCAATTATATTTAACCCCTAAATGTCCAAGGCCTTTTTGAGCTTTTGTTCAAAGTCAACATTTTGATTAGTTGTATCATGACAATATCACTTATAAATTGAAAGATTATAAATGTTTGATCATGAGGGTGCTAAAATTGCGATAGTAATTTGAATTCTTTTAATCCTCAATTCACATGTCATTTCTGAAAATTTGGCCACCAAAAATATAACATGCAAAATTCCATTCCAATCAAAAATCTACTCTACAACTTTTTTCAAATGAATTTCTAATGTGATTTTTTCTCCAAGATTTAATGTATTTGAGGCTCACTTCCAAGAGCTTTCAACACTATGGAAAGTCAAGATTGCAATGTACACCCCCCTTGCACAAAATCTTGAATATAAAACCAATCATTTTCAATATTTGTTTTTTGATACTTAAACCCTAAAAGCCCATTGTCCCTTAGGGGGACAAATGGAATTTTGGGCAAGTACCTATGGGCTGAATTTTTGTCTTGATTTTTGAAACTTTTTTGGAAGATAGAAAAACTGCTAAGCTTTGTGGTAATATATATATTTTTCAATCGGTGCCCGAGAGAAAAAGTTATGCCCAAATAAGTTCAAAACCGGAGACGGGGGTTGGGCGACAGCATATATAAATTTATAAATTTTTTATTTTTTATTTTTATTTTTATTTTTCTTGTAGATTATATTTTTGCCTATCTGGAGAGCTTTGATTCATTTCATTTGGATTCGTTATGAGAAAGTTATGGACAATCTTGTTTTGGGGGCACTTAGAGCATCTTCCTATTGTAGGATTCATTTTTGAATGCAATTTTAACAACTTTTCAAAAAAAAAGTTCTACAAGGTTTAGTTTTTTGCTAGAATTATCTCACCATTGGGATTAGTTCTTTTTAACTCAATATAAAAGATATTAATATTTTAGATTTTCCTTTTATCTTGTACCTACTTCTACTTAACAATTTTCTTAGTAATGAAAATTAAGTTTTTTTTGGATTATTTTTTCCCCCCTAGATTCTCAACTCAATTTTTTACTATAAAGGTGTAAAGCTCAAAACTCTGTAGTGCAAAAGATTTAAGATTTAAGATTCAAAGTCATAAAATCTAGTCCCACAATGTGCTGAAAAACTTGTTTTTTTCACTTTAAACGCAGATGTCTTGCAATCTGTGCGGTCAAAAATTCTGAAAATTTTTCCACACATTATTGTACTAGTAAGGTGTAAGATCCTATGGTTAGTTGTGCAAAAAAAACATTTTTCAAGTTTTTTTACTCTTTGCTATAAAAATGGCAGATTCAGGTGTTTTTTGGCAGAAAGAAGGCCTTGAGCCTTAAGGGATTAAGCTAGATTTCAAAAAGAATTTTCCAAAAAAATAAACTACTAAAAACTAATACTATCTTGATAAGGTTTTATTTAACTTCTAAGTTTTATCAACACCAAAATTTGGTGCCTCAGGCATTTAGGGGTCAACATAGTATTTACAATGATCCATTGA
Organism: Neckera pumila; assembly: GCA_963969595.1. NCBI lineage: Eukaryota > Viridiplantae > Streptophyta > Bryopsida > Hypnales > Neckeraceae > Neckera > Neckera pumila. The sequence goes on along the minus strand of OZ018417.1, from coordinate 16,557,120 downwards.
ATAATTGGTAGCAAGTGTGATCCACGTTGTTAGTTTGAAAATAGGTTGGCAATCATATTTCTAACATTTTGATTTTATTCACTTCTAATTTTAGGATATGTTCACCCTTAGTGCACTTATATTCATTCATTAATGCTCTCAAAATTCTTCACACCAAATGCTACCCGCCTGGGTGCAAACATAATTTTAGAAATATTTTGAATGTAAATCATGTTGGATATGCCTTTATTCAATCCTCTGCAAGACTTTCTTAAAATCTCAATTCTATCCATTACTGAACCAACAAGATTCCCCCTCATAACCTTCTTTCCTATCAACTTGCTTCCTACACCCTTGGATCATGAAGATCAAAGGTTGTGATTGAAAAATGTACAACCGGTTATGTACAATAACCTATTTGCCACTAGGGCGGCTCATCTGTTATCCAATACGTAAGTTTTTGTAGTGGTTCCACCAGCAATGTACAAATTGTGACCTTTTCTCATGAATAGGTCCGGATTCCCATCGAGAGTTTTTTCTACGCGTTTAATGCAATACTAGACTAGCTAATAGTTAATGGCATAAACAAAAATGAATTAGGTTGATAGGAGTAATAAATCTTTTTTTTTTTCTCCATTTGAACCTTACTTCTCAGCCCATGTTCCTACAATCTCTCATGTTGTGATTACAAAATAGATGGACAACTTGCAGTGTATAAGTCGAAATAAATCTATTAGGGGTATTTACACCAAGAAATTTAGGCTTCAACCCATGAACACAAGCAGTAAGGTAAACCAGCCCATTGTGGTCAAACTTTGGAGTCCACCCTCATGGCATTGCTGAAATTTTTCAAATTTTTTCCCAAACAAAGATAAATGTGAGAGACAGTGAGGCCATTTGAAATTGTATTTTTTGGGCCAAGTATGAATTAGTTTAGAATTTTTGAAGTGATCAACCCCTAGGGATCTGTAGGCCACCTCATGACCAACAAAATTTGAATCCAATATGGTCATCTTCCAACGCAATATAGTCACAACATTTTCAAACATGGAAAACCTAAAATATTAGTTTTTACAAAGCATTTTACACTGAAAAGTTGGAAGTACCTATTGAGGTCACTAATTACTCCATAACTACCATGTAAGGCATTGATTGTGGTTTGAAAAGCCACAATGGGGTCATTAGGTGTCCATTATGGGCCATTTGACTGCAATGGGGTCTTTTACCTTACCTTGTTCAAGGAATGAGATCATCGTAAGTGGGGTACTATGCTTGAAACAAGGGGCTTGTAAGTAGGTAGCGGCCTAAACATTTGGTGTAAACAGAAAGAATTGAATCATGGCCCATTGTGCACTTGGGCTGAATTTTTAAAGTAGAATTATCCATAGAAGCCTTTTTTAGATTTACCCCATAGTCATAGAACCTCTTGTAGTCAACACTGTCCTACATCTTTGTAAGTTGTTTTGTTCGGTCACTCTCAAATTTTGGCCATTTTTGATGATTTTGGCCAAAAATGGCCCAATAACAAGTAGTAAACAAACATAAATGATTGACTAAAAAAGTCTCCCCGCATTTCCTCCTGGCCTTCGAGGTTGAGTATTTTGAGTATCGGCATTGTGCAGGGCCAATGATTATTTTTATTTAAAATAGTGTTCCAATGCAACCAGTATGAAGACCTCCACTTCTATGGCCTCGGTATGCCACCACCCGAGATTGGCATTTTTTGTCATTTTACCTACCATGGGAAGTGTCTTGGCTAGTTGACTTGTAGGAGTTACCATGATAAAAAGCGGTAGTATCCAATGGATGCTAAAAAAAATTTATTGGTATGTACGCTAATAAATTCAACCTTCCTTATTTCTGTGAAAAGTATTTTTTTCAATGTAAATTTTTTTCTTCCTTTCTTTTTATAACATGGAAAAGTCTGTTTGATGTTTGGATTGCCGACTTTGCATTGGGTCAATTTTTCCAAAGAAAGAACCTGCACTAAAGAGACCTCATGAATTCGCCTGCAATTTGCTCTTGCAGGGTCTATTTACCGCAGTTGCATTGCAAATGGTCTTAAGATATGTGCATCTGGAATATTGTCATATGAAAGTCAATCAAGTGTGCTAATGCTATTGTAGCAATAGTTGTGAAATTTGACCCAATAGAAATGAACAACAAATCCAAAGTCAAAATACAAATCTAAAGTCTACAAGTTCACCAGCTGAAAAGTCCTCACATAAAGTAAGAGGTTATAAAAGCACACAAGCTCTAAAATTGTAAATTGTCCACCTCTTCAAATGTACACTACTTGTACATGTTGTTTTTTTGTAGCCTTCATCAATGTACAAACAATGTACATTTGAGGAGGTGCCTTATGCCATTTCAACTTCAAAATTTCATAACTAATTCCACAATGCTCCAAAAATATGAAACCACTTGAATTAGATGATTGTCAGTTCCAATTGTCTTTCAAGGAAAATTTACTAAAAAAACATTTCAAGATGTTTCACCTCCCCAAAATTTATGGAACTTCCTACCTTATTGCAAAACCAATTCTTCCAAATGTGAGCAGAGGTGAATTTTCTACGTGTGCACTTTGCGTCAATGTAAATAGTTTTGTCATTAGAAGTTGGGGACCTACACAGCCACAAAACAATGGACAAGTTTTCATGGTGGAGCCTACATAGACATTTTGACATCATGGAGCCAAATTGTACCGTTTCAAAATAATTTTCTACTTTTAGTGGATAAAATGTAGTCTTTTCTTGTCATTTTTCCTCCATATCCATATAGATAGAGGTTTGCTATTATGTGAGCCTAGGAGTACTATGCACCTATGAGCCTAATAGACTAAACATCTTTGTTATAAGTATATATGTTATAAGAAACTTCAATGGTTGTAGGATATGTTTCACCATAATATACACTAAATTGGCCGTTTTGATGGCAAAGACCTCCCCAAAAATGACAAATGAAGTCTTGTTGCATCTAACCGTAAGATCTAGTGGTAGACTACTTCATTGTGTTGTGATAAAAAAAATGACAAGTTTTTGACTGCACAAAATGTGAGATTATAGTATTTGAAGTTGAAAAAAAATGTTTTGTTAGGGGCATTGAAATGTCAAAAAATAGCAAAAAAAGTTGTACAAAAAACATCAAAGGTTGAACCTCCTTCTACTAAAATGCTTCTCAAACATTCATGACTTTTTGGATTGATATGAACTTCAAAATACTCCAAACATTTAAAACAAATTGGATTGACAAAGAAAATTGAAACAAACATTAGATGAAGGAGATACAAGCCCCTGAAGTTGTAGCTATCAAAATGAAGTTTGGTGAACTCAAAGTGAACCTGTGAACTTTGAATGGCTTCCAAAAAATCAATATATCTTAGATTCATCTAAAATTTTTACTACACAAATTAAAAGGAGAGAGCATAGATTTCCCAACAAGTTTTATTAAATTCGGAGATCAGATGCAAAAGATGCAAAAGTTCCAACACTTTGAGTTGGACTTCCAAACTATGTGGGGACTCGTCTGGTCTCTTGGGGCACATAGGGGTTAAAATAGACTTCGAAGGTATTCAACTAAAAAAAGAAAGTGCCAAAAAACAATACTTTGGTAATACAGTATACTTTGAAGTTTAGTGAACACCAAAATATGATGCCTAGGGCATTTAGGGCCAATTAGGGGTTAACAATCTGCAAGGAATTCTCAACACATTCAGAGAACAAAATGCGTACTAATCGTAATAAATGTCTCAAAAACAGATTACCGACTGTCTCCAGGGCCATTCTTGAACAAAAGGCTCTTGTACAAGAAGCAGCCATTCACCAGCCCCAGATAAACTAATCGCTCTTGTAGTTGCCAATTAAGCAGACTAGTACAGAGCATGCTATTCACTGCGTAGATAACAAATGCATCCACGTACCCATATGTGGAGAAAGCAAGGAGATTCAATTGAAGTCCTAAACCTACCACTGTGCTCATTCTAGAGAAAGAGGGTAGAATCATCCTGCATGTTTTCATCATCACCCACCGGTAGTCACAGAACCTGAATAGAACAGAGGCTATTGCTCGAGTTGAGGTTAATCGATCTCGATTTCCTCTCTTTTTCGATTTCCTCGATTTCCTCTCTTTCTTTTTCAATGTACTCCACTTCTAGAATTCCTTGCCCCTTGCATACGCAGGTAGTAACACTCCGCATGACCTGCAAGTTACGCGAAAATTGGACACCAACTCAAAACTCAAGGGCCGGCAGGTGCAGCAGACTTCGTTTTTGCCGAGGCAGCGGCTGCCACAGCAGCAGCTGCATTTGCTGCTGCCTGCGCAGCAGAGGCAGTAATTGGCTGAGGGTTGGGAAGGGGAATACTAGATTTGGTCGACTGTTCCTTGACTTGCGCCAGTAGAGCCTTAATTTCTACAGCGTTCATGGTTTCACGTTCCAATAGAGTGGCTGCCAGGGTGTGGAGCTCGCGTTGATGTGTAGTAAGTATTCTCTTTGCATTCTCGTAAGCATTCTGTAGAAGTTCACGGACTTCGCTTTCAACAAGAAGCCGGGTGTCTGTGCTCATGGATTTGCCATCGTCTTCGTAATTGTGGGCAACCACACCAACTGCTTTGCTCATTCCGTACTTAGTGACCATTTCTCGAGCTAACCGGGTTGCCTGAACGATATCTGAAGAAGCACCAGATGTGACCTGGAGAAAAAAGTCACTTTCCTCATTAGCACAATAACTTTTCTATTCAGCATTAACCACATGGGAAGTGCTCTAATAAAGGATGGCAAGAATTTAAGCACAGGGAAACACTACGAATTCGGGTCCATCAATAAATCCATAATATTCTACCAGACATGGGAATATGAAAAAACCGCAGACCTGAAATCACAGATAGAAATCGTCGAATGCTAGGAAGGACAAACCACATACCTCTCCTTCTCCAAATACCAGTTCCTCCGCAACACGTCCACCCATGCATACATCCAGACGAGCAAGCATTTGCTTGCGTGAGAAGCTAGTTTCGTCCTTATCAGGCAGCTGGGTGACCATACCAAGAGCCATACCCCTCGGGACAATTGTAGCTTTATGCACCGGCAAAGCGGCATCAGTGAAAATAGCAACGAGTGCATGGCCTCCTTCATGATAAGCAGTGAGTCGCCTAGACTCCTCTGATATCACTGCAGATTTGCGCTCACTTCCCATCATGATTTTATCTTTGGCAAACTCCAAATCCACCATGCTTACATCCTTCTGTCCATCCATGGCAGCCTTCAAAGCAGCTACATTGATAAGGTTGGCCAAGTCAGCGCCTGAAAAGCCAGGAGTTCCACGAGCTATGACAGACAGATTGACATCTTCCGATTTTGGTACCTGCAATTTAATTTCGTCAGCAGGGAATAACTCAAGGACAAGATTTGAACACGCTAAGGGTTCTCTAGCCATCTTATCTTGCAAGAAACAGGCGTTCTTTCCAAAGTCGTTTCATTCAGGAAATAACAGCAGCAGATGAACCTTCAGGAACAGGTAAAAAAACAGACAGGGCAAAACATTTCACAGGAAAAAAGGAAGAAAGGAAAGAAATCAAGTACCTTGCTCATGTGCGCTTCCAATATTTGGCGACGTCCTTCAACATCGGGGTTAGGGACCACAACATGCCGATCAAACCGACCAGGTCGCACCAACGCTTTGTCAAGAGACTCAGGAAAGTTTGTTGCAGCAACAACAATAATACCTTCGTTCTGTTTAAAACCATCTAACTCCACCAGCATCTGATTCAACGTCATCTTCATATATTGCTGGTCTTTAGGGTTTCTGCTCCCTCCAATCGCATCAATCTCATCCATAAAAATAATGCACGGTGCCCTGCAACAAGTCAGAATTGGAAGTGATTAGCAGAGAGTGTGCTGATCCCGTCTGGAACAACGTTGCAAGAAAAGCTTAAAATCCTTTAGTTTCTTAACTGCAAAGAAGAATTATAGCAACGTCTTCAAATAAATACCACCCAAGTCTTTAAAGTATTGATACAATAGACAACACAAGGAGATTAACGAGAGACGCTGATGGAAGGAAGATTATGTAAATGTGCACAAATCGCAGGTGGTACCTCTAGTGACTACAAGAATGAAATATAGAATAAGACACTCCATACCGTTTCTTGGCGGCAGCAAACAAGTCCCGCACTCGTCGCGCACCAACACCCACAAACATCTCCTCGAATTCACTACCACTACAATAAAAGAATGGAACTCCAGCTTCCCCAGCAATAGCCCTGGCGAGCATGGTCTTTCCTGTACCAGGTGGGCCAACCAACAACACTCCCTTTGGCAACTTACCACCTAACCTAGTAAATCTCTGCATATAGACAGTCACATTGGATCAGACTCTTAAACCCAACAAAAAGGTAGAATATCCACGCATGTGCCACCACGTTCATTAATCTACTAAAATGTACCTGAGGATCACGTAAATAGTGAACAATTTCTTCAAGTTCAGCTTTTGCTTCATCCACGCCTTTAACATCACTGAATTTGGTACTTGACTCCATGCTTGGCTGCACTTCTTCATTCAAGCCCAAACCTGCAACCATGAGAAGGTACATCTACATGAGTGCACTCCCTTGCAGAGAACATAAGTAAATATTGTACTCTAAAATGATGTTCACGGCCAGCAAGATGTGCAGTAATCTACCTTTCCCAATTCCACGGTCTTCAATCAAAGCTCCAACACCTGATATTAACAAGAAACCGAGGGCCAAGGTGCGCAGTGTTCGCCAGGCCTGTACTTTAAGTCCTCCTTCCGCTGTGACCATGTGAATGGGAGCTTGTGGAGTCCCTAGTAGTCCCTCTTTAGTCATCACCCCTGCACTTCCGAGGATGGGAGCTGCTGATGCTGATGCCATGTTAAGGCTAGGTTCAGACGACATTCCACCGGTAGATGCTGCTGCTCCTGCTAGCCAAGAACCTAAGCAATATGAGTAACCAGGAATAAACAAACAAGACTAAAGATTGACAGAAAAGATAACGAACAAACGAGCCACAACCATGAGATAATGTGATAGCAAATAAGTGTCAGAAAAAATATATAAGGCCAAAAACAATTTCCTACACTTTCTGACTGTCGCATCTGTCATTATACAGCACAAGCCTCGTTTCTGGAAAGACGTCCAGATTCAACGTCATGGTCAAATCCACGCATGTACCCTGACAAAATATGTTACCCAACTATGAGGAACCCAAGGTGATTTCAAACAATGCCAGTGATTACCTCGTTGTAGGGTTTTTAATAAGGCACTCTCGTCGAGCCTATCAACCTTCACCAAAGCTTTCACATACTCTGCCATTGCGGCAGAGCTGAGGTGTGGGAGAGGACGACTCTCAAACCATCGAATCACACTTTCCGGGTCCACTTTGTTCAATTGCCGCAACAGAGCGACTTGTTTATCGTCAGAAGCCAAACTGCTCCCAGCTTCTGCTTGTTCCAACCCCCGAGCATAATTACCGGTGTAACTAGACATCTGTTTTCTTTGTCCACCTAACAATGTACGACCTGCGTAGACAAAATGATACTCTCAACAAATGTACAAAGTATGCTGCATGGATTCTAACAATAAACACAAGCATCGTCGTTGACAAACAAAGGCAGATCCTCGAATGATCCACACTGAAAGCTCATCAACTAGAACCGAAGGGCTATTGGTACGTGGAGAGGAAACTTAAACCCCCAGAAAGAAACAGATAACCAGCCAGGAACCCTTCTCTAAATATTTGAATAATAAAAGCTCACGAGATAATATGAAAGCTCACGAGATACCAATCTACTCCATGCCAGCACAGCTTCCTAAACAATAAAAAACAAAGCACAAGTCACCTTCATTATGAAGACTCCGAGCTTGCGAACGAAACCGGTACAGTGACAACTTTAAGTGACTCCCGAGTCCAGACAGTACATTTGGTGTCACCATTTGCTTTGCAGCATGACCACCCTGCCAAACAAACTTCTTCAATTTAGGGTTCATCGACAAAAGCAAACATCTAACAAAATCCACATACTAGCTGCAATTCACAAAAAACTTGACCACAGATCGTCACCTCGAACGTAGAAATTGCAATTGATAATTAAATTAAATACACTAATTTTACAACAGCTCGACTTGAAGAGGGGCAGACGATCAGGACTTGTTAAGGTAAAGACACCCGAAATCACCACCGACCCAAGAACGTCACCCAAAATCTTAAACAATATGTAAGATCCACTAAGCAGACATATACCACATCAACAACTATTCCAGTGAAGGTTTCAGATTATCGACCAAACAAGACTTCGTCCCTCCGTAACGTAACGTAACATAACGTTTGCATACACAATCCAAATGGCCCACTTATTGGTAGGTTGAAATCCTTATTCATTTGCCAACAAGAGCATACGAAATTTGACCAGTCAATTTCGGGTATGCCTAACTTAACCTAATCGTAAAACCTTCAGAAAAAATTTGAGATATACGATGGGATAGTGACTGACCTCCTGCATCAACTGTAGCCACGCCATATTCAGAACGAATTCACGTCCTCTTCAAAATGTTCTCGAATACAATCAAGTATATAGTGCTTTCCGATGCCCAACACACACCACATGAGACCAAACCCTTGATTACCACAACCCGCAGATAGATTTCCCTTTTTTGTTTCCAAGAAACAAAACCCTAGCCTGATTCTCTCAAGTGCTCAGCTGCCACTGGAGCTCAATTAATCACGAATACGAAACTCAAGTAGCCAAAGTAAACCTACGAGAAGAGTTCATTAAAAATCCAATCTTGGTCGCTGCAATTCGCCCCCAACCGATCTAACCCTTTCGAATAGCTGAATAAACCTCCACAGAGCACGAAATGAAAGGCCGGAGAGATGAATGGGACGCTAGTCGAGAGAGGAAGACGCATCTTTCGTTTACGCAAGGACCGCCACGGTCGGCAATTCGAAGTGACCTCGGAAACGAGAGAGGCCCCGCGACGATCACCGGCAGGGCTCTGGCTCGAAGGAACACTCAGGAAGGAGATTGCAGGACAAGGTACAGGGCAAACCCTATTGGATGAATGGATGGATGAATGGACGGATGAATTATGAGTGCTTGGTTCCCTCCGAGTAACTGAAGTTAACCCTTAAAGGACGAAGAGGTGACCCTGGAAATCATCCTTTTTCATTATTATGGGAATCATTGGCTCACAAAATTGCAAAAGCATTTAGAAGACCTCCCCTTTTCTCAACAAAATTTTGAGGATGAATAGTTGAACTTCTGTCCTATTAGAAGAATTTTCTTTCATCCATTGGACAACAAATGTCCTATTTGCTACCATTTTGCAACTATATCATGAAAGAATTTTTTTTTATTTTTTTATTTTTTTCAAAGATGAAATCACGTGTCTTTTGTAAGTCATAAAAATTTCAATTTTTTTTTGTGAAAACTACAAATTATTTTTTATTTTTTAATGAAAAGGGAAGGACAAGATTTATATCAAATACAAATATGCTCAAAAATTTTGAACCAAAGATATATATTAATATTGCATTACATCATGGTACAAAACAAAGTTACAATGTCATTGTAAATTATAAACTCAACAAACTATAATTATAGGACCAAAGTTCAGATTGCAATAAAATATGGAATTTCAAGAATTAAAAAAAATCAATTGGAGCAGAAACCAAACTTGATCAACTTCATTTCATTAGTTGGACACAAATTTTAAAAAAAAAAAAATTATTATTGAAGTTTACAAGTCAAGAATAGTGAACAAGAAGTGGCTAAAATACACTACAAGAGTAATCCTTGGATTAAGCATCTTCTTCTTTTGAAATATCAATAATACTATAATAATTGAATGTTAAATACTACTGTAGCTTGCTAATAAATTGGACAATTTATTTCCTAATAATTAATTAAAGTGCACAAAAAATAATATATTAAAATTGGACAATTGTAAAATATTATTAAAATAAGTTAGGCTTCCATCCAAGTTATTTGAATGGTTGCTACTACTTTCATCTAAGGCGGATGCATTTACCTAAATCCTTGTCTTGACCTTCAAACCTTGAACTCTTTACCTTGTATGTTAGGATTTAATTAATTATTAGGGCTTTGTAGAGTGCCAAGTTATTTTTGAGAAGCATCAATTTTTGACTAGTGTTTGTCATTATATTTTGAGATGCTAAGACATAGTTACTAATGCCCTAAACTAACTTCAAACACAAGTTAGATGCTAATTTATTAGATTATGGCACATGCATGATGTATTGTTATAAATTAGGCAATCCTTTAACCCCTAAAGTTTCATGACTATGTAATCACCAAAAACGCTCCAAAACTGCCATTTCTAATACAACTACCAAATTTTTGGAAAAAAACAATTTTTGACACATGTAACCGTAGGATCTTATAGTATGATATTTTGAAAACATGTGGCAAAAATTTCAGAAAATTCCACCGTGTCGATCATAAGATATAAGCAATCAAAGTCTTGAAAACCATTTTTTCAATCCTGCGAAAAACCGGGCAGCTGCACTTTGCATGCTCACTTTTCAATGAAAAAATGCTGATAATGGTGGTGCTTCTTTGAATTCAGTTTCCTAAACAAGTTGTCTATATGCATAAAAAATTTCACATCATTTGGAATTGTACAACATATACAAAAAAAATAGTAAGTAGAAAGAAGTAGAAAATGATTCAAAATACTAAATTGTTAAGAATTTAATCATGGAATTTAAAAATGCCAATCCCAATGGTTGTCATGTTGTAATAATCAATCTACATCCTAAGATTTTATTTTTTTCCAAAAATATTGAAAATTGAGTTAAATAATTGATTTTAAAGTTTTTCTTAGAGTAGAGAATCCATAACTGCCCACAAACCAAAAACCCTCATAACTTTTGACTCATTGATTGAAATGGAGTGACTCAAAGCTTTATAAGTATATATAAATGTAGAGAACCAATTTCAAAAAAAAAAATTCCGGAAAAAATGATTTTTTCTGATCTGCCCAAACTGCCCGGTTACAAAAAAAAGTAACATATCAGGTCACAACTTTTGACTCGTATTTTGAAATGTCATGAAATTTGGTATACATGAAGATATTCCTTGCCCCCACCTTCTATTAAAATTTCAGCCTCAAATATGGATATCTCTAGTCACACGTACCTGCCCAAAATTTCTATACGGCCAAAAAACGCATGTTGGTCCTTTAGGGGTTAATATATGTGTATTTTTAGGACAAATTAGCTTAGTAATTTCCTAAAAATTTATACATCCTTTTCAATTTTTGCCCAATCTACTAGGAATCTACAATATACCTCTAAAATACACTCAAAAGCACACACACAATTGGATGAAACTCTATTTTTTCCGTCCTTTTGTCCATTCTAAAATCATCCAAAGCACACAAAATATCTTTAGCATCATTTTGTAGTTACTGATAGAATGCAAAAGTATTATTTGGATCTTATTGATATAAACATATGACAAAAAAAAAATTCTAATATCTCCTAGAATGCATTTTTTGGACACTGTATGAATAAGTTATGTATTTTCAATTGCCGAAAATTGGTGTATTGAAAATCAACTCTAGGCTCTTATAAATAGAGCCGATAATTTTCTTGGGTTGGATTTGGAAATAAGCCTCAATTAGGTGCTATTATCTTACCAAATTCTACACTTTATGAAGTTTGTTCAATTCCAACTTCATTCACATCAAATATTCTTAAAAATTAGATGAGTAGTGAAAACAAGTGGTAATTAACGGTCTTTCAAACTTTTATTAGATTGTGGAGGGAGGCACCAAAAAGACTAGATTGAACTGAGTTTGATTTCAATTTTTCAACCAAGATTGAATGTTTCAAACCAAAATTTGAAAAGCAAAGCAAATTGGATTTCAGAGAAAAAGCATGAAATATTTGATGATTTGTTGTACTTAGAAATAGTACTCCCAATATTATAAGCTTTTGGAAAAAAATATTTAAAAACAAATGGATAATTAGTAGAATACTACAAATATTGTATCTCCAAAGATTAAGGCTTTAGAAAAATTTACCCAAATATTATGCCCCCAAAAATCAATGCAAATTTTAAAGAAAAAAAATGTTTTTTTGCTTAAATTGTTCAAAAGTAGTGAAAACTTTTAAAATAACAAAACAAAAGTAATCCATTTTTAGCAACTTGATAGAGATGAGATTTCACCAAAATAATTATAGAAAGTTATTTTTCAATGTCTAACACGCACACAACAGAGTCTTCTTGGCATCTATGTGGAAGATAAGGTAATTATTATTTATAAAATCCCTCTGATAAATAGATGTAAACTTGATAGAGTTACATGGCCTTCAAATTTTTGAGTGAAAATTATCATTTTGGATTCATTATAGTACTACCCCTCCTAAAACCTAAAGTATGAAAAATTAGAAAAGACTACTAGAAAAAGGGGCCCAAAATAACACCATTTTTGTTGTTTTGTATTGAGCCTAGTAGACCGTGTTGCAAAAATGGCAATTCCACAAGATGTATTTTGGAATTTAACATAGATTGCCTAAACGTATTATTTGTAAAATGTTTGGTATATGAATCCAATATCAATTGCCACATCATCAAATTAATAATAATAAATAATAATAATAATAATAAATAACAATAATAATATTAATAATATTAATAATATTAATAACATTATTATTATTTATTATTATTATTATTAACAAAAAAATTATTACTACTTGGATATCCGCCACGTAGGTCACGTCACCAAATCCGCCATGTGGGTAGGATTGCCACATCAATAGATTAATTAATTAAAACCAATTAATTAAGGTTTCTGAAATAGTTTCTAAACTTTAAAATTGAACTTTAAATTATTTATTACCACAATGAAAGTATTTCAATTGGTAGTTTAGCAATTGAACTTTGAATGTTGCTTATATTGAGGCATGTAGGAAGGAAAAGGCAAAGCCTTTATAGTAGTGGGGTGGTAGAAGGTAAGGCCAACCTATGAGTGGGATATACAAATTTGGATAATGGGAGAAGCTCAACTGCTCCTAGTTAAGTCACAAGTATGAATTGTGGTTAAAGTAGAATTGTAGACCACATTTAGGCATGGTAGATTGACTTTTCTCAAAAAACTTTTAGACTTATAAAAAATGGGAAATGAAGCCAAATTTCATTTCCAAAAATTTGTTTGAGACTTCAAGACTCTAATCAAAAGTTATAGACAAATTTCAAAGAGGGTGTTTGAAATTGTTAAAAAAAATATGCCCCAATCCTTCTCTGAAATTTGTCCATAATTTTAGATTTGAGTCTTGAAATTTCAAATGGATTTTTGGAAATGAAATTTGGCTTCATTTCCCAACTTTTATCAGTTCAAAGTTTTTTGAGAAAAGTCAATCTACCATGCCTAAATCATACTACTAAAATCATAACTCCCTCTGTAATATTACAAATGCTACCATTAATAATAGGGGCTCATGCTTGCTACGCTATGCATTCATTGTATCACATATTAGTAAAATTTTGATACATTTGAATAGAATGCATGATAATGACTTCAGTAAGTTTTTGAAATAACTAATTTTAATATTTTGTAACATATTTTCAATCATGCATACATAAAAATAATATTTTCACACAATGTTATATTATAGAAATAGAGTAGTGGTTTGCAATCACCTCTGTAATATTACTTTTATAGCTTTATGATTTCAAAATTCTATTGCTACTACCAAATGATTTGAGAAATTTATTCAATTGAAGCAATTTTGGATTTCACAACAATTAAGTTGTTCATGAAGTTTTTGAAATTTACAAGTGTTTCTTTTTCAATTCACCAAGTTTTGGGATTGCCATTGTTTGTAAGAATTGAGTCAACTTTTGAATGCATTACAATAAATGTGTATCTTTTATAATATTCACCATTGTGTATATTTCATTCATCATTCAATAATTTTCTATTGTACATTTCAATATATGCTTTCTTATAAACAAAATTATACAAAGATTTTCACAAATTTTATTTGAAGATTTATTGAAATTTTTGTTCTGCATTTTATCTAATACATAAAAATTCTAATGATGAATGCGTAGCATAGCAAGCGCCAACCACTAGTGAGGTCTAAAATTCTACTTTAATTACAATTCCTACTTGTGACTTAATCCCACATAGATTGCCTTACCTTCTACCACTCCACTACTATAAAGGCCTTGTCTTCTCCTTCCTTCAAACACCAATGTAAGTGGCACTCAAAGTTGTATTGCCAAATTACATTAAATTACTATGTAGTGATGAATAATTTAAAGTTAAATTTTAAAGTCCAGAACCTACTTTGGAAACCTTAATTAATTGGCTTCAATTAATTAATTTGTTGATGTGGCAGCCTACACACATGGTGGATTTGGTGACGTGAAAGTCCTACCTACGTAGCTAATTTTGCCTATGTAGCAACCTACGTGGGAAAGTTTTGAATAATAATAATTTTTTTGGTATTATTATTAATAATAATAACTAGTGTGCCCTGTGTCGTTGCCACAACTAAAATCAAAGGAAAAGTAATTTTCTAACTCTCGGTTCCACTCCCAGTTCCACTCCTAGAAGTAAGAACGCCACCAAAATCAAAGGAAAAGTAATTTTCTAACTCTCGGTTCCACTCCCAGTTCCACTCCTAGAAGTAAGAACGCCACCAAAATCAAAGGAAAAGTAATTTTCTAACTCCCGGTTCCACTCCCAGTTCCACTCCCAGAAGCAAGAACGGTACCAAAATCAAAGTAAAAGCAATTTTCTAACTCTTGGTTCTACTCCCAGTACCAAGAATGCCACCAAAATCAAAGTAAAAGTAATTTTCTAATTTTTTAATCAACAAATACTTTGAAATTCAATAACTTTTGCACCACCGCTCCAAACGCCACCAAACCAAGCCGGTGCACCCCTCCTCGGCGAGAGCTTTCCGATGGTACCAAGCACGCGGCCGGGGGACGCACAGTCAGGAAGTTGTCCACGCTACAAACAAAACAAAACAAACAAACAAACAAACAAACAAACAAACAAACAAACAAACAAACAAACAAACAAACAAACAAACAAACAAACAAACAAACAACCTCATTTAAGGTATAGATTTTTTTGGTACTATTATTATTAATAACTAGTGTGACCCTGTGTCGTTGGCCCAATTTTCATCTACTCCCGGTTCCACTCCTGGTTCTACTTCCGATTCTATTCCCAGTTCCACTCTCTAGTGTGGCCCTGTGCCATTGGCCCAATTTTCATCCACTTCTAGTTCCACTCCCGGTTCCACTCCCAGTAGTAAAAATGCCACCAAAATCAAAGTAAAAGTAATTTTCTAATTTTTTAATCAATAAATACTTTGAAATTCAATAACTTTTGCACCAACGCTCCAAACGCCACAAAACCAAGCTGGTGCACCCCTCCTCAGCGAGAGCTTTCCGACGGTACCAAGCACGCAGCCGGGGGACGCACGGTCAAGAAGTTGTCCATGCTACAAACAAAACAAACAAAACAAACAAACAAACAAACAAACAAACAAACAAACAAACAAACAAACAAACAAACAAACAAACAAACAAACAAACAAACAAACAAACAAACAAACAAACAAACAAACAAACAAACAAACAAACAAACAAACAAACAAACAAACTCATTTAAGGTTTTGATCATTTCTGATGACATGGCAATTGATTTTAACCCCTAAAAGCCCATTGTCCCTTCAAGGGACAAATGAGATTTCGGGCAGGTACCTACGGGTTGAATTTTTGTCGTGATTTTCCGAAACTTTTTGTGAAGATACAAAACTATGAAGCTTTGTGGGAATATAATTTCTTTTCCAATCAATGCCTGGAAAAAAAAATTATGCCCAAATAAGCTCAAAACAGAGTTTGGAGGGCAGCAAAAAAAAATTTTAATTTTAATTTTAATTTTTTTTTTCTCTTATAGATTATTTTTGTCTATTTGGAAAGCTTTGGTTCATTTCATTTGGATTTGCTATGAGAAAGTTATGGACAATCTTGTTTCTCTGAGCACATAGAGCATCTTCACAAAAAAAATAATTTGTAGGATTCATTTCGGAATGCAATTTTTACAATTTAAAAAAAAAAGTTTCATAAAGTTTAGTTATTTTGCTAGAACAATCTCACTATTGGAATTAATGCTTTTTAATTCCATAGAAAAGATATTAATATTTTAGATTTTCCTTCTATCTCGTACCTACTTCTACTTAACAATTTTTTTTAATAATGAAAATTAAGTTTTAGAAAAAAAAGAATTCCCTAGACTCTCAACTCAGTTCTCCATGATAAAGTTTTAAAGTTCAAAACTTTGTAGTGCAAAACATTAAAGTTAAAAATGTTCAAAGTCAAAAAATCTAATCCCGCAATGTGCTGAAAAACTTGGGTTTTTTCACCTTAAACATAGTTATCTTCACTAGTAGAAAATCAATTGATTTATGTTGTTTTGTACACTGGAATGTCCATTTTCACTGATTTTTGAATTTTTTGTTAATGCAAACAAAACAGCTTCCAATTTTCTGTTGATTTGAATAGTGCAATGACCAAATCAACAACTTTTTGTCGAATTTGAATGTTTTTGGAATCTTTTTGGAATCTTTAAAAATCTTTCAAATCTTTTTGGAATCTTTCAGAATCTTTTTGGAATCTTCTAGAATCTTTAAAAATCTTCAGATTCAACTGAGTATAGAATACATTTTATAAGATTTTGAAAAATTGTGGATTATTCTTATACCTTTAGCATTATATAGGACAAACTTCGCACATTGATGTCAAATAATTAATTGATCCATAAGGCCTTAAGGCATTAATTCATTCTATTTTCTACTTTAGGATGAATCTTTTACAATGCAATATATATTGAATATGATTCTTGTAAAATATTTTCTGAAGATGTATTTTATTGCTAGCTCAATGTCTATAAAATCTTAGACCAATCCAAGTGGCAACTAAAAGTTATATATGAAAAGGTCATTTTTTTTTTAAATGGGTGGTTTTGGACAACCATGACAAATAACTACAATTGGTTTGAAATTCTTTTTACATACTTTCGACAAGATTGTTAATAAAATCTCCAAAGTTGGAAGACATTCAATCACACAATGTTTTCCAAGTTTCAATGTATTTGACACTCATTGCCAAGAGTGCTCAAAATTAGAAAATGAAGATAAGCAATACACACCCTAGCACAAAACTAGAAAAATCATAATCATTCATTTTCAAAGTTGAATTTGTGATGCTAAAACAAGATTTCAAAACAACCTTTAAAAAAAATATGAACTATGTAAAATAGTAACTTGATAACTTTTAATTTATCATCAAAATGTTTTTGACACCAAAATTTTGTGCCTTGGGCAATTCGAAGTTCAACACCAAAATTAGAATTTTAAGTATAATGAATTTTATTTTTCTGACTTAATCATTCAAAAATTCAATGTTTTTTCAATTCAGTAGACTTTGGCGGCCATTTTGGCATAGCAAAACAACTTTTTCAAAAAAACTTCCAACTAAGAAAAGTTGTAAAATCAAACTAACTTTCACCTCCAAAAATCCGTTTGCAATTTTAAGTCTCCAATAAAAAGTTATGGACAAAACGCAGAGAGGGGTAGCAAGAAACATTTTTTTGGATATTTTCGAACATCCTCTCTAATTTTTGTCCATAACTTTTGATTGGAGACTTCAAATTGCAAACGGATTTTTGGAGGTGAAAGTTAGTTTGATTTTCCAAATTTTCTTAGTTGAAAGTTTTTTGAAAAAGATTTTTTACTATGCTCCAAAGTCTGCTGATTTTACAAAGAAAATAAAAACTAATGCAAAAGCTCTATATATAAATTTCTACTCATGCTTTATGCACTTGGTAATGGCCATGGTTCAATGGCTAAGAACCTTGGACCTCAACCATGAGGTCCAAGGTTCAAAGGCCCATGGCTTCACCCGCCCGCGTGGCGGACTACCTAGGTGGCCTGCCCACGTGGCGGGCTGCCTAGGTGGCTGCCACGTGGTGGACTGCCCGGATTTTCCGGGCAGCCTAAAAAAATTGATTTTTTAATTTAAAAAAAAATAGAAAAATAAATAAACACTTTGGAAAAATGTCCGAAACAATAGAATTTGGACAACAAATTTCAGTGGAATTTTGTCCAGTACAACGCGTCCGAAACAACTGAATGGACAATGCTTTTCAGTTGAAAATCTATTGTTTTGAACATAGTTTTTTTAGTAGTGCTTGCAATTTGTGCGGTCAAAAATTTTGAAGTTTTTTCTAGAACATTCTCATACTAATTAGGTGTAAGCCCCTATGGTTAGATGTGCCAAAAAAACATTTTTTAATTTTTTTTATTCTTTGCTATAAAAATGGTAGTTTTGAGAGTTTTTTGGCAAAAAAAAAGGCCTTGGGCCTTTATTGTTAATTGATGTGGCACATTCATTCAAACATTCAGCCTACATGGTAGTATCAGCATAACTATGCTAAAAAATGTCCAAACTAAGCTATCCTAACCAACCCTGTTTTATGCTAAAACTATATTGAATCTATGTTAGAATGGACATTGATTTCACTAGTAGTGAAAATTGAATAATAAATAGTAAACCTTTTTTAGAAGTTTCACAAGAATATACATTGACTTAGGCAATGTACCATTCATCTCTAGTACAAATTTCAATTATAATGAGCAAAATCTGCAAAACGTATGCTCAATTTTGTGTTGGGTGCACAACATGTGACAAAACATTACAAGCGTTTCATGCTTCCACACTACAGCTCAATTGAGTACTAATTTCCAAATTGAAAATTTCCAACTATAGCTATATAACAACATTAGTTGAAAAGCATTTTAAACAGTCGGAAGACACGATTGAATGAATTAGTGTATTTTTTCACCCAATAGGGCAACCATGGTTAATATAGTTTTCTCAACATTTAAAATGAATCTTCTTATACAACCTTTTCAACCTAGAAGCGCCTAAATTTTCTTAGAAATTGTGGATTGCTTTAGGGATTTTCTTAAAAATGATCTAGAGAAGATTTGTGGTTTTTACAAAATCATCTTGAAATTTCAAAAAAATTATAAATTCTATAGAAATGTTTCATGCTTTTTCTACACTAAGCCTATAATTTCTATGAAAAACATATGTGACTATTGAATGTATCTCTTAGATATTTAGATTTTAATTGAAAGGTAATCAAGTATATTCATCTAACTAGCTAAAAGCAATTGCTTTCATATCTATCATACCAAGCTTTGAGGTTGATTAGGCATAAATTTGTTTAGAGTATCTAAATTTTTTCATGTAGATTTGAACATATCTAATTGTTTTCAATTTACTTAAGATTTTAATGTACCCCCTAAAGGCCCAAGGATTATGGAAAAAACACAAATATGTTATAAAATACATTAGAAGAGATTTGAGGCCTCTAAGGGACTGCAAGTTATCTTGCGTTCCCAGATTGCAGGAACCCAGGAGAGCTAATGGTTGATGTGGTCGAGAGAGTGCCACGTCATTTTGGGGACAAAAAAAGAAAAAAAAATTTGGCCTAAAATGATATTTAGGAGAGATTTTTATTTTTATTTTTATTTTTATTTTTTTTTGAAAAAAATAAATTCTGACAACCCATACCGACTATTCATAGATCTGGCCAGATTGAGGAATGAGCCTGAAATGGCCCTCCAATGTCTTCCAATCTCCTCTAATGTAAGTTCCATAATTTAAAACAAAACAATTTAAATGGACAATGTTAAGTATCAAAAGTAAAAAGTATATATATGGTCAAAATTCCAAAACTATTTTGATGGATTTGCTTCAAATGAAGTTTGAAGTTTTAAATTCAAAAATTCACCAAAAGTATGAATTGTATTTTACACATTTGAAAATTTCTATGATTGGTCAAAAATTGTAGTTTCAATTGATTAGTGAAAAAGAGCACAAAATTTAATAATGAAAATATCAACACTTTTCCCCAATAATAAACTTTTGACAAATATTGAACATTGTGTGCTACTTTCCTTATAATTTTTGCTTGACTCTAGAAATTTTAGTTTTAAATATCAAAATAGAGAACAACCTAATTGGATTATTATTTTATTGTTGAAATGCCACTAATTCAATTAACACCAAAACAATTGATAATCAATGGATGACTCCTGGATTGAATACATTAATGTTTAGGTCAAAGTGCTCAGTTCTACAATTCAAGTATCATTAAACACCATGCAACTTTGTAACTGGCAATACAAAGTGACAATTAAGTGAACCAATGAATAAGGGTAGTACTCACTATTTGCATCCATGCAGCATACGAGTTCATAGAACTACCCCCAACAAATTCTTCATTCACTCATTCACTCGAAGATGACAACCATGGCTATTGTTTGTCAAATCAATGTCACATGGCACTTTCTACCCTAATTCCTCAACCACATTAAATGAAAAATTCAATAAACTGGAAATAACGTTATTGGCTTTGGACCAAAGCGAAATCAATGATGCGAGGACATTTGAGTTACTTGATATTGGAAATGCAAGCCACTGTAAGAGTGTGCTACAATTTGTCCTGCAGCCTCTCGTAGTGTAACCGCTTGTCTAGCTCCTTATCTAGCAATACAGGCATGAGGATCTCTCCTGTAAACCTTTCCGCGTACCTGCTCTAGAAAAGTCAGACATGTTGACAATACTTATTTCATAAGCAAACTAATATTTGCCGAAAAGAATGATCTACTGGTTCCAAAAAGCTTAAAATACAAATTCAGTTCAACGAAGCCACCTAATGACAACGATGAGAATGATAATGGTGACTAGCATGCCTCCATATGCAATCCACTTGTCCACTTTCTGCCGTCTCTCTATCACTCGCATCAACTTGTTCCCCAAACCCACAGTATTCAAGACATCATAAGCCTTGCGTTGCGCTGATTTGAGACGGTCCCGTTGAACTGCATAAGAGCCCAACACAGCCACTCCAGTGGCATATGCCTCATCCAGCATTCGTGAAGAATTTTTCGCAGATTGCAGTGCCTGCATCTCATCATCATGCACCTGCAAAGAAACCAAGTTATCAAAAATTATAAACTGCCAACAGGTCAGTAAATTACTTTTATAGCCACCGTTCTCGATTGCCATTCCCTAGGTCATTCTTTAGAAATCCTACGCCCGAAAATGGGAATGGCTCCACACAAAGGAACAAGCAGTAACAGAATTTTAATGTAAGTTAGAGGATACTAAAACTATTAAGGGTCTGATCAAGCCTTCTATACTGACCCTTGTTCATACACACAGCAGAACTTCAAATTGCAATTGGTGTAAGCATGACCTGGCTATGGCCACTTATCTTCCCAATTTGAAATTGCACAAACACACTGAAAAGACTTTTCTCTCAACAGATTTGCCTCTTGAACCCACAGTGATCTCTCCACAACTCGATAGTGATCTCCCGAAAATCGCTCCAACATGTCGGTTAAAGTGCTTACAGTATGACATTCTCTACCTTATACCAAGCATGCCTCCCAATCGAGTCCAAGCATTAGCAGCTCTTGCAAATCTCGAAAATTAAGAATTCAAAACGAATTGTGACCCTAGTGAGTACACTTGAGAGTGAGACTTCACACCCGCGAAAAATTAGGGCAAGCTCTCACCTGCAATATATGAGCACCATCACCTCTCGTGCGACGAAAAAGTTCAGCACGCTCCTGTGCTTCAACTTGGCGCCGGTGCTGGCGCAACAGATACCGATCGAGGCCTGCCTTGAGTGACTCCACCTCCTCCGCCACTTGCTCCACACGGCGCTTCCACAGATCCCGTTGTCCCTTGGCCAACACCTGGTTCCGCCATAACCTGTCCATGTCCACACTCGACGCCTGCAACTCCCCGATCTCCTTCTTCAAATGCTCCACAAGGTCGGGAGCCGCAGGGCCTTGCCCCTGCGTTGGATCCAGGCGAGGGCTACTGGCGCTACTACTACTACTACTACTCGGTTGCCCCGCCATCTCCAATCGCTCCAACCTCTCCAAACCATCGCGTGCCAGCAACAACGCCCGCCGCGCTTGACTGTACTGTTTGTCCAACGGCAAACCACTGCCCCCTGTAAAGCCATAGCTCCCCGTTCCTGTGTGTTCTAGCTCCACTCCCGACATCGATCTTCCACCCGTGAAACCCTAATTCATTACAAGTGGTTCTATCTTTGCGTTCTTAAATGCGGAGGAGCAATTGTCAAGCTCACGTCCACGTAATGTCAAGAATGATCCCCAAAATCCAGAGCGCGTGAGGAACTCCAAATCCTGCGGCCCCAAACCCTAATCCTTTCCATACGATTCTCTTGGGCTTGCCAATTGCTTACTTCCACGCAATGTTAAGAGTGATCCCGAACCACCCTAGAGAGCTCGATTTGATACCAAATTTTGCAAGAGCAATACCAGAGTATGGTTCGAGAAAGCTACGCTGGGCGATGGCAGGGCGATTGAACTTGACGGTCTCCACGAGCTGCAACACCACGCAGAATCAGAGACCGAGTGGGGCAAATGGACTTGCAGGGGGTGTGAAATGTAAATGGAGCTCATCGTCGAGGAAAGCTTGGTTCAATAAATTTTTGCAGTCAATGTTGTGACGTCATCCATCTCATTTTTGTATAGGTGGCAGGCAAGCATTGGACAAGAAGAATATTGGTAACTCTAGAAAGGTCACTGAGGACAACTAAAAAGTGTCTGACGGATGAATGATCTTTTAAGGTAGACGACCTACTTTCAATCACTTAAACAATTTAGCATATCTGGTGTATTGGAATGCTAAGAGGAAAAATATTTCCCCGTTTAGAGAAATAGATTTAAAGAGGATTTCATATTTTTGTACATTTTTTTTCTCAAAAACAAAATTACCATGAATTTTTTTCATTAAGATTCCGTTCAGCCTATTCTTGTAATATAGGTCACCCTATTTCCAATCATAGGTTGGTTACAAAATCAACAATGCTTTAATATAGGTGATAATTGTAGTCTCCAATGTACATCTTGTGATTATTCTATGCTTTCAATGGACACCTCCCTAATATTTGTACTGTTCTTGCTTGTGTGAGTTGTTACCTAATTAGCTAATAAAAAGCAAAGCAACAAAATTAGTGAAAATGGGTGGTTGATTGAAAATGGGCCCGTTCCCTTATAATTTTGTAGACACAAAAAAGGCAATTATTCATGATTTAGTCTAAGCAAATTTTTTTGGTAGGATTATATCTTGGTGATAAGTTTGTAGTTTCAACATTAATTCCTTAATTGATAATTTGAAAAAAATCATCACAAAGTACTATTTGGAAGAATACTTTTTTAGAAGTGAAATACAAATAAAAGTTGTAGACTTTGAATTTTAGATTCCATCCAGATGGTTAGATTCACTAATGCTATTATTAATGTTTTTTTATAAATTTTGAAAAGGAAACTATAAAATTCCTTCTAAATTTGATTACAAGCAAAATATTATCATTTTTTGAATACTATATGTTGTAATGGATTTGAAATGAGGTTCTCTTGACATGGTGATTTTTTGAAAGTGTTGTGTTCTTTAAATCTATGAACTCATTTTTGCAAATCACATTTTGAACTAGAGCCAATGTACTTTTGACTTGGTCAACTACTTGACATACTTCCACATTTGTAATTTTAGAAAAATATGTACTCTAATAACACCAAATGCAACCATTAGATAGGACAACAACTTGATAAAGTATCTATACAAATTAGGATGACTTTCATCCAAGCACTAAAAAGAAAGAAAATTGAATTTCAATCTATTTGTTGTCCAGAAACTAGACGTCAGAGTGCTAAAGGGGGTAATAACTTAGAGTTTTAAAGTATATCCTATAGATGATGAAACAAAGTACTCCTTCTTTCTCTGAGTACAACTGAACAAGAATCTCCTTTGTCTTTTACAAATAGAGGGAGTATTTATAGTGATGTTTTTTTCAAACAATTTCTTCAAAGGATTTCTCCAATTTCATCAAAAGTAATGCTTAAATCTTCAAGAAAAAACTACAATTGAGGTGAATAACACAATTCTATAAAGATATAAGGAAATTTGCACTAATTTAAAAAAAACATGTGGGTGTAATAGAATTTAGAATAAGTAGAAAAACTTTGATATCTATTTAAAGCAAGTGTGAATTAAGGTAAGGTGAGCTACCGCCCAGCAAATTTCACTTAACTGCCATGATTGCAAATCAAATACAAATTTCTACCTCAAGAAGTAAGCCAAAAAATTTATTTTGTCTTTTTAGAAAGATGAGATCTAAACCTCATTTTAGGAAGAAGACACTGCAATGTGATTAGATTGCATGCAATCATGCCTTATGTTATCATACTAAGAAATACAAATTGAAACAGAATTCAAATGCAAATAAGAAGTAAACTAGAAACCAACATTCAAAATGTAAGATTCTCAAAATCTACAACCTAATTTCAATTACCTTTTGTTGAACATTGAGCATGTACTCCCTCCATCGTGAAATAAGTATCCTATTTGGACCTTATGTCTTTTTAAAGCTGTATGAAGGTTTTCTCTGTCCAGATTTATTTAGGTTGCAATAAACACATGCAATGTTCTTCATTGATTGTGGTTGTATAAAATGTGTGGACCCTATCAAATATATGCTTTTCCATAACATGATTATGAAATTGGTATCAAATGTTTTGAACAAAACTTCCTTGGGGACGGAGGGAGTATTTGTGATCTGGATTTCTTCCGTTCAGGTTTCAGGGACTTAACCTTCACACAAGAATTGAAAGGCCTTATAAACATGCCACTAGAATGCAAAACTGCTATGGGGAGGAACTAACCCTGCACACGACAACGTTCTGTCCCAAAACCAATCATAAACATCTTGCAATCGTAACTTTATATACAATACTGTAAACGTGTAGTGCAGCATACTGCTGAGGTTACCAAGCACCAGGTGAAGCACATATCCCTGCATTCACGGATCTTTATCCGTAATGCGCATGTTACTCTCATCTGCGCATAAATCGGACCTCGGGACACTAACAGTCGCAAGTAACTTACATCCTATACTGATAAATGAGCATTAAATGATCAATTGTTTGAAACCTTATCCAAAGAGGAATTTGAATGTTGTGCAGTATATCAACTTCCCTACTTTCTGAAAGATTAATTTTACAACACAGCCGATGGGACAAGCGTTTGTAGACCCAATTGTCTGGCTTTTTCTGAACCATCAAAGTGTGGATCATGGGGAAATAATCGGCGTTGGTCAGCGGTAGGGTTGGCCAACCAATGCCAGTAAATCCAGGCAGCACCCACAACTGAAACCATCGATAGGGCCGCCAAACCTCCAAAATGTTTCACATCATTGGCCACGATTGCCACCCCCAACATGACAAGTTCGGCTAAACTTGCTAATGATACTTCCGTCGTTCCCACGAGATTTGCTTGCGTTGCCGGAATGGCGGTTTGGAAAATTTGAGCATCCACCATATCATAAGCCCAGTAACCTAATCGGGAGATAACCTGCAATTGTCAACGATCAAAACATTCATTAGATCTTAAATTCCGCAAATTCCCAACTCTCTAGCTGCTCAGGAAGTTCTTGTTTTTCTAATATAAGATGGAACCAAAACACCTCCATGTTTAATATAGAGTATCTTCGCCTCGTAAGTATCAAAGAAAGCTTCAGAGAGCAGATTGACACTTACAGTTAAGAAGAGAAACAAAACAAGTGAACCTTGCTGTCCGAAAGGGTTACTCAAGTATACTGCAACCGCCATAGCAAGCACCAAGGCTTGGAACATCAAAGAAGCAGCACCTGCCTGCTCGTGGGCAAAACACGTACATATATTAGAATCTAAGAATAAGCATCAGTCCTGTAAACCCTGAAGTATTTGTTTCCTATAATAATATTGTATGTTATTTCGCTAATGGATAATGATGAATAAGGATAACAATGTTACCTTCAAAACACCAAGCTTGCTAATCATCGTAGCTGAGAGGAATGTTGCGGAAAATCCCATGAGTGCACACAACCCTCTGAATAGACCAATTAATGAAGGATTTAATCCTGCAAATTCAACCAAGAACAGTGAACTCTTCGCAGTAATCATTGGGTCGATTTGCCGTACAAACATTTAGTACGGATAAGAAAATAAAATTCAGTGTCATGTCTCCAGGACAAAACTACTCCAATACACACCTCTTTGATAACAACCTATAAGTTACACAGGTAAACATCAAGCCCATGATTAAACAAAGCAATCGCTAATCACAATGGAATACAAAAGTACCTTGTTGAGTGAGATATGATGTCATCAAACCACCGGGAGCCAAGACAGCATTGAAATATAGAAGCACGTATGCTAAACTAGCAGGTAGAACAGGTTGCGCCAGGTACTGTTTCCAACCCCGTATGACAGCTTGTAAGCCCCCCTCAGCTGCACATTAAAAGATCCCAAAACAATAGTAAATTTACTTGTCGCTGAAGGTCATAGATTTCGAATCCCAATCCTGACGAGCACAGCGGACAGAGACACTTCCAGGAAATAAGCACATTCAAAAGTCTTACAAAGAGCCCTGCATGAAATTTGACTGGTGAAGAGAGTGAAGCTATTAAGAGCATCAAAACTGCCGACCTAATACTGACACACAGCTCTGTAATGATACCTGCTTCTTCATGCAGTCCGCCTGAATGACTACCCTTCGTCTTGTCCCCAGGATTTGCATGCTTTGGACGCTGTAGAGTTCCCTTCGATTGTTTATCGGTCATGTCTACTAAATTCAGCTGCAAGTACACATGAAAATAATCAAAAAAAGTGGTATGTCCAAGAATAGAGCAAGATTTCCCTCGGTACATTTTAATCGCAAAAGAAACGTTGAGGTTTGAACCTATCGAACCCAAAATCAGAATACCTCTTACGTTCAATATAAAAAAGCCACGATACATACCAAAATAGGAAGAGAGATGACCATCGCTCCCACTGCCAACTTCACACATAGCTTTGGGTCGTACTTAGATAGAAGCAATCCAAAGATGAATGGTCCAGCTATCTGTGAAACAAACACATCGAGGGCTAAAACAATAAGTGGCAGCGTACGGCACGACAACGGTAGAAAATAGATAAATAAAAAAGTTCCAAGAAAGGGAGAATCGTAAATACCTCGCACACGAGCTCAACCCTTCGAAGAATAGCATTCGCTTTTGCTAGTGCAATAGGACGGTTAGCCCCTGCAAGCTGCCCAGACAAGAACAATGAATCAGTCTCAACAAGGATTCAAATAAAAGCACAAACGAGCAGCCCAAGTTACTAATGAAAGGGACTGTACGATTGATCGGACTACTCAAGACCATATCATTTGATGCACAGACTTGGAACACAGAGAGCGATTCAAAAAGGGTATAAATAATGGACATGTAACGTACAAAAAGTCACAATGTACTCGGTACACATGCTGCACACCACAATCAACAACGAAACTTACCAGAACGACCCAATCTCTCTCAAAGGCCACACCAGTAGCAAGCCCGGTCAGTCGCTCCACAGCAGAGGATGCAACTAGCACCAAAAACCAGGGTTGAAGGAACAAAACAGCGGCTGTAGAAGCTACCGGTGCTCTTCCACTAAGAGCATATACAACGACTGCTGCTGAAGTCAACATAGACAGTGTCTGCAAGATGAATTACAGTACCCGTTGTTAGTAGAGAACTACAACTAAAGAGGAGCGATCATCAAGACAAATTTGAATCTGTATAATCTCACATTCCTTCTGTGGCAGTATCAAAGTCAGGTAGATGCAGACAATACGTGCTTCACAATACATTGCAGACAATAGGACAACTACTGACCTGCAAGACGCATAAGCCTTTGAAGGCAACCACTCGAGGCATGGAGTCCATCAGAGCTCCTACCCAAGGACCTGCAGCAAATATTACAAGCTGCCACCAAATCAAATGCAACATCAATATAATTTCACATCGTACAACCAGATCTGAAAAAATGAGGGACAACGTGAACCTAGACCCAGCAGTCGTATTTAGCTCATTGACTTAATAAAACTGTATTTCTAAAACAACTATCAATGGTGTCTACGATCCACTGAAAAATAATCATATCTCGGTAAGTCAAAGCCACAACTAGATCATCAGATGCAGTCATCAGGAATCGCTGCAACTCAAAGGCAGGAGAACCTACCTGGCTCACGAAGCTGACCACAGCAACAGGAAGGAGAGTATGGTGCATCACGGCTATAACAGCAGGCCAGGCAAAGTGCCAAGTGTGCTCCACAAAGCAGGATGCAAAATAGCTGCCAAAGAGGGCTGAACTACGCAAGCAAACCAGCAACACAACACTCCGTAAGAGAGTAAGGCAGGAAGACAGAAAGTACCTGGCCAACAAAGCTGACCACAGCAACAGGAAGCAGAGATTTGTGCAGTTGAGCTACCACCAAGGGTAGTGCAAAGCGCCAGATTCGCTCCATAAAGCACGATGCGACAAATGTAGGATACATTGCTGGCATGGCAGCATTCCAACCCCGTCCCTCATATAAGCCAGCGGCCCTTGTTTACCTTGGCTTCTTCTCCTTATTTCTTTAAGCAATGTGCGAACCTAAAGACCTATTTATCCTGTGCTGTGTCCTCTCTCTCTCTGACAGCGCTCATTGCGGGAAGAGTGCCAGATTACAAAAGAGTGACTTCTGACTACCCTCAGATGCATCAATATCCCAAGATTTTCACTCAGATGCACTACAAATCCAAGCACATGGCCAAACGAGAACCCCTAAATATAAGCCTACAACCGCAACATCTAAAGAGATCGTATTTAAAGTGACCAAATGCGCGCACATGTAAACGGAATGAAAAAGTAAAAAACACACGTTATAGAACGAATTCGTGCTGCTAATGTTCATGATAACTAAGACACACAGCAGTAATCCCCATGGAATTGACTATCTATCAAAATCTTGGTTTCGCTAATGAGAAAAGGTGTGAATAACACATCGAAATGCAAAAAAAACCCTAAGCAAGGCATTAGCTGAGTCAGTCAGGATAGGTTCTCACCGTAAAGACCCTCGGGATGTGCTGGAGTAGCGGCTAACTTCTCTTGCTCTTCCAGAGATTGAACCTGGTGGAAAACAATGAACATAAATCAACGTGCCCAAAATACGCTTCCCGTCCTTCAAGGTACTCGAGTGAAATGCATTACTAGAATCGTACATACATCCAGTGGGACCTGAGCGATCTACAAAGAGAGATTATATCAAGATGGAAAAATCGACTCCCGAGTCTCTAAGTTAAAAAGCACCAAGAAACATAAATTTATCACACTGAGACCGTTTCACTAATTAGACCCGCAACCTTTTCCCTCATAACCTGCAAAACACCATGCAAGATCGGCGTCTGCCAGACCAAGCAAGAATATTGAAGAGACAACACACACGTACCTGCATAGTAGGTAACAAGACTTCCACGACTGCTTCATCCTCAAGCGGAAAGATCCCCTTCTTTGCTTCTTCTAAGTCGCTTGCGAACACTGGTTTCAACCCGATTTCGTCGGTAACTACTTGAATCACTTCAGCACCATGATCTTGGTAGAAGCACCTTGACGAGGGATAGCCAGCGCTCTGCCTACGGCATCACGAACACCACACAATTTAAAGTTTGCAAATCCATGCAGACCCAGCGGTTCGACAACACGGTGCCTCCACTACCCCAACAATCATGACTCTGCCAACCTCAATTGCAAATCGTCGAGCCAAGGAATACTACTCCGAGACGAAAAAGAAACTCAGAAAAAGATGCCAATAAATACCAGGACGAAAGGCCGAAGCTCAGATGTTCCATCGCAAGCTCCGAAAATGAAGCTCGCGAGATCTCTCCGAAACCAAAATACAGGTGAGAATTTCGACCACGCGTTCAAAGAAAAGAAGTTCAAGAATCATATCACACCTGAAAGCAGACTTTAGGTCGCCATGTAGCCGCTCCTGATGAATAATTTGAAGATTTTTACATCTCCAACCTTGACTTCGGAATAAAACTCCACCCGAGCGAACCCTTGCAACCACTCTCGGCCCGGCGTTTGATTTCCGCGGCGAAGGGTGCAGCGAGGGGCGCAACAACGTATGGATTCCCATACTTACAGCACCTTATTATTCTCTCGTCCAATTGCGCGGCCCTCCAAGAGGCCAACCCTACGCACACCACTCCGACCATCCAGCACCTCTCTTTTCGCACGTCAAAAACGCCTCGAATTAACAAACTCCTCTCCCACTGCTAGACTCGTCTACAAACTCGCTTAAAAGCTTAAAAACTACTCAGCATTAACACTTCCCTGTAGAAATCACCGAACAACTCCTCCAAACTCCTCACACCGGAGCCGCGCACTGCAATAACCACCTTAACCACCTGATGACACACCTTTTCCCCCATAGACTTCTTCTCAACAGAAAAAATCTTCAACAAAATCTTGAATACAAAACCACGCGCCGCTTCTTTTGGTTCTGCTACAAAAAAAAGTCACCAAGAATCACCGCTCAATCTCGGTCGCTAAAAAGAACTCAGTCCACACTTCACAATAACCGCTCCAAATCAGTTCTCCACATCAAACGCGCTTCCGCTTCAAACGACAACGTCCCGCCGTCTCCAGCCTCCTTTCAAACCTCCTGACAAACCTCCCCTCCGCACGCAAATTCCAAGCTGCGTCCCAAGGAGATAACCAAATTGCATCCCAATGCGAGACTGGACAGTGTTATCCACAATGTGCAGTTTCGCAACTCGGGTCAATTGGTTTTGAAACGAGCAGGTGATGAGGACGTCAGGACGGAAGAGCAAGGTGCAACGGAAGCGGTATAATAGGGTAGAGTGTGGCGCGTGTGTGTGGTCCCGGGATCGGAACGGGCCGGGATCGGTGGAAATGATGGGCTGGGCTGGATTGCAGACCCAGCAGTGTGGCCACTCTCCGGACCACTCATTGGTGAGTGAGTTGCGCGGGTCCGGTCGCCGCTCTTCGGCAGTTGCTCCATCTCTTTTTTTAGCCCTCTTTAATGTCACATCATATGTTCATCGGATATTTTATAGTAATAAGGAAATTATAATAACAAGGAATTTATTGTGAGAAACAATAAATAAATGTGAAAAAGAATTCAAGACAACCTTCTTGATTCAAGCAATTCTAATAAAGTCAATCCAAATTAAAAAGAAGAAATTATCTTAATCTTTTCATAAACGGATCATCAATTACTTGAGGTAAAAGTGGGTGGAGATCCTAATGCAAATTTTGGAACAGAATTAGTGCAAATCAAGCATTTCTGTGCACCTTGACTACACAAGGAATCCTTGTGTACTATAGTTAGTATAGTATGCAATCACCATTCCAAATATAAAGTTTAATTTTAGTATTTAATACCTTTGATTTCACTTACAAAACATGATGTAATCTTGTATAAGGTAGTCTACTCATAAAGCGACCATTTAAGAGTTGTTTGCCTTTTGGTGGAAGCTACACTCTTTGAAATAATTTTTAGTAATTTTTGGTAAGAAAAAAAATGGAATTGGCATCTAATCCAAGTGATTTCATATTTTTTGAACCTTCATGGAATTAGTTACAATTTTTTGAAGTTGAAACACAATGATCACCA
This sequence comes from Neckera pumila, assembly GCA_963969595.1. NCBI lineage: Eukaryota > Viridiplantae > Streptophyta > Bryopsida > Hypnales > Neckeraceae > Neckera > Neckera pumila. The sequence continues at coordinate 16,525,495 of OZ018417.1, read as the reverse complement.
AAATTGACCACCTCGTGAATTGTACACCTTTGGTACATTGAAGAGAGCAAAATGTACATGTGCACCAAGATTGGTTTTAAAAGCCAGTCGCTTTTAGAATAGACTACCTTATTGCAATCCTATTTTGTTGAATTTTATCACAAATAATTGTTAAGATTTTAGGAATTTTACTTCTACAGTTATTTTTATTTTTATTAGTAAGAGCTTTGAGATTTTTTTTGTTTTTAAAAGTTCATACTTACAAGTTGAGTTTTGAATTCCAATTCCTAAATCCCTACAAATGCTTGAAATATTCTAAAATCAAATTGTTGCCTCATTGTTGCCGATTGCACTGATTTGTCCTATGAGTGCATGTGATCCTATTTTATTTGATTAAAATCACATTGTTTTGTAAATTACATTCAAATATTACAATATGATATCAATTTCAAAAAAAAAATAGAATTGTAATGACATTAATATTCTATATGCACTAATAGGACAAATCGATACTACCAATATGAAGATTGTTGTCATTGTCATTTATATCATTTTAGAATTGTGTTTATTTCAAAATTATAATTATGCTAAAGTAAATAAGGCAATCCCTTCTACTCCCAAACAATAGCCGCTAAACAAATAGAATAAAATGATATTTAGTAGAAATATGTAAGGAAAAAAAAAAAAAAAAAACTACACAAAAATTGGCTTTGTCTCAATAACACAAGCTCACTTTTCAAATATAATAGCTATACAAACAATCCACCATAGCAAACCTTGTCGTTTTTCATTCCCAAAATCCAGACCTTTGTCATTTCTCACTCATTAGAGGCTAAACATGAGCTAATGTTAGTAGCCAAGTCGGCCCCATATTTTGTCGTTTGTGACTTTTTCCACTCCTCCCATGTTTTGTCTCTATTTTAAGGAATGAAAAGTGACGGGATATGCACTAAGGTAGGAGGTCCATAAATGGACCGGGCTGGAGCTAAATTTTTGGGAGGTGAAACATCTTGAAATATTTTTCAATAAATTTTCCGTGAAAAACAAGTAGAATTGACATCTAACCCAAGTCGTTTCATATTATTTGGAGCTTTGAGGAATTAGTTAAAAACTTTTGAAGTTGAAATGGCATGGGGCTCTAAAGTGGACCACTTCCTAAAATGTACACTGTCTGTACATTGCTGAAGGCTATGAAAAAGCAGCATGTACTAATAGTGTACATTTAAAGAGATGGTCCATTTTATAGCCCACTCGCTTTTAAAACCTCCTACCTTAATGATTAAACTTCCTCACAGCTTCTTGCGATAGAAAGCCTCCTCCTTTTTGGTCCAATACTACTAAAACAATTACTATTGAGACTTTGTAAATAGTCAGCAACTTGAGGAAGTCTTAGACATAAAACCAAGGAGAAAGATGAATGGATCAGCAACTTGGTATAGTATGGTGTTGATACAACATATGAAAAAAAGATATTACTCCGTATCTATACCTTAAATTTGGCTGGTTGTTTTTTTGTATGTTTGTTTTCATTACAAAAAATTTGAGCCCTCCGGAGGGCTGTTCTAGATTGACAGACCAAGCTATTTCTAAGCTTGATTTGTTAATTTGAAAAAGTCTTCCGGTGAGCAGTCAAATAAGCTGACTACTTGCGGGGTTTATTATTATTATTGATTTTTTTTCATAAATTTTTAACTTGTAAAACTCGGTTCCTACGCCTCTGTCACTGCAATTTCAACTACACAGGAATAGGGGGAAAATGAATCTTCAGCTCTGAAAAATCTAATTTCAGGGTACTTCGAAGGCTTGTGGAGCAGCCATCCAAAGGCCTGAAGTTTTTCTCTAATGGTTTGTTTTGTTTCTTTCTTTGTTTTGTTTTGTTACATTGAGATCTCCTGAACCATGCGTCCCCCATCCGCTTGCTTGGTACCGTCAGAAAGCCCTTGGCGAGGAGGGGTGCACAAGCTTGATTTTGTGGCGTTTAAAGCGACGGTACAAGAGTTATTGAATTTCAAATTATTTATGGATTAGAAAATTAGAAAATTACTTTTACTTTTGATTTGGCTGTGGCAATGGCATAGGCACACTGCTTATTATGTATAGGGCAATGACCGACAATAAGGGTCTTGCCTGACGTAAATCACGATGAAATTGCGATGAAAATGGGATGAAAACGATGAGCCGGATGAAAAATCCGTAATCCCCGATTACATGATTTTGTCCGTGTAATCAGGCATTACGGCACAGAAGCTTCCCCCCGCCGATTGAACGGGACATTTCCCAGGAGTGGTTTACGAAGTTGACAAATTGTAACAAAAAAGAAACAAACTGTAACCCGAACCAATGACAGAGCCTGATACTGGACCGTAACTCAGTCGCAATGACGGCCACACCCGAACTTCAAAACACACGCAGTGAGTTCTAGACGTTCTGTATGGCGAACTCAATGGCCAATGCAGGGTGGCCGATGTGGAGCAACCGCAGCCCCGCGGCTTTTTTCTACACCGAAAGCACGCAAGCCCAAAGATTTTAGATCTGGCTCCTACTTTCAGTTAGTACTTGGGGCCTACCGTACCATTGGAAGTTGGAGCCATCATGGAAATGTTGATGACTTTATGTTCAGTTGCCTGCACAGAAATAAAGTAAGATTTGAATACTTGCTCGATTATCTAATACATAACCTTCTCTCCTTTCAACTTGCTTCCTACACCCTTGGATCATGAAGATCAAAGGTTGTGATTGAAAAGTGAACAACCAGTTATGTCCGATAACCTACTCACCGCTACCGCGGCTTGTCAGTTATCTAATATAAAGGTGTTGAGCAAGTTGTCGCTAGCTTCATCAAATTGGATCGATCGATTGGCATACTTCGTCGAACTTGAAAGTCTAAACATATATACACAGTCTAAGCAAAAATCTGCATCGCAAATTCGCAACCATCCCATTGCAGTAGGGTGGTTGTGGTCGAACGGACTGACATCGGGGCTTTTGGATGGTCAAGTCAGAGTTTGTGCACACTGACACATACTTTACTCTACAGTGCATTTTCAAAGGGACTATTGAGTAGAACCTCTCTAAATTAATAGAGTTTTTTTTTTATTTATTTTTATTTTTTGAACAAATGGAAAGTACCATTGCATTATAAAAAACAAAGAACAACAGCCAAGCTGAGGCTGGCACATGAAGAAATAAGAGCAAAACAAACAGAAAAAAAGGGAAAGCAAAAGACAAAACAAGAACCAAAAAGAACAAAGTAAAGTAACAAATGGTAGGTCCCTTCCTACTCCAAGCAATGGTCAATCCACTCCGAAAAGCTAATACAGGAGATTGGAGCCATATACTATCAAAGTTGGACCAAATAATATCATGTTGTTGGGGGTGTTTTCGGGAATTAATTTGGAACCGGCAATCAATGCTTCCTGACAACACTTTATTAACCCCTAAGCACTCAAGCGACCATTTTTTGGTCACTACCCGACTTCGGGCAAAATTTTCGGACAAAAAAAAAAAATATATATAAATATAAAATATAAAATATAAAAATATAAAATATATATATATATATATATATATATATATATATATATATATATATTTGCAAAAGATTGGATTGTCTAAGGTAACTCCACCTAAAATAGCACAATCCTTAAAAGCGTACAGTGGATATTCTTGCCTAAAATGTACTCCCACTGTTCATATGACTCTATGATCACTTTTAGGTGCATCTATTTTCAGCACTTTGAAAATTAGTAGTTTATTCACACGGTGTCCAAATAATGCATTCTAAGAGAATCTAGAATCATGTTTTGACTACCAATGGGACCCCATAATTTATTTTTCAATATAATAGTGAAAACCATGCTGAATTGCTTAACTGTACGATTTAAGGTGCAGTTACCTTATCAATATTTATACTCAAAACTCAAATCGCTACAGTCAAACAAAAACTATAAGAAAAATAGCACAAAATGTCTAGATTTGCCTAGTGTTGAAAATTTACTATTTGGGGAAAGTATTGGTGTTTTCATTACTAGATCTCATGCATTTTTTCACAAATCAATAGAAACCACAATTTTGACCAATAAAAAAAATTCAAATGCTAAAAATAGAAATTGTATTTTTGGTGAATTTTTGAAGTTATATTTTCAAAGTTCATTTAAAAAAAATCGAAGAATAATTTTACAATTTTGACCATACGGGTGCTTTCTACTTTTCATGCTTCATATTATCTTCTTTGATGCAAACTTCAAAAAAGCTTTAGAACTTATATTTTATAACACATTTGTATTTTGTCTCCTAACCCCTTGGACTTTTAGGGGTTAAGGTAATTGCACCTATACCCAACCAAGGTCTGAAACTCGACCTGTAGCATGCATATATTTCCAATCAAAGCTGGAGCAGGTTTACAACTGAAGATTGGAATGCATTTTTTTCTCCTTTTCAATTTTGGAACTAAGAATGTCATGACACATGTCCTAAAGTATTATAAAGTATGCAGAAAGTAGTGAGTGGGAAAGTAGTCTCTTGATTGATCGGAATTGGATGACTCTAAACATTAGGTATGGGTTCGGTCTACTTTTGGCTTCCAAAAATCACAATAATTTCAATTTTGGAAATAATATTACCAAAAATTACAGTCTCCATATTTCCTATCTTCCTACTTGGGAAGAATTTGCATTACTTCATACTGTTCATACTTTGTTTCAAAATCGCTTAAATGATCGGGTATGGATGCAGTTACTTTAGTTTAGAGAAGATTAACTTTGGGAGGTTCTACTGTATAAGTTAGTGAGAACCAATTAAGAAATATATGAAGTGTAGTATAGTGGGATGCCCAACCACGAGGACGTCCCGCTGTGTGAGGACCCTGCCACGAGGTCCAAAAGCGAAGCCCAAGGGGGAGGGGCAGGACCTTCACACAGCAGGACACCCGAGTGGTGAGGCGTTCCGCTATGTTATGTGCAAGTAGGGCCTTTGTAATAGTGCCAGACACTATTATCAAAGATAATAGTGCCTGGCACTATTTCCAGGGCATTATGCTGCGTAATTTAGGGTTTTTTTCTAAAGGACCTCAGCTTAAGAATGCGTATTGATCAAGCTATCCAATCGCAAGCGAGTAGGCGACCAGCCAACCATGTTGAAGGCTAACCTCCGCGGAATGGGTTTTCGAGAAGTTTCGAGGTCTAAACTCTGAAGTTGTGTTTCCAAAAAATTTCAGCCCTTTAGAAGGCCGTGAGTTCAGCATCCGCTTAGTGCAATTATGGAAAAAAATAAAAATAAAAATATTTTTTTTTAAACTATTTTAAAAATTGGGTACCGATGTGGCACTAGTAGAATTACATCAAATTTTTATTTTTTAAATATTTTTTTCATTTTTTAATATTTTTTTAAAGAAAAATATTTTTATATTCATTCTGAAGTTGCAACCCATGGGTCCCAAAAATCAATTCCTTAGAGGCCTTCTAAAAGGCTAAAATTTTTCCTAGTGTTGGATTGGGAGTAGCAATAGACGGTGCCAAATGTGGGAAGTACTTTGTAACTTAACTTTTTGAAAGAAGAAGAAGAATAACACTCATAGACGTTTAGGTTAGATTTGGCACCTTGGTGCCAAAATAATTTAATTTTAGAATTTGGACAATTTTGCAACTTGATTTGGATTTCTTGGCTTTTGGCAATTTGATTTTTTCCATTTTTTTCCATTCGTAATTTTGGATTGATTTTGGATTGGGTAAATGTGTTCATTTACTAAATTTTCTCAAGAATAGTATTTTAGATATTCAAAATTAGAAACAATAAAGTTATTTCAGATTTTCGGAAAGAGCTATCCAGTTTTTTAAACTTTAGACATGTTCCAAATTTTCCTTCATTATTTACCAAATTGACCTACACATAGGGTAGTCATATGCCACCTCAAAGCTCTCAGTTTTATTAACTCCTGAAGGCCTGAGTCTTTTCTTGATTTTTGCATATCTTTATAAATATTTATTATTTACCTCAATTTAGTCAAATTCATCACAAAGATAGAGTGTTTTTCAAGAATTCAAGCATTGGTTTGGATGAATGAGAAGTTATATAGTAAAAAAGTCTTTGGATCCTCCTCTGTTCATCGACTAGTTTTGGATGTCAAAGTGCTAAGGGATTAATGAATGTTTATATATTCATTACTTTGGATGAATTTTGTTAGTACTATCATTAGAGAAAATTTCAGGCCTCCTTAGAATTGTTCCACAGTCTTGTGAAGTACTTTGAAACTTTGTTTTTTGAAGCTGAAAAGTTCTTTTTTTTCCTATTTCCACCGAGTTGAAACTATAGTGACAGTGGCGCAGGAACCCAGTTTTACGAGTAAAAAACTAATAATAATAATTTTATTTTTTTAATCTTAAATTTTTATTTTTTTTTAAAAATGCAAAATTTGACTGTTTCGGCAAGCAGTCATGCACTCTGACTGCTCATCAGGGGTATTTTTTTTGATTGACAGGCCAAGCTTGAAATAGCTTGGCATGTCAATCTGGAGCAGCCCTCTGGAGGGTTGATTTTTTCTCTAAGGAGCAATTGACATTAGTCGTAGAATTTCTTTTGTACATAATTGTGCTTTTTTTTCTTGATTAATACACAAGATTATTATCTTCAATGAAGCACTTTATTAGTTATTTGCATATATTGTTGATTAGGTCGGACATATAAGACTCGTAAGTTGTTGTACTATTGTTAATGAGTTTTTGATAATGGAATTTCAAGATTCCTACAATTCTAGAAATCTTAAAGTATTTAAAATCTAAAATTTTTTAAAAGCTATGAAATTGTGATGTTTCCTAAACAAGTGAAATCTATTAAATACCAATATTTGAAGTTTTGAAATTGAAAAAAGAAGCTAGATTTGAAATTTCAAAATCTACAAATTATCAAGATTAGAATTTCCAAATCTACAAATCGATAGGGCAATTGCATGAAAGACCATGCGATTTTTTTAGCATTTCGCAAAATATTTTTTTTTTTTCTTTTGGAGATATTTTATAATTAGAATTTTTTTTTTTTTAAATGTGGAAAATATCTTTACTATAAATTAGACTGTTTGTTTTGTTTGTTTGTTTGTTATAGTGAGAATCCGGAATTGTGCATCCCTTAGTCGCATTTTGATACTGTTGGAAAGCCCTCAGCAAACATGGGCTTTGTTTTTTGGTATTCCGACCTATGGTATGAAAGTTATTGAAGTTTGAAGTTTTAAAAATTAGAAAATTACTTCTACTTCTACTTTGGTTATAGCAATGGCACTCGGCACATTAGTATTTACTGTGTATACCTTTATATAGAAGGTACCCTTGGAAAAAAAAAAGCATAGAAAAATTCTCTAAGTAGGAGAACTAGAAAAGTGCAAAAATTCTCGTGAAAATAGGTACTTTTCACTATAGTTTCACATTTTAATTAGTAAAAAATAAAAAAATCAATTCTAAAAAAAATAAAAAATTATCCATCTGAAAAGAATTTATAATGATGAGATTTCACCAAAAAATTGATTTTAGAACCATCTTCATTGTTCAAAAATTGCACGCAATAGGAGTGTTGTTTGTACTCCTGTAGAGGACACAATATAATATATTTTAGATTTAAAGACTCTTAACCCCTAAAGTCCCAAGGCCCTTTTCCCATCAAAAAACACTCAAAACTGCCATTTCTATAGCAAAGAGTAAAAAATAAATTTATGCATATTTAACCATAGGATCTTGTACGACACTAGTGTAAGAATGTGTTGAAGAAATTTCAAAAACTTTGACCATGTAGATTGCAAGATATTTGCATTTAAGTGAAGGAATCAAGTTTTTTTGCACCTTGTTCAACTACATTTTTGGGCTTTGAACCTTCTTAACTTAAAACTTTTGCTCTTATGATTTTGAATTTCTAATTTTATATGATGAAGAATTGAGTTGAAAATCTAGGATAAATAATTCAAAAAAGAAACACTTAGTTTTCATTCATTAAAAATTTGTTAAGTAGAAGTAGATTCAAGATTGAAGGAAAAATGAAATCATTAATAGCTCTAAGATAGGGTTGAAATATACTAATTTCAATTGTGAGTTTGTTCTAGCAAGAAATCTTAACCTTGTGAAACTTTTTTTTTTTAAATTGTCAAAATTGAGTTCAAAAATGAATCCTACAAGTTAATTTTTCAAGAAGATGCTCTAATTGCCCAAAAAATAAGATTGTCTATAACTTTTGCATAGCAAATCCAAATGGAATGAATCAAAGCTTCCCATGTAGATGAGAATAAAATCTATATGAAACAAATTTAAAAAAATAATAATTTAAAGTTTTTGTGAGGTTTTATTCTGCCCTACGAACTAGAATTTGGGATTTTTCTGCCATAACTTTTGTTGTAGGCACTGATTGAAATAAAAAATATGTTTTTAATAAGCTAATGTGATTCTCTATCTTCACAAAAAAAATTCAGAAAATTACAACAAATATTGAGACCATAAGAGCCTGTCCAAAATCCATTTTGTCCCCTGAGGGGACAATGGGACTTTAGGGGTTAACGTAGTAAAAAAACCTAAATCTTATAGTATGACAAGTAAACAAAAATGATTTTTAAACATAAAATGATTTTTTTTGCATTTCTAAAAAATAAGGGATCTGATTAACATCAAGTTAGACATCTCTACTAAAAATTTTAGATTCATGATGTTTATGCTTCAAAAGTTATAGAAGAATACAAAGACAGTCACTTTTGTTGTGACTAGTAAATAGGACCAGTCTTTCTTGTAATGACCCCTATAAGATCTACAAAATCTACGTGGCAACAAATGCCACATCAAAAGAATATATTGATGAAGTTGCAACTAGGCTATTGGATGATAAACAATCCCATTGTCCTTTGCAACTACAATTAAAGAGCAACTTGTCTTTAGCAAGTGCAAGTCCCCAAACATGCACCAGTCGCAAATGTCCCATGTAACAAAAAAAACAATTGTTCTTTGTAATTGTAAAACCTTTATTTTCTTCTACTTGTATGCATGACTTATAAAGTACTCAAAGGTAGAAGGTTGGAACAGCATGTGGATTAGGAAGCAATTTGAAATCACACAATTGCTCATTGAAATTGTCAACATATAGATTATCTTTAGTTAAAAAGTTTAAACCAAAGTTAAAAAGTTCATTCATTCAACTGTACTCCCACTTGAAAATCACACAATTGCTCATTGAATTGTCCACATATAGATTATCTTTGGTTAAAAAGTTTTAACCGAAGTTAAAAAGTTCATTCACTCAACTGTCCTCTCACTTGAAAATCAAATACCTTGATGATAATCCCAATTGTGTTTGATCTTCCCAAACAAGCAGCAAAAGAACTCACGGTAGCTCAATTCTCTTATCCAAGCTCATGTTCTAAACTAGTTGACCATGGTATCCAAGCATCCAGGACAACTAGCGTATGTTGCAGGTATACAAAGCAAAGCTGACCGGTAAGGACCAAGGATTCATGGTTTGCAATTCAATTCATCGTACTGTGAGAAGCATTATGCAAATGCAAATTTTTCTGACATCGTCTGAATCAGTGAAGAACATTGTGTGCGTTGGTCAAAACATAAATAATTTTTTTTAAAACCAACCAGTCCCCATGTGACCTACTCCGATCTGCTAAAAGAGGCTTTGAATGCTTTGGTCCTTCACGGTCAGACACCGTAAACAAATGGATACCCAAAATTAATTCATACTCATCCGAGGGAAATCTAAAAGTCATTCATTTGAGAGATGCGAATCATGCAAAAATATTGATCCTTATCCGAAGCCCGCTTGAGCACAGAAACACTGGCCATTCTACTCTAAACAGAAAAGCCCTTACATGAAGAGTCTAAGAATATATCAGAGTATCTGTATCCACTATAGACTGCAAAAGCCCATCTGCATTCATTCATGTCGCCACTCCTTTAGACTAGGGAAGCACAGCAAGGTCAATTTGGGAAGCCCCGTAACCTTGCGTAATTTCTCAAAAGCATCGTTTGCTACTCCTTCAGACATGACGGGAACAGCAGTTTCCACCAGTTCAGATTCACCCGTCACCTGCTTCAGCAATAGCAAACGTTGCGACGAGGAATCAAACTCTGCAGTTTTTCATTAGTCAAGGAATTCTTCAATGTAAGACAGGTCTCCTTTTTCGATAAAAATTTCAATTACGTTATAAAGCTCCCATCAAGAGGTGGTAGCCATACATCGTAAACCCTGGACCTAGACCCTAAACTCTCATTACGAAACAACTCGTCTGCGACTCACTTATCCGTACCCTGCTTCAGCAGTAGCGATCGTTGCAAAGAGGAATCCAACTCTGCAGCTCCTCACAGCATCAGCCAAGGACTTCTTTGATCCAATGCAGGTCTCATATTTGACAAATACTTCAATCACGTCATAAAGCATCAAGAGGCGGTAGCCATAAACCCTAAACCTTGGACCTATACCTCAAACCCTTCTTACGAAACTACTGTGCGGGAGCTTGAACCCAAGCAAACTCCTCCGCATAACCCTTAGCCACACCTGCGCTGCAGGAGCGCTCGCAAGCGTACACGGCAATAGTTCCCCAGTCCAGAGAATTAGCCACATCCTCGAACTGCAAGTGGTTCAGCAGCTGAGGCAACACCTGAAACTCAAAGATACGTTGGCTGCCACAGTAGGTGCACGGCGGGATGTCGGCACTCTTCGCTTGCCCATTCACTGAGCTCCACAAGGGCTTTGCTAATGGAGAACGGCAATACCTCAGTACTTGACGCGGTGCCCTTCCAATCTTGGCGAGAAAAGTTGCCCACAACTGCATATCTGCTGAAGCTTCATGCACATCCTCCAGATCAGCAGCTGAAAACTCCTCCCCGGATGCTCGCCTCTTCTCGTAATCTTCAAAAAGCAACTGCGCTTTCGTTTTTGTCGGTTTCAAGCTTTGTCCATCACTGTCATCCTCGTCGCCTTCGTAATTGTCTTCCTCGTCAACTACAACCTCCATCTCTGGGAAGAGCTTCTCAGTCACAGGTCCTGGAATGGGAGTAGTGTCCACCTCTTTGCCTTCTTTCCTCGAGGCTTGCAATTGCCGGCAATACGCAGCGTGGCCGCCTCGCCAGTGCTCCACCTGGTGACTCCGGGAACAGTACTTGGCTTGTTTGCAAGCAGCGCATGCTTTGAGCCCTTTCCATGTCCCGCACCACGTACACAACGCAGCGCCGTCGCATGTCGGCAGGTCCTCCTCGCCCACGGGAGGAGAGTACGAGTAGAACGAGTTCGTTCGTGGTAATTGACTGCGAAAGATTTTCACACTGCGACGTGGATTCTCTTTCTTGCCCTGCTGCTGCTGCTGCTCCTCTAGGCAGGCCACGTTGGAGCAGATGAAAACGAACAATGTCCGGTGAAATGCTTCGCTCAGGTCATCGATGGGCGCGTACACCTGCAACAGAAACTCAAGGGGACTCTCGCAGATTCCACAAGTGCTTTGAGCCCCGGAAGGAATGTTTGTCGGGTCCAACCATGCGGGACAGCCGCCAAGCTTGCTTGGGAAGTGCTGTCTCGCGAGCTTCCATTTCTCCTCGATTGGCTCCACGAACCCTAACCCTACTAACAGATCATCGGCCTCTTCGTCATCATCCCCTGCTTCGGCATAGTTACGTGATCCATCAATTTGAAGGTCTGAAATCTCACGACTGAACTCCACTTCGTCCTCAATCTCCGTCAAGATTCCCATCTCGTAACTCTGAACGCTTCCAAAAGGAAACCCAATAACAGAATGCTCCGAATAGCGTCTATTACCGTCTACATCAATCCAATCGAAAAATGCAAAATCGAAATTATTTCAGAAAACATTGGAGTAATCGTCAAAATTTCAGAAAAGCGTAAACACTCAAAAACCACGCCTGCTCAGAGATCTCTCCGCAACACATTAACTTCAAGCCCCAGAATTTAGCTCCAGACTGTCCACCCTCACAACAGGATTAAAAACATGCAAACTAGAATCAATACCTACACAAAAGAAACCACAAATCAATTCACAAAAGGACGCGCCGAGCTTCGCAACAACCTGAAAACCAACCCAATTCTCCGATGCCTGTCGTTACAACCAATATACAGAGCTCCAAATGCAGAGTCCAAATCTTCAAATCAACATGCAAAGATGCAAATAAGCATACAACTACTATACACCAGACGAAAAATGAAAAGCATAAAAAGATTCTTACGCACACACAACCACATGCAATATCTCAATTAGGCCATCCTCTCCCCACCATCTGCTCCAAGCAATTCACTGACAGAGATAACACTGAGACATTGGACACAAAATCAAAATGACCAAGCTCACAAACCACGAAGAAATTGGGGAAATCCAACAAGGTCGCCGCAGTAGGATTTCGCCACGACGAAGACGAAATATCTGCAAGCGTGAATTCAAATGCTTTTGAGGGTCAAATAGGCAGCGTCTTCGCCAACCCTCGAGGGAATCGACTTCGGGAGCATCGCAGACCGTCACCTGAGTTGAGACCTCGAATTAGGCTCTGGTTCTGACGACACCTCGATATGGATCTCAAAATTTCTAAAATTGGAGTCAGGACACCTCGACTTCCATGTGCTGGCGTACTGGCGAAGTTGGGTCGTAAGGGCGTTTCACACTACGATCGAAGTCTTAACTTTTTAAGTCATAGTTCAAGGTGGCAAAACCCAACTTTCTTGGGTTATAGAAGGTGAATAAAAATTAATAAATGTAAGACTTGGGATTTATAGTGTGAAGGCAAAAGTCCCAAATTTTAATTCTAACCTTTTTTTGTATAAAATTATATAGCAATTAAGTGCCCTAAAAATGGTCAAAAATTCATTTTGGGGGCACTTACAGCATCATATAGGCCTTAGACAGATGTAGAGAAAAATTCAGCTCACTGAGATGCCTTATGTGGTACTATACTTTTCCTTTGATATTCAAAAGAACTATTGGGACTTAGAGGTTGAGGTGGGTTTTCATTTTGGCTAGACCTAATTTGGCTTCCAAGTTCCACTTCTTTGATACCTAAACTTCCAAAAATGTGTTGCCATGTAGGCGCTTTGGAGCGATGTAGGATTTGGAACCTATTACGCAGTCTAAAATGAGAATTTTTTATTTTTTATATAATCAAAATAATAATATTATGTACGTAACTTGATGTATAAATAAAAGCCCCAACTATCAATTTTTAGCTCTCTACCAATCACATTTTGAGGATTTTGTGGGACTTGGGCTGTATTGTGAAAGGCCCATACACCCTATTTTACATACCACAGGGCAATTTTATTCTGTAATTCTTTGCAATTAGAGCTCTTATTATCGTTCAAGCCATAGATTTTGATGTTTGTATGCTCTTACATGCTTGGTGAACTTTCAATGGTAGAATTTTAAATTGTAGAAAGTGTATTTTGAATCAACCCTCAATTCTACCTTCCACTTGTCATGCCCTTTGTGACCTTCTCTGATGGATGAATGCATTGATAGATAAAATAATTTATGATGATTATGTCATAACCTTTGACGGATGAATGCATTGATTCATGAACTAATTGATGATGAAATGTGCACTAGTGGACAAGCAAAGATTGATTGGAGATAGATATCTTCAAATGGTGGATTTGTATACTAGAGTTAGATAACTCTAGTTGGATGACAGGGGCACTGGAGTGCTTGGAGATAGATACCTCCAAACGATGGATTTATGTAGTGGAATTAGACATCTCCACTTGCATGACTAGTACACTAGAGTTAGACAACTCCAGAGAAAAACAAGTGTGTTGGAATTTGGAATTAGATAACTCCAAGAAGAAAATCAAGATTTAGATATGATTTGATTGGAGAAGCATATATAACTAGGACTTTTGCTTTAGTGGATGGTTCCAGATAGAATCAAGGATACAAAGCTAAAGGTAAAAAAGAAGTCATCGTCTCACTTAAAGACTAATAGTGTTTACTAATAGTCTCAGACAGAACTTGGAGTTGAGGAGTCTCTCTTTAGAGATTGATTTCTCTCTATGGTCGGGTGATTTGAGCTCCTTGTGAAACATTTATGTTAATAAGTATATTTTATGTTTGTAGTTAGAGTCCATTGTTGGAGGTATGTATCACCACTATTGCAAATGTGGTGAGAAATGTCACCAATAATAGCATGGGCGGGGAGGGACGAGAGGTGAAAGTGACTATTTTTAGAAAATATTGCAAAATATTTTAAACTTTTCACCATAAGATGCCTATATCCATGGTTTAAGATAAATACTTATGAATATAAATGAGTATAAAGAGGATGAATGGAGATGAACATGGATGAATGAATTTGGAAGACTTTTTTGTAGTTGATTTTGTTGGATGAAATACATCTATCGTTCATTGCATTGGATAATGGATGCCTACTGAATGAGATTTAAAACTCTGTTGTTTAACCCCTAAAGGAACAAGGCCTTTTTTTTGCTAAAAAATACTCAAAACTGCCATTCCTATAGTAAAGAGTCAAAAAATTTTAAAATTATTTTCTCTACACATCTAATTGTAGGATCTTACACCAAACTAGTATGGAAATGTGTGTAAAAAATTTCAAAATTTTTGACAGCATAGATTGCAAGATATTTGCGTTTAAAATGAAAAAACAAATTTTTGAGCACATTGTGGAACTAGATTTTATGACTTTGAACACTTTTAACTTAAATTTTTTGCACTATACAGTTTTGAGTTTTTAATATTTATTGTAGAAAATTGAGTTGCAAATCTAAAGAAGAAAAAGGAATTCAAAAAAACTTACTTTTCATTACAAAAAAAATTGTTAAGTAGAAATAGGTACAAGATAGAAGGAAAATCTAAAATATTTATGTCTTTTGCATGGAATTAAAAAGCACAAATCCCAATCGTTAGATTATTCTAGTAAAAAAAATAAACCTTGTGGAACTTTTTTTTTGGAAAAATTGTTAAAATTGCATTCAAAAATGAATCCTACAAGTTATTTTTTTCAGGAAGATGCTATAAGTGCCTAAAAAACAAAAAATTGTCCATAACTTTCTCATAAAAATCCAAATGAAATGAATCAAAGCTTTCCAAATAGAAAAAAATATAATCTATAAGAAAAAAAAAAAAAAATTAAAATTAAAATTAAACTTTTTTTTGTTGCCCCTTGTCCCTTGTTTTGAGATTATTAGGGCATAACTTTTTTTATTGGGCACTGATTGAAAAAAAATTATATCCCACAAAGCTTAGCAGTTTTTCTATCTTCAAAGGAAATTCAGAAATTCACAACAAAAATTCAATTCGTAATCCCATTTGTCCCTCAAAGGGACAATGGTCCTTTAGGGATTAAGATAATGATTGATGTCCAACTACCTAAAATCAAAAGGTAGAAAGGTTGCCAAAGGATCTCCTTCTACTAATTTGGGGGGTTATTTAAACTGCAATTAAAAAGAATAAAATTCAAAATTATTTTCTTCAACATAAAATTTGTATTTTTTCAAAAATCATTTCTTTTTAAAGTTTTAATAATAGAATTTAGTAGACGGCTTCTCAAATTTGAAAAACGATTTCTTGTTGCTATATTTGAATTGCTATTTTTTTAATCTCTTATTTATTTTTCAATTTTAAGAGAAGGTTCCTTGAATCCAAAGAGACCTTCTTTGGTACCAAAGGAAGACTTCATGAATTTGAGGAACCCTTCTTTGGTGCTAATAAAAGACTCCTTGAATTCAAAGAGCCAAAGGACCCTACTTTTATTTTTGAGGTTTATTTAAAGGTCTTTAGTTCTTTGTAAAGGTCCCTTAGAGCCAATGAAGGGCTTTGGGGAGTCCAAAAAAGGCTCCTTGGATTCCAAAGAGCTGTGTGCTAAATATATATGTATATATATATATATATATATATATATATATATATATATATATATATATATATATATATATATATATATATATATATATATATATATATATTTTAAATAATTTCTTTTGAAAAATTTTGAAAAAAAGATGAAATTAAATTGTAGTTCAAACATTCTCCAAACTAATCAAGGAAAGGTGCCTTTAGCAACAAGAAATTGCTCTCTAATCCAAAGAGCCATTAGCTCATTAAAAAGAAAATTTTTAAAAAATGTTATAAAAAAATTTTAAAATATCTTTTGATAAATTTCTTTTGAATTCTTTTTCTCTTAAATTACATTTAAAAAAAAATTAATAAAAGAAAGATCCTGGAGCAACTAGAAATTTCTCCTCAAATTTGATGAGTTGTATGCTACATTGAAAAAAAAAATTTCCTATACATTGATTCTCAAACTATTTAAAATTATTTTTCAATTATCTCAAAAATTGAATGGATGACATGGATGAAGTTCATTCACACATCTATCACCTCTATAGTAGTACCTTTAATACTGTAGGAGAAGCCAGGCTATCCTTTTTGGCCCTATCTACAACATTTGAATGCTAAATAAATACCTTAAGATAAATTTTTTTTAGCAAGAAATTGATTTGTTTTTTAGTAATTTTTATTTTGGTAATTTTGACATTATTATTCTTAGGTCTAATGTCACAATTTATGACTCAGATATGTCTATTTTTAGTAGAAAAGTCTTAGTGAGCGTTCAAGTCTAAATGCTTGTAGCTCAATGCTCATCGCTCATCGCTACCCGCTCACATTCTAGCGTTGTTGCCAAAAATTGGAAAATACCAAATTAGGCCTCTAGGATTCTTGACAAATGAAAGTTCCTCTACCATTCAATGTAAATTGTCTTATACAAGTAATTCAGTTTAAATATTGCCTCAAGGGTTTTTCAGATGGTAGAGCTCATCAATTGCAAAAATTACTTAAGTCAATGACAAATTGTCCCATTTTTCAATGTTGATTTGGAATAAGAATGATCATTTGCTTTTGTAATTGTAAAAGATTTTGATAGAAGCCTAAATTTGCAAAAGATCTAAAAAAATTTATGAGATGTAGCTAATTACCTTTTCATCACTTTCATCCTCCAAAGCCTCAATTATTGAATGAAACCTTAGCTAACCTATGCTAAATCCTAATAGTAAGGTTTTTGCCCTTCGCAATGTACATAGGTTTGAAGTACAAGATTTTCTTTTGTACCTTGAGTGTTGTTTCACACAAAATAGGATTTAAATCAATGTCTAGATGTGAAGTTGACTCAAATATTGGCTATATTTAATCAATCTCTTATTAATAAAAGAGCTCCAATGACATAATTGTCTATAGAAACCATGTTGACTTCTTTGATTTACTTTTTATACACTTTGATTTTACAATGGATCACATTTATATAGTTGAAGTTTTCACTTCCTTTATGACGATGAAATGTGTGAAAATTGCAAAATTTTAATTGCACAAATCTAATGAGAACTTGACTAGTTTGACTAAAAAATTTAGAATTAAAACCTAGGTCTTAAAACCAACCTCAAGTTTCTTGTAAATCACGAAATTAGTCTTAGAAGACCATAATTGATCTAATACAATCACATTTCATTCTTTTGTAAGTGACTGCCTTGTTGTCAAGGTAATCTCAAAAGTGTTGATGTCCTAAGCTTTGATGATATCTTACAGATGAACTAATTTTTGATGGCTTGTACACTAATTATACTTGACTATAGTTAGTGTGCAAGTAGATAGCGGATATTTCAAGATGAAGGGTTTGTGTACTAGAATGAAACAACTCAGAGTTAAGCAACTTTGAGATTATAACACTTGCACTAAATGAAATATTAAAATTAGACATCTTCCAGATTATGACAAGTGTACTAGTTAATGCACTAGATTTAGATAATTCCTACATAATCAAATGTTCAGTTATTCACTGGGCCATGCATTTGAGTTAATCAACTCCCACATGATGATAAGTTCACTAGAAAATGCAACAAAATAAGACAATTGTCAAATAATGACAAGTGCATTAGATTTCAAATGAAGACAAGTATACTTGATAAGTTCACTAGACAATGCAATAGAATAAGACAATTGCCAAATAATGACAAGTGCGTTAGATTTCAAATGAAGACAAGTATACTAAAGAATGCTCTAAAGGTAGACAACTATAAGATGAAGACATGTATGCAAGAGTTAGATAGTTCCAAGTGAATGATGAAGATTTAGATAAGATGTAAATTAGAACTTTGAATACTTCTAAATATGATTAGGAATGTATACTATTTGTCATGACAAAGACAAATAGTAGAAGATCAAATAGATTGTACCTTTGCATCAAGAAATTGACTTTAAGGACAAGGTCATTATCTAAATCAGAACCTTCAATTAATTTTTTTACATTGAATGCCAAATTTGACTCAACTAATTAATGACACTGCAAAATGGATCTCAAAAATTAAAATTGTAATCAGTTAATAGCAGACTTCCAATCTTTTGTGCACCTAAAAAAGTTAGAGAAGGTACAAGATGCTTATTGAAGTCAAAATATATAATACTTGTGTTGACATTAGCGATGAAATTAATTTATTATTGTTCAATTTTTATGTAAGTAGAAGGGATACAAGAGAGAGGAGTAGAATTGCTTGGATTGCCTTGCTATGAAGGCAAACTTAAGTGTTTTGTTTTTTATGATGTGAAATTATCAATTTGTTAATTTAACCCTTAAAGAACCAAGAAGCCCACTTTGGGCCTTTTCAAAACTCGGATAGCCATTTGAACCAAACATTTGAATCATTCAATCCAAATAATGAGGTAAAAGTTACAAGAAGTTTTATTTTGCAAGCAATGAAGGTAGAAAAACATATAAAATTGTCTTCTGTTCTCAATTTTGAAAAATATTCAAATAAAAATAAAAATAAAAAATATTTATTGTTTAGTAAAATATTCTTACTACTGGAATTGATAACTTTCAAATTCTTACAAAAGTTAGTAGATTGGTTTTATCTTTTATTTAATAACACCACTTTACAATTTTCAAAAAAATGTACACGAAAAAAATTTGGTTAGGTTTTTATATATATATTTTCAACCTATTTTTAACTTGTTGACTAAAATACACAAGTTATAGAACATACTTGATTTTTCTAAAAAAGTTGAGAGACAAAACTTCACCTTTTGGAAGGGCTAGAAAAGCCTACATTTTAAGGTTTAGGCACATCAAATTCGTGATTGGTGGGGATATTCTAACTCTAAAACTTTGGGATAGTATACTTGAATAAATGAACTAAAGGATCTTATGGTTGAATTTGTTAAAAAATTAAATATTGATGAAGATTTTGACCTTGCTTTAGAGATGAGTATTTTTAAAGTATTCTGGGTCTCTAAACATGTTGGTCCTTTAGGGATTAGTTCCTAAAGCTCCAAGGCATATTTTGGGCAGAAATTGTGAAAACTGCCATGTTTTAAAGTTGTGAGAAAAAAAAATGAAAAGATGAAGTTTCTTTTCAAAATTCAACCATATTAATTTTTATTAGACAAGTATGGTATGTATAGAAAAGACTTCAAATATTTTGACCACACGGATTGAAAGATTATAACGAATGAAGTTAGAGTGAAAAGTTTCTTTTTGACCTTGCCAGATAATTTCAACAGACTTTAAGTCTTCTTAGAGTGAGATTTTTGTATACTACGTATGCTTATTTTTTTTTGACATTTGTATCTCGTATCATGTAAGTGACATACATGCCAAATCTCAAAAATTGATGAGCTTTTTTGCAAAAGATTCCCCAAATAGTTCCAAATTGCAAAAAAATTTAAGGCAGCATAATTTTTGATTCGAGCATCTGTTTGGAAAAAAAAATAGATTCTCACTAAGAGGGTACATGTTCACACCTTGTGTCAAAATTTAGTGAACATCCAATCCAAATCAATTTCATAGGAACCTACTTAGATTTTCGGTTGTCCATTCAATGGACAATTGTCCTTTTAGAGGTTAAAGCAGGCATATGGCATGTTTTCAATAGTATAGGTGATTACTCAAGGTTTAAATATACATGAAAAAGTAGACAAAATTTATGGCCTTAAAACACTATTGGCATTTAGTAGTGTTGCACAAATTTTTGACGTTTTAGTCTTGGTGCTTTACAATTCCGTAGCCTTATGTGGCATGCACCTTAGAATTGGATCCTAAATTTGTAAATACAAAATATAAGAAATTATCAAATCAAAAAAGTTATCAGCTAAACTAATTTAAATTTAAAAATAAACGAATTGATAATAGTATAAAATGGTTATATCCCACCCTTACAATGAGTTTCAATTATTTTAAATCATTATTCTTAAAATCTTACTACAATCTTATTGTAGTTTTACATAGAACATCAATAAAAAATTTCATTTTTATATTGGCATTTAAATCAAGATAATTCATAAGAGGTCTCTATTTTTTTCCATGCTACCAGTAGCAAGTGATAAAAAAATTAACATTAAATTTATTTAATTTGTTTATAAAATTCTAAATAAATAAAATATTGATTTTTTTCTTTTTTCTTTTAAAAAATTATTTATTTAATAATGTTTAAATTTTTTTAATTTAAAAAACAATGAATTTATAAACTTCTAATATGGCAAAAGAAGAGGATGTATTTTTAATGGAATAAATTTCAAATACTTAAAATTTAATGCATTCAAGGTGAGACAATAAAGATGAAAGGGATTAATATTTAATCCATTGTTGATGTATAAAAGACACATCCAGGACCAATTGTTTGGTATGACTACAATTGTAAACAAATTCTATATCAAAGTGACAAAATATAATCACCTTGTAGATGCAAGGATAGAAGACAAGAACCAAACAATCTTGGCTAAGAGTCAAAATTCATAATGATGCATAAGATAGCCAACCCATCTTTGATACCCCCCTCCATTTCTAACAGTCTATAGGTTGCTCCCTTTTTTATCATAGACTATTCAGTCAAGGGGTAGTTTAAGGAGCAATTGTAGTGCATTATGATTGGCTACGAGGCTCTCAATATTGCAACCAGCCCTTGGTTGACTTTGTAATTAGCCTCTGGTTAGAAATAAAAAGGTCTATATCACCATTATAGGTCAAAGAGAATCTTCTACTAAAAAATTCATAGTAATTATATTTTTTGTAATGAACTTTTGGAAAAATATGCAATCCTTCCAGACGTTATTTCTGTATATAAAAAAAATTCCGCACTTAAAAACCTGCGCTCCAAGTATGCATGATTGCTTAAGAGGTTGGAAATGGTTCGGTTACCTTAAAGGGCGCCAAAATAGTCATGGCTTCAATTATAAATTTTTTAGTCTTGTGACTTATAAATCCCATGGGTTTTTATATTGTACACCTCCAATGGGACCATCAATATCTTAAATGAGGCTGTTTGTTTGTTTGTTTGTTTGTTTGTTTGTTTGTTTGTTTGTTTGTTTGTTTGTTTGTTTGTTTGTTTGTTTGTTTGTTTGTTTGTTTGTTTGTTTGTTTGTTTGTAGCGTGGACAACTTCCTGACCGTGCGTCCCCCGGCCGCGTGCTTGGTACTGTCGGAAAGCTCTCGCCGAGGAGGGGTGCACCGGCTTGGTTTCGTGGCGTTTGGAGTGGTAGTGCAAAAGTTATTGAATTTCAAAGTATTTATTGATTAAAAAATTAGAAAATTACTTTTGCTTTGATTTGGTGGCGTTCTTGCTACTGGGAGTGGAACCGAGAGTTAGAAAATTGCTTTTACTTTGATTTTGGTGGTGTTCTTGCTTCCGGGAGTGGAACTGGGAGTGGAACCGGGAGTTAGAAAATTACCTTTGCTTTGATTTTGGTGGCGTTCTTGCTTCTAGGAGTGGAACTGGGAGTGGAACCGAGAGTTAGAAAATTACTTTTACTTTGATTTTGGTGGCGTTCTTACTTCTGGGAGTGGAACCAGAAGTGGAACCAAGAGTGGATGACAATTGAGTCAATAGCACAAGGCCACACTAGAGTTATTTTTATTTAAAATCAATACATTAAGTTCGCATGGTTTTTTTACCTATATTTAGGTACCTAATTTGTTTGTTTGTTACGTTGAAATCTCCCGGACCGTACATCCCCCGGCCGCATGCTTGGTACCGTCGGAAAGCCTTTGGCGAGGAGGGGTGCACGGGCTTGGTTTTATGGTGTTTGGACCTACGGTGCGGAAGTTATTGAATTTTGAAGTATTTATGGATCAAAAAATTAGAAAATTACTTTTACTTTGATTTTGGTCACGTTCTTGGTACCGTTGGAAAGCC
Organism: Neckera pumila; assembly: GCA_963969595.1. Lineage (NCBI taxonomy): Eukaryota > Viridiplantae > Streptophyta > Bryopsida > Hypnales > Neckeraceae > Neckera > Neckera pumila. The sequence continues at coordinate 16,503,365 of OZ018417.1, read as the reverse complement.
CTTGGCAAGAAGGGGTGCACCGGCTTTGTTTCGTGATGTTACAATTCATGGTCTTGAATTTTGAAATATTTTATATGAATAAAAAAATTAGAAAATTACTTTTCCTTTGATTTTAGTTGTGGCAACAACACAGGGCACACTAGAATGGTCATTGAAAGTAGACAAATGGATTATATACATGCTAGTGAATAAATTGTAATAACTTTAATTATTCATTTAATTCTGCATATTAATTTGAAAAGATAAAATTCATGAACATCCTTATTCTTCACTTGGTTATTGAACTTCATCATTTTACCATGGCATTTTTAGATCATGCTATAGAAAGTCCTAATCAAGTTTTGAGAGTGTAAAGTTACTATCATTATAAAATTAGTGTCGCTTCAATTCTTTTGTAGTAAAAATGCCTACAATACAATAATATTTGCACCTACACTTAACTTATCCTATACTTTGAGTACTAGATGTGGGCCTTTTTGAAGATCAAATTGGTAGGTTTAACTGTCATTACACAAATAGTTTTCAAAAAACTATTTTCTATTGATCTAAAATTATTATTATTTTGTGTACTTAGATTTTGTTTGAACTTTTAATACAAAATAACTAAACCTATAGTGGTAATACTTTTCACAATACAATAAGGTGACTAGTACACCTAAATGTGATTTGTGTTAAACCAACCTCAATAGATTTTTGTCTAGATATAAATCCAACAATGACTTGTATATATAAGTGGATTTGGTATAAATAGGCCCTTAATTTATGCAATCTAAAAAAAGATTGGAATTATTCTCTATTCTTGCTTAGAAGGTATAACTTCTATTCATAAGAATATCAATACCTTAAATGAGTATGTTTGTTTGTTTGTTTGTTTGTTTGTTTGTTTGTTTGTTTTGTTTTGTTTTGTTTGTAGTGTGGACAACTTCCTGACCGCGCGTCCCCCAGCCGCGTGCTTGGTACTGTCGGAAAGCTCTCGTTGAGGAGGGGTGCATTGGCTTGGTTTTGTGGCGTTTGGAGCGGTGGTGCAAAAATTATTGAATTTCAAAGAATTTATTGATTAAAAAATTAGAAAATTACTTTTACTTTGATTTTGGTGGCGTTCTTGCTACTAGGAGTGGAACCGAGAGTTAGAAAACTGCTTTTACTTTGATTTTGGTGGCATTCTTGCTTCTGGGAGTGGAATTGGGAGTGGAACCGGGAGTTAGAAAATTACTTTTGCTTTGGTTTTGGTGGCGTTCTTGCTTCTAGGAGTGGAACCGAGAGTTAGAAAATTACTTTTCCTTTGATTTTAGTTGTGGCAACGACACAGGGCACACTAGTATGTATTGAAGTTTGAAAATACATACTTTATGCACTTTGTTCACCAATTTTAAGTAGGACCTAAAAAACTTGAAGAATTAATTAAAGAAAATGAGAAAGATAAAACTATTGAATTTTTTTGCATAAAATTTTAGCAAAATTCACGTAAGAATTTTTTTGTAGCTACTATCCTTAACAATTTTTTTGAAAACAATTAACCAATTTGATAAAATATTTGTAGTGAGTTAATGTATATTAATATCGAAAGTAGTAATATAACAATTTATAAAATTAGCAATGAATATCTAATATTCTACAAAGAAAACTAGAATGAATTCAAAGATATGACACTTAAACTTCAAGTGTAGCAATTTTGGACAAATTACAATGGTGGAAAATTTGAAACAATTAGTCAATTTACTTCAATATTTGTAATGAATTAATAAATACTAGCTTCAAAAATATTAATGTGACAATCTTCTATAAATCTATCAATGAATTCCCAATATTCTACAAAAATAACTACAATAATTCCAAGGATATGATACTTTTCAAGTTTATAGCAAATTTTGTACTTTAAAAAAACTTAAACAAACCATTAGAAAAAACTACTCCCTCCATCTCAAAATAAATCTGGGTTTCGTAGAAATGGCTAGATTAATGCACAAATTGTTCCTAGTTTCAAGGGATTGTAGAGATATTGTAGCTTCTATTAAACCTCACTAGGTGTGAAAGAATGGAAGTCAAAAGCGGCGCATATTGAAAATAAGTGGCAAAAGTGACAAATTTTTGCCCTTTTTGGAATTGCTCCAGTGGTATTACTTTTAATCATTCTTCACGCAATGTTGGTGCAATGACGTTCATTGATGTCCTTTGTATTCAATTTTGATAATTTCTTGTGATTCAATTCTAAGAAATTCTCAACAAGAGATTTGTTAGTTGCACTTTCTACATAGTTTTGGATTGAATAGGTTGCATTTTGATTCCCTTTAGAAGGATCAAATTGCTATATAGTCTTTGGAGTGTGACATCTACAAATTCTTTTGCTCGAGGGTGTTCAAACTAGCTTCAATTGTTGTCTATCAAGTTGTGGAGAGCCATTTTCGAATTTAATTTGATACAAGTATATTTGGAAATCCTAGATTTATTTCGAGACGGAGGAAATATCATTTTTCAAAAAAGAAAACCACATCTTCCCTCTCCTTCTATCAATGTATTAATAATATTCTATATAAATAATTACAATAAAGTCAAGGATATGACAATTTTCAAGTGCATAGCAAGTTTGCTAATTTTGAAAAAACTTAAACAGATCTTTGAAAAACTATCAATTTTCAAAAACACAACCTCAAAGAAAACTACTGTAGAATAGAAGGAACTTGTCCACCCTCTCCTTAAGTGTCAATAGATTTATAATACCGTATAAAAATAACCCCAATAAATTCAAGGACATGACAATTCCAAATGTATAGCAATTTTGTTAATTTTGAAAAAGCTTAAACAAACCATTGGAGAAAACTATCATTTTTCAAAAACAACAACAACAACCCGGAGAAAGCTGATTGAAGTGGAGGGAATGAACCATAATTAAATTAAAAAGGGAACTCCCGCCCTAGTAGTCCCCTCCCCCTAACTGAACTTACCACCCCCGTGCCCCACTTCCGTCTCCCGCATTCCCCGCCCCAAGAGCACAGTGTAATCCCGAACAGACAACACCCTCCGCCAAGATTTCTCCCAAATTTGCACCAAAATTTGAAGCAATCGAAGAAGCTCAACTGCTGATCTCTCCATCAGTAAGTTATGCGCAAGTGTCTTTGAGAATCTTCCACGGGACCCAACAACAACAAAACCCAACTTCCGAAGCAACAGAAGCCGAAGGAAGAGAATCCTAAGCAGCAACAGCAGGAACAGCAAGCAAGCAATTATTTGGCCTCCAACAACCAGCGGAGGCCAAGCAAGACCTGGCTATGGCGGAGGAGTTTTTTTTCTGTTGGGGTGGAGGCTCCTCAAGGTTGTGTTGAAATGGTGGGTTTGCAAGCGAGGGTTTGATTGATGTGGTGAGTGGAGGCTTTCGTCGTGGTGGCCGTTCCAGGGTTTGAAGACGGGCGGGCAGGCGGGCTGGAGGAGAGGCCGTGGCGGTTTTCATGGCCGCGCGGCGAGCTGCTGCTGTTGCGGCGGCGGCGGCGTCTCCTGCTGGTGAGTACACTCTGTATTTGGGTTTCATTTCGGTTGGTTGGGGGATGTTGTTCGTGGATTATTGTTTCTTTGGGTTTTTTGGGTTTTGGTGGTGGGGGTAAGGATTCGAATCGTTCGGGGCGTGAATTGGTTGGCGGGGTTTGAAGATTGGTGTTTGGTGTTTGGTTTGGAGTTGAAGTCGACGTTTTGGGTTGGGAGGATCGTGTGCGCTGTGGGTTGGAAAACTAGCGAGTGAGAGTTGGAAAAAACAGAGTTTAGGTTGTGTGAGGATTGAAGTTCGAGAGTGTGGCCGTTATGCACATTTTGGGGGGTAGGACAATGCAATAGGGCGAGGGTTAGAACGCGATGAGAAAATCGCCCCCATTCGAGGATTTTTGGACGGGGAGTTTGGTTTTAGTAGGTTTAGGGAATTGACGACGAGATCACTTACCATCTTCCTGATGAATTAGGACCGGAAGCTTCACCTTCGAGTCGATGGCATTTTCTGTAGCTCAGATAATGGAAGCACAAGCGAATGCTGCAGGGCTCTTGTCGATGGTGAGTCGGTCGGTGGTGGTAAATTGCAAGGCTCGTGTTGGTAATCGCAGCTCCTTAGCCCCTGATGCACGGAGTACCACGAAATTTGTGTAGGAGCCCTACCAAACAAAATAGGTTGAAGAGTGCACGGGTGGAGTTTGCCTCGCAGATTCTTCTTCTTCTTTTTCAACTACTGCAATGGTGTTTACGGGCTCTTGTCATGTAGGGTTGAAGATCAAGGTGAAGGCCGGAGTGAAGGCGAGCAGCAAGGAAGGTCCTCCTCCTCCCCCAGAGAGTGGTGAGGCTGCTTCTGAGCCAGCAGACCACGGCGTCGTCACGAACAGCAACGCGAGAATGCTGAAGCGCAAACGGTTGACCCCGCCGGGGTCGCCGGCTCTCAACAAGAGACCCCCACGAGGCGAGTCGCCCCACACGACGACGACAGCCAACGGGGAGCCTGTGCAGCCCGTGGAGGCCTTGGAGCCCGTGCCGAAGAAGCTCGCAGCCGATCTCAATGCTGTCAACAAGCAGGACGTTGCAACAAAACCAGAGGAATCGGTGGAGCCAGGGACGGAGGCGAAGCTAGAGAAAGGGATCAAGGCTTTGTCCAATTCGAATTTACAGGGCGATTTGCAAGTGAGCTCTGGGGCAACAGCAGAAGCAGTAGCAGCAGCACGAACGGCAAGTGATGGACCAAAAGCAGATGGGAATGCCTCCGCTGATGTCCCGGTGGCCACTGGAGTGCAGGTGTCATCGTCTTTGGCGACGTCAAGTGTCATGACACAGGCAGAGGAAGAGAAGTACCACACCATTCCCAGTCATGCTGGTAGGAAGGAGCTTCTTTCTTTGATTTATAATTGATTTATGTGTGCAGTGGTGATGGTTTAGCAGCTCTTTGTAGAATGGTAAGCTGGAAAATTTTAGGAGTTAATATCAAGTCTCTTTGAGTGCTGTGAGACTCTGAACCTTTTGACAACTTATTGGTAGCCCGTAAAGGACTAAGAATTCTTTGTTTGGAGATGATCTATTTAATTCACAGTCATGCTGATGGGAAGGAAATTAGTTTTCAACTGAATTATTGTTTTATTACCCCAGTTAGTTTTGTTCCGGTGAAGGACTAATAGCTACAAAAAGACCAACTTGATTGATCATATTTGTGAAAATGTATTTCAGATGGGGCCAGATTTTATATCACCAGAATCAGTGAAGAACACTGGATACTTTGGTAGAAAAATAACACGAAATTTTGAAAAAACGAAACTCCCCATTGACTCCTCAAAACTGCCAGAAAGACGTTGGGCCAGATTGAGCCTCTTGGTCCTGTAGGGGTTACAAACTCTTTGTAGGTTGGTAAGCTGGATATGTGAAGGAGCTGAAATCAAGTCTCTCTGAGTGCTGTGAGACTCCAAAGCCTTTGGCAACGCATATTTAGAATGATAATGTTTTTCTGTGGTAGCAGAGAAGGTTTATTCAGCTGTATTTTGTCAAGTCTAAGTCTGTGAATCATGTGTATTCATCTGATGGAAATGCTTGGGTTTCATGTTGGTTATCTGACAGGCTGGTTTTCATGGACTGAAATACATACATTGGAGAAGAGGGGTTTGCCGGAGTTTTTCAGTGGCAAAATGCCAGAGAAAACTCCTGAGATGTACATGGACTACAGGAATATTGTACTAAAGAAGTACCGGGAGCATTTGGGAACGGTGATCACCGTGGCTGATGTGCAAGAGCATCTTAGTGGCGTGGATGAGAAATCCATTCATCGAATTATGGAATTTTTGGATCATTGGGGTCTGATTAATTATCATGCTCCGGCTGAGTTTCTACCTTCTTGGAAGCACTGCTCTCCCGTTGTGGAGTCGGATGCAGCACTTATGGTGCGGGCTTTGCCACGGAAAGGTTCAAGTTTGTATCATTTTGATACAAATTGTGCTCCTGTCCTTCAACAGATTCCTGTGAAACCCAAAACAACGGACGCAGTCATTGCGGAGATGCTTGCATTTGGGGAAGGAGCCGAAGTGGATTACCATTGCAATTCTTGTGGTGCAGATTGCAGTAAACAACGGTATCACTGTCAGAAGCAGGTGACTCCTTCGATCTGTGCTGCTGCCTATATGTATTGTATATGCCTTTGACTGCGCATCCCAAGTTTAAACTTGCTTAGCACATTCAAAATGATTTTAAATGATTTGCTACTTCTTACAACTATTGATGGTTGAGTTTCCTAAATCTTTTTCAAGAAAAGTGGTGCAAGAACCATGTGTATGTTAAGATTTATGATGCCTTAATTGATGAACATCCAAAATTTCCTAAAAAACAATTGCTTCTGTGCACCCGCTGCTCGTAGTTACTTTCACTTGTCTAAAGTTTGTTTCCAAGAGTGTTTGGATCAGTATTTTTCTCATCACATTTGTTTCTTGACTCAAAATCGTTATTTCTTGTGTGGCGGCAGGCTGATTTTGATTTGTGCCCTGATTGCTATAATGAAGGGCTATTCGGGCCCGACATGGTGTCGGCAGATTTCATAAAAATGGATGTAACAGAAGCATCAAATGCAAATGGGGGAGGTTGGACGGATCAGGAAACGCTACTGCTGCTGGAGGCTTGTGAATTATATCAACAAAATTGGAACGAAATAGCTGAGCATGTTGCGACCAAGTCGAAATCGCAGTGCATCTTGCATTTTGTGAGGCTTCCTGTTGAAGATTCTTTTTCAGAAGATGCAGGCAATCTTGCTTCGAACAGTAATGCGGCTCACGCCACAACTCCTATTTCCCAAACAGATAATATGCTTGAGGGTGAACAAGAGGAAAAGGAAACACATGAGAAAGCACCTGAGATTGACACTGCTAATGTAACAAGCACGGACAATGCAGTCGAGTCCCCAACTGGAGAGCTTGTGCTGCCACCAAATCTTGCAGCCTTTGCAGAAGCTGGCAATCCTGTCATGGCTCAGGTACGTTGTTTCTTATAAGATCTACCGCGGCAGTGCACCCCCTATGAGTGCCTTTGTTCAGTAATGACCCTACACGGGGACTTTTCTGGTTTCAATTTTATTTACTTTTTGACCAATGTTCTTCACACAGAATCTGACTTCAACTGAATTATTGATTTTTCACATTGTGATGAATTAAATTGGTCATTTCAAGCAATTTTGAGTTGACTCTTGTTTCAGGATATCACTCTGTAGCTGTAATAAATTTTGTTGACACCGTTTCTGGTGGGCTATAGATGTCTTTCCTTGCGACTATGATTGGGTCAAAATTGGGTGGAGAGGCTGCTCTGGCTGCTTTAGCTGCACTGACAATGAAGGACCCCGGAGTTCATCTTGCGGCAGGGACTGCTATGATACTGGAAGATCCAGTTGCTGATGTTGATCCAAGTACTTCACAGCATCCGGACAGGTCTTAACTTCTAAATGCCCCGAAGTGGCTGCTTTCATATCTTTAGGAGTTTGAATGAATCAATATTTTGGCAGCTGTAAGTATGGTGAACTGAATGTGTCAATAGAAAGCATGAATCTTGTCCTTCATTTCTTAATGATAGAATTATGTTTATAAAGTTACTATAATTGATGACCTTTTTTATTTTAGTTTGGGAGTTAGTGGATAAATTGGAACTGGACAACAAAGGTGGTAGTGGTGTAGATAGGATCTGTCTCAATTAATCGTTGAGTTAGTTATAGCTCTCGTATTTTGCTTTGAATTGCTTTAGATATACGTCTCACAACTTGCGACCTAAAGCGCATCCCAATTGAATTCTCGTGTTTGAAATATGCAGATCAGGTCAGGGAGATGAGGAGACGCAAAGTGGAGATGAGACCGCAGCAACAGGTGATGCTGGCTCGAGCCCGGCCGCTGGGGCCAAACTGCCTGTGTCTGATGGCACGGCTTCTGCTCAAAATGATGATGACGCACCCACTCAACAAGAACCTCGACAAGAACCCAATTTAGGTTCGAGATTCAGCCTTATCTTTCAATTTTTCATGGATTTTTGTGGTGATATTGTTATTTCTATCTTGAACTAGACCTGATTTTCAAGAAAGTAAGTACTTGTGGTGATGTACATCTGGTTAGTCAGTCTCCCCTTATCGAAACCCTAAGTGTCGAAATGGAGAAAAGTGGCCGCTTCTCTATCTCTAGGAATTGAAGCAAATCATTTAGGAAAAGGTAGCCGAATGTACCAATTCAATTAAGAAATCATGCCCTACGTTTTCTAATATCAGAATTATATTTTAAGAGCTACTAAAATGAACTACCAACTTTTCACTGTGAACTTGAAATCTTTAGCTTGGGCACATACGGATTAGCGTAACTTGGTCTTTGTGTGGAATGGGATTGTGCTGCTTGCCACTTATATAGAGAACCTGAATGATGCATACAGGTAAGGAAATTGTTCGAAAATCAGATGCTCCGGAAAGTTTGGATGTCCCGGAGGAAGCTAAAGTGGCAGGGCGTGTGAAGCGGGCGGCAGCAAGTGCCATTGCAGCTGCATCAGTGAAAGCCAAGCTCCTGGCTGATCAGGAAGAGCGTGAGATGCAGCGATTACTCACAGTTGTCATTGATCAACAGGTAATTTCCATAGCCTCTTCATTGCAGGGGCTCTGATGTACTTGTGGGCACTTTGACATTCTCATATTGCAATACAACAGGTTTTGCAAGGCCTGACAAAGTGAGCATTGTTAGCAAGCTAGATGCACTGCCCGTGCCTTGGCTTGTTTCGCTAGTAGAGAATCTACCTCCCGAAGACTTACTAGAACACTTAGCTGCGTTACAATTGGCAGGGTGTAAGACAGCTAGATTTTGGAACAACTGGGGGGAACCATTTTTCCACTAGTAGATGCCAATGATTTTCTTTGCACAGCTCGGACGGTGCTTTCATGCATTGCCTTGGTACTTTGACACATATAACCTTCAATACTCAGAAAATTTCCTGGGGTTAACGACTTTCTGTGTTTCCCTACAGGTAAAAAAACTGGAGCTGAAGATAAAATTCCTGAACGAGTTAGAAGGCGCGATAGGAAAAGAATGTGAGACAGTGGACCGTGACCGATTAAATTTTTTTGCGGATGATGCGCGGATAGCAGCCCAGCATCTGGGTGGAGCTTCTAATTCTTCTAATGACCCGCCCCCATCTCCGCCCAGGCAGCAGCAGCAGCAGGCGCTTGTCCTTGCGCAAGCGCCTCCTCCTCCTCCTCCTCCTTTTACAGGGCAATTGTATGGCCATGGTTTCCAAGCAGGTGCAGTTGGTGCTGCCAACCACCACCCAATGCCCAGCCATGCAGCGTTCGTGCAACAGCAAATGTACCAAGGGCTGGCGAATTCCATGAACGCAGGAGCCATGACCATGCAACAGGGCCATTTCCAAAGACAGATGATGATTGCAGGAACTGCACCTCATATGCTTGGTGGGCGTCCTCAAGAGATTAATATGACCCCTCCTCAAGTGATGTTGGGGGGGAGGCCCATGATTTCGTCCGATAACACCCCTCCTGGGCTACTGCCAGGATTGGCCAGACCAGTGCCCGGGGGCGCCTTAGGTGGTGGCATGCCACAGTAGCTAGCATTCAAATTCATATTTACAACCTGAAAGGAGCCGACTCTGCTTTCGACGTGTAGAGTAGAATTGGACTGGCGGAGGCTCCTTGCAGGGTGAGTTTTTTTTTACGTCGACCTGGTCGTACCAGAGTTGGAACTGAGTTTCCTTAGACTAGGCACGAAAGCCATTCGATCGCAGTGATACGGTTGCAAGACAATGTCTGTGACCTCGTTCATTCATTTTTGGCTGCACTTGAATGTGGTCATGATCCAGTGCACGGAGAAAAGATCGATGGGGATTGACCACTTATACCGACTCACCAAGGAATTCGATCTGGCGCAAAGAACGTCTTTGATATTTTGATATTATTCCATTGATGTTGAAGGCAAAATTCAAGTTCTGTATGTCCCTTTTAACTTCCAGTGTTGCACAACCTTCTGCACTTGGTTTGATGGTCAGTTTTTGGCCAAGGCTGGACACTTAAATCTCGTATGATTGTCTGTGACCGCGAACTGCTCAGTGCTCACAGTAGAATTCTTATTATCATTCTACTTTTAATGTTTATGGAGTTAACTGCCGCATCTCCACTGCAGCAAGGGTCGGAAATATTTTTCACGTTTGGATGCTGTCGTCGTTAATGAAACAATAACAATTGGACCCCCAGTCCCTAGTACCCACTCCAACCAAACCCTGATTGCATTGTATAAGTGTGAATGTGGTTATAGATAGGATTTGGAAACTAGGTTTAGAAACCAAGAGTTGTTGCCGTAATCTTTGTTTTAAGAACATGGCCAATAAGTATACGTATGAATTTCTAGTGTAAGTCTGAACTAGAAGTTGTACACTGTAGAATTATAATTGACAATCCTTTTTCCATTCACTAATTAGTGACCACTGAGTACATGAATGATGGAGATTAAGATTTCAAATTCAACTTGCATATTTGAGCAAGTGGGTAATCTTGGTGCTTTTGGTTTTCTGAAGTAGATGATTCATACAACACCAAACATGATGATTTCCAGTGACTAATCCATCCTTACAAGGTTAAACTCTTGAAGGGTACACCTATAGGGTTTTTATCTTCAAATTAATCAACTGTTTGGAATTGAACTGTGAAGGTATTTGACCAGCCCAGAAGGAAGGTCGGGTCTTTATGTTCCTTCCTCATATAAACCTAAGAAACGAGAACTAACTAAATTTTATGACCCCGCTTTGTGTGAACTCTCTCAATCCCAAGGAGAATTTTGTCTTCATATGAATTCTATTTCATATATAGTCGCAAAATGGGAGCATAGAAAGAGAAAGATTTTGATTTTCAACTAACGACGTGATCATCGACCCATCCTTTCAAAGTTTATGTAGGATAATATAAAACACAATACAACAACTGGCGCGATAGATAGCACATAAGGTAGGAACACCCAATGTTGCAAGCCACCCAAAAGTACCACCTATTAAATATGAAAACATTCGGCAAGGAATTGCCAAGGAAGTGATCTTCAAACATCTAAGAATAAAATATTGACCCTTAAAAGCTTTCCCATACAGTATCCAAACAGAGCGTTCTTTGATGCCTTCAATAAGAATGTAGACAGTACTTCACCAGTCTAGTAATAGGAACTATCCACAACAGCTAAAGTGTCGACTTACAATGAACTTATCTGAACACAGCAATAGAGTAGAAAAGAAGATATATTACAGGTCTCTAAAACTTTACATTCAGGTGGACAGAACCAACACTCTGCAAAAAACTGTGGAACTTCACTCCAATGGGCTATACCCTTCCTGCCGACGGGGGTTGGGTATCACCGCAGTCAAGACCACCACAGCCCCAAACACGATGACCACCAGGCCGATGGAGTTCACCAGCATGGCTTCCCCAGCCCAGAAATCCAATGGTGGATCGCCCTTTTGAAGGAAGGTCAGCTTCTCCAGCAATCCAAGCTCCGCTGTAATGAGGGCTGCCACATACGCAGCCAGGCCCAAGAACACATGCCAGGGAAGAATCTCCGCACGCTTTGCAGCAGACACACTTTGGGTCCAGAAGGCCACGAATCCAAGCACCCACTGCAAAACATATACGGCACCATTGTTAAATTAGAAGCCTGCCTAAATGACAACAGTTCTGATGTCACAACTCTCATGAACGTCAAGAGTCTGGACTGTCAAGAAGATGTGAAACTCAACACAAGTGAACATGAGAGATGAATATGGAAAAATTCACATTATTGTTATTAAGAATCTCTTGATTTCCTAGTAATTACTGATTAGAAGAAATGAAGATTAAAGATGAACAATTGAGATTATAGATGATGCAAGAGAAATTTTTGATGATGTCAGAGATCACTTACATCATCTAGAACCCTCAATTTTAATAGTAAGTAATAACTAGTGAATCAAGAGGTTCAAAACAGTTGTGAAAGAAAATCAAATTCTTGAGCCTTTGAAAAGTAGCGGCAGGATAGCACCATGGGAGAAGAAAAAGATTTACCTGGACGAGGTAGAACACGATCACGATGACTCCAAACCACGAATGCAAGCTGTAGAAGTTCTGAATCTGGGAATCGCGGTGGAACTTGTATGCAGCTAGGACACCCACAATACCCAAAAGCAATGCCACTCCTTGCAGAGTCATGTGCACGGCCTTCTGGTACTTCTTGTCTCCATTGACAGTCTTGTAAGCAATAATAGCTGCACACCAAAAGAAGCTCCGTCAGAACTAAGAAGCTGCCTCGATTGAAAAAACACTGGATTATAGGATTTCAAACCAGCAAAACTCAAAGAGGAAACAAGCCGCTCACCTTGACTCGAAAAGAAGATGAAACCTCCGAACATGAAGAGGGGGTGAAGCTGCAATTATCACCAGCATCACTCAAAGCGTTCAGTAACGAGCTACTGTACATCATCTCAGTTTTCCCAAAATTCCAAGTGCTCCTGTTGACATTGCTATTCATTCAATCACTTGAAAGAAAACACCATTCAAATCCAACAGCTTTGAATTCTGAGATGAAAACGACTCCATGGAAGAGTTACAACAAATGGGTTCCCTTGTGAATTTTTTTTTGTTCCATACAACAAAAAGACGGTAGAGTATAACATAGGCTTGCAGACATTCACAACCAAGAAGTCTATCTTCTAAGGTAGGGAGCACTTTCCCATGACTGACCTTTTGCCGTGTGTAGGCCAGAAGTGAGTAAATGTTAAGTTAATTCAATCGGTGCAAGAAGCACTAAATGAAATCAAATTTTGCCCTAAATTTTAATAACTGCAGGGTAAATAGGATACTCCATTCTTCTCCCAGTTGCCACTAAACAAAAATGAAAATAAAAATGGTTTCCAGTAAAAAAAGTGGAATATAAAACAACTCGTGTGTCTCGCACAAATTGAATTAACTTGAGTAGCAACACGTCCATACTTAGAATCTAGTGCAAATGACAATGTACCATGGCCCAAGAGTCAAAAGTCCACCCATGCTATTACTCACCCTATCAGGTAGACTTTAAAATTATATAATTTATTCAAATAATATCCAAATAATATGTATTTTAATGCATTGGAATCCTCTCAAATAAGGTGACAAGGATTAGAATATCCGTAGAAAAAATATAAAAAAGGAAAACTCTTGCTCGCCTTGGGTTAATCCAATTTGTGATGGAGAGTCAGAACGGCTCTAGCATTCAATGTTTCGGGACACAAATCTACAGGCGAACTGAGTTACCGACAGCCAGCTTCCACTCGCAAACTGAAAGACTAGCATGTCCGATAGGACGGCAAGGCCTGATTAATTGCGATGAAAATAAAAACTCCACATCTAGAGATTCTATAACTCCCATCCACCTCAATTTCCTCCACACAGATTATCAATTGTTTCAGTTAATAATGAATGCCACATTTCTTTAACGTCTTCTTAGTATTTTTGCAAACTTAAATCTTTCAAAACACCCTCAAAACACACAGATAAAATACTAAAAAATGACACTAAAAGAGTGTCATTTTACTATTAACCCATCGATCAATTCAAGCCACACTGAGACAGTACACAATTAGTGGAGAAGGACTTTCGTGATGTTTAGCCAACAGTGAACAAGAAGAGCCTCCTTAGAAACTGCGACACAGTGATACGTCTCCCTCTAAAACCAGTCCCCCATTCCAACAGACTTCACTGATTGTCGTAATAGTGAAGGGGTAATTAGCGTCCCATAGAAAGTTCGTCACTCCAAAATTCATTTTTGTGGAAATGGTACAATACAGAACTTGCACTAATTCAAAATCGTGTGAAATTGGAAAATTAGTGTCACACGCACTATAGTCACAAATCAGTGTACCACAAGTCCAAGACTAAGACACAGAGCTACTGAACCCAACCCAGCACAACATTTTCCTAACCCTACTTAGATCAAGTCACCCAGTTTCCCACCACACACCCCTATACTACCACAACAAAACCCAACAACAAAAACCCAAAGGAGGCACTTACATTAAACACAGGCGCCCCAGAGAGTCCATACCCCCCTCGGAAATGGTATGTCCAGAAGACGAGCAGCACGAAGGCCACTACTCCCAAGAAAATTTCCACCGGCGCCGTCTGCTTATGCGTCAGACCCGAATAAGAAGCCGCCATAGCTCCACAACAACACTTCCACTGCCAACACACAAAAAAGAACCGCAAACTGCAACCAGACACAAACAAAGAGTCCAAAATCAGTGCTGTGGGACTGTGAACGCAGAAAGAGACGGAGCTTTCAATCCAAGACGGATCCCATCCTTTTATGTTATGGGAAAGGATTCAAGGTGAGAGCTTTACACGCACTTCGATAGTTGGATATGGCAAAAGAAAAGTTGGGAAACTGTTTTCCAAGCATTTGAAAATGGGAAGGAATGCACTTCACCCTCTAGAGTCGTGTGGAGCACACAGGCTGCGACACTTGTGGGACAGAGCTCAATCATGAACTGCTCTGTTGCAGCATAAACAGTGGCTGATGGAGGACTTTGGTACAGTAATTAAGCTTTTGAAGCTTTTTTAGGCTAGGCTTGGATGAGGACTTGAGAAAGCCGGCAATTAGTTTTACTTGTCAGTGTGTCAGTGGATTTGGGGAGTTTTGGGGAGCTTCTAGGGTGGCTTCCTCATTGAGTCTACAGTGTAAGGTAGAAGCACCAGTAGTCGATCATTTAACCCCTAAATGACGGACCTATAACCACTGATTTCAGGCCTTAGTGTCTATCACTCAATTTACTGCCATTTTGCAACTAGATATGTATGAAAAATTTTATATTTATTTTTCAGAGATGAAATTACATGTCTTCTTTACTTCACAGAAAATTTAGACATTTTTGTGGAAAACAGATTTTTTTGAGAATTTTTGAAGAAAAAGTGAAGAAAAATCACGTCAAATAGAAAATTATTTCAAAAAATCTGAAAATTTCACCATGTGTATATATTACAATGACAAACATCATGGTGTAAACTCAATTTCCGTATCATTCTATAATTAGAAAATAATAGACATTGAAAATACACCCAAAGTTCAAATTGCTATAAAATATTCAATATTAAGATTTTTTTCAAACTTCAAATTGGAGAAGAAACTAGAGTAGATGACCTTCATTTTGTTAGTTGGGCTCAAACTCAAAAAATATTATTTTTGTGGAGAAATTTCATATTTAGAGCAAGGAACGACAACTTCCCAAAGTACACTAAAATAGCATATTTTGTGATCCATTTTTTTTACTAACTTCTAATTTATGTGTAGATAGACACTTGCATGACTACAAACTCAACTACACACTCTCAATAATCCACCATGGAATGTCAAAAAAAAGAAACTGATGAAAAAATGTTTCCAAGCAATGTACAGATGATTGCACAGTCATCCAAAAGCCACAAAATGGCTGTCCCGGCATTACAAGGTTAAGGAGTTTTGGAGCAGATTGTGCACAGTATGAGGTGGTGGAAATTTTTCTATGTAGGAAGATAGGAAATATAGAGATTGCAAAATTTTCAGAATTTAATTGCCAAAAATGAAATTACAGTGAATTTTGGGAGCCAAAAAGTGCGTTCACTAGTAAACAATGTCTAGAGTCTTTCAATTCCAATCGTCAAGGATGCTCACTACTCCGGGACATGTGTCATAACCATATTAGTCCCAAACTTGAAAAAGACAAAAAAAAAACACTCAAGCCTGATTTCCAACCTAAAGTTGGAAATAGCACACCCTACAAGTCGGGTACTGGACGTGGTCAACAACTGGTGCTTCTACCTTAGTGAATTTAGTGCAACGAGCCTCTTGCTGAGGTAATCATTTTGGGCCTCAAAATATTGCAAACTTTAGGACTGTAGTTGTCTTGTGTCATCTATCTAATACGATATGATTTGTTTTTTTGCTTGCAATCATTTAGAATGGAGGATTCATCATCCCAAGTGGGGGTAGGGTAAGCAATAATCTAACACCTAATTTGTTTTTTTGCAATGCTTTTAAAAGCCAAGGGATAAAGACTCCGTATTTTGTGCCATGTTTATTCAATTGTTAACACTCATAACATTCAGTAGTCTCACTGACTAGTGCCTCCTCCCTACTAGAATGATGTGGAATGTACTACATTATTTCATCCAGAGGATGAAGTGGTGCGGTATCTTCTACACCTTATCAGTAACTACAAGGTCAGGTGGCAAGACTTGTTAGTAGTGTACTTAGTTAGCAAGTTCATTGCTGTGGCACTTCCAATTTTAGTAGAGTATAAAACTAAGCTTTAAAGTATTATACAACTATGAAACATTGAGCAAAAAATCCATTGCCAATAATCAATTTGCTACTAATTCAAGCTTTGAAAGTCATTTTTTAAATTTGGAGTAAGGAGATGAGCTCTTTATATTCACATGGGGTGGTAGGAGGTAGAACAACCTATGTGCAATACATAATTTAGAATTTGTAGTTTCTCAACCGCTCATAATTAAGTCTAAAGTAGGAATTGTGTTAAAACTAGAATTTTAGACCTCATTTAGGCATAGTAGAATGACATTTTGCAAAAAACTTTGAACTAAAAAAAGTTGAGACATCAAATCGGGTTTCATCTCCAAAAAACCATTTGAGATTTTGATCTTCCACTCAAAAGTTATGGACAAATTTCATAGAAGGGTTGGAAAGAATTTTTTTTGACATTTTCAAACATAATCATAATCATAATTTTCAAAACCAAATTTTTGATGCTAAAACCAAACTTCAAAAAGAATTTTTGAAAAATATAAACTACTAAAAATAATAACTTGATAAGGTTTTGTTTAATTCCTAGAGGACCAAGGTATTTCTTGGCTCAAAAACCACGCACATTAGGAAAATTCTGAGGCCTACAAAAGGCCGCCAGTTTCTGATTTTCGGCCCCCCGGCAGTGCAAGTACAGAAAAATAAAAAATTATTTTAAAAAATATATATAAAAAAATTAAAAAAATTAAAAAATTTAGATGTGCTGATGTGGCATTGACATGGCACAAGTAGTGCCACATCAAATCAATTTTTTAATATAAAAAAAATTCTTTAATTGCACCGAGATTGCAAATGTGGGCTACAGAACTAATGGCCTTATTGAGGCCTGAAAACTTTGTAATGAAACTGCCATCTTTGAAGCGATCATCCAAGAAACCAAAAAACGTTTTTTTTAGAATCTAACTATAACCGATCTTGTACTTCACTTGTCTTAGAGCATATGGTAAAATTTTTATGAAATTGACCGTACGGATTGGAAGGTATTAGCATTTGAAGTTGGAAAAATAAGTTTTTTGGAATGTTGGCTTGCAATTTCAAATGACTTTGACTACCATTTGTGGAATTTTTGCACTATGGACCATAAATATAAAAAAAAAATTGGTTTAACATTTGAGTTGAAAGTTAGGGAATTTATTTTTCAAAACATCAAAATTTGGTTTTCATTCATTAAAAAATTGTTAAGTAGAAGTGGATTTAAGATTGAATGAATCACTAAATTGTTGATAGCTCTAAGATGGAATTGAAACATCATAATGCAAATGGTGAGAATGCTCTTGCACACAAACTTCATCTCGTCAAAAAAAACATTACAAGAGATTTGAGGGCATTGGAGGGCCTTTTTAGGCCCGTTCCCCAATCTGGCCAGATCTGTGAACAACCGATACGGGCTGTCAGAATTTTAAAAAATGAAAAAAATCTTTTCCAAATATAATTTCAAGCATTTTTATTTTTATTTTTTAAAAGTGACATGGCACTGTTTCAACCACATCAGCCAATAGCTTTCTTGCGTTCCCGCAGTCTAGGAATGTATGATAACTCGCGGGTTCTAAGAGGCCTCAAATCTCTTCTAATGATTTTTTAAAAAAAAAATTGCATTCAAAAATGAATTCTATAAGTTTTTTTTTTGAAGAAGGTGCTTAGATTGCATAAAAAACAATATTGTCCATAACTTTCTCATTATTAGTCCAAATGGAATGAATCAAAGCTTCAGATGTACACAAAAACAAAGTCTTTCAAAAAAAAATTAAAAATTAAAAAAACCATTTTTTTCATACTTTTTTTATATATTGTTTGAGGAACTGCTTTTAAGACTTGGATGGCATAACTTTTGCTCTTGGGCACCAATTGAAATAAAAATTATGTTTTTACAAAGCGAATGTGATTCTCTATCTTCCAAAAAAGTTTCAAAAAATCAAGTCAAAATTTGAGGTTACATGAACCTACCCAAAATCGCAAGTGTCTCCCAAGGGGAATTTGGTTCTTTAGGGGTTAACTTCAAAGTTTTGTTGACACTAGAATTTGGTACCTTGAGCATTTAGGGGTATTTAATTCTCCTTGTATTTGACAAAGTGGCTTATTCATTCTTCAAACCAATGACAATGAGCTTCAAAAATTTTAATTATTTTTTGCCCAAGTGGACCTCAGGCAATGGTACATTGAGAATCTTCATTAAAGTAATTTGTTGTAAAAGCGACTAGCCTCTTCAAATGGACCCTATATTTATGTCTTAAATGGACATGAGGTGGTCCTTAAATGGACCTCTTTAGCCACTGAGAGAATCGAGAGAAAAGTATTATTTATTGCAAGAGCCAATCATTGACCTTGCTTTTATCAAATCATTCTAAAAGTTGCAAGTGGATGAATTTTGGGAGAGCTAGGGTCACAAATAGGTGCCTACAACAAAAATCTATGAAAATTTATAAGTAATTCAAAATAATTCAGAAAATATGAAACCACTTGCATTACGTTCCACACCCATTTTTCTTTCTCCGAAAAATGATTTAAAAATATTTTTGTTCATGAAAACCTATGAAAAAGGCGGACCAGTAACCTTTCAGAGCATACTACCTCAGTTGCCGTGGAGCGCAAGGTACCCGGGCGGCGAAACTCGAATTCATCCGGTTGCGGATGAGAACAATAACAAAGAATAGCCAGAAGCAAAGAGGAAGGCGAAAGACTTCAGAACACAATTAGGGTTTCGTGTTTTCCTACAGTAGTTGTTATTTTCGCGGAGCTCGATTGTTCTCTGGCAGAATCGGCAGGCGTTTGGTTGTGGTTCAGTGATCCGTTCGTAGTTTCTTCTCTGCAACTCGGTTGAAAGGGAATAAGGAACTTGCGCAGTTTTTTGGATTGCTTTTTTGCCTTCTTTTGAGGAGTTTTGCTGCAGTTTGGAGATACTTTCTGTTACAATGGCAGTGCAGGAGGAAGTGCCTGAGCACGAAGGAAACCGAGTCGAGGAGGACGATGAGGAACTTGAAGAATACGTTCCCGTGAAGAAGCGGCGTCTCATGGCAGCGCAGCAACTGCTCTACAAAAAAGCGGCCAAGGGTGCTGCTGGAGCCAATGCGGCGGCGACCTTGGAGGATCTCGAGGCGGTCAAAGCGTCGGAGCTCAAGCCGAGTTTGCTTGTGAAATCGTCGCAGCTGAAGAAGGACGCGCCTGAAATCACAGAGACGGAAGCGTTGGTGATGCAGGAAAGGGAGATGATTGAGAGACTATCGGAGAAGAAGCAGTTGGTGCCCGTCCATGAGCTCGCCAAGGGTATCTCGTACACCGAGCCCATGGAAACTGGATGGAAGCCTCCTTCATCAGTTCGAAGCCTGAGTGAGAAGGAGCGTGATGAGATTCGACGGCAATGGCATATTTTAGTAGAAGGAGATGATATCCCCCCGCCTATAAAAAATTTCAAGGATATGCGCTTTCCGGAGCCTATTCTGAAGAAATTGAAGACGAAGGGAATCACACGACCGACGCCTATTCAAGTGCAAGGTCTCCCAGTTATATTATCGGGACGGGATATGATCGGGATTGCGTTCACAGGCTCCGGGAAAACCCTAGTCTTCGCTTTGCCCTTAATTATGCTTGCGTTGCAGGAGGAAGTAAGGATGCCCTTGGCGGGCGGGGAGGGCCCCTTCGGATTAGTAGTTTGTCCGTCTCGAGAGCTTGCTCGCCAGACTTTTGATGTGATGGAAGAGTTTACTGCCGTGCTGTCTGAGAAGGGGTACCCGCAGCTACGGTCTATGCTCTGTATTGGAGGTATAGATATGCGGTCTCAATTAGAGGTCGTTAAACACGGGGTGCATATTGTGGTTGCGACACCAGGTCGATTGAAGGACATGCTTGCGAAGAAGAAGATGAATCTGGATAACTGCAAGTACCTTACATTGGATGAGGCTGATAGGCTTGTGGATTTAGGGTTTGAAGAAGATATTAGAGAAGTTTTTGACCACTTTAGAGGGCAGAGACAAACATTGCTCTTTTCCGCGACTATGCCAAAGAAGATTCAAAATTTTGCCAAGAGTGCGTTGGTGAAGCCAGTGGTGGTGAACGTGGGCCGAGCCGGTGCTGCAAATTTGGATGTCATTCAGGAAGTTGAGTATGTAAAGCAGGAAGCGAAGATAGTGTATTTATTGGAATGCCTTCAGAAGACGCCACCACCTGTTCTGATTTTTTGTGAGAACAAAGCAGATGTCGATGACATTCACGAGTATCTGCTCCTGAAGGGTGTCGAGGCTGTCGCAATTCACGGAGGCAAGGACCAGGAAGAACGAGAATTTGCAATTGCATCCTTTAAGGCTGGTAACAAGGATGTCCTCGTAGCGACGGATGTTGCCTCTAAGGGGCTTGACTTTCCGGACATTCAGCATGTGATCAATTACGACATGCCTGCGGAAATTGAGAATTACGTCCACAGGATTGGGCGCACAGGACGGTGCGGCAAAACTGGTATTGCCACTTCTTTTATCAATAAGAACCAGAGTGAGACAATTCTTTTAGATTTGAAGCACTTGCTAAAGGAGGCGAAGCAAAGGATACCTCCAGTGTTGGCAACCCTTGACGATCCCATGGAGGAGGCAGAGGAGCTTGCCAAGGCCAGCGGTGTCAAAGGTTGTGCGTATTGTGGAGGGTTGGGTCATCGCATCAGCGAGTGTCCGAAGCTGGAGCATCAGAAGAGTCAAGCCATTGCAGGAACCAGGCGAGACTACTTTGGATCTGGAGGTTACGGAGGCGAAATTTAGTCTGAGGCACGATTTACTCTTTTTCATTCTTCGCCTCCGGATTCTTTATCGTCTTCAGTTTTATTTTCTTGAAATTGCGAGATCAGAGCAAATTCATCCAACTGGTGTCTGGGATTTTTAAAGAACTATTGAGTGGATTAGCGTGGTTCGACACTACAGTATGCAGTCAATATTCAAACTTTTTGAAGGTGCGCTGGGAAATGCAGATTCTTCAAATGTCAATCAACATCTCAGAACAGGAGCACATCTAGAGATTGGTATTGAGCAATACCGCAAGTATGAGTTTATAGTGAGTGAAGTTGAATTCTGAAACCCAGGGCATTGCTTTTGTACAAATTCGTTGTATTCAATAAAAAATATGCAGTCTTTCGAAGAAACCCTATGCCTTATCGGGCTGTCATCCTGATGGTGTGAAGGATCCCAGCGACCTGAGTAAGAATTCGCTGTTCGGGACAACGGATCTGCTTGGGAAGGTGGGTCTACGAGATCATCTCGTTCGGGGTATTTTGCGAGAAACGTCGAAGTCTGTTGCTCCATCACTGCACGGGATAGAAAGGAAGGTTTACCATGCAATTACATTATCTGATGAGTGCACTTTATCGTCTATTCCTAAGCGCGAAACAGCACGATGCATGAAAAAGCAAGACGACTGAACTCAGACATGTGATTGCAACTAGGCAAGGTTTACCGAAAGTAACACCCTCAATGATGATTATTCTGATTTGTTCGGGATAATTTGACCTGATAATCATTGGAAATATGGAACCCTCTTTGATGGGAGTATAGAATCATTTCCGTCCAATAGAATATGAATTGTACAACCAAAGGTAGGCTGTTGTATTTGGGTCAGGGCTTTTTTTTTTCTTTTTGAAGAAGTGCCATAGTGGCGATATAAAATGTTACAGTGGTGTTCCAAATTGCAACATTCATCCACTTATTGGATGTATAGTATGGTTTTCATCCACAATTAGGCGATTTCATCTAATATTTTTTTAAATTTAAAGTTGTTTGGCGATTTCATCCAATTTTTTTGGCATTTTTTATAACCTTTTTTAGCCAGATTTTTTTTTCTGGTGCAATCTGGCACCAGAAAGCCAAAAAAAAAAGCCTTGATTTGGGTACCTCCACCTTACCTTGCCGTGTTGCACTCACCAGGACGTTGGGAGCTTCGACCTCCGAAGTAGGGTTTGTCCGTCTGGCCCGGAGTGACTGTGCAAACCCAAATCAGCCATTCGTCCTAGTGGTGGACCCCACATCCGCACGCGTTTTCGCACTTGGTTTGGACTGGACCGTTTCTGTCGGCATTTTCTTCTCCTACAGACAAAGCATTTGTGTCGGTAAACGATGTGTTGTGGTTGTGGTTGAGGAGGTGTGGGGCGCACAATCTGCTTTTCACAAGGTGCTCTTCGCCAGACTATGTCACGGAGCTTTGCCAGTATTTGTGGTTCTTTTGATGTCATTAGATCACAGCCGCTCCACCCTGTTCTTCTATGTTTTCCGAGATGTCGTCTCATTTCCAATTTATGATGTTTCCAGCATCACTATGTAGAGAGGAACTGTGATCGTTGTCAAGGCGTCATGTGTAACCTAGTTTTGGGCGTCGTATTGGCTGTTCAGTTATGTGTCAGTCGTTGCACATCTCTTGTGGTGATGCGCATGGGATTTAGGCAGTACATCGTCGAGCAATAAAGCGGCGAGGAACGGTGGATTTAAGCAGAGTATGGTGACTGTCGGTAACTTGAATATTACGAGTTCGATTCGTGTGTGGAAATGGATGCCGTCCACCTTCACCATCTCTTCTCTACTCTGGCCCGATGTCCGACCAGCTCAAGTTGAAGGTAGGCGTTCGACTGGACTCTAGATTGTTCTTGTGAGGTTCAGGAAGATAATTATGAACGTCCTACAGATATTTGGTTTGGTAATTGCCCTTAGTGATTCCTCCTCAGGTGTGTATATCTTAAGATATCTCGTGGTATTCACCTTTTCACAGAGACAAATACACCCACCTACGCCTTTCGTTTGGGGGTGGCAGCTTCATTGAAGTTTGATTTGGCTTTCTTTGTTTAAAGTAGTCTCTGAACTCTTCTGGTGTTTTTCTTGGGGAGTTGATTTTCACGCCTTCCATAGTTCACACACTTGGGCTAGGTTGCAGCTTTTTGTGGAACAGAGTCTGAGAGGCGTTGGGTTTGGTCTAAGTGTATCCTTTCAAACAAAACACAGATCGAGTGAGTGGAATGGAGATTAGGCAGACTGGTTAAGGGGAATTAAAATTGAGGTTGAACAAATTTCCTGGTGCATATAACCTGTCTCCTTCGTACTGTTCCTTTTAAAAAAGCACCATCTGACTTTTTGAAGCAATCTGTGTTTTTACAGTCTAGTGGATCGAGGAATTTGCTCAGGCTCGATCGAGGAGCTTGTGATTGTTGGCCTTCCGAGTTTTTCTGGATCGATAAAGGTTTGTGGGGTTTGAAATTAGAATAAGCTGGTTGTTGTCAAGCCTGGTCGATTGCATCTCCGAGCTTACAATGCCGACTGCCAGACAATTAAGAAACTTAGAAAAGGAGAAGGGAGAATATCTCATCTCATACCCTGAAGGTTGGTGTGAAGGACATCCAGGTGCGTTCCCAGTCGATGCGGTCATTGTGAGCTATGAGAAATGGGAAGGCGTACCTCGCCAACGGGCGGTTGATGACAGAAAGAGGATGAACCAGCTCTTTAAAATGCTAGGTTTCCGCGTCAAGATTTTGGTGGATAAAAGCGCTGATGAATTGAAAACTGACATGAAATTGTTTTCTAGCAACTTTCTCAATAGCGAATTTACAAATTGCTTTGTATGCTTTGTAAGCGCATACGGTAACAGGGATTGCGATGGCCGTCAATTCATCCAAGATCTTGAGGGTAACAAAGTATACGTTATGGAGGATATCATCGAGCCATTTAAGAGATGTAAGGCGTTGGATGGAAAGCCTAAAGTATTCTTCATCAATTCGCGCATCTGGAATTCTGATAAGCACACTCTCAATTCAGTAGCTGGAGAATCGTCTACCATCCCCCTGAACACGGAAGGCAGACATCAAGACCCAAGCAAAGATTTTTTGACTGTATTTTCATCTGAGGAAGAAAACGTTGACGGGCCAGATCCATGTCATAAAACTGTTTTCGTCCCGGCTCTTATTGATTCACTTCATCAGAACCACAATGACAAAGATGTCAGGGAAATTGTCAACGAGGCCAACTTTCGTCGGACAGTATCTGTCCAGAGCACTTTGGACCACAAACTTTTCTGGAGAACACCTGACCAATTTGGCAAGCGGATGCCGCTGGTTTTCCAAACACCAGATCAAGCTCCAGAGCTGGACATAGTCCTATTCCATGGCTACGAGTTTGGTGACAGCGTGCGATATCCTGCAGCAGCTCTATCCTCTTGGTTTACACAATCTGCGACTCCAGTCTGCTGGCCTGTGGAGTGGCTACCGGAGGCACTGGGTGGTATTCCAATGCGTGTGTTTTGCTTGAAGTATTCCGAGTCTACTGACAAGCCTGAGCCTGAGACAAGTAAGCGGAAATTGAACGAGCTGGCTGAGCAGGTACGAAAGGATCTCGGAACGCTGGCTACAAAGCCTTTGATATTCATAGCGCATGGATTGGGGGGTCTGCTCATCCAGGATGTTCTGAATAGCAAGGAAGAATCCGTTCGAAATCTCAAGAAATGGTTAAGAGGGATTGTATTCTACGGGGTGCCATATGATTTGCATTCAGGAGCCAAGAACTTCTCACTCCTGGCATTAGAAAGTGCACTCACGCGGGAGAAAGGCAATCTGTCTGTTTTGAGGAAATCAGAGATTGAAGAGGCTATGAAATCTGCAGGAGCAATGCAAGCAGCACGCCAGAATTTCTGCAAAAAGTACAAGGAAATCACCCTGTCTTTTGAGGAAGGAAAAGAAGCATATGGTTCCGTAAGTTCCCCGCTATAGTCACCACTTGCTTGGCTTACGAGAACTCGGTGATCGATACTTTGAGATTGACCAGTGGTAGAAGGTGGTTTCGTAGTTGCCTCTCAGTTATAGTGGTGTGGCTGGCTTGCTCCTCGGATTCAGTTTTTGAGGTGTGGCTGGTTTTCTCAACTAGTTTTATTTGTCATAGAGGTATTGTATTTACTGAGTTCGTTATTATGAATTTTTTGTTTTGTGCAGAAAATAAATTTGGTGGCTGCACAGCAGTATGCAACAGAGGTGAATACGATAGTAGAGAAATGTTCGTCGCGCAATCATTTTGATATATGTAGGCCAGAAACTCTCGACGACAGCATATTTACTGATTTGCTGCGCTTCATCAGGAAGCAACTTCGCGATTGTGGTACGTTCCATGGTCTCTGAATAAGGAAAAGTCTTCTAGAAGTCTAGAGTGCACAATGAAGCCAGATATATAAGTTTAGGAATTATCCAACATCTTCTCTTGTGCTGAGTCTTAGCTATAGTTTGAACAATTATTTTGGACTCCCGGTATTGTCCAAATTTTTCACTTTGGGCGTCTTTTATTGACTACCTCTGGAGTATAGAGCAGATGAAACTTCTTGTTTGCTGCTTTTTTTTTTGTGGTATAGGGAGTTGACAGAATGGTATACGAAGATCTGGACCAGAAGTATTTACGTTGAAGATTGGTTTAGAAGATGGTTCATGCATTTGAAACAGCGCAATAACCACATAATCCGGTCTTTCTTGTGTGCTATAAAATTCCGAGGCAAAAGATGTGTCTCTGTTGTCCTACTGCTATTTCACTGTTGAGATTTCATTGATTTTGCAGGTGACCATTGTTACATTCTGATAGACTTTTGTAATGCTATTTGCTTGCAGATCGAACAGACATTATTGTTGGACAGGATTCCCACCGTAAGAAACTCAAAAGCTGGTTGTTGAAAAGAGAGACAAAGGCCGCATCAGTTGCAGGGATAACGGGAGGTGAAACATTCGGTGTTGCTGGAATGGGTGGAATAGGGAAGACCACGCTAGCTAACTCACTGCTTGAGGATGAAGATATCAAAAACTACTACGACCACCGCGTCTATTGGATTCCTGTCAAACGACATCCTAACATTATCGACTGTCAAAGACGTTTGCTCTTAGAGATTTGCAAAGAGATGCCTTCGAAGGAACTAGACACGGAGAAGCTTTTACAAGAGGAGCTCAAGCGAAAACTATCAAAACTGAGGAGGGTGCTGCTTTTTTTAGACGATGTCTGGGAGAAGAACCACGTGGACAGGCTGCTGGGAGACTCCTTCATGAAGTTGTTCCCTCAAGAGAGCAAGTGCATCATCACTAGTAGGAAACCTGCGGAGTTGGCAAAACTAGACACAGATGAGCAAATTGAAAAACTGGATGTTCTGAAGGATGAGGATGCTAGAACGTTGTTCTGTTCTAAGGCGTTCGTAAACGGCAAAATGCCGATGGACAACAACTTGAAAGTTGTTGTGGACGAAGTAATTGCTGCTTGTGGTAACATGCCAATCCTGCTCGCGACCATTGGTGCCGATCGATGGGGTAAAAGGTCTATTGAGTCGTGGCAAAAAGTTCGAGATCGGCTTAAACACGTCACGGCCGAAAACGCGGGTGACGAAGAGTCGACAAAATATCAGAACCTGATCAAGCAAGTGAGGATCAGCTATGATGATCTCCCTGAGAGTGACCCTGTATCTGGTGAAGGGATTGACTTCAAGGACTACTTTCTGGACTTTGCAGCATTTCCCGAGCGGGAGGAGATTGAAATTGCCGTGCTCATGGACATGTGGACCAAACCTGGTATTACAGAGGATGGGGCGTACAGGATACTCGAAGAACTGGAGCAAAGGTGTTTGGTGAAGATCGTCGGTTACTGGTGCCACGTGCACGACATTTTCAGAGCCCTCGCCTTGAAGCTAGTTGAAGAGCAGTCCCTCAAGAAGAGGAAGAGGCTGTTCGCATGGGAGTTGAGCAATAGCAGGCTACCAGAGGAGTGGGGAATTTCTCAGAATGTTGGATCAGGAGATTCTGAGGACGATTTTGAGACCGAGAAGATGGTGATAGCGAAGAGTGAGATAAAGACATTCCACCCGAGCGATGCCATCCTTTTCAGATGTTTGACGCATTTACGCATGCTGTTTTTGACGTCGAATCTGAATCTGGTGTCACTACCTCCAGAAATCGGATACATGAAGTGTTTGGAGAAGCTGGATTTAAGTTGGTGTTTAGGCCTGGAGCGATTGCCACGAGAAATTGGTCAGCTGGAGAGCCTTGAGAAGCTGAACATGGCCGGGTGTTCCTCTCTGACTGCAATTCCGGCTGAGGTTGGCAAACTGAAGAAGTTGGTGGAATTGAACATGCAAAGCTGCGGGATAGTGGAGTTGCCTGTTGAGATTGGAGAGCTGACGAGTCTGACCTATCTATGCCTGAACGACTGCCACCAGCTTAGAGCTCTTCCTGAAGCGATGGGAAAGCTGAGCAGTTTGGAGAGGCTGGAATGTGACATGCTGCAGATAATGGAGATACCGAGGGCTTTGGGTGATTTGAGCAAGTTGAAGTATCTTTCGTTCGGTGCTTGTGGTGATTTTACGGAGATCCCTGCAGAGTTCGTGAATCTAAAAAACCTCGTCTGCTTGTGGTTCGTGAACTCTAAAAATTTGACGGTTGTGCCGGCTGAGCTGGACAAGTTGGTGACAGAGGGCAGCCTGACAGTGTTTAATGTTTACAATACTGGTGTTAATTGGGAGAATCTTCCGCCAAATCTTCGTGCTCTGCCACGACCCTTTGACGGCACTATTAAAGATGATGAAGTGGATTCGACGGCAGATAATCCTGATGGGCCATACTGGTCGCACAGGCGAGGTATGCTTGTGAATACCACATCTCTCTATGACCCTAGCAACAAGGAGCAGAGACGTTTGTCTTTTGGGATAGTCAGAGTTGTGACCTTGGCGAAGAACGAGCCATTCATGAGCCCGCGGTTCAACATGGCCATTCGAATCATTTACACCATGGGCAACCACATGCAAACAAGGCACGCTATTGTGAGATGCGGTGGTGTTCCTGTCCTCCTCCGTTGCATCGACAAGGGCGATGTTAATGCTTGTGGTGCTTGTGCGGCAGCCACACTTTCCAACATGTGTGTCACACCTTCAACACACAAAGCGATCGTTGATTCACCTCACGGGCTTGATATCCTCACGCGAGCTTTACATAGAAAGGATGAGGTGAGTGATAGCGTCTTTCAAGCCTTACTTTGGATTAGGGAAGGCGATAAGATAGAGAATGAGTTTACGTATCTCTCAGAGATTCTAGAAAAATGTGGGCATACCTTTGGCCACAGGGGCTGCGCTTGTATCTGGTGCCAGCACTGGTTCAGTTTTTTTACTCAAGGTAGGTCCAAGTTTCTCGGGGTTAAAAACGTTTTCTGAGCTTGAGATCCGCCTGTGAGGGCCGTGGATTCTAGTTTCAATCACAAGCTTTCAAAGCTAGTTGGTAAGTGGGTGGAGATGAAGCGCTAGCTATCTGGCTTGCTTTATACCTTCATAGAGTGCTTTCCTATATTGCTAACAGAGCCTGTAGTCTAGGTGAATTTTTCACTTGGTATGAATTTTACAAATAATATTTTTCTTTATTAATGTCGTTTCTTTCTAGGTTCTAGAATTGCGAAATCCCCATTTGTAGCCTGTAGACGCTCGCACACTACAGTAGCGTCGTTGTGTCCGAGCCACTAAATGACATGATCCTGTGGCGATGTGACGGGCGTCTGCTGATGTTGTATGCTTTGCTGTCGATGTGACGGGTGTCTGCTGGGCACTAGCTGCTGTCTGCTTGCATTTCAACACAGTTTGGCCTCCACAGACACATTCTCGCGTGAACTCCTTGATTATTTTACGGAGAAGTGTCCATTCGTTTTGGTTAAGAGTGAGAGTGTGCTCACCCATACTGCTGCATTCTATGGGAGCCCTCTCAGTGTATTAGACAGTGGGATTTTGAGGAACCAGACTCCGAAGCCATGCTGGTTGGAATTCTTTCTCTCTGAGCATTGTTCACTCTTGGATGTTCTTAATTCAAGCGTAACAGTTAGCATCACATCCTACAAATTGTCTCATTTATGTGGAATTGCTAGGTCAATTTGAAAGTTGTTTCTTGGTGGAGAACCGTTATTGTTCTTTGAAGAAACTGTTATAATGTTCCAATGTTCCAATGTTCTAATGTTCCAATATTTGAATTTGTAAATGTATACTAGTATTTTGGCTCTCTCTTGTGACTATGAAAGTAACTTGTGAGAAACTTCTCTTCTAGGCATGAAAAATCAAAATTCTCCATTGAAGAAGCTCGCGGGGCTGCAAACATTGATTTGTATAGACAATGGTGAAGCTTCAAACAATGTTCCAACCTATGCCACTTTTGAGAATTTTTAAATCATCGAGGTGAAGACACAAAACCAAAGTTTGTGCACTTCTGGGAGATACAACTGAACAATACAACAGTGCTCAAATGGAAATATGCTCAATCGAGAACCTTGTTTTTGTGGTTGCCACCCAAGTATAAGTTGGAAAAATCATAAACTTTGCATTCAAGCCTATGAACAGAATCAACCATTAGAATCCAACAACAATCAGTTGTGTGAAACAATTAATCACGGCCCCTTGGGACCAAGACATGCAATTTGTTACCCAGATGTGGTCATGTGGGGTTTGAGGATTTCTTGAGAATGAATTTTTCACCAAAACCAAAGCCAGGACCCAACTACATTTCTGAATGGCTTCCGTCTAACGATTGAATCATTTGTTCTTGAATACTATTTTTGCTCTGTCAAAAAGATTTCAGAAATGCCCTTAGGGCAATTTGTTGTTGCAGCACAACAGGTTGCACAGCTCCTACGATACTGGGCTCTCTCAACCGCTGCTCAGATTCAGGCCAGTCTTCCTCATCGTCTCCACCTGGAGGTACTCAGTACTTTTCTTCAAATGAAAGGAGGTCGGCTGATTTGGGGTTTGAGATGGACTAGGATAGCATAAAAAAACAGGAGGGAGAACGTTCGTCACATGTAACAAACACGAAGCAGCATGCTCTTGCAAAAAACAGGGGAGGGAGAAGAGCTTCTTGTGGCTGGTAGACGACGAAATGAAGAAGAGGAGCTCCGGCAGGTTTGAAGATGTGCATGCTCTGGGCAGCTGGAGCTCGGGCAGCCCGGAAGCGCAACAGTGCTAGCGCCTCTGGAGCCAAAATGTCACGCCATCTAGTACTGGCCGTGCACTTCCTCTTGTTGGTAAGATAACAAGTTAGCATACAAACTTCAGCTAACCATTGAATAAAATCAGAATGATGGATTCAGCTAGATTCTCGGGTTGAGAACCTAAAAAATTGCCATGCAATCACAGAGCAAAGCATAGAAAATCCGCACAACTGCCTCTACTGTTTTTCTCTCTTAAATGTGCACCCAACTCGTCCATAGTAATTAAAGGGTACGTGCTAGCTAGGCTTAAGAGTCTACAACTGAATTGCATAATCACTCCCCTATCTTCTGTCAAAGAGTTTGCTTTTGTTTTATCCCCTAGACAACCAAAGAATCTGCTATTCTAGATTAAGACACGTTCACAAGCTTTGAAAAACGCCATCTCCAACGCAGCATACACGCCTGTGGATTGAACGTCTAGTGCCTTGTTGATGAGCGTATTATCAGAAACTCCCTAAACCCGCAATCGACGAGCTGACCTGCAATGGGAACTGAGCTCTAGATCGCAAATCACCAACACATGTTACAGAAATGTTTACAGCTAGAATGAGCTAGGCATATCTGCTAGTTTGCAGATTGAAATGGTATACCTAGATGCAATGGTATGCCTAGAGAAATAACTTCAATGCTGAATACTTGAATTGGTTTCTTTCAGATCCCGTGGAGGCGATCCAGCAGGCGATGCAGGATCCGGCGCTGGATCATCATCTTCCTCGTCATGGTCATGGCTAGAAATTATACTGATATACCAGTCGTCGTCTTCGTCCTCGAAGAAATCACCTATGTCTCCATCATTCGCCGCAGTATCCTCATCAACGACCTCATCATCCTCATCCTTTTCATTGTCCTCATCATCACTGGAACTAGCGCCCGCCACACGGGCCGCCATATCCGGTTGATTCCGAGTTAGCTTCCCCGGCTTTTCTTCCCGAACACCAAATTTGTCATAAGTATATTGAAACCCAGAAAACGCAATCGGAAGCTTCTGATTCTTCTTAGTGGCCAACAGAGTGAAAATGACGGATTCCTCACCATGAACTTTCACTTCGGTCTGCACCTTGCCCCCAGGCACCACCTCCGGTAGTTTGAAGTCCAGTCCAGCAGTGGTCTTGTACCTCGCGGTGATCTGCACATGGGAAACCAGCACCACTTTCTGCACGATATACAGCTTCCGCTTGCCGTTCCACTCGGGCTCCCCCAGAAAAGATTTATTCACATCGGGGTCGAAGTGTTGAAGCATCTCATCCCAGTTCTCAATTTTAAACTCGCTGACCCAGCACTCCGGAATGTATACATCGATCGACTTGGCTCTGGAAAACCACGCCGCTGCGTTCGCTTCCCCGACTAAGAGCTTGGCAATCGCACCGTGGGCGTCTGAGATGTTGTAGGTCTGCGAGCCGGTGCTTCCGGTGGTGAAGTACTTCTCTCGTAATCCGGTGAAGGTTTGGAAAAAAATGGGGTTTAGGAGACCTCGTAACGAGTTCTTGCCAGCTCCTTGTTTGCATAAACTATAAACACTACCGACGTTGTGGTAGCCGTCTTTGTCCTTCGTAAGAACGCGGAGAGGAGCGAGGTTGGGGTCGACGGGGAGGACTGGAGTCGCACGGAGGGTCTTCCGGAGGTGTCGGACGACGGGGTCCTTGTCATAGCTATGGAGGTTTCCCATTTCAAAACAAAGGAGCTACACTAGGAGAGAGACTCTGTTCGAATTCGTGTTGAGCTGGCTTGGTTTCCGAGTAAGGTTCGACTCAACCTTCGTAGTTTCTGTCAATGCTAAATCTCCTCACCTTCGATCCAGTCTTAAGAAATGCCGCTACCTGCTCGCACCCACTCCACAACCGTGAATCAGAACAAGGTCAGATGGGGCCGGAACAGAGGTTTTGTACTCAACGTATCGCACCCCCGCCCTCAAGATCGAAGCTTTCAAGAACTACTAGAATCGAAGCTTCCAGAATTACTTTGCAAGACACTCTTCATGAAACGCTTGTACGTGATTACTGATAGGATTTCACTACTTCGACACTGCGAGATGGAAGTAAGCTGAATCCTAAGCTAGATCGTTCTTGTAATGGACATTGCTATCGGTGTCGAGTACCCGACGATGTAATTCGCCGCGTGCAGTGTACGTTGGCGTGCACCGGACGTTTCTCGCACTGAGCGATTTCGACATGGACCATACCGACAGACTTGCTGTATCAATCGAAAGCAGTACAGACAATAAATATGTGGACGTCAATCAAACGCAGTGCAGACAATATGTGGACGGTGGCCTGATGTGCCGGTATGCAATAGGACTCTCTCAAACCATCTGCAATGCAACAGCTGTAAAATGCCCTGCAAGAGCAAATCGAGGGCTAATCCAGGAGGCCTCTACAGTTACCGATTCTTTCTTTGGAAAATTTGACCCAATGCAAAGCTGGCAATCCAGATGTCAAATAGATTTTTCTTGGCATCCATTGGGTACTACCATTTTTCATCATGATGACTCCCACGAATCAACTTGCGGGGTACACAAAATAACAAAATATGTCGGTCATAAGTGGTCGCATACCGAGGCCGTGAAAGTGGAGGTCTCTTTACCAGTTGCATTGGAGTACAATTTTAACCCCTAAAAGTCCAAGGCCTTTTTTCTGCCAAAAAACACGCAAAACTGCCATTTTTTTAGCAAAGAGTGGAAAAAAATTAAAAATGTTTTTTTTGCACATCTAACTATAGGATCTTGCACCTAATTAATATAAGAATATTTGGAAAAAATTTCAAAATCTTTGACCGCATAGATTGCAAGATATCTATGTTCAAAGTGAAAAAAACAAGTTTTTCAACACATTGTGGGATTGGATTTTTTGACTTTGAACATTTTTAACCTAAAACTTTTGCACTACAGAGTTTTGAGCTTTAAATGTTTATAATGGAGAATTGAGTTGACAATCTACCAGAAAAAAGGAATTCAAAAAAACTTAATTTTCATTATTAAAAAATTTGTTAAAGAGAAGTAGGTACAAGATAGAAGGAAAATCTAAAATATTCATATATTTTAGATAGAATTAAAATGCGCTAATCCCAATGGTGAGATTGTTCTAGCAAAGAAACTAAACCATGCCAAAAAAAAATTTGAAAAGTTTGAAATTGCATTCAGAAATGAGTCCTACAAGTTATTTTTTTCAAAAAAATGCTCTAACTATCCGAAAAACAAGAATGTCCATAACTTTTTCATAACAAATCCAAATGAAATGAATCAAAGCTTTCAAGATAGACAAAAATATAATCTATGAGAAAAAAAATACTAAAAAAAAAAAAAAAAAAAGTGCAAATTTTTTTTGTTGCCCGCGCTGCCCTCTATCCCCTGTTTTGAGCTTATTTGGTCATAACTTTTGTTTCCCATGCACCGATTGTGAAAAAATTATATTCCCACGAAGCTAATCAGCTTTTCTAACTCCAAAAAAAGTTTCAAAAAATTAGAAGAAAATTTCAGCCTGTAGGTACTTGCCCAAAAACACATTTGTCCCCCGTAGGGACAACGGGCTTTTAGGGGTTAAATAAAAGTTATCATTGGCCCTGTACAGTGCCAATATTGTGCGTGCTACCGGTTGCATTGCAGATGGTCTCAAAGCATTTTTTGCATACCCCTTACTTGCCCAGCCTTTGAATTGGGCACCTAAGCTGTAATCCCCATGCTTGCAAATTGGGTTCACAGGACCATTGGTATGCTTGTCAAGCACTCCTGAAAATATTTACAGTGAGTCTTTGTAGGATCATTCATTTTTGGATGTTCTTTTATGTCCTTTTGTATGTCCATCAGGACATTGTACTAATTCCCTAAAAGGAATCATCCGGACGAGCAAATATTAACATTTTCTTGCCAAATTTTCTGTGCCTTTTCCCGATCCTGCAATTTATCTATATTTGATGAATGGGATTGCATCAATAATGTATTGCGTGCCCACAAATGTGCAATTCAAGATTCCTTTTAATTTCTCACAACCCCTAAACAAACATATTTTGGATTTTAATAAAACTTGATTGAAGAAATGTTAATCATGTGAAGAAGGGGAGGACTGATATAGATTTTAGACACCTAGGACAGTCTAGGACTGATGTAGTTGCCATTGGTCCAAAAATCTATATCAGTCCTAAAGATCTACAACTGATATAGGTGCCATTGGTCTGAAAATATTGAAAGTGCCCCAACTCACACAATGCCGTGCAGAATTTGTGTGATCATAGTCATGATACCCCATTGGTTGAATGTCAAAGGCTAGTGGAATGTTTTCAACTGTCTCAAAATGGAGTGTTGTTGAGGAATGAAGAGGGAAGAAGTTGGTTGCTAAGTGACTCAAACACGAATGTACAAAAATAAAATCAATGAAAAAATGCAGCAATGGTTTTGTAATAGCAAAGCAACACAACAAATAATCAACACTATTTTTTGAGGCCCCAAAATAGTATTCCCTCTATCCCAAAATGATCTTTTGGTTGGATAAAATGTTTGAGATTAAGGTTGAAATAGCATTATTTCCATCCATTTTCTAAGTATTTTGAGGAAGTTATTATGGCCATTTACTAAATCAAAAAATCAAAAAAATATTTTTTTTGAGCAACTAGAAGATCATTTGGAGATGGATGAAATATATTCCTCAATATCTTCTAGTCCCATAACATCTTCTTGGATTAGGAAAAACATTGTAATATATAAAAATGAAATAAAACAAAGACAATGATTGAATTTATAAAACATTAAAAAATAAAAAAATAAAAATGTATGAATATACAAGCTTGCATATACCAAAGAAAATATTATTATTTGAACATTGGTCCTATTATCTAGCCATTGATTTTTTTTATTTATAGTTGAACATGGAAATTTTGTGTACACTATAATATTCTTTACTGTAATAAATACATGTGGAAAAATTTAAATTTTCTTAGCTAGATAATTTAGAACCAAATATGAATTTTCTTCACTTTTTCTTCAAAAAATCATGGTAATTTGAAATCATCACCAATAAATATGAAAATTTTATGACTTAAACACGGGGTGGTTGCAAGAAAGACCAATTGGTTTTTGTAGCATTTTCCACAATGATCATGTTTTTTTTTCAGGAGTTCTGTATAATAGAAAACCAATTTTTAAAAAATATAAAAAATATATTTAGTGTATGAACCTTTAAGAAGAAGGTAACCTAGGAAGGAAAAGCATAGAAAAATTCTCTATATAGGAGAACTAGAAAATTACATGAAAAGTATAGAATCTCAAAAAAATAGGTACTTCAACGATTTAAATTGTAAAAAATAGGGGAATCAATTTTTAAGAAAACTAAAAATTGGACATTTGGAAGAACTCTATGATGAAGAGATTTCACCAAACAAATGATCT
The DNA here is from genome assembly GCA_963969595.1 of Neckera pumila. Taxonomy (NCBI): domain Eukaryota; kingdom Viridiplantae; phylum Streptophyta; class Bryopsida; order Hypnales; family Neckeraceae; genus Neckera; species Neckera pumila. The sequence continues at coordinate 16,467,708 of OZ018417.1, read as the reverse complement.
TAAAACCATCTTGAATGTTTAGAAATGCACGTGCAAAAGAGCCCTGTTAGCACTCATGTGGAGGACATAAAATAAAATATTTTTAAATTTCCTTTGATAGAAATATAACTTCCTACTATGGAAATAGACCACAAAAATTTCAGCTTTAGATCATTAATTTTGGGTACTCTCCAATATTAAACCCCCTAAAACAGAAATTGTGACAAATTAGCAAAATTTAAATTTAAATTCAAACATAAAATGATTTTTGAAACTTTCCTAAAAAAAGGATCTGAGTTAGCCATCTCTAATAAAAATTTCAAGTTAATCAGGTTCATGCTTCAAAAGTTATAACCAATGACAACTCCGTCACTTCAAGTGTAACGCAAAATAGTACCGGTCTTTCTTGCAATCATCCCATGACATGTGATTTCATCTCTGAAAAATAAAATAAGTAAGTTTCACTCAAGATTACTTGCAATTTAGAGGAAACAAATAAATTGAGACAGATTTCATGGTCACAGGCTCCTTGTAAGTAAGCCTAGCTCCAACCTTCCTTTACTTGGAGAGTCGGAATCAGCAATACATCTTGACACAACTGACTGAGAATTGGCTAGCATTGTAAAACTCGAATTTTAATTAAGCATTCTAAACTTCATCTTCTACCAAGCATCTTCTGTATCTCTACTACTTCATTAATGCATGGCAAGACAGCAAGCTAGCTAGCATTCGAACTTCAGGTATGCATTTTACGGAGTATAAAATCCCAAACAGAATGATGGATTCAGATTGGCTTGCGGTGCAGTAGACGACCTCCAAAACAAATACTAATAGTATGCAATCACACTGCTAAGCATTTCAAATCAGAACAGCCTAAGTCCAGTTTTATTTGTCCGAGATGTGCATCCAAGTCGTCCCCAATAGTATGGCAGTGCTTCAATGACTACAATAAAGTATACAATCACTCTCCGTATCTTGTAACAAGAATTTGGCTCAAATTACCTCGACAGCTACTCTAGGTTACCGATGTACACAAACCTTGAAAAGGCGCTCCTTGAAACAAAAAAGATGAAGACTTTCTGCCTAGAAGTAACCTAAGCCACATTGGATTAAAGATTAATGTACGCCTCACCAGAAATTACCTAATCCCATAATCATGTGCACCTACTGAATTAAGCACAACTTTAAATGGACCTTAGCCTCCTGCACAATAGCATCACATCTACAGAAACCATTACAGAATGAGGCAGAGTAATACCTACAGAAGCTTCAGTAATGCATGCATAATGCATTCAATCGATGTCTTCCAGATCCTGAGGTGATCCGGGCGGCGATCCTGCAGGTGTGCCAGGAGGTCCTGGAGGAGGTCCTGGAGGAGGAGGTCCTGGAGGAGGCCCTGGAGGAGGAGGTCCATCACCTTCATCACATTTACCAAAGATCTCATGTTCAGTGGGATCATACTCTGAAACAATTTGCGCGCACCAATCCCCATCGTCCAAGAAATCGCCCATGTTTGCGTCATCGGCCGCGACGTCCTCTTCATCGTCCTCAGTTTCGTCATCTTGTTCGTCCTCGTCCTCGACGTCCTCGTCGTGTTCACCATGACTGGAACTAGCGCCCGCCGTATCAGCTTGAGTCCGAGGCTCTGCTTTCAATTCACCAAACTTGTCGTACGTGTATTTAAACCCCGAGAAAGCAATCGGAAGCTTCTGCTCCTTCTGAGTGCCCGAAATCGTGAATTCGACGGTGCCTCCGCCAAGAATTCTAGGTTCGATTTGTAACCCTGATGGCAATTTTACTGGAGATGGGACATCTGGACCTGCACTCGTGGTATACGTCGCGGTGATTGTAATATGAGACACCAGCACCACTTTCTGCACAATGAAAAGCTCCCGCTCGCTGCTCCGGTCCAGATTCTTAAGCTTGGAGTTTACCTTTTGCATGTCGGGACTGAATTGGGAAACCATGTGGTCCCAGTTCTTCATGTTATACTCACGTACGCAACACTCGGGGATATGAACCTCGATTGACGTGGCGTTCTTGAACCATGCCGGTGCGTCTGTGAGCTTGGTTGCAACTGCACCGTGGCTGTCTGCGATGGTGTAGGACTGCGTGCCCATGCTATTTGTGGTGAGGGAATTCTCCTGCTCACGCGGGGAGAGGACCTGGTGTTGCCCTGGTTTGTTTAAACTAATGACATTGCCGACATCGTGGTAGCCGTTGCTATGCTTGGTGAGAACGCAGAGAGCGTCGAGATTAGGGCTCAATGGTACCACTGGTATCGCACGCTGTGCCTTCCAGAGGTTTTGGAGCACTGCGTCCTTGTCCCGGGCTTTGTCGCTGCTTTGGTGGTTTCCCATTTCGAAAAAAACGTTACTTGCGCAAACAGACCCACGGAATCTGAGTAGGGTTAAGCTGGTGAGCGCATCACTGTGTTGAGGAGAAGCTTCTAGGGATTCTTTTCATTAAAAAGCGGAGCAAATCCGGCGCTACAATTGATTCTAGTTATGCAAACCACGAATGTAAAAATCGCTATTGAAACACCATTGGTAGGTTGCAACATCAGTTGTTTGCTGCAATTGTTTCGACTGCCCAATGTTGTTTCAACCGGAGGTTTTGCACTCGTGTGATGAACCAAATTAAAAGGGTAGCAAAATTTCGCCTGTTCTCCCTAATTAACCGTACCTGCCCAAAGCTAATATACTTATGTCTGGTATGGGGTTAAAATGAATTTTGAACATAACCCCACAATCCTTCCCGCATGACATGCAATGATAGAAGAAAAGGAGTTCCTGACAAGGTTCTGAAACGGACTTGCCACATACGGGGAGCTACACTCGCAACACGGGATGCAACATTTGCAATAGAGACAAAATAATGCACACTAGAGCTGATAACTCACGTACCTTATCTCAGTTTTCGTCCTCCAATACCAGCACGTAATTAATAGAAGCGTCTCACTGCGCCTTCTAATTCTCCCACTCTCGACCTCGATCGGATTCGCCGTCAAGCCAACGATATTCCTCGAGCCATCTTTACAGAAGCCACATGGAAACAGAGAGACACCTCCCTCACCTCAAAACTACCAGTATTCAGCTACTTATATGAATCGCATACCCTAGTTATCAGGAAACGACGTACATTCAAAGGGCGTTCTCTTCTAACTCACGGCAATGACCAACAGGTCCGACATCGGCTCTTGGAAATTCGACCATGAAATTAACATTCTACTTCCGATACGTACGCGCGGGCACTGGAAGCTCCGATCCCGCGTGAACTAAATTGACGTCCCTTGAATCTGGGCAACACGTCAGGACTTAGGGTGCCGCGCAAGCGCGTCAGGGGTAGCGGCAGCAAACCCTTGTCTGTAACGACGTCTGCTCGTTTCTTTCCTATAGCAAAAGGTGGGGACGCAATGTACCACTGCTATTCGCAGTCATAAATACAGTACTACTGTAGTGTAGGAGATTAATGAAAGCAATTTGACACAAATGAAACGGAATTTCATTGGAAAGGCTAATACAGTAGAACCTCCCTAAGAGCAGCCCCACTCCAACACGCTGAAGCCACACTCTAAATGTTGTGCATCATTGATATCCTTGTTGACCAAAAGATCCAATATTTTCTAAACCGATAAAGTGCTTTCAACAAGTATTAATTGTCGGTCCCAGCTTAACAATATGAACCACATACAACCATTATGACTCTCCCTAATGTAATAACCTCTCTAATGCAATGTGTCAGACTGACCCCAACTCTATTACGGAGTACTTTAGAGAGATTTTGCTGTAGTACAAAGCCTAGGTTAGTGCCAGACACAAGTGGCCTGGCAGGAAGGCACAGACAGAACCCACGCAAATAACGCCTCAGACGTCTACCATTGGATTGCACCGGAGAGCGCGGCAGACATCCCCACCTTGGCAATTAATTGCATGAACAGACGATCAGCGACTCTGATTTGTCTGTACAGTACAGGAACAGGAAACGTACCAGCACAGGAATCCTATACCTTAACACAGTACTTGTTTTACCGATATATATCGATATCTGATTGCTGTCCGTTCGTTCCTCCGTCTGATGATTACCGAGCAACAGTAGTGCCAGTTGTGTGGCTTGGATTATATTCTGATTTGAGGAAGCAGATTCGAGGAGGCCAATGGCCCCCACTTCTACCGAGTAGCCGACGGATGCGAGAAATTATATCATCAGCTGATCGATCAGGAGGGGATCCGGGTAGCGCGTGGGGAATGGGGGAGGCAAAGACGTTTTGCCGCGCTTCAACTTCAGCAATTGCCGGCGCCATGATTAATAACGTACGTACACACAGGATCAATATCACAGTCCTGAAAGGAGCACCAGGACATACATTTGGAGCAAAAAACAGTAACGGTACTAATAAGTTTGGGAGCAAGTTGAGCGGAGTGACGGAACCCATGACTTCAGCTGGCAACGCGGAGCAAGTCGGTGAAGCAACCATGTAAAGCTTTGCACCATTGATCTTCTAGATTACTTGTCAAACTTGGTGCCCTCAAATTTTCCATCTAATTCTGAGGGCTTTCAGTTACCTTGTCATTCATCCTTGTTCACCAAATACAACCTATAAATAGTCAAGTGACCACTAATCAAATAAAATAAAGGATAAAACAACTAAACTCTAATAAAAACTTGAAATATAAAACTTTAATTCAATGGTTCTAATAATTTTTCAAAAATTGTTGTAACAAATTGAGGAATAAGAATTTTCAACAAATTTGGACAAGTTGAAATACAAGTAACAAACTGGCAAAAAAAAATTCATAAAAAGTTAAATAGCTTAAGAATTAATTAATTAATTAATCAATTAATCAAATTTATTTGTGAAAATTTTAAATTAAAAAATAAAAAATTCAATAAACTTAAGTATTTTAGTAAATAATAAATAGGGAATTTTTGTAGCAAATTGGAAAAAAAATTAAACATATAGTCATACTTAGGTTGGTAACATTTCATTTGGTAAAATATGAAAACTTGAAAAAAATTATCACAAAATTCCAAAGATATATTTCATTCTATTTATAGAAGAATCTTTAAAAAATTTACTTGTATTAGAAAGATTTTTTCAATTTTTACAAATTAACTTTTCATTAAATTATTCAAAACTCTAACATTGTATTTATAATTTTTATAGTTTGTTTTATATAAGTGTGTTACTTGTACCACACTATGTAACATGTTTAAATTTGATGAAAATCTTTATTTATTCAACTATGGTTATTAGCTATGGTAATTTTTTAAGTGCACAAATCATTTTTAAAGCTACTATTTATGTTCATTTACAATATCAAGATTGAAGATAAAATAAAATAAAAGCTAAGTCAAGTTTCTACAAAATGCTAGCTAGAGGAATTTGTAGAAGCACTTCAAGGCTAAATTATTAATCCTTAAAGTCCTAAGGTCATTTTTCCATCATAAAATATATTTTAAAAAATATTAAAAATATGAGAAATGTATACACCTGTAAGAAGAAGGTACTGATAGTGGAGGAATCACGTGGGACCAAAGAATTAATGAATTCATTTAGACATAGATCAAATGTTGGTGATTGAATCTGGAATTGATCTTCTATTTATCAAATTAGCTGAGACCTTTACATCATGCCTTGTTGAGGCTCGCTTGAGCCTCTTCCCCTGTCCCTTGTCTCCTCATTCCCTGACTTGATCTTCCCCTACTTCTACCTCCTGATTCACGCACTAACTGCCAGTTTAGTTCTTGAACTGTCAGAAAATTGTAATGACCTGTCGATATACTACAGTTAAACATTATCATAAAGAATTACTAATGACAATGAATGCTCAAGTCCAAAATTTGTCGTATTATCTTCCTCTCCAAGTTCGATAAACTCTTCGTCAAATCAAAGCTGCTTGTTTTTGGACCTATAGAGTTTAAGTTTTGTTCCATTATATTGTTTTCGCATGATTTCACCGTTTGAAGAGCTTAGTTGATAAGATGTGTTATCAAATTTCTTGTGAATGATGAATGGGCCTAACCATTTTGCTTTAAATATCTGTCCATGCTGTTTAGCGAGCCAATGATTGATCATAAGGACTAAATCGCTCGCTTGAAAGTAGATATTTTTCTTGGCCGCGTCATCTTCATTTTCCTTCTCATTTGGAGTATTTCATAATTACGCAAAGCTTGCTGTCTTGTTTCATCGAGCTTCTCCAACAAGTGAATACGGGCTATTATTTCCTGCGGGTCTTTAATATTGTGCTAGAATGCAATTCTGAGCGAGGTTAATTCTAGCTCAACTGGAATGATAGCTTCAAGTGCGAAAGCCAACTGAAAAGGCATGAATCCTGTCGATGTCCTGTAAGCCGTTCTATACGACCATAAGGCTTCACCAACGTGTATAGCCCACTCCTTACGTTTTTCAAGTACGATTTTTCCGATTATATTCGTGAAAATCCCATTGGTTTTTTCTACCAGTCCATTAGCTTGCAGGTGATAGGGGCTTGCACGCCAATGTTTGACTGATAATCTTGGCAGAAGCGTAGCTACTAAGTCATTCACAAAATGTGTACCTTTCATCGGTGACTATCTCAAGGGGACACTCGTAGCAACATATAATTTGGTTGAATATGAAATCTAATGCGGTCTTTTTGTTGCATTTTCTGACCGGCACAGCTTTTGCCCATTTAGAGAGATAATCCGCAGGGTTGCTAGCATGTGAGCTTGTGAGCCCGTGAGCCTGTGAGCGGGGATTTAGATTAGAGTTAAAAAGGGTTAGGGCCCTATGACTATGGATATAGATAGTTTTATTTCTTTAGTAATGTCAGTGAATTCTTCCAAAATTTTGGGGACTTACAAATCTATTGCAATCAAATTTCAACATTGGAGCAACATATTGCAATTATATTTCATAGAAACATTGGAGCAACATATTACAATTATATTTCATAGAAACATTGGAGCAACATATTACAGTCAAATTTCATATAAATCACACAATAAAAAAATGTAAAGAGAAAAAATGGATGTACAATATGTAGCCATAAAATACACAAATCCAATCAAAACAAAATAGTTTGACTCACAAGATATGTCAATCTCATGAGTCTAAGTTGCAGTGGATTCGGTCATTGAATCCTTTATTGTAGATGACTCAGAAGTCTCTCTACCCTCTGATGCTAACCTGTCAATAAACTCTAAAACATTTAAAGCATATGTATATTTTTGGAGTTTTGGTCTAGAGCAACCAAAATCCACATATGCCGATGCCATTTGCTCGGCATACACGGGAAGATCAAAAGGCTTCTTTGGGCTTAAAACAAGACTTTGTTTCTTCATCAATGCATGTGATTGCATCACGCTTTGACGGTTGCAAATATAAATGAAACATTGTTAGAGTCATACAACACAAAAAAGGCCATGCAAATTAACAAATCAAGAATGTTGAAACTTATTTACGAGGTCTATCTTTCCAAGTAAACTTCCGAGTCACCACAGTCATGGCGTCTGGATCTTGAGAAGCCGCAATCGGTAGTAACTTAGGGTCTTTGACTTCCATTGCCACTGAAGACTAAATAGTCTTCTTCATGGGTAAGAGAACGGCATCGAAAATATCCTTGTCTTCCTCTAGAGCCACAATGTGGCGTCCTGTGCTGCGACATGCTATGATAGATGCACTTGCGATGGAAGATATCCAATTCATTATTTTAAAGATTCATGACATAAATTAAGATTGAAATACATAAACTTTGAACTTTGAACTTACCCGTAGATGCTATGCAATCCAAAATCAAATCTCCTTCTTCCACTGTCCCTACTATGAGGAACTGCAGAAATTGTATGTCCTTTTCACGAGCCCCCCTCCACAGAATTCCTGTCACCTTTTTAACCAACTGGGTGTCCTCCGTGGTGTAATTTAGTAACATGTCGTGTCGTAAAAGGTCCACTCTTCCCTTCACCATAGCATCAGTGCGCTTGAAAGAAAAGTTTGATTTTCCTTTCTGGCCGAAATCCTTCACTAACATGGTGATGGTAAACTTCAAAGTCTGCAAGCGTTAGAAACAAATAGACATAAGAAAAAAATAACCTAATTTGCAATGCCAAAGAATCCTCAAATCATTTCATTTACAAAAAGCTTACCATAGACGTCTTATCAATGGTAGAGGTTAAGTCCATACGGTTCATGCTCAACTACTTGGACTTCTCTACAAATTTGGGGTACACCTTACACAACCCAACAATAATGCCCTTGGAAGCCACTTACCGTGAATGAAAAAGAATCATGCAGCCATGGTCGTGCAAATGATTCTTTGCAAACAAAAAAGCATTATTCAGGGCATCCAATTCTGGGTCAGAGTTCCACGCAGGCACAGAATTCAATGGATTGGACACTTCCGGAACTGGCAAATTTTCTTTGCAGTCAAAGAAAATGAGGTCTACATCCGGATGACGGCTTACAACACCATCATATGTGCGAGCCTTCCTTGCCACCATCTGCAAACAATTTTTTTGAAATCATTCAGTATTTAATACAAAAACCTACACGTCAATCAATAATAATATGCATTTTCCCATCTCAAACAGAAAAAACTCACCTTCTTCAAGAAATCCATAACCTCCGTATAGCAATCCAGAGTGGGAAGAGTCATGTCATCTTTGACGTCAATAATTGACGCATTTAGGATCAACTCCTCTAATGTAACGTCATCATCATCACCAAGGCATATCACTTGTGTGCCTTGTGTGATCATGTCCTCAGTCAGCTCCTGAAATACAGCCTTCTTCTTCAATCCACCATGTGATCCAATTTGCATTTGAGAGCCTTGGTCCACTGTAGACAACGTTGGAACTTGGCCCGTACCTTCAAGCTTTTTCTTACCTTTGCCTTTTTCCTTCCCCTCCTTCTCCTTCTCCTTCTCTTTCTCCGCCAACTTTGCTACGCGATCAGCTTCTTTCTTTTCCTTGTTTGCCCGCAACTCTAGTTCTTTCTCTTCTTTCTTCTTGTCTGCAACCATTCTCCTTGCAATGGCCCCTTTCTTCTGTGTATCATTCAGATCAGCAAACTTGGAAACCTCTATGACACCGAGGCCATCAATGACACCGAGGCCATCAAAAGACTTCCGAAGCACAGACTTTGAGGAATGAGTATATGACAAGGGACAATCCATGTACCACCCTCCACCAATAAGTGCTGCTATTGTAAAGGTCCGAAGCTGGTTTGGAGTGTACATACATTCGCTGGAGCTCCGATCCAGCCATATTGACAAGAATGGAGGAAGATCCATCTGTGCAATATCATTCTTTGCTAGAAGCTTGTGCTTAAAGTAACTGCCACAAAAATAGTGGAATCATTTGTGTCAAGCCTGCATGAGCAATAGAAACAGATTCCTGAAAAACATGCTTATCAATAATGACTTCATATTTTAAGAGTAACCAACCATGAAATGGACCTAAATTAATTGTATAGCAACACTGTAAAAAAAATCAAAGAGTTCTCATAAAAAAAAATCAAGAATAAATAAAATATTTCTTTGTAAACCAGAAGTGGGGGTGGCGTGAGGGACTCCAAAAACTACTTTCGGATCCGAGAGTAGTTTCTGGAGTACCTCACGCCACCTCCAAATTTGGTTCTATTCTTCTGTTTTGAAATCAATTATCAAGAACTCAGCCAAAATGATGACAGACTAGATATTAGAACTTCATCCTTTGAATTTTACAACCATTGAATAAGTCTGAAAAAAATGTGAAGCAAAATAATATTTGAAATCCAAACCAAAATCATAAAATTTATGCAAAAGAATTGTAAAACATTTGCAAAACCCAAAAATTGAGGTAGTGAGGGGTACTCCAAAAACTACCTTTGGGTTTGAAGGTAGTTTTTTGAGTACCCCTCACTACCCCAGTTTTTGGCTATATCCCATATTTTTTAGAAAATGACACTAAAATTTTGGCAAAATAGATATAGAAAAAAGTTTGGACATCATGCTATGAAAATAAACAAACATTGAATAAGCCTTCCATATATGGAAAGCAAATTCAAAACCAAAATCAATAAATATTCAATAAAATTCTTAAAGAGAATGGTGCAAGCGAATGAAGAATTTATGTGAAAGATATGGTAGTGCTAGGTTCTCCTAAAACTCAAATTGGGACCAACGATAGTGCTTGGAGTATTTAAAGGTACCCAAAGATTAGTTTTTCTTTGGACTTACTAAACTTTCATTCAAAGATGAAACAAAATGTTCATAGACTACAAAATGAAGCTGCAAAGCAAATCTTTAAATGAATCAGAAATTTAAACCTTAGGGTAACATTCTTACCAAAAAATGACGTGTTTAATGGCCAAGTCTGATCTGTCATAAGTCAAGAAGGAATCCGACTTCCTAAAACAATTTTGGCCCTTCAATGCAGGGCCAAAAGCTTCATTCCAAATCTTCCTCCTCACCCTTCTATATACTCTTGAAGAGTCTTCGGCTCAAGCAGGGCTTCTATGTTGATGTTGAAGTAGTTTTTTTGCACCACATTGTCAAAATACTCCACAGTGGCATCTTCAAGCTGTATGAAGACCACATTGATTTAGTTTTCAACAACTTAAAGGAAAATGGACAAGACAACAATTTTGAATGCAAAAATTTCAGTAATGGGCTTCAAATATATAATTTTGCAATATAAACATCCATTTGAACTTCCCCCCGCCCACCAAACGCATTTCTTAAGGAAAGGTGTTAGCTTTTCTTCAGAAACAGGCTTGCTAGGAAACCGCCTCGCTTCTCTTGACGGCATGGAGGAATTACACCACTTCAGGAATTTAATCTTGTGGTATAGCGTTGTGTAGCACGTTGCAATCAACTACAACTTCTTTAGAGTCATCTCTAGGACTTTGTTCATACTCCAATGCTTTTCAATCTAGAAAGAGATATCTCCGTTTGTTATTAAGAATCACAGAATGCAATAATGAAAATCATTCAAAACATAATGATTATAAAAATTAGATTTACCTCCGCAAGGAATTCAGGACCCAAATCCGGATTTGCCACAACCAGCAACTTCCCCATTCTAGAAATCAACTTGTTTGTCTTATTTTTAGTGCCCGCCCTCATTGCATCAGCAACTCCCTCAGGCTACTGGTCATCTAATGTTGTTACCTCGGTATACTTCCGTACCACTGCGTCTGCTGCATTGGCAATTTCTTGCTGAGAAAGTCCAGAAACAATACAATGCATCAAAATTTAACAAAATGGAAAAATTCAAGGCAAAAATAAAAGTTGGAATTTAAAGAATATGTGAGACTGCAACATCTGCTATACTCACTCTGAAAACAAAAGCTGTAAACACCTCTATCGGCATTGAATACCAATGCTTCCTTTGATGCTACGCAGCACACCGTTTTCTCTCTGATGGTCTCAACATTTCTAGAAACTGCTCCATAGGTAGAAGCCCATATTTTTGTACATGGTACAATGTGTAAATCAAGTTCGTCTTCACATGGGAGTCCTTTGTAGATTTGAAAACAGATACATATAATTTTTTTCACATATCAAATATAATTATGTGTAGAATCACCAAGAACTTGTAGGAGAAATACAAATAAGCAATAAAGTCACAATTTGTTTCAAAGAGATACTTACTTATTGATGTCATGCATCATATGCATGACTAATTCAATATGACCCTTGTGAGCCCCCAAGTTAGCACTTGAAACTCAAATTTTTCTTTTTTTTTCTTTTTGCTCATATTTAGGGCTAATTAGGGTTAAGAAGATAGTATGAGTATATTCAGGTGATACTTGGGGGAAATCCCTACAAATGAAATATGATTTGACCAAAAAACCTGGAACCATTCCAATTACTATTATGAGCTAATATTAAGTCTATTTATGCAATTGAGAGAACATTTGACGGTTCATGTGGAACTAAGCCTTATGACCAAACCACAAAACCACCCAGAAATAGACTTTTGAAGGGCATGTGAAATACTTAGAATAGAAATTAGAAGATAGAAAAGAAGTCATGTGCCAGTGCAAGTAAAACCATAAACCAAGATTATAAGCAATCCGTGGGCCAAGAACGGAGATTTTGACCAAAAAAATTGCCAGGAGTGTAACGAGGAGGACTAGATCCCCTTGATCAAGAATGATCCCCCCCCCTGCGGGAGGGAATTAACTTATATTGAGAATGATTTCCCCCACGCATGGGAATTAAACTGGAAGGTTGTAAATCACACACGCCTTAGATTAATGCAAAAGAAGTTGTAAGTTTGCACATGGCATTTGGGAACTTCCTAGAAGTTGCCCAATAAATTTCATAATTTTTGAAATTGCGGAAATGACTCCCTGGGAAGGCAACCGTGTTTTTACGCATTGAGAAATTCCTAGAAAATCCCAAAGTGGTGGTAAAATCCCACTAAAAATTAGGATAGAATGTTTAATGCTAATAAAGCGCCCGACCAAATTCCATCACATTCCAACCCCGACAAGGACCAGAACTGGCAGCACTAACGGAATTTTAACGGATTTTAAAAGATTTGTTACGTTGACTGGCACACCAGAAGCTCTTGAATTCCGATTAGAGTCAACTTGGACTCATTTCTTACTATCTTGGACCTCCTCGACAACCTTGGCCAATCAAAACTTAAACATAAAATTATCTCCAACAATTGGATTTTTACCCTTTTAGGCAATATGCTGAATGTTGGTTTTTACATACAAAACGGTCTGGAAATAGGGGGTAGGGACACTTGTGGAGTAATTTGGATCTTCTAAAGACAATGGCACAATCGGTTTAGAATTTGGAGCATTTCTCCAAAAGTTAGAGTGATCACAGCAATAGTGTAGAATTTTAATTAGTAAATTTGAAATTACCTAGGAAGTAGAATTAGAAGATTGAGGGGGAAGGTGAGGCCTTGAGCGAGTATATAAGGCCTCCTCCTCCCCTCACTTCACACCCCTTTTTATTTTGTTAAAACTCCAGCCAATTCGCGGCCATGTTGTCGAGAATTTTGGTATTTTGTCCAAAAACTCCTTTGTTTTCATTCAATTCAAGATTTCTTTGTGGTTTCAACCTATTTTGTGTCCTTGTTGCTTATTTCAAAGGACGTTGGGGTCCCTTTGAAAAGCTTGCTTACTTTTATGTTTTTTTCAAACATTTTTGAAGCTTTGATCAATTTCAAGTTTTTGTGTACTAATCCCAAAAACATTCACACTGAATTCTGGCGATGCCATTAGTGTGAATCCTTTGGAGTTTGCCTTATTGTATTTCAAATTCTTGTATGTACTAACAACCTTCCAATCAAACTTTTTTGGCGAGAAATTTCACACCTTTGGTTGTCGCAAATTTCCCCTGAAGCCTGGACTTTGGAAGTCGTGGATTTTTTAAGAGTCGTTCATGTTATTTAGAGTGATTTGGGTGAGATCCAAACCTCTTATTTAGTACTAACTCATTAGTGGATATTTGCCAAAATTCGGGCCTAAACCGCCTGGACGGCAAAGCTTTGTTCTTGGTTAGAACTTTTGTCTTTTCTTATTTTGTTAAAGGGTTCCCAAAGGAGACCCAAATTTGGGATTAAATCCCAAAAGTTTGGATTTGAATTCCAAAGTTTGGCTAAGCAACGGCCAAAAAGTTTAGACTGAACCCAGTATTAGAGTTCTAGCAAAGACCAGAACAACCACCAAGCCAGCCAACCCAGCAATAAGGGCAAATCAGAGCCGTCAGGCAAGTCGGAAAAAGTGGCAGGTCGCTTGATTGACCAGGTTGCTTGATCAACCAGGTTGGTCACCATACATACATCAGTTCAAAACTAAAATCATCGGGAGGATACCCGCTGGGTTCCAATTTTGATTTTTTGTTAAATTTTTTCATAGTCCTCCTTCACCCTTATGCTGTTGGAACTCAAATTTCCCAAGAGAAATTTCAGACAAGCCAAGGAAGGAGGGAAGGCAGAAATCAGGGGGTGATTTGCAAAAAATTCCAAATTCCAAACAAGGCTGAGACTTGGAGAAATTAAGTGATAGCCCAGGCTTCCCCTGGATCAGGAGCCAGTGAAGACAGTTAACAAACGAATCAGACTTGAGTCAATAAATTGCCCTGATTAACTAGGCTAGGGATCACAATTTATCAACCTCCGGTTCTGGTTCTCTGTGAATAAAACTCAATTTTCAGTCTTCCAAGCTCTAGTGATCACACTCCAAGAACTTGTTCTAGCTCTCATATATAAACTCTCATTCCAAATTGTTGGAAAAAACTAAACACCAAGTTGGGAATTAGGAAGATATAGAAGTCGAATTGTTAAGAAAAACACCAAAGTCAATATTAGGCTTCTAACCAAGCAAGATTGACTTAATAGCCACGTTTTTTTATTAGATTGGAAGAAAAAGAAGGAAGAAAAAACAAATAAAGAATAGTTTGACTTTGGGATATGTTCTCAAATTAGTATTAGTAGGAAAACCATAACAAGTTTATTTTTAAGTTTGGTTGACTTTTGAGCCATTAGCAAAAATCCTATTAGATTAGATTTGATAGGATTAGATTTGTTTTCAAAATATCTCCAAAAGAAGAAAAAAAATTATAAAGAGAAAAGAAAAGACGGCATAGATGCTACATTCGACTACAACGAATCATGATGACGATAACCAAGGATGGCATCATTGAATCCGCAATTTTTGGAGTAAGTTAAAATTTTTTTTTTATTGTTTTATTATTCAACTGTGCAAATTAGTGAATTAAATTAGGATTGTTAATTAGGATTAACATTGTAGCATTAGGGAGTTGGAATGAAAATTAGAACACAAGGAATCACAAGAAACAAGAACTGGAACTTAGAATTAGATAGAAAATTTGAATAGCTTTCTAGAAAACATTTGCAATTAAGAATAGGATAAAAAATCCAAAAGATACAAGAAATTTAAGTTAAGGTAGAAATTAGGAACAATTTAGAAAGAATTATCCAAAAATAATTCACCAAGGAGTTTAAATTTTACAATAGAAAAGTAACTCAAGTTAGTAAGAATTTTATGTAATTTACAAATATTTATTGTACTAGAAATTACCAACATTATCTTGAATAAAAATTAGTAATAAAAGTAGAAAAGAAAAAGAAAATTACCTAATAGAATTTTTTAGGATTTTAGAATCTAGAGTAAAAATAAAAACAAAAAGATCAAAGTAGAAATAGTTTTTGAATTTCCAAAGTAAAAAAGAAATTACAAAGGAATTTTGATGAACTGGATAACGGTCAAAATTCATCCGTAAGATAACTTTTACCAAGGAAGTCAAAAGTACTTTTATTTTATCTTTAAGATAAACATCAAATCTTGATAGTAAAACTAATTCACATTAGATGTAAAGAGTAAAAAATATATTACATAAGTCAAAAATTAAAAACTTAAGATAAAAAAGAATTACGTAAGAAATTTTATGAACCGACACGGTAAAAATTCATCAATAAATTACTTTCACTAAGAAAGTCAAAAGCAATTCTATTTTACCACAACAAGTATAGAAATAACATCTCTAAGGTAAAACTATTTAGTTCTAGAGGTAGTTGAATTATCTTCCATTAGTAATAATAAAAACTTATCAAAAATTACTCAACAAGGAAAAAAGAGATTAATTAATCCTAACTTCATCTACAATTATCCGTTAGAAATTAGGTTAATTTGAGCTTTCTTCACCATTTTGGAAAGGGTAAAATAAACCCTACACATTATACCATCTCATCTATTTGCTTGTAGACTAATAACCAAATCATAGTTTGATTGTTAATCGGTCATAGTAAAAACCATCTGAACAATACTAACATCTTTTGGATTTTATAGCATTTAGAAGTCAACAAAGCTAACACTAGGAACAACATCAAAAGATCCATTGCTTGGAAGGCGTAATTGGATTATACGTGTTAACACCCAATAGAGATTTAACTACAACAAAAACTAGAACCTGGCCTTGTGTAAACTTTATTCCAAAGGTGGGAATAAAGCGCCTACAACCTTTAGTGTCCAAAATAATGCAATCCACCTTGTTGTGGAATCTTGGGTTTGCCGAGTACTTCTTGTCAATTAAATTCATCCACACAATGCGACGGTGATTCCCGTCGCACACAAAGAATTTAAAATTCTTCGTGAACGTGAGTTCAGGTACAAACTCAATAAAGTTGTTGAATTCATCATTTGCTTACTTCCACAATGAGTCCCACAAATTGATTTTCTCGGCAGTGAAATGGACACTCTCACCAGCCTCATTTGTGGTAGACATGTAGAACATCGCTGCTCCTTCTTGGTATCCATGAGAAAATTCATTTTCCAATTTCACTATATCCAAAGCAAGTGTAGGTCTCACTATTGGCATTGCCACTAATCTGATTATCGGAATGCTCAAACGTGAATGACTCTCTGGACGCATCCTCAAACTGGTGATTGTAGCCACTAAGTCCACCTTGTTGAGGCGCCTAAGCTCATCTTCAAGCAGTTCATTTTCTTCGTCCTCCTCATCTATGTCGGCCACTACGATATCTCCTTCATTGTTGCCCTCAATCTTCGGTTGCATGATTTCATCAGTTCCTGGTGTCATGGCTGGCTGCTCTTCTTGTGTCAAAGTGAGAGGACTCAAAGGAGTCTCATATACTTGCAAAAATAATCACACTTATAAAAAACTATTCTAACCTCAAATGCTTATGACATCTTTACAAGTGAAAATGCAACTGATAATAAATAGTAATTATATTTCAAATTCATGTAATAAAATGCATTG
Organism: Neckera pumila; assembly: GCA_963969595.1. Lineage (NCBI taxonomy): Eukaryota > Viridiplantae > Streptophyta > Bryopsida > Hypnales > Neckeraceae > Neckera > Neckera pumila. The sequence goes on along the minus strand of OZ018417.1, from coordinate 16,450,999 downwards.
GATTGCATAGTATAATCACAAAACAATAATAAAACAATAATCCAAGACTTGTGTAAGTAGACAAGTTTGAAAAACATAACTCTTGCCATGTAGAAAGTCAAATCAACTTCAATCAACATGAACGCTACAATCTGAGTCAGAACCCAGGTGGATGAAAACAAGTTCCTGCTTACCTAGAATCCCACTACAAGCACAGGCACAAAACTCTTCCAATTGAGGGCTACAAACTGAGACAAAAGAACTACTCTCAAAACTATACTCCGTATCAGAAGTCGTTGAAGAAAACACATGTTGTTTTTGTTTTCTATTCCTTTGGCCGCTAATGCGACTACTATGTGGCTGTTCCACATAATTGCAAGCTCGGTCACATGCATCTAAGATATCCCCCAAGCTTACCACGCTGGTATCTTCTTGTGGCAACGACCCGGTGCTAATCCCAAGGTTTGGAGTTGTGGGAGTTAAGGACACCAAATGCAATGCACCTTGCGGAACCTCTTCAATCTTGTCCGGGACCTTTGGTGAAGAAGCTCTGCAATTTGATCTGGTATAGGATCATCCTACATATGCCAAAAGCATTATGTTAGACATTGCACACTCTGCCATATCCATTGTTTTTCCTTCATGAATTCTCAAATTAAGTGTGGAAATAGGTTCTAAAGCTCTTAATTGCAAAGAGGTATATTTGAAAAAATTGTCTTTAACTCAATTCAAGAAGGTCAAATAAATTGATTAGTATCATATTGCATGACAAATTTGTACAATGATTACAAAAAAAAGGTCTCGGATAAGGTAGAAAAGTCCTAAACTATTCAACCAAAAAGGTTATCCCAACCATGGAATGATGTCTACAACAAACATGAGTAATACAATTGTATGACAATTTGACACTCTTTCAAAAACTTTTTGAGGAATTACTTAAGATACTTCAATAGGACACCAATGAAACCAATGTTGTTTGAAATGTATAATAGAGTCTTTCAAAATTATCAATTTTAATCAAAGAATCAATTATAATCAAATACTAGTATCTCAACGGAAAAGTATTTAGTCATGAACATCAACTAAGCATAAACACAATAGAGGTCCAAATTCCAAGAATTGATAGCAAAATTAACCTGAAAAATAATGCTAGCTACCACATGCTAAATAGAAAACAAGTAGATTTCAAGTGTAATATTTCCTAAATCGTTTGAAAGAGGTTTAGGGTTCACAAAACAATCATAATTTTTATTAATTTAAGTAACATTCACACAAATCAATCTTCATATGGAATGAAAGCGGTGTAATAACTCCCTAAGGTAAAGAATTAAATTTTATATGTAAAATCTTTTTAAGTTTATATAGTATTTTTAATACTGTCAATGTCTTTAGTTTATAATCAATTAGGATTCAACTATTAAGTTTTGTAGCTCATTCTACTATTCCTTGCAATTGACATAAGGACATTATAAGATGCAAATTCTAATTGTTCTCCTCTTAAGTTCAACTATAAAATTCCAAGAATAAATTCTGCTTACAAAACCTAGAATCCAACTACATCTCAAAATATATGGTTCTTAAAATCATTCAACTACTGTCTATTTTAATAGAAAGTACTTGGAATTGTAGCCAATTAAATCAGAGATCTTACACAATTTAGCATCTATTGCTCTCAATGATTTAGAATTTTCTACAAAAGCATGAACAATGATTGAACTTGAACTCCATTACAATCAACCAAGTTCAAAGTTTAATGGATGATTACATTCCTATATCAATGCAACTTACTAAATAGCAGCGCTTATGTCAATACTCATTTCAATCCAGTATCAAAGGGGAGATGAAACTAACTCTATGTCTTACACGGTGAATGGCATATCTTGGAAAGAATCTAATTTTTGATATAAAAAGAATTGTCAATTGAACTTTTATGAAATCAACAATAATGGAATGAGAAAGCAGTTTGTTGTACAATTCTTGAGGCCTGTCTGCCTCCATTCAACATCCGTCATCTCAAACATGTAAAAAACCAATTTTGGGGGTATCGAAAGGTACTCCAAAAACTACCATTGGGGCTGATTGTAGTTTATGGGGTACCTTCCAGTACCCCAAAAATCAATATAAGATACACTTCAACCAATTGTGAGGATACATTGACATTAGGCCAGATCGCCATCTTCCAGCAAGTCCAATACAATGACACAGATTTCTTACTGAACTCGCCTCATTAGGGTTTGAGATTACAAGCATTTGTAGATCATTGTCAAGAAGACCGATTTTGGGGGTAGCGCGAGATACCCCCAAAATCAGTCTTCATACCTCGTCCAATGAAGGATTTCAAACCAAAGACTGCAAGATGAAGCCTCCATAGACGCATGTAGAAGAATGTGCTTCAAATTTCCTTCAAATTTAGAAATGAGCACTAGAGGGCGAGGGCAGGCAGTGCTATGCGGTAGGATGACTGTTCAGTTCATGCTTTTTTCAGCGCCTCGCGCGGCAGAGGAGTGCGGCTGCGGCAGGTTTTCCAACTACAAGTGCCCGTGCGCTGGAGGAGCGCAGATGCTGCAGATTTAGGGTCGACAGGCGCAAAGTGCTGGACTGTTTTTTGGGGTAGCGTGAGCTACCCTCAAAATTGCCATTGACTCCAATATTAGTTTTTGGGGTAGCTCACGCTACCCCAAAAACTGATCAATTTGAAATTTGTCTTGCTTAGCTGCGATTCCGATTGCAATGAAGCAGATTCAATTCTCATCCGGAAAAGGAATTTTGTATACGACATCGTAAGGACGAGTGCTCACAAGGTGCATCAATGGCTTCTCTTACTTCTCCTAGTATCTAGAGTGAAACCCTAAACTCCACCATTATCGCATGTAAAACTGTTTTTTGATTTCATACGAGTGCTACAAATGCTGGAAATTATTGTCATCTTGGTTAGAGTCAGGGGAAGGTCACAAAAAATCTCTGTGAAAGACTAACAGTTCTAATTGGGACGCTGTCGAATTGTCCCTGATTCATTAGTCAAATTCCAATTGCAGAGCAGCATTTCTCTGACAATCGTTACAACTTTGAGCACAACAAAATGAGCTGGTCTGGTCTAAAGAGTCTAAGTAAAAAATGTAGGCACTGGCTTTTAGTTTATCACAAATATACTGACAAATTGAAACCAAATTGCGAGTAGGTTTACACGTGCCTTTAGGCTAGCGTAACGAGGATGATGCTGCTACTTCATTTTTCAAGAATTGGAGCTCTACATATCTGTTTGCAGCAGACCCCAGCTGACTGTGCCTTTGTCAACAACGCAACCATGGATCATTTGCCAAAAGGTTTTATTCTATAATTAATGCTATCTACGGTGCTTCAACAGGTGTGGTTTTGATCAATGATTTAAACACTAATCTTCGGGTGATTGCAAGAAACATTTGTACTATTTTTTGTCACACGTTCAATGCGGAAGTTGTAATCTTGCATAAGTATTGCAAATTAGATCCAATGAGCATGCAATTTGGAAGGAAGGTGTATATGGCAGTTCTTGACGTCCTAAATTTTTTTCGAATTTTTCTAAATAAATGTGGATGGGCACATGGAATTTCGAAAATATGTCACAAAATTAGCTTTGGAGGTTTCCAGTACTCTTGAGTACCCATGCCAAAGAGCTTGAAGCTGAAACTTTTGGAGGCTGGTCTTATGACCACCATACACCTTCTCAAGAGAGGGATTTCACAGGATGGCCTTTAGGTGTCTTCTGGATTTTCCAAAAGTGTGCTTCATTGCAGAAGAATTACTGAACACTGGAAGTTTGGAATGCAATGTGGTTTTGGGGATTATACTTTTCCATTGAGCTTCCTACAATGGCCATATTTTTCCTGAATTTTTTGATTGCTCCAACAAATTTTTAAAAATAAAAAACCGGAAGACCCTTTTTTTCAGGGAAATTTGAAGTCACTGTCTGAGAATAGTATTCAAGGGTAATGCATGGTGCTGCATAGTAGGGGTAGGGCCCACTTGATATTCATTTCTACAGCGTGGATTCTACAGATCATGCAGATCATGATCTCCTGATTTGTTAACTGAATGCTATATCGACGGCATCAACGAATAAATTGCCGCCAATTTGGCCGTTCATTGATTTGTTCTTAGGGTTGCTTGAATTTTGAGCAAAAGATTGCATCCGGCAGTGCTGGCCATGACCAGCAAATTCAATGACCTCCAATTGCTTCGCACTTAGCGGACTTGCAATTTCTCTGAAAATTGTAAGGAGGCATGTGTCATAGCACAGAAAGCACAATTCCTTCTCTAAGGTCCAAATTGACCCTAAAGTGATTTGTGTATTGTTCCACAGAGATTTGGATTGTAGTTCTCCTAATTGACCGGAATGTTACGAATTGGTATACAAAACAAAATCCCAAGTACTAGTCTAGACCGGATCCAATTCCAATAATCCGAAATCAGAAAATGCTTTCCTGATTATATTGCCGCTCTAGGGTAATTACTATATGTATTTAAACTCAAGTTTAACCTCTGGACCAAGAGGGATCTGCAACTTTGGGATTGAAGAAGGAAGCTTAACTCCTAAGTTTAATGTGTCAGGAGTTTCCTTAGAATAAACTTTGAAAAGAAAACTGTGAAAAGAAAACTTTGAAAAGAACATTGAGAACAAGACCTTCCTTACAACTAGACCGGAAGGGCTACGCAGGCTAGCAGGTCACGCAAGACGGTCTGAATTCTCCTACCAAAGGCTACGACAACGGACTACCGGACAATCCACGATCTAGGTAGAGAAAGGGAGTCAGGAAAAGTGGGAGAGCAGTGGGTGCTTCTTGACAAAAGCCAGCTCTAATCCTCAAAGGAAATCCTATTGTATCCTGTCTGCTATTCAATCTCTTCAGGGACCCGATACTTCCTGCATCCAGGCTCACTCCTTCCTTACCTAAGTTTGCAATCACACTGCTCAAATAAAAACATGGACAAGTGCAAAAGCTTGCAGTACACAATTGTGTATTGGAAAATACCAATGGGTTTTGCAGATATTCTATTGGAAAAACAAAGTATGGAAATGAACCCGGATCACATCAATAATCTGAGCTTAAATACTAAACTACCACTCTAACTCAAAAAGTGTCTACATCTAATTTCAGCCAAGGGAATGACACATTTCATTCTTTCCCAGATTGCTAGAGTAGTTTACTTAAACTGCAGTCCAAAAAGGTGTCCACTAAAAGTTGATCTTAGATCCTATAATTCCGAAAATAACCCGAGTCCTAACTCTTACTTGCCTAAAACTTTCTTACTGCCAAAATTAGGCCTGCAGCCCTACCGTCTATGCTACAGTCCTCTACCTACTTCCTGTTCTTCTTTGCAGGTGAATCGCCCGTCCTGGCTGGTCCCTTCCGGGCCAGTGGCTTCTTTCCGATCTGAAGCTTGGCAGCTCGTTTGGCCTGGAGTTTGGTCTTCTCTTTGGTCACCTTGGCCTTCATCGCTTGAGTGTCTGCCAATGCCTGGTCTGGATCAGAGTAAGGCTCAGATTCTTGCTCTGACCGGGACTCTTCTTCCTCCTCATCTGATTTGTCATCTTCTTCTTCCTCCTCCAGAATCCGAGCCACTTTCTTCTTGGCCGACGGAGGTTCCAAAGCCTTCCTCTTGTGCACCATTGAGACAGGTTTTGCCGCCTTGCTTTGAGGTGTTGCTTCACCTCCAATTACCTTCCGGATTACTCCCTTCCCATGCGATCTTGATGATTGCTCGCGACCGGCTCCCAATTCGATCTTGACAATGGACTGGATCAGGCCAGTCATCCCTCCTTCTTTTCCAAACTGCACTTTCTTTCCAGGAGTCTTCGGAAAAGACTTAGAAGGTGAGAGAGTATTGAGTTGCTTGGTCTTGGCGCTCTCCCCTAGGACTGACCCGCCTGGACCGGTTGCTGGTTCCGGTCCCTGCACCTTTGCTGGATCCGGCACAGTCACTCCCGTTATCTCCACTGTACCGGGTTCCGGTTCGGTGACCTTGGTGATCTCCACCTCGATCTCCTCCGGCTGGTTGGTCTTGGCCTCTTGATGCTCCTCCAAAATAGGTGGGTTAGGTAATACCTGAGGAGACTTCTCCTCGATCTTGTCTTCCTTGGCTGGTTGCGAGGCTGGCTCGGTTTCCGGTCCTTGTCTCGGTACAGGATCACCTTGCGGTCTGATTTTGCTCATTACTTCTTGCAGCTGCGCCAGCGTAGATTCCATCTTTTTGTGGTAAGTCACCATCGCCAAAACCAACTTCGGAGCTAACTACCTACCCTCCTCCATCACTTGTTCGTCGAAGAGGTTGGCCTTTTTTACCACTTCTCCCGGATGTTTGATGAAGTCCCGGATTCGGAATAGGGTATCCCGAGTCTGGGTGGAAAATTTCTTCTCCCTCTCTACTTCTTCATCCTTCTTCCGCAGCTCCTGCCTTAGGGCTGCCAATTGGCTGGCCTGCTTGGCCAGCTCCGCCTTTCTTTCTTGACTCTCCTTTTCCCGAATAAGCCGGCTTACTTGAATTAAGGCTTGACTCGGGTGAGTAATTCCTATAGTGGTGCAAATGATCTGCACCACTCTCCTTTCCTTCATATACCAGTCCTTGAAGTCACTCAGCTCTTGTGAAATCCTCTCGAGTGGTTCATCTCTCCAGACCGAATCACTTTCCTTGGTCTGTTCCTCTTCCACTCGATCTTTTCCTCTTGTATCCTTTCCCTCATCGTCGCCTTCACTTCCTGACTCACTCAAATCATCTTCACCCTCTTCCTCTTCATCTTCTTCATCTGAGGGCTTGTCCTCGATTCCGGTCTCAGGCTCTAACTCCGGAAGTTCAAACTGTACGAGGGCGGATGCGGCTTCATACTCTACCTCCTCATCCTTCATCATTACTCCCTTAGACTGATAAAGATGATAGAGAAAGGGGCAGAAAGGGGACGGCTTAGCCCTCTTCGCCTTTGCCATCTTATCTACTTGATCCTAAATGATCAATTCCCAATCTACTTTCCGGTCCTCTGCTAACGCACCAAAGATGGTGTTGGCTAGGGTCTGGGTAATTCGACTCGGCCTCTCTAGACTAAGGATTGCAAAGATGTACTGCAACAATCTCTTCTCTCTTGGGTCTATGCAGTCATTGACTCGGAACCCATCCTTGCGGCTGAGAGGGTTCCGAAACTTACCCAATGCGGATTGGTCTTTCCGAGATGCGAGTCCCTCACCTTCTTCATCAAAAAGGTAGACCTGCCTCCACATCGCCACTGTCCACTTCGCCAGTTGAGCTCGGATGGTCGTCTTGTGTCGGCTTGCCAACTTGCTCGACAGCTCCCTCACCATCTCCTTGTTCTTGAAGCTCCATGGTCGGGTCAGGAATCCAGCGCACCCCATCTGCTCCAGGTCAGCCCGCAACTCCTCTTTCTCCCGCTCATCCTTTGGCAATGGTGGCGTCACAAATTGTAACGCAACCGTGGATCCTTCTCCTTGGATCAAGGCCATCTCTACCCGCGTCTGGATGCTGCTGGTCTACAATTGACAACTCAGAATAGGAATATGCCTCTCTCTCTCTCTAAGCTGCGCAAACTTTACCACAAAACCTCTCTGCTTGCAGATCCTCCCTTCGCACTAAAGCTCTCCACAGACTCTCTTTCTCTCTGTACTTGCATTCTCCTGCGTCGATACTAGTTGGAGACCGGAAATAGGAAGCATACACTCTCTCCAAGTTTTCAATATGGACAGGGAAATCTGGATGGCCAATACCTGAACAGCTGATCCATTAAGAAGGCCAACCACATTCCTTCCTAATGATTTCCTTAATTCAAGATTTGCCCGTTAATCCAGCCCGTTAATTATTACCATTCGCCCATGATTAGAACGTTTCCCTAGGGTTAGGTAGGTCACCGTTGGGGTTTCAGTTCCCGATTCCTGTTTCCTGATCCTATATAGGCTAATCCGGATTTTGGTTCTGATTTTCCGGTACCGATGATTAGTTGTTATATCTATTCCCGATCAGCCAACTTCCGGTTTCCGGTCCTAATCACTATATGGTCTATAATTACTTTACAAAACAAAAAAAATTACTGCAAAGAGGAATATTATCCTTCTATCTATAATTATATTTACTAAGATAGGAGTTCCAGGTTCCCACAGCATCACATGCATTCATGGATGGTAGAGGGAGGGAAGTTTGGCCAAGTCCGAGAACCCATGCTCGTGCGGAAGCTGATGCTATCAACACCCATTGACAAGAGTGGAGGGAACGGCAGTGTCGTCGTTGGGCTGGGCAATTGCTGGTAGATTCTATTGTGGAAGATGTAGCTGCAGACATAGTCCCCAATGTCCCTGCAATGCCTCAATGGGGCCAAAGGAGGCATTGCAATAATATCTGGTGAAGTGTACAAAGGATTGCAAGTTCTTTCATTAGGAGGTTAGAGCGAATCGGCAATCCTAAAGTGCGAGTTGCTGTTTTAGACAAGGTTTTTACAAACCATCGTGTCCGTCCTTTGCTTCCTGGTTATTATCCCAGCCCAGAAGAAGCGAGAGCATAGCGGGATATATTGCAAAAATTTGGGTTGACTTGCGGGCAATGAAGGTACCACATTCCTCTGGTATGTTGGCCAAAAAGAGGGCAATCTTGGAAGCGATGGTGTCGGAATTAGATTCTGACACTGCTAATTTCCACAGCATCTTGGAAATGCGGAAGGAGAGTTTGGTAGTTGCGGTGGAGCGTCTTTGATCAGCGACAATGACAACAATGTCCTCTCGGTATCCACTTCCATTGTGCAAGAAAAAGGAAGGTGGGCTTCCGGAAGCAGTGAAGGCTATTGTCATTCTATGGTGGACTGTAGAAACAAGAGTCAGTCCATGGCAATGGGATGTGCGCCGGAAACGCGTAGGCCGTAGTCTTTACAATACACACGCAGCACATCTGCTTCTCAAAAGTCAGGTGTGCACTCCTTTTCCATGCTGTAGTTCTCTTACTCATACTGTTCTATTTGGCTCTTCTTTTCTGTGCGTCTTCTTCAAGGGTTCATATGATGTGGTCACATATTTCTCCTGCATCGCAGGTAGAAGGGACAATAACCTTCTTGTGCATGTAGAAAGATAACCTTCTCCTGCACTACATGTAGAAGGGACAATGTGCAGTACATATCTCTTAGCATTTCCCTATCTATGTTGTCTAGTACTATTCAATGGTGGGTACGTCGTCTGCCTACATTGATGTGATCTTCACCGATCACCTAGCATGCCTTCGTCACATTACTACAACGTCACTTGTCCATGCGAGTCCCACAGTAAATACTAGCCGTTTTTAGAGTGCCTTGTGAGTATGTGGTGTATCCTCTATTGTGCTAATGAGTTCACTTACAAGACAGTTCTGTCCTTTTTTTCTATTGAATGTACTAGCAAGTGCTTCAACAGTACATGTCAACATTAGTCACTCTTTCTTTGCACTGCAGTAGTACATCTGAGTGACTGAACGCACTCCAGCATTACTGTGCTGTCATCAAAGCATAGACCCCATGCTAATCGGTACTTGAAAGACGTGGGCACTCTACTTTTGACAGCACTACAGTATATAGTTCAAACTATGCCTTGTTGAGGACTACTCTCAGAGTACTATAGATTACTTTTGGCATGCAGACACTACTATAATGCCAACTTCGTACTCCCTAACTACTACTAAGTACTATTCCTTCCCTTATTGCCAATCAAGTAGTCTGTCTTTGATTACAGTTAATACCTTTTGGATAGGTCTTGCTGTACTCTGGGATCCTTAAAGGTACACTATAGTCCCCTGCAGTACTATCCAGTGCTAAAACCTTTGCAATGCCCACTTCCTATGAGGGAACTTTATTGCGTTAGTATGTTGTTGTAAACCTTTTGTTCCCTTTCCACCTGTGAATTTGCTACTACCATGTTAACTGATCATGATGTCATGCAGATGCAGCTATATAGTTGTTTCACTGATGCCCATCCGACTGCTCCATCTAGCATCAAGCTTTTTTCAGCCTTCGCCTTTTTTTTGTCATCAAGTGCAAAGAGTGAAATGTGTGTTGCTGCAGATACCACATTCAGGTGTTGTTTCTCATTGAGGCACTCAATGCTTTCCGTGACTCGGGCAAAGGTGTTCATGTCCTCTTCCTATGCAACTGTTAGTGCATTATCTGTGGCATTGATAACGATGGAAACTGCAGCGTGGATAGCAGTTGATATAGAGGCATGACGGCATCGCTGGAACAGTTGCTGTGTTTGAAGTTGGAAGACGAGGAGTTCCGCTAGCCAAAATGTTTGTGGGGATCCTATCAAGACTGTGGAGTTAAATGCTTCAACGTGTGCCCTCAAGAGAGGGTAACAGACGCTATGTGAATCATTCATTGGAAACAATTTCAATATGAAGTTGTTGGGACGTCAATGGATGGGCAGCCAAAGAGGCACATTAAAGAAGTTCATATAGCCACGATGTTCTCCGAGTTCTTGGACTTCTTCAAACCCACAGTGGAGCAATTCATTTGCCACAATTTTGTAGCATAGTGGCAAACAGAGCAAGCAAAACTGCTCCAAGCTTGTTTGTAGGAAGGGACTACTTTGACACACATTGACTTTTCCAAAAATTATATGTTCGAAGCTCAAAATGAAATTTAGTCAATGTATTATCACTCTGATTAAGTAACTATATTGGTGCAAGTGACGTACTCTGTAGATGTTGGAAGGAGGTCATCAACTGAAAAGAAAGACACACTATTACATTTTTGACGACAAGACTCACGACAGCTTGTTTGCCCAACACTGCCTCATGTTGCACTAGCGGTGGATGCAGTCAAGGGGATTCTCGCCGCAAACACACTATGTTTTCAGTGATGGATGTGCGGGACAATTCAAGGGTGCAAAGGCTATGTACTTTGTAGCCAGGTGATAGTCGTGCTCATCAAACCTGCTGTTTTGAGTATTATCTGTATTATCTATTGAGTATTATCAATACTACGTAGTCTTACGTAGTCCTACGTACTATAACCTGCTTATACAACAATTCTGTGAAATGTCCACAATATATTTCACTGGTACCAAGTAGTACTCCGTCAACCGCTCCATGCAATTGTACCTTGTAATGTGCAGAAGCAGCAGTACTATCAAACGGCGACTGCTTTCCGAGTGACCATGCACGTAGCACTCCATTGTCAAAGCTTGATTGGAAATCTTTCACGCATTCCAGACTTGGCTGCAGCGTCCTACCTAAACCATTTTGCAATCTGTCTCCATTTTTGTAGGTACCTGTCGCTCACAGATGGTTGCAAGATGTTGTGGAGCTTCTATGGCACAAGGCATGGAAAGGGGAATGGGATGGGGCTAGAGCAGTCATCAAGAAGGCATCTCGGACAAAATAGCTACTGAATCCCCATAGACGCCTCCAAAATGCAGCGGACTGCGTCCTTTTTTTAGATGCCACTCTGGCTGGACAGATGCCTAGTCGTTCCGGGGGTATGAGGTACATTAATTCTAAATCTTGTGAATTTGTCATGGCCGTCATGCATTATCAATTCCACAAGCACCTGCATGACGACCTTTTCTTGAAGGTCTTCCATGATGATTACAATTATAGTAATAAACGTCTTGGGATGTGTGCAAGTCATATCGCTACTTCCATCACATAGGAGTGAATGATATGGACTGTGGCCATCTCCAGGCATGTGACCCCATTCTTGGTTCCTCAAAATTCCACTCTATATTCGGTCCAGATGCATGTGATCCAACAAAGTTGTTGGTACAACGCTTATCTTGCTTCTACGGACCTTGCCTGGAGGAGGACTTTGTTCATAGCGAGAGGAAGACATATGTGCAGCTGTGGTCTGTACTCAAGATTCAGCCCCATAATGTAGAATTTGCTGCTACTCAATGTTGCCCAACAAAGATGACGGCACCTAGGAATACGAATATGACGTTGACTGCATGGCAGACCTTGTACAACCAAGAGACAATTTTGCAGTTGCGGCTTCTGATGACAATGAAGAGGGTGTGTCGTTCTACGTTTTGCAATGCCAGACTCCAAAGCAAGTGGTGGAGGAGGACGTCAATTGTGTTTGGGGAGGACATTTTCAAGCCGGGGACATTATCCTCTCAAGTACATACTACCAAAAATGGGGACGTCGTGACGCCCCCAACTATGTGTGCTTACAACATTCTCAGCCAGCTTACGTTGATAGTACGTCCGTCTTAGCTTGCAATTTCCAAATGGTTCCACGACAGCACAAGGTGAAAGGTGGAGATGTTATATACACCCTAGCAGAGGAAACCGTGGACATCATACATACAGCACTAGAGGAAATGCAATCATGAACTCAAAGACTAAAAGGCTGAAGCTAGGCATTCGCTCAGACTACTGGTACCTCCATTCTCAGGTCTACAACATAAGGTGACAGCATGCATAATCTAGCATATATTTTCACTACTTGTACATGTATATACTCACTACTTCCATCTCAAACATAAGAGTATGTGAATGTCATTATATGGTCACTACGCAAGGGCGAGGCTATACCCCTGAATCCGTTTTGTGTCAAGCACTACTACTGCGTACTATGAGTGACCATCCTACACACTGCTGTACATGCCACATATCATCTGGAACTTGTTGAGAGCAATATATCATGAAACCACAAAAAATTCCGGCAAAAGTTTGTATTCCAAAGCGTACATGGTACACATTTGGACATAAACAAAGCACAGGGCAATAATTATAGACAATGGTTGTTAATATTCCTTGGACTGCCTCCCTTTTTTCCAGCAAACTGGCCCAAGCAATACAAATCTAGCGTTCAATGCTTGGGCCCAATGCATGCAAATCATCCCATTGGTAGCCCCAGATGCCAGAGGCAGTTCTCTCCCTTCAACGCATTGGCCAGGAGGTCAAAGTGGACTAGCTGATACTTAAGGCGGTCACTTCTTACCCACCTGTATTACAACCTGTGCTTGACAAGGAGGAGCCTTTGTAGAAGTCTTGTCTTGTAACGCTGCCGCAGCTGTCGTACTAGGTCGCAATTGTCTTTTTGAAAAAGACTATTTTTCCGCATGTAGTGGGGCTGCCAGCCTTCTCCAATGGTCGTGATGCATTGTCACCTGAATGGAGATCCACAGCCTAGAATGCATGTCAGCAAATTCACTGAGCGCCACCACCAACAGTATACTACATGAATAGGTCCTCAACACTGTCGGCTGAGGTCATCGTCTATATTAAAAGTATTAATCATCACTAACAGAGGACGATATAGTAGTAGTAGCCACGCAATCGGGAACCAGTACTTGCACATATTTTGCACCAGTTTTCTCCAAAGGCATGCAATTCAAGGTATGGAAACAAGAAGCCAAATAATTGTACACTATAGCAAGGACAACTGCAGATTGTACTTACTAATGATGGAAGATTTCACCACCTTCTTCGGAAGACCAGACGTTGCTTTGCCTTGACGCTCTGCAGTACTTCTTTCTATAGCACGCACCACTACCACAGGTTCCCCCAATGGATTACTGCCTTGTATTCCAGCTCTTCTAACTTGGCTATGTGTCATAGTGATATCCCACGGGTCTTCTACATCCTGCAGTGCCAATGATTGAGTGAGTGGGAAATAATTATGACGGTGGAGGACTTCTAGGTTAAATGAAAAAGAAAAAACCAGAAATGAATAAAATGATTCTATGCGGAATTATGATTGCATACCCCGTCGACGGAAAGTACGTCCGCGGCTGGTACCAACCCTTTTTTTTTGGGCAAAATGGAGCCAAAAAGCACCATTTCATAGTGAAAATCTTTTTTTTGCCAAAAAAAAGTAAGCTTTTTTCGCTAGAAAAGTTTCAATCCAGTTTAAAATATGGATGAAATTGTCAAATTTGGATGAAAAAGTGTATGAATTTGATTGAAAAGTGTTTTATGGTATAAAAGATGAATGTACAAAGAAATAAAATGCTTCACCAAATTTTAAGTGATTGCCACCCTGGCACTTTTTCAAAAACCAAAAAAGAAGGCCTGGCTGGTACAAATGTAGGTGCAGGTTCTGGAGAATTTGTCTCTGTATCAATGGTGGCCTCCTCACCGCCCTCGGTGATTTGGGTTTGTTCCTTGTCAGCATTTGCAATGTCTTCAGTAGGTGCTTTGTTTGTGTTTCCCTTCAATTCTGTGTCAAGGCCAGTCGCCAAGACGTTCGGACTCGACGTAAATATCCCAGGCATTGTGACAGTCCCTCTTGGAGGCGTGTGCAAAAGGTCCAGCAAATCTATTGCAGCGGCACCCGCTATCCAGGCTATATAGTCCACTGCCCCGGCCAATGCTAATGATGCGCTGCCACTCGTGGAATGCCTTCTTTGCTTTGCATACATGGCTGAACACCTAGAGTCATAAGGATTCAAGCCCGACGCGGCACGTACAATGGCCACCTCTGGACTAAATTCATGCACCCCTTCCCTTGCCTGCATGACACTCATTTGAGGGTTGTATTGCCGTTCACCTATTGCCTTTGTGAAGGTGCTATTGGAAGCTGAAACCCTAGGCGCACTTGTGTCGATGGAGGACATACCTGGACACGCCTAGCATTATGACAAGAGTGAGTGAGAGGTAGATGTAGTAATTCATCTACATATGGTCATATTATGTAGTGGAGAGTGAAATCTATACAAGGAAGAAGTCCAACTGAAAGACTTCAGTACATGGTGTGCATGGAAGGCAGCAACATTAGGACCCTGAAATGCTACAGTGAAAATATTGTACTGTCTGCAGTTTTGTAGTACTGAGGAGTAACTGGATGTATTCACAAAAGTTCTAGACCTAGTCAAAGACGTCTTGAGGCAGTTGAAGTCATCATACGTCCACTATTACGCCAGTATGGCAAGGAAGTGATAAATGCTTTGCTGATGATGTTGCTTGACTGAGTGACGAGGGCAACACCTTTGCAAACGAATTTCAAACATTCTAAAGGGTGCAAAACAAGAGTTTTCTTGAACACAACCGTCACATACCAATGAAAGGAAGTGCAATGCGAGCCAAAGGAGAGGGGCAGGCAAGCCAAGTTTGTGCACATGGTCAAACAGGGACATCCTCTATTCTCTGGCCGTCAATGTCAACACAATTCTCAAATCCCCAACTCCTGGGCCATAAAGGATGCACCAAGTTGCAGTCACTTGCAGCGCAAACGGAAGTGGTCTTAAACCATTATGCGGCACACCAAAGGTGGTATGCATGCTGACAACTGCAGAGGACAAGATCTCCATAGGGAAAACCTTCAAGGCATATGCAGCACCGTGCAACATGTAGCATGATGGTAGATGTGAAGCCTCCTATGGTGTCCTTAGCGTGATTGTCCTGCGGATGAGGATGACTTCACGCCTTTACAGTTGTCCTCAAGTTCCTGCAGGTGCTCTTCAAGGGTTGCAAGACGTGACTAAGTACCCAAGACCTTAGCTTCAACGTCTTTCAGAGTGCTGCACATCTCGGCTTCCATAGCACTGAACTCAGACAGTTTCTTGTGGTGCCTGTCAAGAACAAGCTGCAAGACATCTGATCCGGTCTCTTGTCTCATCTCTGTCATTGTCTCTTTTAGTTGCTGAGTTCCAAGTAGCCGAGCTCTGTGTTGGTCACCTGTCGCGTCGGCCTTTCCTTGCAATTCCTATGCAACACACTGCAGCTTTTGCAGCTGCTCCTGGAGTAAGTTCACAAGTTCTTGAACTTCCGCCTTCTTGCAAAGGACCATAGCCACTGTAGCAGTTACATTTCACTCTTATATGCAAGACCTTATTGTCAATGACAATACTATGGCAAGTGCCATTTTACTGTGCTCACATTGAAAATGAAAGTAGCGAGTACTGCTCACAGCAGAGATGAAGAGACAAAGAACCAAGGAAAACAAGCATGGGTACATGCGTACATGCTTGACATCTGGGACTAGGCCTTCATATCACACACATTATGAATTCAAGGAATGTAGGTCAATAATGGAAGAGAAAGGGAAATAGTGGACCTGGAAGCTAGTGATGTAGCAGTCAAGCAACGAACAATTAACTTCAGCTTCAATTGTTGCTTTCCGTCTCCAAATTTGTTAGTCTAGCCCGCCTTCTGAAAAAGTTGCACCACAGGCTGCTTTCTGTCATGCACGTCCAAGTACTTTGTGAAGCCTTTGTCACACGCAACCACCTCCAAAGGCTTATGCAACACTTCCGCCAGCCGCATTAGCCAAGTCTTAGCACGCCTAGCGTAGGCTCGACGTTGCCCCAGGTTTGTCTCAATGGCAAAGCCAATCCAATTGATGGCTTGGCCTTTTGTTTGTTGAGTGTACCCCATTGCCAGTTCTTTGCCGACATGATTACTGATGTGTGGCTTTTGGTAGCATTGGCAATACAAGGACTCTACCTCTTTCCGTAGTGCAGCTGTAAGCTTCTCCGCAAGCAGGAAACCATTCCACCCCTTCTCAAACCCGAACAAGGCCTCCACATCCAATAAGGGTAAATCCTGGTCCATTTTCAGCCTGTGTGGGTTCTGCCCGTCACAGCCAAGCTTGCAAGCGGTTGCGAAAATGTCTTCGGACATGGCAGTGGGAGGCCTTTTGGAGGGCTGATTCAAACCATGTAATTGCCGCCTACACTCTTCTTCTATATAGTTCTTAACAGAAGCCGCAGTTTTCTTATTCTTTGAAGGCTCACTGATGCACTGCTCTTCGGAGTCCTCATCCTCAAAAGATTCATCTTCCGCTGATGCAGATAGTGCCAGACTGGCAGCTGATGCAAACGTTGTGCGCTTGATCTTCTTCGAAGCAGTGTAGCCTGCCCTCTTCTTTGCTGGGCTACTGGTCCACGGCAATGATGTTGACAATTTCCCAGCTCTACGCTTGGTGTTGCTCCCACCTTCTCCACTAATACGTGCTGTCTCTTGTCCACCTTTTTTTTGTGTTCAGTGACAACTATGGAGGTTGAACCCTTTGTTTCCCCTTCTTCTCATAAGTTTTGGTTGTGGTTTCTACAGCATCAGCCTTGTCCCTAGTGAGCTCCTGGGAGTGCACAGCATCCTTAGTACAAGGCCTTGGTCGACCATCCAAAATCGTACTTTTCATCTTTGCCATTGGCTATAACTACAGCAACAGACAACGTGGAGAAGCAATGGATCAATGATGGTAGTGCACAGAGTACTACTATAGTACTCTTTAGAACCCTATAGTACTTTCTCTCATTGTAATCAATACTGAGTAGTACTGCAAAACATAAGGCAATCAGCACTACTACTATGGAGTATAGGAAGAGTAAGTCATGGCACTATTCTACATGCGCTAAGTACTACGAAGGACTAAGACTGTCAAAAGAAGACTCTCTGGAGTGTGCGCTTTACTATGTTGTCCAGTAGGAGACTATGTGCAACGTAGGGACTAGCAACCACTCTTTACAAAGGATTGTGCAGAATACTAATAGTACTTTGCTGTACTACATGTAATGTTGCGTGTGCCGCACAGTATATGTAGTACAGATAGAGAAAGCAATAATAACATTGAAGTGCAGATGTTGTCCTGATGGAAATTCTTCCATCATGGAAATATTAGATTTAATCTTTATTAACTCTATATACAATATTGAATAAAAGTGGTTTGGTCGTGGTGAGAACCACGGTTATTAAGGGCAATTTGCACCTTATAGGTGCTCACTATTCTTGTCACATGCACAGCTCAGGGGGGTAGGTAGCAGATTGGCTGGTACAACTTTCTTGCCTCACTAGCGTGCCAAGCCGTGCGCCGCCCAAGCCAATCAACGAGCCATCGAGATTCGAACCCGAATTGATGGATTTCGGGCCCGGACTAGCTCGCAACCTTTGACCATTGCTTCTCCAGCCAACCAAGTCCACGACTTCATGATTGGAGATTTATTTAGAATCTTTAGTACAACTTTACGACATATAGAGGCCTTTGATAGAGATTTTTAATAATCCCTTAGTTTTATTTTATTAGGTTCAGATTGGAGATGATTTAAATATTGACTTTCTGATTAAATAAAATGGCTAGGGAATGCAGATATATGATAGTGTGAAGAGGGCAAGAAAATATACTTATCTTTTGGATGGACTTTAGGGATAAGAGTATGAGCTGATGTGCTCTACTCTCACTTTAGAAAGGGGAAAGAAAAAGAAAGATAAAGAGATTCCTTGTGTATGTGGAGGGGTGTGAAAAGATGTGTGTGTGTAGTTTTTGTTTTGGGGGAGAAAACCGAATTTCAAGGAGAGATATCTCGATATGTATGAAAGTTTTTGAAATGAAAATTTGTGAGTTTGTTCTTTGTGAAATTCGTTTTTCAAAATGAAATTGCAAGCTTGATTTAAAGGATTATTGAGAGAGTTGTGATAATTTGAAGGTAGAAAGTTTGCGGTTACCCAACTAAGAGGAGCTGAGACTCTTGAGGCCTACAACGAATGAGCTGTAGTTTGAATTTGTATGAGATTTTGTGAGATTGAAGATTATGTGACTAGCTTTTCAAAAACTTATTATACTTCATAATTGAAGTATTTTTGAGGGAGATATAGAGATTTGAAGGTGGAGAGGTCTACTGCCTTTAGAGAATGAAGGTCGAAACTTGTTCTGTCTATAGTGTCTGGACAGTCGCTTAGAATGAGCTGAATTTTGAAGGAATGTTAGTAAATTTTGTTAGCTTTCCAAAAAACTAAGATACTTAACATTTGGAGTTGTGAAGCATTTGTAGCATTAGTTTGAAGTTCAGAGGTATTTTGGAGTTAGTTTTCGGGTTTTTTGTTGTTTTTGAACACTTCAAGAATACAAGACAAGGAGAAATGAAGAGATAAAAACTTGAAGATCCTTTTGTGTTGTGGTTTGTGGCCCAATTTGTTTATTTGTTATTCCCAGTCGGTTTTGGAGGCTAGTTGTTTTTCTTTTCTGTATTGTAAACTTGTTGCGGGCTCTGTGGGAATTCAAGAGTAGCCCCATTTTGTGTTTGTGGCGACGAAGTAGGATTGATCACCCACATGGTCGATCTTATATGTTGTTCCCACTGGTGAGGCACAATTGTTGGTCACCGTGGGTTTGAAGTTTAGGAGCCCATCATCTGGACGGCATCTCGTGTTATGCTATCCCGATTTATCCGTCCAAGGCTCGTGGTTTCTTATTATCTATCTGACCAAACTCTGATCTGTTTAGAGCCAACACAGGATAGACCAACGGGGAGGAGTTTGAAGATTGAAGACTGAAGACTGAAGATCAGAAGACACGAAGGTTGTTTGAAGTTCCTGGCTAACTTATCCCAGTTGCAGCTAAATACCCTGTGTATTTCCAAAGCGCGCTCCTCTCAACCCGACTACGTACACAGTGTAATACATTGACCGCCAACAATGTAGAAGGAAACACCAAAGATGAAGAGTAGTACAAAGAGAAGGTATACGTGCTACAACGATAGATTGATAGAGCATCACAAGTCCTCATGACAACAAAGAGTTGAGCTGAGATAAGTAGACAGTACTAGAAAACTATGCATGTGAAGTTTAGGAGTGTTTGCTATATGACTGTATCTATACAACGGCAAACTTGAAAGAAGACATACTCAATGATGCTGAAAAGTAATGCTAGATAGCAATGTCGGTGAAACTATATATGAGCGACATGGACGAAACTAGTAGGGAGCGGGAGGAAACAGAACCACCTATATAGGTTTTATGCACTTTAAGCAGACCTAAGACATCGATAAAAGAATAATAAGAAGAGCCCACAATAGTATGTGCAGTGGACACCGGGAATGACTATATGACGGAGTCCCTCCGTCGACAATTGAAGAAAGTGTTCTTCTACCTTCCCCAATTTGAAGTACTGTAGAACTAGTTCACAATTGCAGCACCTACTACGGCGCTCACTTGGCCGTAGTACAATAAGGCATGCAACAGAAAGGGAGACAAAAAATCCCTGACATAGAAACCTAAGCCAACATTACGACTATATTGAGAAGCTTCGCACATGTGCAGCAGAGAGCTTGCCGCATACAATTCCAAAGCATATAAAGGTAAAGAAAATCAGGTAGCCGATCGATAAGTCCTCTCTGCACAGAAGTAACTCAGAAGTAACTCAGAAGTAACTCTCTACACAGAAGTAACAGAATTGAAAGAACTCACCTACTAAAAGAAAGGCACCTAGCTCCCCTGAAGCGTCATGTGCGCCCCACCATAACACAATTCCGTTGGTAGCTCAAAATACGTCGTCGTCGGAAGACATTGCCGAGCAATTTCTATCCCCATGGTGCCCTCCTCCAAAACAAAGAATTAGCACAATCCCAGACCACCAACGTTGCTCTTTCACCTTGCCAAACAAACACACAACCTTTGTCACTTCCATGTCAACGTGCAAGCGTTCTTATAAGCCCAACTCACTACCGCTTCTACAATCAGCAGGGCTGCTATCTCGCGCGGAGCTGCCTAAATCCTAATTCAACAAATGATCCAATAATTCAATAAATGACACCACACTCTCCGGATGTCAACAATGACTGATTTAGTTCTTAGTCTTGCACACCGACTAATTCAAAAATGTAGTGCTTCCGCACTCGCAAGGAGGACTTGCGGGCGGCGGCGCATGAAACCAAAATGGAGTGACGAAGAAGAAACAAGGTCAACAAATGGACATCACTGTAGGCAATTCATCCACGACCAACATCCAGCCCGTCATCCATTGCCAAGCGGCAAGCATGCACATGTCAGTACAAGGAGAAATCTCAATTTTCATTGACGGCCCACTTTTCTTTTGCCATATCCCTCATAGTACTCATAGTACTCGTAGTACAAAAAGTACACAAACTCAAAAAATCAAAAACGCAACAAATAGTACAAGTGTTTCTTGCAATTACCCCTCTGTTGTTGAGAAATTGAACTAATGGAAGTCAAAAAGAAATTTTAGCTCACAGCTCCCTAGCATAAACTCACATTTTCTATGTTTCAACTGCTCTGGCTTCTCGGTTGAACAGGAGAATAATGCAAACATAGATAAGGGGAACTACTGTTTGGTTTGGTTGATGGTGGTGTTTCTCTTTTGCAGTGCCTTCAGTTTCAATGCAAAACAGGGCCTAATCTTCTTTCCGAGATATGTCAACAACAAAAAGATTATTTGCAACAAGCTGAATTTGGCAGACAATGTTCAAGTTCTTCCACGAGCTTACCCAGGTATGTCTTCAACATGTCTCTTTCTACAGATTCTTTGCGTGCACTAGTTCAAAAATAGAAAAACAAACAAAACCTGCAAACATTTCAAGATTAGAAAGAGAGTTTTAGGTGAACCTCGCTGATGTCGGGAAGCTGTTGATGCAGGTTTGGCTCTTCAGCTCCCTTTGCATGAACCTCCATTGCAGTTGGATTCTCTTCCCGCGCATGTCTCCGAGTGGTCATCTTGGTACTATTTTCTCCTTCTTCCGACTGTTTTGTCATAAATTCCAGAGTGAGCACGACATAGACAAAGAGAGAAAATTGAGAACTAGAGT
Source organism: Neckera pumila (assembly GCA_963969595.1). Classification (NCBI taxonomy): domain Eukaryota; kingdom Viridiplantae; phylum Streptophyta; class Bryopsida; order Hypnales; family Neckeraceae; genus Neckera; species Neckera pumila. The sequence continues at coordinate 16,429,547 of OZ018417.1, read as the reverse complement.
TTGGTGCACTGGAGAGGGCAAGAATTTGAAGGGTGTCCACCTTGCCAAAAGAAGCTAGGTTAACTGCATCGAGACCTTCACAACTATAATCCGAGGATTCTGGCAGTGCCACCTAAACTTTAGGAGGTAATTGGCGGTTTTACCTTGAATGAAGACAAAATTGCTTTTATCATTTTCTGATTCTTTTATAAAGTTTTGGTGCAACAGATTTCATGTGATCCTGCCAGTGCTTAATTACGAAGCCAATGATTCAGCTACTCAGTTTGACTTTGATCATACATTGTCTCCTTCTACAAAAAGGGCCTTCTAAGGTGGACTACAACTCTATAAACCTTCTGTTTTTTTGACGTTGGTTTATATTGACCAGTTTCATTTGTCTTATTTGATACTAATAGGAGTCAAATGGAGAGAAAAAAAACAAAAATCCCTCTAAATTGAAGATAAGCAGAATCCCACATGCACGTGGAGACTACAAACTCCGCATCCTTTGTAAAGCACATCGTATTATTATTTCTGCCTAGTGGTTGATTTTAATCTTACAAAGTAATTTGAGTCGTGGTCTTCCTACTTTGAGATTTATTTAGAATGTTCAATGACTATGTTAGTCTTATTCAACCCAAGGTAAGCATTCTGCAATGGAGATTTTGATTGACCCTAAACTGGAAAATTTATTTGTGATGTTGCATTTCCTGCGTTATAGGGTTCCCTTCACCAAAAATATCCATTTCTAGGATATAAGCAACTACATATACAAATTTTCATTCTACACACGTAATTTACGACGGATCCAAATCTCCCAATCAATAAACACATTAGTCTGGAGTAAAACACCCCATACGATCTACAATCCCCAGCTACTAAACTAATCTAAAGTCAAGTCTCTAATACTAATTAACCACCCCACACTTCTCTCCTTCCAGTGTACACTATTTGAGTTGGTACAACGTCACATGGTACCCATTTCCTTTGACTCTAGAGAAGCTACTTCAAAATTCAAATGTTGCTCATAGCAATTGTTTTTTGACTTTGTACAACTTTACCTTACTCTGCATGTGCATTTCATATCATTCTACTATTATTGTAAGGGTTTGAATAGTATATGTTGAATACATGCGTACAAGGACTAAAAGGAAGCAAAACCTCATTGTGGGGCTGTGGGCATACTCTAGACCCTAAATACAAGTTCACTGACTGCATCACAATTCAAAGCAGAGACATAGAGTGAAGAGATTCTTATGATTGGGACTCTATCTTCTCCCGTCTTTCTTTGTACGCTCTTGGTATCCTCTGACATTGCTTGCGATGAATCCAAGTTTTGAACTCCAACGGCCTCTTCTTCAGCGCTACTGCTTCCTCCAAAGCAATGGACTTTTTTGAGGTTTCCATATGGACTAACTTGTCTTCGGCACTACTTTCTTTCCACAAGTCATCCAAGATCTCTGCAAGGGCCTTGAAGATGAAAAGTACAAAGATCTATACTTCTTACGCTTCCTAGTTTGTTTAGGAATAACCAATGGAAAGCTATGGTCCTCTACAAGCATGAGGTGAGAATACACTATATCTGAACTATCAAGGTAAAATGCACATGGTATTCCTCTTGTAAAGCATCGGAAAAGATTGTGTCTAATTTGTAGAAGTGGACAGAACTTATACTCGCTTATCAGCTTTGAAGAAGAAGCTTCCATGGCCCTATCATAGAGTACAAAGAGTAGGTAAATGACAATTGCCGGCATTTAAAATTGCTAGTCAACTTCTTGTTAAATGCTCCGGCAGTCGGAAGGATACTAATCTAGCAAATCCACAAAGCACTCTGACACAGACTGGACTCTTTTTTCCGCAGTCACAATTAACAGTGTACGCCAATTAATATTGGTGCGCCAAAATTTCAAATGCAGCCACTTCAATTGCGCCTAATACAGCCGCCTTCTTCACTCAATGTATTTCTATAAGGAAGGGAGAATTTTTTTGTTAAATAGGTAGGTGTCCAGACAATTGCGCTCTTCATGGACACTAAATGTTCATCCTCTTGCGTTCATTGTGCTAGCTCCTTCTAAAATGGATGGCTTAGAATTGTACATAGGCTGAAGTACTTCCACAAAGTTCAATAGTCCCTCTCTCTTACTAAGTTCCCAATTCTGTTCTTTTCACTTCTCTCTAATTGCAAAGTATGAATCATGGCTTTCATTTGGGTAGATGCTCATGAGGTTCCCCTTGTATTTCTGATCAATGAAGGAAGACATGCAAGAGTATAGAGCCATCTTCTTCATGTGCGTTTCAGATTCTTGGAGTCTTCAATCTATGTTGAAGAAGAGAGGAGGTTGCAATCCGGAGAACTAGAACAATCTAATCCTGTAGTTGAGTCTGTAGAAGTGGATGGTCACTGTTGGTACCTCACATCTGGAAATTACAAAGCTTACCAGCTTCCACTATCCATTCTAGGTGCATCTACCGAGATATTGAGTTGCCAATCAGATGCGTCATCAGTGGATATGCCATACATCACGCACACTATTTCACCTAGTCCACCTCGTGAAGTTCTTCTAGTCCTTTGTGAGACTACTTTTCTCCGAGTAGTAAAGGTTGAGAGGTTGGATCCTGTCATAGAGTTGTCTAGCAAATCTGAAGGAGAGTCTACAGATTTGGCGCTACTTAAGCAACAGAGGTGTGTGCAAACTGGATCACATAGAAAGACTCTTGTGAACTTGGAATGTGGCACCCATCCAATAGTCTTGTGTAATTTGTATCATCACATCCACTGTTGCATCCGAGTCCCGTCGATAGGGTTATCATAGTGGAATGTTTAAAGAGACTATCTAGTATGCATTGTTCTAGGAATAAGTTGTCCACAATGGATCTGAACAACGTGAAGCATCATCGCATGCAATATCTTCCAGCACTATTCAATGGGAATGTCATCTTTGAATCGCCTCCGTATTGCTTGTCCTTGTCTTTGTTAGCGGCTTGAAACTTAGAGGAAATGGACAAGCGTTCCAACGGACATCCTTGGTGCAAATTGGTGACGACAAACATTCACAACTCCGACAATGTAAAGTTCTGTAAGTCATATTGCGCTGGTCATCTTGTTTGTGTGAACCCAGATTGTGAATACTTAAAAAGTGCTTCCAAACACAATGAAACAGAGTGGACTAGTTACACCTAGTTCCCTCTTACAATAGGAGACAATCCTTCCAAAGAGTGTACTCTAGTTTGCAAGCTATGCAAAAAGTCTCCTATGTGTTTAGAGACATGCGATGGTAGGATTTACTATTCCTATAGTGATAATCCAAAAATGAGCAAGGCCACAATTTACTTTGGTACGCATGCTCACCCTATTGCAAAGGGCATACATAGAGATTCTGCAGAACAAATTTTTGGACTCATTGCAGAGCAAGTGGCAAATACATCGATGGCCACCAATTCAGCCATTGCTCTCTTTGCTAGCAAGGACTTCCTTACAAACTATCTTTTTCACAACGGAGAGGAAAAGAAGGAGATGTTGAAGGAGGAGGAAATGGAGGAGGTCATGGATTGCTTCCAATATTTGAGCAATCTAAATATAAGGAATGTGATATCTTCATTCCGCTCAAACAACCGGGGAGGTATTATCAACACTATCATGACCTTCAAGAAAGAGCCAAGGTTTCAATGAAATTCAAAAAAATGTCTTTCTTGACTAAGGGAAGAAAAAGGTGTACATTTTTAAAATGCTGACAGAAGGACATGGAAGTGGAGTGGACCTTATCAGGCGCATGCAAACCGGAGAAAATTTGTAGAATGCATGGATGATGTTCAACCACGTGAAATGGGTGAACAAGTAGACCACAATGGCTTGCCACGTGTATGATGCAGAATACAAAAAGGTGATGACCATTTCAACATGCGACACGCAATCTGAAGATACAGAGATCCAGGTGATATTTTGGAGGTGCTTGAACGTTGTAATGTCACGACACGGATTAGATCACCCAAATTTCAAGAGATTCATGGCAGATAGCGCAATGGCCAATTAGAATGCAGTGCGGATTGTTTACGGATCTGGTTTTGCCAATGAAAACATGGATAATTGTGAGAGAACATGGTTATTGCATTGGAGTACTTCTCTTCAAAAGCATACTCAGAAGCACATCAAGGAAGCATTCCAACAGCAACACATTATGTTGTGCAAACAATACAAAGATGCAAAGACTATGGAAGAGGCAAAGACACATTTCCTTGCGATTTGGTCATGGTGGTTATCATCTGGAGCTGCCACCTCAGACGCAATTCATCACCTTGACCATTGGCTTGCATTTTGGCATTTTGGATACCAGCAGTGAGGTAGTTTTATGCAAATGGTAAGTACATGGCTACTTCTCCGTTCAACATTAAAATCTATTCTTTGAAATTTAAGTGTGTGAAAACATTTTATTCATAATTGGTTTCAAGTATACATGCATGAATTTGAAGTAAATTTTTAGAAGTGGCTATTCTATTATTATTTTTTTATTTATTTGTGGGCATCTGACCAAAATTGTGGGTACCTAGAGACAAACCAAAAACTGCTGTCGGATCCGACGGTAATTTTTGGGCTGCCTTCCGGTATCCACGATTTTGGACAGATGCCTACTAAAAAACAAAAAAAATAGGGCAGCATTCAAAATTGGTTGCTTGTTGTTCTACAAATGAAGTTGAGTATAGTTGCAATGTTCCAATGTAGAAAAATTATATATATCTTGTATATTTGAGCATTGGGATATCCTTCATATATTTTTGAATTGTATGTAAAAATACAATGATCTGCAAACTTTAGTGGTTCAATTCACAGTGGTTTTGAATTTGGATGTTTGGAATTTAACGACTAAAGTCATATTTTTTGGGGATGTCTTTGTAGGATTTGAATTTGGAAGAGCTAGTGGACATGTCTTCCTACAACTTGTTAGAAATAATTCATAACAAATGGCTTCAAATGTCTAGCAACCAAGGTAACAATTTATTTGATGCCACTTGCAATGACAGTATCTGAGCATGGACACAAATGACAAACTACCGTGCGTACTTAAGAGGATACGCGTCTAGATCTGGTCCATCAAAGTGGGAGTTGAAGTTGAGAGCTGCAAGAAGAAGCGGAGACACAAAGAAAATGGTGGAGGCACTCAATACATTACCTGGAGCTGAGGGTGTGGGAACTCCCATACCGCATTTAGAAGGAGAAGAGATCTTTAGAAGCACGAAGAGGTAGTTGGATGTCCCTATTGGCAATGCAAGAGACTTGATCACATCGACCTGATAAAGTCAACTTCTCTCAACCGCGTGTTCGAACAAGGTCCACTACGGCTTCTTTAGAATCTTTTCAGAGCAAAGGAAAACAAGTTGAGGTGCAACCATCCCAACATGTTACGATTGCATCTGAAAGTGACTGCGACACATCGAAGTGGCACATTGCTAGAGTCAACCACAAATCGAACGTGAAATGTCAAGCTCAACAGCAAGCATCAAATATCAAGTGCACTGCTAAAATAGCAAGAGGACGGAAGGGAATCCCAGCTCCAATCTATCGTGGTAGAAAGTAAGATTATGGGACTAAGCAAGAGGTGGTGGCAGACTTTTGGTTCTGTTGGGATGACATTGAACGATGTGTAAAAGGTACAAAGCAAAGCTCCGTTATAGATAGGCCTAAGGTGCCGGAGATTTGGCCTATTTGACTAGGACCAACCTTAGTCGAGAAGAGACATTGTATCTGCAACACGCTAGCTTCCGTCTCTAAGAGCGCCCTACATTGTCACCACGACAACTGTTCAACATGTCAAACATTTTCAAAAGTGTCTTCTACAATCAACAACCACCAAAAAATGCAGATGTATATCCAACGGTTAGGAACAACCGAGTCATACGGCAAAATGCAAATGCACTAACTATAGGACATTAAAACAAGTGGGAGAATGCTGGCAACATTAGGGGACAAATTTTGGGAGTGACCTTGCTTCCTTTTTCGGACTTAGGTGCAATAGTGTCATTGGAACCGGAGCAGATCCTAACAAAAACGTGTACCAAATTATATTGGGCATGTTTCCCACATGTACATGCCCGGATTTTGTTCAAATGTCTGTTTCCGCTATTAGAGGGCGTCAAGCATACATGAATTGCAAGCACTTATACTACCTGTACCGTTACTTCTGCAAGATGGACATCAATGATGACCAATTCATCCACGCACCTAGTTATGGCTTCAATGAATTAAAGCGTCTTCTACTTCAAGCAGGGATCATCACTATTCTAGAGTAGAAGTGACCACATTCAATTGATGCTTTCATTTGTATTGTTTTAGTTTACATTTGGTACAATTGAAATGATTTAAAGCATGTGGAATGAAAAATGTTCATGCATTCATGAAATACGAAAATATGTGTCACACGTCAAATGTTTTGAAAAAGAAGGTATGAATGGCCCAAAACTACAATATTGACCTTCAATCCAACAGTGAATGTATGAATATGAAATGAATTTTGTTTATTTTTTTCTTTTTTTCTTTCCCATTTCATTTACATCATTTTTTTCCTATTTTTTTGCTTCAATTACCACAATGCTAGTATGTGAGCGCAGAGTGGTGATAAGTGCTAAAAATGAAGAAGAGTGACAAGATCAAAGTTCCAGGGTTCCTATTCATATGTCCCATAATGATTGGCATTCTAGAACGCGCCACTATAAGAGGTGTCATGTTCAATGGTCATATATGCAAGAGAAACGCTGGGCGGAATAGCCTTTCTCTGTCATTATGTGGAGAATTATATTCCCCCCAGTTCTCTGGCATTTTGTTGAAAATACTAGCTGAAGCATGTATACATAAAGCACGTATAGAATAAAAAACAAAGCATATATAGACTTTGCCCCAATTGGTTTTTGGGCTTTCTTCATTTGCTTTTGAAATCCATTCATATCCTAGAACCTTAAGTTAGACTCAATGAAAAATGACTCCCAGTCTCAACACGACATCGTCATTTATTTTTCTAAATTTTTTGGGACAATGTCATGGTCACCACCGGACTTCCCTATCTCATTTGGAGCCAAGGTTTCTTCAAAACCTTAGCCTTCATAAGAAATGACTCTCGGTCTCACCATGTGGAGGATTCTTTTCTACTACAAAGAATTTGAACACCACATCAAATATTTATTAATCCATGATCATAGGATATATGGTCATAGGTCCCAAATTATACCATTAATAGCAAAAAATAATTCAATTTTTTGAATTTTTTAACAAAAAAAAAAATTTGGCATAAAAATGACATTTTTTTTTTCCAGACTCTAGGCTCACAGGCTCCATGCTCCATGCTCATAGGCTCACGACTCCAAGCTCACACGTTAGCGTCGTAGTAGAGAGCCTATAATTTGTTGCCACAATCATATACTCATTTTGTTTTGCCGTGATCAGAAGTGGACCAATGAAATCTACACCCCATTTTTCAAAAACTCCCGTGGGAAAAATAGGATGTAATTCAGTATATGGTAAAGTTTTCTTTGCATAGATTTGATACTGAAGACAACTCCAACAATATTCATTGTTGTCCGTGAATAGAGTAGGCCAATGAAATCCAGCTTGTAATATCTTTTTCGCGATGCCATCCGATGCAAAGTGGCCGTCGCAAGCTCCCTCATGACATTGCTACAATATCCTATTTGCTTCCTCCCGTTCCAGAGCTCTCCTGAGGACATCGTCTTTTCTTTTCTTATACAAATCCTCTTTGATGAGAATATAAGTCAAACTTTTACGACGTACATTTTTACGTTGTTGTATATTCAATCCTTGTGGCAATGTGAGTTCTTGAAGAAAATTTATGATCTCGAGGTAGCCGAAGTTTGTCAAACGCTGTTCGTGATCTAGTGCATAACACTCTAATTTGTCAGAGAGCATGCCAAGTTCATCTTGAGGGGGATCACCTAACTCCAATAATAATTTAGCATGCAATGCTTGTGTACCTTTTGTCACTTTATTTCTAAATCATATGTTTGTAATGGCGCCACTAAGCGGGCAGCTCTTCCTTTGGGATGCGATTGTTGAATGAGTTGTTTTAATCCTTCAGTGTCACACTAGATCAATGTTGACTGTGAGCTGGAAAGTAAATAATGCTTATACTTAGTGCACGCAAACAAAAGTGCTATCCCAAGTTTCTCTAATGACAAATACTTCTGTTTACAAGGAATAAGTCATTTGCTTGCATAATGAACCGGATGGGCACAACCTATATCATCATTCTGTATAAGAATTGATGCCATTGCAAGATCAGTAGCAGAGGGATTTATAATAAAACACCTATTCCAATCAAGGCCTTGAACTATTGGATTGCTTGCCATTCTTGTTTTTATATAAGAGAAAGCTTGATTGTGTTCATCCTTCCATTCAAATGGACTGGATTTATTTATAAGCAAACTAATTGGTCGCCATATTCCTGCTAAATTTGGTATAAATTGGTTGTGGTATAATGTAGTCCCCCATAACCGCAACACCTGCTTACCCAAAATAGGTTGTTTCATTTCCAAGGTTCTTTGCGCTTTATCAGGGTCAATTTTCATCTCTTCTTGACACACGATATGTCCCAAGAGAGGTTCTTCTTCAAGTCCTAAACATCATTTTTTGGGGCTTAAAGAGCATCCATATTCTTTTCACTTTTAAAATGCAACTCTCACCTGTTTAATGTGACATATGCGTTCTTTGTAGACTAAAAAATCATCAAGATAAACGCGTATGAATTTCCCAATGTATGAACCAAATATCTTGATCTGGACTCTTTGAAAAGTTCTCCTAGCATTACACAAATCGAAAGGCATACAAAGCCATGCATATGTGCCCCACGGAGTTGTGAAGGTGGTGTACAAAATACTGTCTTCGTATATATGAATTTGATGATAGCCGGAATACCCATCGCAAAACGCGTACATCTCATGTCCTGATACTTGTTGACAATCCTTTTTTATGAACTTATTTAAGACTTTATAATTTACACAAACCCGACATTTACCTCCCTTCTTAGGTACAATGACCACAGGAGATATCCACTCGGTGTTCTTTACTTTGGTTACAAAACCGCCCTCTAGAAGTCGATTCAATTCCGCACGCAAGATGGCCATCTTTTGGGGTGCCATTCTCTTTTGTTTGGCTCTTATCGGCTTTGTGTCAGGTGTTAGTTCTATTTTATGTTCTTCAACGTTAATTGCAAGTAACTTTGAGTGTTTTGAAACAAAAAGATCTAAATAGTTGTATACCACTTGCTCAAAGTCAGTCTGTTCTTGACTTGATAGTGTTGGGCCAAACTTTTTTAATTTTAAAGTTTTATTTTCCTTATACTTGTGACATCCAAGTCTTCTAGGTGACGCATAGATGAAATTAATACTTGCGGTAGATCTTCAATTGCATATACTTCCACTTCAAAGTCATTTGTGTCGTAACTTGTGCCACCACTAGTATCTGAATCCCAAGAAGAATCTTCAGTAACCTCTGCGTTAGAAGAGCTGCTAGGGGAACGTACATTAGGTACAACCTAGATACTTACCCTATTTGTTGCGGTTCCAATTTTCATCCTTCTCTTATCCCAGTAGTTCACAGCACAAACCTGTCTCAACCATGGCCGTCCTAATATCATGGGATAACCTCCTTTAGCACAAGATATATCAAGTATTTCAAAATCAACATTTACTATAATTCCGTTTATAGTAATTGGAATTTGATTGATTTTTCCTTGAAAACAAACACATTGTTGATTAACGACTTTGAGTTTTGCGCTTGGTGATCTAGTAATTGTTAAATTAGCTGCGTTCATGAACAAGGATGCCATTACATTTATAGCAACACCACCATCAATTAAACATCCTCCAATTTCTTTCCCATTAATTGATTATGGCTTCCACCTGAGGTGATTTCAAATCTCCACACGATTTTTCAGCTATATGCACTTCAACAGTCAATTTATGCCGTCTAATATTTATGCCTTGTCTCAACTCTCTGCCCAGTGATGGGCATTTTGCCACTAATTGTCCCATAGTAATGTTTGTTGTTTGTTGGTTTAAGTCTTGGATGATAGAATATTCATTTTGGCCCCGACAAGGAGCATATCATCAATCCCTATGCGCCTTCAAGGATGACAAGGTTGCTCGCACCTGTCGCTCTTCGGTCTCTTGTCTCTATGTAAGTCACAATTTTCTCGCTCCTTGGATGGTCTACCGCATTTTGTAACCATGACCTTTATTTCTTCTTCTTAAGTACGTTTATTAGGTGCTAATTGTACTTGGTTTACTTCTACAAGTTTCACGGTATTAGTCCCTGCTTTATCTTAGTTAGGACAATCGCTTTTATAATGTTCTTTGAGTCCACAACCATGACAAGTGACAAATTGTACATTTTGAATAGCATTTTGTCGATTCTCTGTCAATAGGCTTTTTGATTGTGTATTGCCTTGTCTTTGAAGTAGGAAAAGCTTACAATCACGCATATCTGATACTAGTTGAAAAATATTTGGATTCTTAATAACCATCTCAGTACGCAATTTGGTTACAGGTGTGGAGATGGTTGTTTGCATCAAATTGATAATCGGTGTAGTTGCGACTGTAACAACTTGAGGTTGTGACAAGCTGATCAAATTTAGTTCTTTACATTGCGCAAGTATCAACGTTGCTTCAAAAGTATTTGGTGCATTGAAAGATACAATTTCTTATATGTTTGGTTTTAATCAGCTGATAAAACTCCTTAATGCCAAAGCATCAATACTCCGATAGTTGTCTGACATATTATCTTGTGGACTGGAGATGGTTTCTCCCTGTGTTGTTGCTACACCGTTGAGACTCCTTTGAATTCAGGATTGTAGCTCCCAAACACGTTCACTAAACTGGCGTACGCTTTCATCCAGTAGTTTTTTGATTAAACTTAGTGTTTCCAAGAGACTCTGATAACTTTTCAGTGCTTGGAGTTTTGTTATTAAAGCTGCAATAAGTATATTCCATGAAGATTTTGTTATTAGAGATTGTGTTTTGTATCAAAAAACAATGATATCATCAAGATGGATGGGTAAAAGTTTGAGACAGCTTTCCTCGTTTCGGTCTCCATTTGCTATACAATCTTGCTTATACTGTTTTAAGAACCTCTCTGGATCTTTTTTCTCACGTCTAGTAAAGACTGGTATTGTTACCATCACTAGTAGAAAACCGGGCCTGATCTATTGTTTTGGTTGCGTTGATCATCAACAAATTTTTTATTAACAAAAATCTGTTGATGATCAGCGCCACCAAAACAACAGATTGGCCCGGTTTTCTACTAGTGCATGTTAAGGCAAGGGTGCAAATAAATCTTTAGTCGATCACAGTATGGTCACCTACTTTGCCAATCAAGGAAAAGAAATCACAATGTATCAAGGATTCTTCTATCGGTAGTGTCAAATTTATATTTTCTACACATTCTTCGCTGCAGTGTCTGCTTCATAATTACATTTCTATGGTATATGTAAGATTTCTACAGTTTTAAATTTCCGTGTCAATTCTTTTACAACTCGATAGAAAGATTGAAGCTTTTCAAATTTAACCTCCCAATTTATGGAAACTTGGTTACAAATTAATTGAGAATCACCTCTAATCTAGACGTGACACACATTCTTCTCTCCAAACCCGCGACTAAAGCAGTGTATTCCAATTGGTTGCAAGTTAATCCTTACCCAAGATCACGATGATAAACTTCTTTTATTCCTTTTGGACTTTCTAAAATTACACCAACACCCAAATCCAGTTGCTTAGAATATGAAGCATTGAAGTTTAACTTCCATGGTTTCATCTTCCTTGAGCGACCAACAAATCATAAAAAATGCCCAACTTTCTTTTCTTTTCTTTTTTTCAATCAACCGAGCAACTCATAATTCTTGATAAACAAAGGAAGGTTTGGCATATGAGTCAGCTTCTGCAAAGAACTGTAGGTTTACTTCATTTTATTGCACTAAAGCTTCAAGATAGCTCTCTGGTGCGTTAATAGGTCCATAGGAATTTGTTTCGATTATTGCTAGCTGTTCACTTTCCTCTAGTGATTGAGGTTCTACTTCTATAGGCCCCAAAGAAACACTGGTGAACAAATCTACTAATTGTAAACTTTCTTCATTAGAAGAACAAGTCTGGCACATGGTTGTTGCTCTTACCTATAAGCTTACATTCCGATTATCACATTTACTTAAAAACACAACTTGTTGGCTCTCACCCTTCTCAACAGTCCTTGTGTCCCTAGCAATGGAACCAAATGATAGTAGAGGAATCACACGGGACCAAAGAATCAATGAACTCATTTAGACATAGATCAAATGTTGGTGACTGAATCTGGAATTGATCTTCTATTGATCAGATCAACTAAGACCTTTACACTGTGCCCTATTGAGGCACGCTTGAGCCTCTTCTTGTGTCCCTCGTCTCCTCATTCACTAACTTGATCTTCTCCTACTTCTACCTCTTGGTCACGCTAGTTTAGTTCTTGAATTGTCAGAAAATTGTAATGCCCTGTAGATGGATGAATGCATGGTTGAGTGGCTCACGGACGACAATTCAAGAGTTCAACATTGTTCCTATGTCTATATCGGATAGGGATGATAAATTGGGGAGCTGGGCAGCCCTAAATGCTAGAGCGTGTGTGCAGGAGCTCCGGTTGGTGCGATGCAAGGCCTTTAACTGCAGAAATTACGCTGCCGCAAGGTTGATTAACGGCCAGGCGCGCCGGATCTGGGACGTCCATAGGTTCCTTCTTGATTTGGACGGCTGATATTGGAGGTTCACTATTGAGCTTGTTTTGGCCTGGCACCTCCAAGGTCGTGGCCATTTCAACGTCATGCTGAAGGCCTTCGGGATACCAAGTTCAACATTTGTTGCTACATGTTTTGCTTATGTCTTAAGTACTGTAGCAATCTCCGTGCTTATACTCAAGTACATGCTTTATACAATGAGTATTATGGAAGGTTTAGAATTAGGGAGTGGCAAGCTTGGGTTAGACAAGAGGAAGAAGGTGAAGCTAGAAGGTGCTGGCTCTCTCTTGTGGGTTGAACCATTGTATGCGGGGCAACCTTCTCTTTGTTGGAACATATCAGATGCAATCGCACAATCAACGTTTGAGAAAGCTTATGGTTTGTCTAACCAGGGGATAGCACCAAAGCGCTTGAAATTTGGAGTACACTTAGACAAATTGGAAGTAGATGTGTTGTTTGGGCAAAGGGTGGGCAGCAATGGCTACAGTTACTCGTACTCAGAGGATATTGACTTTGTGAAAAGGGTGGAAACGTTGTGGATGGTCACTCATCAGCGCACTCATGTGCCAAATACAAGATTGATCAACCTTGTCAAAGTAAAGAGCCTCGCATACAAGAAGAAGAAAGGCAAGAAATCCGTCAACTGGTGTGTCCATGCAAAGTGGACTTGCCGCGATCAACTGCGGAGGATAAACCAAGAGAAGGACGCCATCAAAATTGGCAACAAGAATGTGCTGGAGGTGAGCGGCGATGACCAAGACAAAGAGGGCACCATTGCCGCTAGTGTAGGTCAGAGAAGGCTGGCCTCTTCAAAATTCCAATACCCTAGTGGCATTGAGTTGGAGTCTGCTGTAGACATGAGAGGTATGGCAATTGGGAAGTGGGAGGAGTATTTGTCCATTTTGGAAAGAGAAGCTCCCTCATTGGATGCGCTTGTTTCTTGCTTGTGTACAAAAAGGATGCTGCAAGGATGGAGCTGGTGAGGATATCTTTGCAAGTGCAATATGGGGAAATACTTCTGAAGAATTCTTTGTCCAAGCTAGTTGCATTGCAGGAAGAACGTAGGAGGTGTGTGGAAAAATTGGCGGCACTGAAGAGTGCTGAGCCAAGCTGTGAAGTCCAGATCAATGCTGCGTCTACAGAGCTTGCAGGTATGGTTAAGAAGGTAGAGTCCCAATGAGGGTTTAGTGAGCAATTGTAGGATTTGTTTGGACCAGGGAGTATGGATGAGGAGTGGTCTGCTTTGCAAAGCCAGGAGGTAGAGTTTTTGTGGACCACAGCAATGAAGAAATAGATGCTGTGGAAGTTGCACAGAGTTGCTTTGAGTGAGCAACTGAAGGGAATGAAGACCAGCTATCAACGCCCAACCCTTCACCCATCCCCTCTCCCTTTTTTTATGGTTATACTGAGTTGATTGATGTATCAATTGTAGGGATAGAACTTGGTGCTTGTCCGTTTTGCACGCAAGGATTCGACCATGTGTAGGACTGTAGGCTCTCGTCATGCCGCTATGCTTACCACACATGGTGTGCGTATATTCATTTCTCAAGAGATCCAGAGTGCCTGGTTGAGGGTTGCTATGCAGAGCCCCATGAAAATTGGTTGGTTATGGCCGGGACTCAAAACCTCAAGGAGAAAAGAACAAACCTCCAGTGGAGTCCTAGGACCTATGCAAGTCCGTGAATGTGGGCGCACTTTGCGAAGGTAAGATTCTGCAATTGCAATGACCTATACAATTTTTTAGCTGGGCTCTTGAATTCTAGGGTTTAGGGTCTTAGGATGCGAGAATTGTTTGGCAGGGCTTAGTCTATGCAATGAACGGCTTTGGAGATGTTTCATTGTTCCGGACTCTGTAGGAAATATTTGGGGGACGTAGTGTGTGCAGTGGTCATACGGGTGAGCTTAGGGTATGCAATGAATGTCTGTGAAGATTTAGGAGTTCAGGGTGAGTTGTAGGTAGTATTTAGGGTACTTAGTGTATGCAATGGTCATACGGATCAACTTAGGGTATGGAATAAATGTCTATGCTGAATTTGGAGTATTTTTCGAGCTGTAGGTAGTATTTAGGGTTTTGGTGTGTGCATTTGGAGTATTTCTGGATCTGTAGGTAGTATTTAGGGGTTTTGATGTGTCTAATGGCCAAACGTGTCTTAGAGGTGCATAGATCCAAAACCATTGTCAATGAAGGTTCACAAAGATGGTCATAAGTCCAAGTTAATTGACGAGAAGGTCATGTATGTTGGTGGGTACTATAGTAGAGTCACTATGCAATACAGATGTTTATATTTTGTCATTATCATTTATAATGAATTCATATGAATACATTGTAGTTCTGAAGCAGTTACGATTCTTCACTATACCTTACTTCGAGTTCCTTGAATTCATTGTGCATTGGTGGACGTGCAGATTTGTTCATATAGGTTTTGAGAAAGTCAAGGGATATCAAATGAGTTTGTACATGTGTCTGTGGGAGTTCATGTTCTGTATTAAGAAATATTTGCAGTTCAACATGTTGATATAAGTGCGTGTGTGTTTCATTGCAATTCACCATATTGATACAAGTACGTGTGTGTTTCATTGCAGTTCACTATGTTCATACAAGTGCGTGTGTATTTCATATGAGTAGTTCATTAATGCTAACTTGAGTTATTTTTTCGTTGAATGTAAATTTAGGTCGAAATTCTAGGTCATTATCAACAAACGACTACCAGCCAACACATTCTCACGCACAGAGTCCTTCAGTCGGAAGCTTCCAAGATTTTTCACGGCAATTAGAACTGACAATGGACCCCAGGCTTCATATATTGACTCATACCAACAAGCAAGGGCAAGAACCAAGGAAAGACAATGGCATGGACGTAGGAAGACACAATTCTCCCAAGCGCAAGAAACTCCTTGAAGACGAGGCAGATCCTGAAAGCATGGAAGAGCAGGCTTTCACACCTAGATCTGTAGAGAATTTGAAGAAGAATTTTGGCAATGCCAAGACATCAGTAGAGGGATTGGGGACAGAGGCCGTGATTGTGACTGTGAGAGGCAGCAATCAACGTAGCAAGGGGAAGAGCACTGACGGGGGAGCTCCAAAGGGATCTCGCTCTCCAAAGCATAGAAGAGGCATGGTCACAGAAACTAGGGTGGAGAGGCCTTCGCCAAAACGCAGGCGGGATGGTTAGAAAACGTAGCCTAGGGAGGAGATAGAAGTTAACCCACAAGACTTTAAAAAGATGGACGAATTTGAGGATGGCAGCAATGAAAAGGGCTCAGGGAGCGACAACCCAAGGGCGGAAGGATTTGAGGAGGGTGAGCAGCACAGTGAAGGCAAAGGTGACAATAGAAGCCCTGCATCCACAAAAATTGCAGGAAAGAAAGGGCGTGCTGGAAGAGGTGGCAAGAAGCCTGTTGCCGAATGAGTGAGCCTCTCTAGGGTGACTAGAGCCGGAAAGGGTGCCACACCTAAGTAGATGTGCAATGTATAGGAAAGTTTTTTTTTTTTTCTTTTAGTTTATTCAGGGATTGTACATTATTTTAGGAGACTCCTATGATCTTCCATAGCTCTGGAGGTATTGTAGTTGTAGAAAGGCCTGAAATTCAGGGATTTTGAATTCCAAGTTCACTGCCACTTGGCGGAATTGCAGGGAGCAACTTTCTAGAATTCATATTTGTAACACCCCACTAATATTGCAACTTCATTGTGGATGATAATTGGAACTTGTTCAAAATTGTGTGGATACTGTGTTGGCAGTGTGAGGATTGTACGAGGGTAGAGAACATTAGGCTTCTGTTCATTTGAGGCTTTTCTGTGTGCTTAGCAATGAGTGCTTAGCAATGAGTGCTTGCTGGTATTCTCAATATTCTTATATTCCAAATATTGTGCATGTCTTTGGGACTGTAGGGTGCCAATATTTGGTACCGTGAGTATTCTGCCAAAGCTTCGAGGTTGAGGGTGCCATTTTTCCGAGTATTACGTGAGGCTCAGGATGACAAAGGCATTCTTGACAGTGAGGGGTATGGACTGTATTTTGGAAACTTAGCTGCATGTTTGGCACTTTGAAGTGCAATGGTACCTTGAGAGTCCTCCCCAAAAATGCAAGCATTAAATTGAACCACTTTGGTGAAATCGGAAAGGGCAGGGTGGACTTCAGAGACTGTCAACTGAGGGTACCCTCAGTAATTATATCTGTAAGAATTAACAGAGTACATCTAGAAGAAGGAAGCAAACCAACAAAGCCCTACGCCCTAAACTCTACAAACCCTAACCTTGAAATCATAAACCCTAACTCTAAAAATACCTTAATCTGTAAAACCACACCCTAAATTGTGAAAGTTGTAAGTTGTACACTGTAACCTTGAAAACCTTGAAAATTCTACAATACCAACATTATTATTTTTTTGAAACAAGTGGACAAAAAATGTAGAGTATTTA
Source organism: Neckera pumila (assembly GCA_963969595.1). NCBI lineage: Eukaryota > Viridiplantae > Streptophyta > Bryopsida > Hypnales > Neckeraceae > Neckera > Neckera pumila. The sequence goes on along the minus strand of OZ018417.1, from coordinate 16,412,390 downwards.
TATTTAGGAACACTATTTAATGCATACCAGTGAATTCAGGCTTCTTGTCTTGTTGTACAGTTTAGTGATATTGATTTAGAAAACAATGATGGTTGAGGAACGAAACAAGACATCCCCCAAGTAAATTTCTTCCAATCATTTTGATTTTCTAAATCAAAATGATTGTTATCCAAACTGAAAAATAAAAATAAAAAGTGTATATATACCCCCAAATAAATTTCTACTAATCATTTTGATTTTCTAAACCAAAATGATTGCTATCCAAACTGAAAAAATAAAATAAATATATATATATATATACCCCAAATAAATTTCTTCCAATCATTTTGATTTTCTAAACCAAAATGATCATTATCCAAACCGCCAAAAAAATAAAAATAGACACATATACCTCCAATTAATTTTCTTACACTCAATTTCATTTTCTAAATAAAAATGAGTTCTAGGGAAATACAGAGTTGGTGAAAAAAAATATATAATACAAGTGGTCCCCCTCTTTTTCATTCTACAATACTCAATTTCATTTTCTAAATGAAAATGAGTTCCAGAGAAATACAGAGTTGGTGAAAAAACAAATATAATACAAGTGGTCCCCTTCTTTTTCATTCTACAATACTCAATTTCATTTTCTAAATGAAAATGAGTTCCAGGGAAATACAGAGTTGGTGAAAAAAAAAAATAATACAAGTGGTTCCCCTCTTTTTCATTCTACAACACTCAATTTCATTTTCTAAATGAAAATGAGTTCCAGAGAAATACAGAGTTGGTGAAAAAAAAAATATAATACAAGTAGTCCCCCTCTTTTTCATTCTTAACACTCAATTTCATTTTCTAAATGAAAATGAGTTCCAGGGAAGTACAGGACTATGAACTACAAAAGTCAAATTAGAAGTATTTGGACCTAATATTTCTTATCCCTTGTAAGGGTTTTCTTGTTAAAATGATGTTACCATTATTTCAAGGTAGAATAAATCTCTAAAATGATTTTATGATTAAAAGGGCTATGAAAATAAGAAAAGATTGGAACAAACTAGACTTAGTTTGATTTTGGATTATGGTACTAGACTAATAAACTTTAAATACTAATGTGCACATCATTTTATCAATTTGAATCTTGCGCCTGCTATTGTTGGAATACAAAATCTAATAGGGATTTGTAATTTGACTTACAAAAGGATTTGTAATTCGACTTACAAAGGGATTTGTAATACAACTTACAAAGGGATTTGTAATCCAATTTGCATACAAATTCCAGAATTCAGCTTTCACAGTTCAGAATAAACCACGCTTGAGGGCCTCCACATAATGCCTTGAATACTGAAAAAAAATGCACAGCATTTGCCTTCAAGGAAGATTGCTAGCTGTATCATGGTAGACCCTAAATCTCAGCACCTGCCTTTAAGGAGAATTGCTAGCTATATCATGGCAATTTTAAACTGAGCCGCCACTAAGCATTTAAGGCTAGTTCAAAACTCTATGCAGAAGCAAATTAATTGCAAGCCTTTCAAAATCTGCACCTTCATTGCCGGCCATAGATTCCCACCCCCGAATTTCAGATATGCCTTCAAACGTGTGGGATATATTTTTTTAAGTTACCTCCAGGGAACAGCTGTTGCTTCTAAGAAGCTCCACTACATAATTCAATTAGCTGACTAGAAATACTGCAAGGCTGGCTTCTGCAAAATTATTTTAATAAAAATATTGGAAGCATAATCTGTTGAAAGTTTTGACTTCCAAGAGAACTGTGCTATGTCCAAAATGGTGCACTGGTTTAGGATGATTCAAAATTTGCTTTCCAAAATTCAGTGCATCATGTCAAAGTCTAGAAAGTTCTACCTCAAAGTTTTTAGACAACCTATACACAATAGTCTACATTCTCATAGTAGTCTACATTCTGCCTTCCAAAGATTGGCCCTATTGTGCCTATTGTACCCATTTCAACCTATGTACCATATTCTACCTATTTTGCCTATACTACCTTTGTACCTTAGGCTGCCTTGTACAAAATGGAGCAAATCCACAATCACTAGAACTATATAAGCTCCAAAGAACTAGCTGCCATTCGTAGAGCCGCATAGAACCCAAAGCTAGGAGCTGTGAGGCCAAAACCTCTGAAATATCGGATGTCACGCCTGACTTGTTTGAGCAGCCGCACCAAGTCATATAATTGGCGGTTTGAGAGGCTGCCAATGTTGCCAAGTAGGGCCTGGTTGTGCTCCACCGTGAGCACTATGGAGTGCCCAAGAATAGAGATCATGTTGTGCATGTGCAGTTGCAAGTAGTGCATGCAATTGGCACGGCAAAATTGAAGAGCATAAATCATGCAAGCACGGAGAGCTGCACCCTCTAAACAAGCATTAGCTACAATCCTCCATTTGTGGTTCACACGCCTCATTGCCAACATGCTGCCCACAAGTAATCTGGCATCCCTCAGTGGAGTGCTGGGATATAAATCCCATAGGTTTAAGGCAATGCGGGGCCAAATGTTGGAAACAAAAACAGTGTCTAGCACTCCAACAAGTATGGACTCCTAGACTTCTACCGAAGCTTCATTCTGGTGAACCAATTCATTGTTCACTGCACCCTAATATCAAAACGGAGCGGTGAGATGGGAAGAGCACGGCAACCCAAAACACAAATATGAACCAGCTAAAAGCATTTGCATCAAGTAGAACTGCCCACCGGACCCATTTGATCATACCCCAACCCAATACATTATCCCAACCTCTAAACCATTCGTCCACCCAGCAAGTTCAAAGGCAATTGACGGCCATGCGACCTGCAGTGAGCCTGTGCCCGAAAACACCCCGCCCAAAATCCTAAATCCCGCCCAACCTTAACACCCAAATAGTAGCCCAAAAACCAGCTCAAGTTCAACTTCTCCCTCCCAAAACCCACCAAAGAACACCCGCCTAAAATCCACCGTAGAATTATCCATCTTGCATGCAACCAGCCCATTCTAGAAGTCTACAATAAGCACGCGCTCATGGAAGCACTCAGCAAAGCAGGCGCAAGGAAACAGAGAAACCTACCATTGTCGTGTTAGTGCAGGATCCGCAATTCTTTTTCATCAATTTGGAAGCACCCGCCGCCAGCCAATTAGCTCTCATGTGCACCTGCCTTGCAATCCGGCGCCTGCTCCTTCCCAGGCAATCCAACGCCTCCTCTCTTCAAACTCCAGAACGTGCCACAATTAGATCCGCAATGGCGCGCCCCACCCACCACTTCCCGAGCTGCAGCCTGGACGATGAATGCACAGTGGTCTACCCCGCCCACCTCATTCAAATAGTGAAACCAGCCGCAGCATCTCCAAACACAATTGACAAAGAACTGGAGCACTAATGCGATTCATGTGCAAGCCTCGGGGTAAAACAATGGCAGCCATGCTCCAGTCCAGGGCGCTTGGCAAGACTGTGCCTTTGTATTGTAATGAGCACTCAAGAGCCAGCTTGGCTGCGATTGATGGCACATAATTACATTCCGACATTATCATTACTTTGCTAATCATGCTAATTTATAAATCCTTCTTCATAATCCTTCTCAAGTAATCATTCTTATTTGAGAATCCCTTGCAATGAATGCTGGAATCCAAGAATCCAATAAAAAATCCAACAAAACAGAATTGATGTAACCTGATGGGCAAAGAGCTGTCAACTCACAGTATCAGTAAGCCCCAAACCACAATGCTGAATTCTATTCAAAACTGTGCATATTTGTCAAGTGCTTGCTCAACTATGAGAGGCAACTTGTAAACAACATCATTCCTAGAAACACAGTGGTTACATTGAAGCATGGGGAACTTTATAGCTCTAATGTTCTCAACATTGTGATGAGCCAAATGCAATTTTCTCAAAAAAACATAGGACTGAGCCCCAGATCTATACCTTTGATAGTACCTTCCTTGAATTACCTTGTCACCAACGGCAAAGGACTCGCCCCACTTGCATTCAAATGGCTTAGTACAGATAAATATCTTTCTAGTACAAACAAGCACATGAAAATTAACTTTTTCCTCGTTATCAGAAGCAGCCGAAACAACAAAATTGTCCCCTAATTCAAGTAAGGATCCAAAATATGCACCATTGACATCAAACTCGTTCCAATTTTCCTCGTCAAATTCAACACTAATAACCCCTCAAATATAGCCAGGCTAGAACCTCCACTTCCTATGACCCAGTCCAGGCCAACTTTTCACAAGCCTCCCAATTTGACTCAATACAAGCAGGGCAAAAGCATGCCAAACTTCTTTTCAGGAGCTTGTGCACATCCAACTTACCTACAGACCAAATTTGATGCACATCTCGGCATCCCTTAATGGGTTCACAGTCGTACTCGGTCTCTTTGTCAACATCCTCTTCTAGGACATGCCAAAACATTCCTTGTACCAGTGTTCTCTCACCTGAGTAGCAAGATTTGGGCCTCACGCTCAACTTCTCCCGCAAGAACCGCACTACAGTCTTGGCATCCTCTAGTTTAGGGCCGTGTACATCAAGTTGAGCATTGTGCAAGTACCACTTCAATACAGCCCCTACGCCATTATGAGGTCCTTTTCCATGACCAGACCCAAAGAACGACCAAACACAATTGCAGCCATTAGTAATCTCTGGATATCCACTGACAAAGTACCATGGAATTTGGCTATTGAATTGCCCAGCACATCCGTCACTCCATATCCAATGATTTTTTGGAGTGAAGTCTCCCTCCAAAACTAAGTCCCAATGCATTTGTAGATAGTGCTGTACAGAATAGCTGTCATGTTTTTTATCATCACTGATGTAGAAGTAATACTATATGATATTCCAAGTACTCTTGTCCTCAAGATTAGGGTGTGGATTTTTGATCCAAGAGATTTGCACAAGAATACTCACTTGATAACTATGCCAATGCATGGATTGAACTTCATTATGGACCTCAAAGGAATAGTTTTTAGCAAAATCTATGATAGAAATCATGGTATCATCTGGGAAATTGGCAAGGCATGTCTTGAACTGGACATCTTTCCATTTTGCCACAAAAGTGTGTCGTGCAAATGCTTGCAGCTTTGGTTTCAAGTAGCTTACTAGCTCATCCGAGGTTGTTTCCTTGCAAAACCAATTGCAACTTCTTTCTCTCTAGTCCTTTCTTAGTGATGATAGTCTCAAGCGAGAAATGCCTCCACTTCACAAGTTCAACGTTTGATCCCTCCTCTTCCATTGGGCAAATGGATAAAAAATCTACACCACAATTAACACACTCTCCAAAAACACATTCCCTTGCATGCCACTCGCTGTCATCATTTTTAGGGCACAGTATGGCCTCAAGTATGGCTGTCACTCCAGAAAAGGTGCACACACTAGCACAGCAGTGCCCCTCAGCTGTAAATTGGCAGACGTCCTCAAAATCTCAGAAACAACCCTCCAAAGGATGCAACCCAATCTTCATTCTCACATAATTAAAAGCCACCCTCAACTCTTCCATCTCCACGTGATATATACAACAACAAACATTTTGTTCTTTTAGTTTCTTGACAAACCAAGGTTGAAAGGAATCAAACATGTGCTTGCCTATGATTACCCTTGGATTCGCTTCTTGGAATTGTAAATAGAACTCCATCTACCAGACAGACAGCACACACTATGGTTAATGAACTTTGACTACCTAAACCCTAAACCCACCCAATCATAGTCACTCATACTGCATCCCGACATCTCGCTAAGTTATTATAGCCCATGCAAGTACTTAGCCAGTTCTAGCACGTACCCTTAGCCACTACGGTTTCAAAAAAATTCTCTAGACTGAAGTTGAAATTTTGTTTGTAAAGTATATGAAGACCATGGCATGCACCTTAAGTCAACATGAACCAACCTAAACAGCATACAAGTTCACTACTATACCTACAATACATTCATAATACACTATGACTTCCTAAACCAACAAGATTCCATTGTTGTGCCTGCAAGATTGTAATACCCTCTATGATTGTGGACAAACTCCATCACTTTCACTTCCCCTATCCAATCCTGCATCTGACTTCATAACGGACCCTGAAAATACATATGAGTTCATGCTTCACCCCTTAGATACATATGTGCTACCAAATAACTTTAGAAATCAAGAGGACTCCATTACAGTGCCATGACATTCTCCTTATAATTCTGTCTGAACTCTATAATAGATCTAACTCCCTGTTCTTTCTCCTTGACCCTAACTATAGCCCCCAAGTTCCTCCAACCATTTTTGTATGATTCCGTATAAACCCTAAGCCATCTCTAACTCCTTGATACTTCCAAGCAACTGTACCTATACACCCAAAATTTCTCCTGACATTACAAGTCTACAAAGTTCAACACAATGACAAACAAATAGGGTTCCGTGCACTTTGAAAAACATACCCCTGATTCAAGCAAGTACTGGCAGTGGTGTCTCTCTCAAACACCGGGGGCAATCCAATGCTTCACAACTTCTTTGCGATTTGGACTTGCTCGAGTTTCAGCAATCCACCAGGTGATCATTGCTGCCTTCACAAAGTTGCTGGTGGCATCTCTTCTCATTTTTCTCACTGAGAGTGCCCACACAATCTGCTATGCACTCTCCATTGAACTCCGCCATTGCGTTGCCGATCGTACGTTGCGAGGGTGAACTCCCAACAAACGCGCCTTCTGTCTCTTCGATGTGGAAGCGCCTGCGCTGTCTGTTGCTGTTAAGATCACATGCTTTGTCACAAGGTCGGCCCTACATCTTGCATTCTTTACCTCCGACAGTGACTGCATCAAACCGGCTATAATTTCCTTCTGAGCCTGAAGCTGAGTTACAAGCCTTCAAGATTTTGGCAAAACAATGGTTGCAAGTCCATTTGACCACACTGCCTGCAAAACGGCTTCTTGGTGCACTAAGTCTCTAGATTTACTTAAAGTGGAAGACACAACATCAATGATGACTTGTGCATTCGACAAACATGTCTTTGATTCAATCTTGCCCCAGTTGCAAAGGAGTTTTGCCTCTCCCTGATCTCTTCCTCAACAACCCGTTTCTGCAACGCTGCCATAGTCCTTTTTCTATTTCTACAATCTTGTTGCCATTCTTGCTCCCTCTCCCTACAATCCCTTTTGTCAGGACCAGGACGTATGATCCCACTTCTTCTTGTGACTGCTCTGGCACTTCCCATTCCTTCTGAAACAATACAGATGTTGCCCAAAGAATGAAATCCCTGCCTACCCTAATCTGATTAAACCTACAGATTTTGATGGTAACCAAAGACCAAGTGACATACCCTATAAACCCTACAGATTGCTATCCACACTCAAGCAAGAACATTGGACACTTTTATTCCTAAATCTAACATTTCAGAGTCCCAATGCAACCACGAACACAACTCCATCAACAAACCCTAAACCACTAACGGAAACAGCGCTGGCCAACACATTCTCACGCAGATAGGAAGACAATTGTACCTGGCTTGAATCAAACACCTCACAAGACAAGTGCACCAAAGACAAAAACTCAATCTACAATCTCCAAAAGCACTAACCCTGAGACCACCTAACCCTAAAACTATAAACCCTCCACATCAAGAAGGGCAATAAAGCAAAATTGCTAGACACTCCTACACTAAACAACCAATGCACAAAGAAACAAAACTCAATATGCAATTGCCAAAGCACTGACAGACCAACAGCAATGACTTAAAACAATGAACCCTAAAAAAGGGTGAAACAATCTCAAGCAACACCGGGAGTAATCTGTACCCTAAACTAACACTTCCCAGGCTGAATCTGCCATAGCCCAAAGCAGTCACAACAGGATACGTGAACACTGTTGGACACTTGACCAAAATTCCATCGCCAAAGACACAAGTGCTCACAGAAGCTGTTGTGGGATTGCTCCCTCACGACAACCCTAACCCTAACAAATGGAATTTATCAAACGGACAGGTGACGTTACCCTACCATGCCTGCCCACTCTGGAAGACTCTGCTGAAACATTGCAATTTCTATTTTTGATATCACGCCCACCTGGAGATTTCCCTCTCATGCAAGGTTCTCCAAAAAAAATTGGAAGAAGACCTTTTTTTGACCCTTGTATGGACTTTGGAAACAAAGGCTGAAACCAAACCCATTAAAAGTCCATAACTGCACTTCTACAAATGATTCTACTTGAAAGGAAATGAATTCTAGGACTCTAAACCTAAGACACAACATATGGTAAGTTGATATTTCAAAAATATGTTCTTCTTCTTTATATAAAACCCCTAAACAAAATTACATTTACTGTTTGCCAGAGTCTATATTGAAACTTCAAAAGTCCCTAACTTCAACAATTTAAGATGATCTTCAAAAAAATAAAGCACAGTCTTCAATAAAATTAAGTTACCTATGTATGTACAAATTTTTACATGCAACCATGTAAGTTTACTATGTATATTTCATCTTGCAATACAATGTACTTCATGAAAATAGCAGTGTGACTAGAAAAAGTGAGCCATCCAACCGTGCATTCACCTAGATATACTGTAGTTAAATATTATCATAAAGAGGTACTAATGACAATGAACACTCAAGTCCAAAATTCTTTGTATCAATATCCTATGAAGGAAAAGCAAAAAAAATCTCGAAGTAGAAGAACTAGAAAAGTGCAGAATTGCAAGTAACCAGGTATTTTGACTTTTCAATTTGTAAAAAATAGGAAAAAGAATTTTCAAAGAAATAAAAAAAAAGAACACTTGGAAAGACTTCATCTTAAAGAGATTTCACTAAAAGAATGATCTTGAAATCATTTTTAATGTTCAGAATTGCACGTGCAGGGAGCCCTTTTTGCATGGATGTAGAAGATGTGAAATAAAATACATATAAATTTCCCTTGGAAGAAATATGACTTCCTAATATGGAAATAGACCATAGAAATTTTAGCTCTAAATCTTTAAATTTGGAGACTATAGTATTCAAAAATCCTAAATTCAAAACGTGACATATTATTTAATTGTTTTTTAAGCATAAAATTATTTTTTTTATTTTTTGAAAAACATGAGGTATGATTATCTTCAAGATAGATATCTCCACTAGAAATTTCAACTTCATGCAAGTCATGCTTTAAAAGTTATCTCAAAAGAAAGCTTCCGCACATGTTTTGTGACAATGTTCTAGTACCACTCTTTCTTGCAATGACTCACTAATCATTTTGAATTTCTAATTTTTCATGTTGAAATATTAAATTGAGGGTCTAAGATTTTCTTATAAAAACAACACTTAGTTTTCACTCACGAAAAAAATTATTAAGTGGAAGTAGGTTCAAGGTTGAAGAAAAAACTGAAATGTTAATAAGTCTAAAACAAAATTTAAACACATTACTCTCAACAGTGAGATTGTTCTAGCAAGAGATCTTATCTTTGTGAATCTTTTTTAGAAAAATTGTGAAAATTGAATTCAAAAATAAATTCTACAAGTTATTTTATCAAGAAGATGCTCTGATTGTCTAATAAATAAGATTGTCCATAACTAGTCCATATGGAATGAATCAAAGCCTCCCATCATGTAGACAAAAATACAACTGGTGAGAAAAAAATTTAATTTTTTTATTTTAAGTGTTTGTGGGGGTTTATTTTTCTTTGGCTTGCCACTAAACTAAAAATGGGCTTATTGTACCATACCTTTTGCTCTTGTGCACCAATTGAAATAAAAATTATATATCACAATATCTAATGTGTTTTTTTACCTTCACAAAAAATTTAGAAAATGATGACAAATATTGAAACCATATGAGCTTGCCTAAAATCTAATATGTTCCCTGAGGAAACAATGGGACTTTAAGGGTTTGAGGATCTATCTTTAGAAAAAATTTGGAATTTCTACAGGAATGAAAATCATTATTCATTTATACAAATATTCAAAAAATTAAAAATTAAAACAACATTAATAATAAAATCATAATCTAAAGGGGGTCCTAAGGTAATCCCGTGATCCATGATTTATAATATTCATTAGAAAAATTCTATGGCCTCTAGAAGGCCGCTCTAGAGTGACCAACCAAGCTATTAAGGTCTACTAAGGAGCCTATCTAAAGTGTCCAAAGTGCATTGTCCTACAATTTGATTTTTGCGAAAACTATCTAACTTTTGTAAAAGTTATTGATGTACTAATCACGATACATAGCACGGTACAAAGTACAGCTACAAGGCGTTGAATTGGCAATTTAAACTTATTTGTTCCACTTATGTCCAATTAAACCAAAATAAATGGCTATTGAAGCTAGTTGCCTACATCAACTAGCTTCAATAGCCACTTTGCTAATTTTGTGAATTAGAAGATGAGAAGAGAAGTTCTTTATGCAAAAGGAGTTAGTGGTAGGTCAAACAATCCATATAGGATATGTAAATTAGGATTTATAGGAACTCAACTTCTTATAGTTAAGTCAAATGCAAGAATTGTGCTTAAAGTTGAATTTTAAACCTCAATGAGCATAGTAGAATCATTTCTTTTAAACAATTTTGAACCAAATTAATGTCAAGAATTAAGTTAACTTTCCTTTCCAAAAATCCGTTTGAGATTTAGAGACTCCAATCAAAAGTTATGGCCAAATTTTATAGAGGAGTTAGAAGGGCAATTTTTTGGACATTTTCAAACACCCTCTTTGAATTTTGTCCATAACTTTAGTTAGAGACTCTAAACCTCAAGCCAATTTAAAAAAAATAAAATTCAGTTTAATTCCCCAACTTTTTTTAGTTCAATTTTTTTTCAAAAAATCTATTCTACTATGTCTAAATGAGGTTTGAAATTTGACTTTAAGCACAACTCTTATTTTAACTTACTTATGAGCAATTGAGCTCCTATTAAGCCTAATTCACTTATCCCTCATGGATTGTGTTAACTCCTAAAGGACCAACATGCGCTTTGGGGCAACATAAAAATTTTGGGCAGGTACGTATGATTAGAGGTTTCCATATTTTAAGCTGAAATTTTAATAGCAGATGGACGCAAGGAGTATCTTTCATAAGCACTAAATTTCATGACATTTGGAAATAGGAGTCAAAAGTTATGGCCAAATATGTTACTTTTTTTGTAACTAGGCAATCTGGGTAGATAAAAAAAATCACTTTTTTCAAAAATAAAAATTTGAAATTGGTTTTCTAGAGTTATATACACGTGGAAAGCTTTGAATCATTCCATTTCGACCAATGAGTCAAAAGTTATGAGGGTTTTTAGTTTGCGGGTAGTTATAGATTCTCTATTCTAAAATAAACTTTGAGGTTGTTTATTTAACTCAATTTTTTATTTCTTTTGAAAAAAAAAAATTCATAGGATGTAAGTTGTTTATTACAACATTACGACCATTGGAATTGACATTTTTCAATTCTATAATTAAATTCTTAACAATTTAGTATTTTGGATCATTCTCTACTTTTTTCTACTTACTAATTTTTATTGTATATGTTGTACAATATCAAATGATTTGAAAAATTTTAGGCATGTAGCCAACTTGTTTAGGAAAAAGAATTCAAAGATACACCACCATTTTGGACATTTTTTCATACAAATGTGACCTTGTGAAGTGCAGCTGCCTGTTTTTTGCAGGGATAAAGAACAAGGTTGACGAGACTCTACGTCCTAAGCAAAATTACGTCCATTTTTGGGACGTCCGGACATTTGGACGTCCAGACGTTGCATTTGCCATCGGATAATTTTAACGAGCGGACGGCTTACTAAAGCGGACGACGGTATACAATCACCCCATCCGACCCGACTGACGCCCCGTCTGCTAGGCCGTCCGCTGGTGTATATCTTATAATATACTATTGGAAAGGTATTGTCAAGAGCTTTCCAATGGTATATTATGCGTCCAATTTGGCCAAAAACTCCAACGGTGGAATCCTTCTAAAGATTGGGGTCCACCAAGCCGTCCGCCAATTTGTAGTCCGCCCAGCCGTCCGACTAGCTGTCCGCTTGTATGCCCGTCCGTCCACTATTATGTGCTTTACAATATACCACTGAAAAGGTGTTGTCAAGAGCTTTCCAATGGTATATTATGCGTCCAATTTGGCCAAAAACTCCAACAGTGGGATCCTTCCTAAGATTGGGGTCCGCCAAGCCGTCCGCCAATTTGTAGTCCGCCCAGCCATCCGACTAGCCGTTCGCCTGTGTGCCCGTCCGTCCACTATTATGTGCTTCATAAAACACCATTGAAAAGGTATTGTCAAGAGCTTTTCAATGGTATATTATGCGTCCAATTTGGCCAAAAAGTCCAACGGTGGGACCCTTTCAAAGATTGGAGTCTGCTAGTTGTCCGCCCCGTCCGCCCCGTCCGCTCAATGACCACTTGCTTGTCCACCTAGCCGTCCGCTTCAACTAAAACATTGGATTTTAAAAAGCATATATTTGCTTCCAAAGATTGCTATTCAATGCTACAAGCATCCAATGCAACATTAACCCCTAAAGGACCAAGGTGTTTTTCCTATCAAAAACCACTCAAAATTGTCATTTCTATTGCAAAGAGAAAAGAGTTTAAAAGTTGTTTTTCTTGCATATTCAATTGTAAGATGTTATACTTAACTAGTATATGAACATGTAGAAGAAATTTCAGAAACTTTCACCATTTAGATTGCAAGATATATGAATTTAAAGTGAAGAATACAAGTTTTTTGCACCTTGCTTGACTAGATTTTTTGGCTTTGAATCTTTTTAGTTCAAATTTTTTGCACTATAGACTTTGATTTTCTAATTTTTTATGTTAAGCAATTGAGTTAGGAATCTCTTAAAAAAATTCAAGATAAAAAGAAATTAATTTTCACTCATTAAAAAATTGTTAAGTAGAAATGGGTTCAAGATTGATGAAATAACTAAATTGTTAATAGCTTTTTGATGGAATTGAATCACAATAATCCCAACGGTGAGATTGTTCTAGCAAGAAAATCTAACCTTGTCTAATAATTTTTTGTGAAAAATTCTAAAAACTGCATTGAGAAACAAATTCTATAAGTTATTTTTTCAAGAAAATGCTTAAATTGCCCAAAAAACTAAGATTGTCCATAACTTTCTCATTACTAGTCCAAATTGAAAAAAACAAAGCTTCACATTTTGACAAAAAGATAATCTTTGAGAAAAAATTTGAAAAAAACTTAGTTTGACTTTCTGTGATTTTTTTTGTGCTGCCCGCCGAACTCCAATTTTGCTTATTGTGCCATAACTTTTGCTCCCGAGCAGCAATTAAATTAAAAAATATATATTCACAAAGCTCTCGCAAAAATTCACAATTCCAAAAAATTCCAAAAAAATATTATTAAAAATTGAGATAGTAAGGGGACAAATGGTCCTTTAGGGGTTAATGTATGCAAGAAAGGGTCCTTGAATTTATTTTTCAACAAATTAAAACCTACACAAAATAGTGAAACTAGGTTGCTTTGTTAATTAGGTTGCCTTATCTGAGATAATTTACCTCATTGATCAATGCTTGTTCCATATGGAGGTGCATGCTACTCTCTGAACTAAATCTTGAATTGGTGCACAAATCTATGCCATATACATGGCTTTAAATTGAATGCATCATAGCACAAAAGCTGTGAATATTTTTATAGTGTGGATTGTCAAGAAATTGGTATGAGATTACCTAATTTCACTATTTTGTGTACAATCTAAATCCTATACCTTGAACTCTATACCCTAAACCCTATATCCTAAATCCAAAATTTTGAATCTTACAATAGTGACCAAAAACATTGGCGCAATGTGCGGAATATGCTTGACCTTCAATCCTTTTTGAATGTCATTATCAAAATATACTATATATAAACCTCACAAACTTATTCATTTATGTTTTCAATGTGGTCCTTGATTTCTTTATCAATTATTATGTGCCAATGTACAATGTGGAACATGCAACTATAACTTCAAGTATTCCCTTAAGTTTTATTGTAAAATACATTGATAGTCTGAAACACCAAAGTATACATAGTACAAGCAATTGTATTAACTTATTATTCTATTAAAAGATGCTACTAAAATGCATTAAGCACTTCAATGAAATTTAATGTACGTAGTTTAATGTAGCTCAAGAATAAATATTGCATTCACACGACAAAAAAATAATTAATGTTATTTTCCTATATCCTTTATATATATATTTACACACACATATATATTTGCATCTTAATTTACAAACCATCAACAATGTATCCCATACCAAAAATATTGGTGCTTTGGTAGTCAAGAAGGTGATTGATCTCAAATACGATGACCCCTCATATACAACAATTATGGACCTCATTTATGTACTTCTACATTATAAATGATATCATTAATTCATATTGTTGTAATATGCAAATGCAAAAGTGTGAAACATGCAATCCTGATTTGAAGAGGATTTGAACTTAGGCCTTTGGGTACATGCCAAATTCAAGGGATTAGTATTATTATATTACAACTATACAAGCAAGTTTATAATTTTCTTAGATGGTGCTATATTGGAAAAATGAATAATCACCCATGTCCACGTGAGCTCGTTAATCTTTTCAAGACCAAACATGTATATTATGTAATATTCATTGGTTTTTCAAAATAATTGCGTTTTAGAGCTTCAAAGGGAGATATGGATTTCACTGGAGTAAATCAATAGATTTTCATTGAATAAAGAAAAATACTTGCATGCTTGTGATCTAAATATGATGGCATTGAATATCAATTAAATAAATAATTAATATTTGTATTTTAGAATATATTATTATAGTGAATCTTATGAATCTATTCAAAGTTCCGGATAGGACATTAGATTTGTGATAAGGACTCTTAAAAATATTGGGTGATTCTTGGTCCTAAACTAGTTTACAACTTTTTGGATTGTGAATCATTCTAAGAATCAAGGGTGGGTATGCCGGACATATATTACCCACCACAATAAAAGACTCATTCTACCTTAGGCAATGAATATGCATTGTGGATTTTTTCAAAATTTTACGACATATGTTTTAACATGTATTAATGTCATCACTCCTAATTTTACACAATATCACTTTGTAGTATAGGTACCTTGAAACCAACAATTGTACTTTAATGATTACAACTAGATATAATCACAAAAAATAGTTTTATTAACTTCACAAGAAAATTTCAATACTACTATAAATATCAACTAAATATGACCAAAGGCATTAACATAAAGAGAATTTTAAATGTATGCTACAATTTGATAATCTAAGAAATGTAGTAACGATAAGAAATTGTGCATATACAAATCATTTTATAGAAAGTTATATAATCAATCTACAAATTTGGAGATTACAATATTGATTGAATTGAAAGAAGGAAAACTATATGGTTAGACTCTTAGTAATATTTATTAATCAAGCATACTAAGAATTTAATAATACAATTGTAAGCAAGCCACTTGTGTTTTTTGAATAATGACCAATTTGATCTTTTTAGGTGAAGATAAGAACTCCAAGAGTGTTGAAGATTACAAGAATTAGAATAATGGCTAGCACCCAAACTTTGGAGTGGTCCCCTTGCTGAAGTTTGTCCAAATTAGACGTATGATATACCATTGGAAAGCTCTCAATGATATCTTTCTATTGGTATATTATGAAGCATACAATAATAGATAGACGGCTAGGCGGATAGGTAGATAGTCGGACGACTTAGTGGACCCCAATCTTTGAAAGGGTCCCACCGCCGGAGTTAGTGGCCAAATTGGATGCATAATATACCATTGGAAAGCTCTTGACAATACCTTTCCAATGGTATACTATGAAGCACATAATAGCGGACGGACGAGCACATAGGCGGACGGCTAGTCGGATGGCTGGGCGGACTATAAATTGGCAGACGGCTTGGCGGACCCCAATCTTTGGAAGGATCCCACCGTTGGAGTTTTTGGCCAAATCGGACGCATACTACACCATTGAAAACCTCTTGACAATACCTTTCCAACGGTATATTATAAAGCACATAACAGCGGACGGACAAGCACACAAGTGGACGGCTGGGTGGACTACAAATTGGCGGACGGCTTCACGGACCCCAATCTTTAGAAGGATCCCAGCGTTGGAGTTTTTGGCCAAATCGGACACATAATATACCATTGGAAAGCTCTTGACAATACCTTTCCAATGGTATATTATAAGATGTACATTAGCGGATGGACGGCAGACGAACTGGCGGACGGATGGTGGACGGGGCGTCGGTTGGGTCAGTTGGGGTGGCGGATGGGGTGTCGATCGGGGGCAGATAAGTAGGACTGACGAGCCGGGTGGCCGCTGGTGATGCACAAAATTTACCGTTCACTCTATAAATGTAAAATTCAGATGTCACGGGACGTTCGAGGGGTAGCGGACGTTGGACGTTGGACGTCCCGACGCAGCCACGGACGCCCGGACGTCCGGACAGCCCTGATAAAGAAAGGATTTTTGCCAATTCAAATGCTAATATCTTCCTATCCGCATGGTGGAAAATTTTGAAAGTTTTTCCATATCTTCTAAAATTAGTTTACTATAAGATCCTACGGTTACATGCCTCAAGAAATAAATTCAAAAATTTGGTACTTGTTCTAAAAATGGCAGTTTTGGAGTGTTTTTGATGAAACCATAGTCATGGAATTTTAGGGATTAACTAGAAATATCCAACTTGAATAAAGTGTTTCTCTTTTTGTATTCAATCTCACCAAATGTCCATAAAATAAGTGTCTCACATTGGCATCAATTTTTTTTTCTTAAAGTAGACGGTCATTGGAATATTTTGGACATTTACTTGTTTTTCCACAACTTATTTAGTTTGCAAGGAGCATCCAAGTTTAAGTTATTTAGAAATAATGGTTAAGGTGATTTAAAAGACTTTAACTCTGATTATTAAACACTTGTATTTGGATTTTGAACCAGTGATAGTCAAACCAACAAAAGCTAAGCTAGTATAGGGGAAAGAAACTCCTAAGCCAAAAAAATAATAAACTTTGGGGTCCTAGGAGGGCTACGGAGCGGCACTCTCACTAGTAGAAAACGCAGGAATTTTAACAGAATTTTGTTGATTTGATCGCATTGTCTCGGTCACTGTTTTATTGATTTCAACAGAAACTTGTTTTATTTTTAGTCTAATAGTTCACATTCAGAAAATCCTTACTGCTTTTGTTTGACTTTGTGTGAAAACTTAGTTTGTCTTTAACCTTTGATGGGTATTGTCTTCCTTCAAAAGCTCATCCCTATCAACGCAAAGTCCACCATGTTGGGAATCTTCTCCTTCTGCACCTAACTTCAAAGAGGACTACGTATATATATATATCATGTGGATAATTGACGGAACTAAATAAGACCAACAAAGCCATGGTTTGAAGATTAGATAGCCAACGCGACCTTACTATTAAATGCATGTCATTCACATCAAAAACAGAGAACACTTCACTCAATCTCACATCCAGGAATAACACATGTTCATTGCACTCTTTCATTCTTTTTGAATTCATCACTCCACATCTCGGACTTCTTGGTAAGAAAAAAAGAGAGATTAGAACTGCTAAACATTGAACTACATATGAAGCCCAAGAAGCCCTTGCACAAATGAGAAGGAAGTTGTCCAATTGATGATACTATCATTGAAATGCTTGCTCATTTATCAAAAGCATTGGGTATGAAGCACAAAGTATTGTATTGAAGAAGCACTTTAGAAGTCTTCTAGAATGTGAGAACCAAATCACAAAAGTGCCCATTGCATTGCTAAATGAGACTAAGTTGGAATGAAAAGTGGTGGATGAAGAGTTGAAGATTACCGTGAAGATTACTCTACAAATCTTTAAATCCTCCATACAGAATTGATCTAAAATAAGGAAATTGTCAAAAATTGACAAAAAATTGATTGAACTGGAATAAATGCCCAAATCAACAAAACTAGTACTCTACACATGCCAATCCATTGGTTTGGACAAAAACTTGTCAATTTTTTGTCATAAAGGACACTAGATCCTTGTAGTGTACCAACAAGATTTGAGGGCAGTAACTTTGAGGGCAGTAACTTTGAGGGCGTATAAAATTTGGATGTCAATATTTTTGGTTCAAGCAATTTGGTCAAATTGCATATAAAGATACTAATTTTAATGAAGTTATAGAACTCTTAATTTGAAGTTAGTAAGAGAAAGTTGTAGGCTTGGAAGTAAAATAGTGGTGAGCTACCTTTGAATTCAAGTGAGCGTACTTTGAACGGCTATTAAAATTGGAAAATAAAAGATTTTGGCTTAAAATTTAGAAGATTTATAGAAATTTATTTTAGCTTTGTGAAAAGTTATCACATTCAAATTTTGGAGTGAGGAAGTGAAAAAATGTAGAGCTGTAGCCAAATCTAGGACTTTGAGAGAGTCTCAACTTTGATGAAAAGTAAAGAATATTTTTTTTAGTTTTTAAAGCTGAGATTTTAAAAGGATGTAAATAACATAATTTGCTTTCCATAAAGATATGATATGATTAATTTGGAGCTTTTATGAGACCAAAACGTGCTCTAAAGTAGAGGGATGTACAGCTACCTCTAAAATTGAAAGTGTCAACTTTGACACGCTATAAAATATAGATTGTACAATATTTTGTTAGCTCTCCCAAAAGCTAAAACATGCTTGATTTAAATTTTTTATGCAATTGTGGTATTCGTTTGAAGGCTGACTATGACTTCAAGGGTTTTATAAGGGTTTGTGGTATTGCACATGACTTATACAATATTAATATATGGTAAATATGAATATGGATATACTTGATTTACATGTATTATACACATATATATATGTGACATTTATATGGTATCTATGTATGATATATTCCCTCCATCCCAAAATGATCTTTTTGTGAGACAAAAATATTCTAGATTAGGGCTTAAAAATAACAATTTTAAATCTTTATTGGAGCTATAAGTAGAGTTTGATGCACTCCTATCCTTCTAGAAATTTCAGTTTTGGATTAGTTATCAAAATTTAGTTATGCAATAGTGAAGAGTCGAAATTTTTTGGCCATTTTGGAGGAGCATCACTAGCCAATCATTTTGTGAGTTCCCACAAAACTTGTTGCCTCTTGCCTTTCCGCATGTATAATATTCCAGCTTCTCTATGCCGTGTCATTTTGTCTTCTACCTTTAATGCAAGAAGTTGAAAAGCAAAAAACATTGTACAATATATTAATCCCTAAGTGGTTTTGAGTGTCTTTCAATACATCTATACAATATTGTACTTAATGTGAGTGCAATATTCACAGCCTTGCAAGTGAATAATTTACTGTCCATTTAATTTGTTTTTATTTTTTTGATGAATATACACTGAAGTCTTCTATTGAAACTGCACACTTCTTGGTTGCATTGGACATGTTATCAACTTTGTAAATATTGTGAAGTTGTATCTCTAGTACACATATTTATCTAAAAATACACACTTCATCATGTTTGGCAGTATTTCATTTCAACATCGAGCATCACAATATTTTTCTAAAAAAATATGAAAAGCAATGACTACTGCACCTTCAATTTTATAGCTTGTATATTTGGCCAATACTTCATGGAAGTTGGCACATAAGGGTTGCATATGAATCCAGAGGACACAATGTGTTCCCCAAACCACTTAGAGATTAATCAAACTAGGTATGGCATAGTTGTTAAAATTTCAACAATAACAAATCCTAGGCTTTAAGCATAGGTAGAGCAATCTGGATGCTCCAAAGTATTGATCCAAAATAGGATGGGGTGATTGCAAGAAACACCTCTCCTATTTTCCGTCACACATTCAATGCAGAAGTTGATTTGTGCCATAAGTATTGAAAAAATGATTGAATGAACGTAAAATTCTAAAATAAGCTTTCTATAGCAATAGAAAATGTACTTGAATTATTTCAATTTGTTCAAAATTAATTCAATAAGTGAGACTGAATTTTGAATATATGTCACATACAGTGTGGGTGTTTTTTTAAACTATCATATACATAGTACCTTTTTTGAAGAGTTACGGAGTCAAATTTTGGAGGCTAGCACTTCTAATAGAAATATTTTTTCAGGAGAGGCATTTCCAAAAGCATGTTCCAAATGTATTTTGCACTGATCTAAAGTGTGCTATATTCAGATTGAATTTATGTAGAAATAAAAAATAGTTTTTTAGTTTTAGCTCTGATCTTCCTTTTTTGCACTAAGTTGGCAACAATGGCCACTTTTTAAGTACATTTTTCAAGTGCATGTTCTAATTTTAGAAATGTGAAATGTGAAAGTCCCATTTTTTAGCATAAACTACAACCTATGGCTCAAAATAGTATTGCAGGGTACACATAAAGACTCAATAGTACTTGTAGGGGCTTGTATTGCCTCCAATCTGGCAATCCATAGATTGTTTCTATGGAAAATTATGTATTGCCATCTATCCTTGCCATCCAATAATGAACATCAAGTGTTATTAAAATAGTAGATTTGAAATCCAATTGACCATCCAGATTTTATAATCCATTGACCCAATAGTACTGAAGATGACTTGTAGTACAAATAATACTTAAAGGCTGAAAATAAAAAATGCAACAAATAATATAAGTATTTCTTGCAATCACCCAATGCTCCAAATTATTGATCCAAAGTAAACTACAGTGCATACTTGCTACAACTGCATCTAAATTTAATAGCTAAATGGAAATTCAGTGACTCATTAATGGCTACAAGAAAATTCTCTCAAGTTTATCATTGTATAGTAGAGTCTATTTCATTTACAAATAGCCGATTTAAGGCATTCAATTTTTATTGTACAATATGTAGTGTAGATAGCCTAGTTGTTCTTTAAATGTTTACTTTTTTGGTATATATTTGATGGTTTTTGAGTGTGATTGTTGAGTTTTTATCATCTTTGCGGACCAATTTGGGGTTTTTTGTATATGTTTTTACCAAGTTGGAGTGTAGTTGTAAGTATGATTTTACTTAAGTCAGCCCAATTAGGAGTTACTTGGGGTGAGTTGATGGGTGCATTGTCTTGCGGATTTCCTAGTTGGTTGGTCAAAGTTGGTAGGTTGTGTGGTAAATCCAAGTTGTGATTTAGAGAGTTGGTGAGTTTTCCGAATGGATGGTTGTTGCGGTTGAATTCCGAGTCGGTTTGCTAACTGTCAGCCGGCTTGGTTCCTATTTGGTCTGTCTTTCCGAATTGGAAGGGACCCAGTGTCGAGTGAATGCTGTGAGTCCCAGCCCAGAGAGTGCTGCGTATTTCCTTTGTGTTTATGTGTGTGTGTGATTGTGTGTGTGTGTGAGTGAATTGTGGAAGTTTGTTTGTGCTAATTGATTGTTGATTTGTCATGGAGGAGAGTCGAGTCCGAATGGGGTGTTACGGGCGTGATTTCCTAGTCGGGTGTGTGTGTCGGTGTCGGTTTTGAATTCCAAGTCGGAACTGTGTTTGAATGTGTCTGTGTCCTAGTCGGAATGCTTGCGTGCCAGTGTATGGCAGTGTGATGTGCAGAAGAGTGGAGATGGAGCGATGTGAAGTTTTCCAAATGGGTAGTTGAAGCTGATAAGTTTAGCAAGCCCAATTTGGAAATTATAGAATGATGGCAATGAAGTGTAGTAATTGGAGATTAAAAGTAGAGTTTAGTTGCTAGATCCTAAAGTTGATGTTGAGCGGTATTGTTAAATCTGTAATGGTGATTTAATCACCCAATTTTGGAAATTAATATGAGTACATTTTTAGCCTAATTGGTGTGATGTTTGAGTGATTGTGAATTTCTTAATGTTAAATCCTAATTGTATGAATGTATGGAATTCCAGTGTTATTAAGATTAGTGATGACCAATGTGGAAATTATTTATACTTATTTGTTTGTTTGTTTGATCCAAGTTGGGTTTGTGAATGTCATTGTAGTATAAATTAAAAATCCAAATTGTAAGTCAGTCAGATGAGTCATGAAATAATTTATGTGAGCCTGTTTGATAAGTTGGTGTATGTTAAATCCAAATCGGAACATAAGAGTGATGCTGTGTCCAAGTTGGAATTATTTAGAGCTTGAATGCTGTTTGCTGTATCCAATTTGGTTTGTGATTTGTGAATGAGATTATATGCTGAAAGGCCAAATGGGACGCGGAAGTTGAAAAGCCCAAGTGGGTAGAAAGGAATGTGTGGTTCCCGAATCGGAGGCAAGGCTAATCTGACTAGAAAACAGTCAATTCCTAGTTATAATTTTGATAAGACTGGTCCGAATTGGAAAAGGATTGCTGAAGCTATATAGTCCGAATCGGAAGTTGTTGCAATCAGACTGCAAGGCTGGTTAAAGAGTCCAAGTTGGAAAGATAAAAGGAGTTTAAAGTAAAAGATGAAAAGAAATTAAAGATAGAAAAGATTAAATACCAATTTGGGAGATTATCTTAACCCTTGTGGCCTTTAAGAGTGGAGTGTGAAATTTAGCAATTAGATTCACCATGTGAAGAAAAACATTTATGCTTGTGGTTAAGGAACAAATTTTCTCTATATTTTCTATAATTGCAATGGCTCATTTGGTAATTAGAAGTATTCCTATTTAATAGCCTCCCTTGGAACGAACTTTACTATTAGCCTTGGGTTTTGTTTAAATATAATTTGATGACCAAAGCTTATCTACATGTAGTATAATTGTTATATTTTGGTAAGAATAATTATTATTGCATCCTTATGCAATCCCAACCAAGCATACCAAATTTTAGCTTCCAAAAAGAAAAATGCCATTTTTGGTGAATTTTTGAAATAAATTTTTATGGTTTTACATAATGTTTTACTGAAAAGAATTGATGATAAAGTTTTAAAGTTTGATTGTAGATATTTGTAGGGAACATTTCTGCGCAAGCATCTTCCAAAAAGTCTTGCAATTCCTTCTATAGAGACTTCAATGTTGAGGTGACAATGTCCAAATGTTGTAAAAATAGATATTGCTTTATTATGATGAGATTTTTCTATTTTCCCTTCATATGGTAACCAATTTTCCACATTTGAGCATGTGGTACAATTATTATGACAAAATCTAGTTAAAATATAGAAATACCTATTTCACAAAATTTGGTCATATAACACTTTATATTGAATCTTTACCAGGAGCTTCTCTTTTTGTTACTAAATGGGTGTTTTTTTAATATGAAAGATGTGCATATGCAGGTTCCCTACACATCTATGCAATCAAATTAAAAAAATTCATCACCAATTGTTTTCAATGAAATATTATGTAAAACAATCAAAATTGACTTTACAAATTGATCAAAAATGGAATTCTTCTTTTTTGAAATTGAAATTTGGTATGCTTTATTGGAATTGCATAAGAATTGGATTTTAATTATGCAAGACGAAAAATTCCATTTCTTTTCTATACTATGCAATAAAAAATGGAATGGCTCACATCGACAGTTTATAAATGAAGTAGACCTTATTGTACAAGCATCTCACTACTCTTGACATTCTAAGAAAGTGTGGGGCCCTTCTTCCACACTACATTAGGAAGATCATTTTGGGACACAAAATTAAGGCCAACAAGATCATTTTGGGACGGAGCGAGTATATAAATATGTACATACTTGACTTGTACATATTCAATTGTTAATATGTGGTATTTAGACATATTGTATACAAAGTAGTATACATATGTATGTGCGTGTGAATGCACACATACATACATGAAGTGCATCAACTTTTGAATGCAAAACATGGATGAAAAGATGGGATGAAAACAAGAGTATTCATGTGATGGATAAAATTGTCACTTTGTGATACTGTGCATATACTTTAGTAGAAATACATGTGAATATAAAAATAATCTACTTCGAAGGATTCTAGAAACCCTTGGCTAACCCTGTCGAGAAATTTGAATGATGTCCAGTACAAAACCTTGGCCTCAAAGAAACTGTGGAAATCCTTCTAGTATAACATGCAGCACCTGCAACAAACGTAATTGCACCAAACAGAAATTGTACCAGCAGCTCAACCTCCAACCGATTGACTGCCAGTAATCACAATCTTGTCCAATATGTGTCATATAACAGGTTCGCATAACGGTTTGCAACACTATAGAATCAACGTGCCTATCTATAACCAATCTAACCAGTATTGTAGGTAGGTTCAAAAATAAAAAACCAATCCGTGTGGCAGAAAGATAATGGATGTGAGCACCTACTGCTTCACAAGAGCAGACGCTCCCAATTTCGTTATCTTTCTCTAGTCTTTCTTCTCATTCTAAGCCAGATTGGGGGCACCAATTTCAAGCATAAAAAAACAATGGTGTGGCCCGTGTCAACAACGCAATACCTGTATGTTAGTACGTACGTTTCGACTCCGCAGAGAAACATTTCAAAACATGTAAGTCGATTTCAGCAACCAAATGTCCAGCCCATGTCTAGCTCTTCAAGCGTGCCTTGACATATGGATTCTCTAATTGTTGTTCGACCTTGCAGTAAATGCAACGGAGATTGCATCCCCAAAAAATATGGCCGCACCGTTCATAGATTTCGGTTGTGAACATGTAGTCACCCTCTACGACATCTCCATTGGTAACCAGTTCCAAAGCTTGGTGAGCATAAAATCGAATGTCATTCTCGCGATTCAAAACACGGGTGAGAACCGAAAGAGCTCCAGCGTCAACAACAGCTTTGTGCGTGGAGTATGTCATACAAATGTTGCGAAGTGTTGCCGCTGCGTGGAGACCACAACGGTTGGGGTCACCTTTGTCAATGCAACGAAGGAGGACAGGAAGGCCGCCAGATCTCACGATGGCATGCTTTGTGCCGTCGAGGTTAGCCATAGTGTACATGAGTCGAATGGCCATATCAAACCGCGGGCTCAAAAATGGCTCAGTCTTCACCATAGAAATAATTCGTGCCAGCCCGAAAGAGGCACGTCTCTCCTCCTTGTTATTTGGGTGAAACACAGAAGTGGGATCCACGAGCATACCTCGCATTTGCAAGCTCTGCATCTTCAGATTGCCTTCCGCCTCAGGTTCACCGTTGGCATCTCGAGAATTGCTCTCAAAACGATCTTGCAGTTCACGAAGGGATGGCGGCAGGTTCATCACTCTTGTATTACTTACATCGAACAATGTCAGGCTGCCCTCTGTCACCAACTTGTCCAGCTCGTTCGGTACAGTTACCAGTTGATGGCAAGCTGCGAAGCAGAAGGAGTTGACTTTATCCAGCTTCACAAATTCTGCAGGGATCTTGGTGATAGCACCACATGCAGCGAACGAAAGATACTTCAACTTACTCAAATCACCCAAAGCCTTCGGTATCTCCATTATATTCAGCATGTCACATTCCAGCCTCTCCAAACTGCTCAGCTTTCCAATCGCTTCAGGAAGAGCTCTAAGCTGGTTGCAGTCATTCAGGCATAGATAAGTCAGACTCGTCAGCTCTCCAATCTCAACAGGCAACTCCACTATCCCGCAGCTTTGCATGTTCATTTCCAGCAACTTCTTCAGTTTGCCAACCTCAGCCGGAATTGCAGTCAGAGAGGAACACCCGGCCATGTTCAGCTTCTCAAGGCTCTTCAGCTCACCGATCTCTCGTGGCAATCGCTTCAGGCCTAAACACCAACTTAAATCCAGCTTCTCCAAACACTTCATGTATCCGATTTCTAGAGGTAGTGACACCAGATTCAGATTCGACGTCAAAAATAGCATGCGTAAATGCGTCAAATATCTGAAAAGGATGGCATCGCTCGGGTGGAATGTCTTTATCTCACTCTTCGCTATCACCATCTTCTCGGTCTCAAAATCTCCTGATCCCACATTCTGAGAAATTCCCCACCCCTCTGGTAGCCTGCTATTGCTCATCCCCCATGCGAACAGTCTCTTCCTCTCCTTCGGAGGTGGCGCTTGAACTCTCCGCACAGCAAGGGTTCTGAAGATGTCGTGCACACGGCAACAGTAGCCATCCATCTTTACCAAGCACCTCTGGTCCAGTTCCTCAAGTATCTTGTACATCTCATCTTCAGTCAACCCTGGTTTAGCCCACAGGTCCATGAGCACAGAAATTTCAATTTCCTCCTGCTCAGCAAATGCTGCAAAGTCCAAAAAGCAGTCTTTGAGGCTGATTTTATCGCCAGATCCGAAGTGCCACTCAGGGAGATCATCATAGCTGATCATCAGTTGCTTCATCAACTTCTGGTATATTGTTTCATCAACTCCTGGTATATCGTCCGTGATGTGCTTCAACCGATCTCGAGCCTCTTCCCAGGACTCAATATATTCGACGCCCCATAGACCAGCACCAATAGTCGCGAGAAGGATTGGCATTTTGCCGCAAGCATCAATCACTTCCTCCACAGCAGTTCTCAAGGGTTGTTCCGTAGGCAAGGTTTCATTCAAGAATGCCTTGCAACAGAATAACTTCCTTGCATCCATCTCGTTCAGTACATCCAGTTTTTCAACTTGAATATTTGTATCGAGCTTCTCCAACTCCGCAGGTTTCCGACTAGTTATAATACACTTACTCCCGGGAGGTAACGTACCCAAAAATGGGTCTCCAAGCAAGTTGTCCACATCCTCCTTCTCCCAGACATCGTCTAAAATTAGAAATATGCTTCTCATTTTTGATAGTTTTTGCTTGAGCTCCTCTAGCAAAAGCGCCTGAGTGTCAAACTTCATCGAAGGCATCTCATTGCAAATTTTTGAGATCAATCGCCTCTGGCGCTTGACAATGTTCGGGTTCCTTTTTAATGTTACCCAGTACACTCGATGATCAAAAAAATATTTGATATACTCATCCTCAAACAGGGACTTAGCCAACGTGGTTTTACCTATGCCGCCCGTCCCTGAAATTCCAAAGCTCTGGCTTTTAAGTCCACCTGCAACTGTATTCCCCTTCGTTTCTCTTGACAACAACCAATTTTTGAGTTTCTCTCGATGGAGGTCTTGCCCAACGATACCGTTGCCCGCATTTTTCGCCTGACCTGCAACGAAACAGTTCACAAAGTCACTAAGTACTCGCACGCAAGCTAAGTGAAGAATTTTTAATGACCACTCCGAAAGAAAATTTAGACCCCCAAGGAACAATTTCGCAATACTTTTTGGAATTGACAATGAGACGAACTTCTGTCCGTGTCAACTCCTAGAGGGATAGATAACTACCAAGGTTAGAAGTACAGATCATATGATATTTAATGAGTAGCTCCATAATCTCAATATAATCATGGCCTTCTCTTCACTTTGGTTGAAAGCACTCAGCAGAGAATTTGCTTACCAGCTGAACTCTCCGAGGGATCTTTTGTTCTCCAGAAGAGCTTGCCAGTCAGGTTGAAGTGGGTTTGTGCCACCTGATACTTGAGCTCCTTTTTCTTGCCTTTCAAAATAGCCGCAGTATTCCTGATAAGCATTTTGTTCGCCATCGTTGCCATAGCTATAACATCTTCTTTTTCATGGTTCCGAATAATCACATTGCAGAGTGCTTGAACAAAGTATGTTCCAGAATTTGGGTCTCGCCAAGACTCGTTTCCTTCCTCTGTGGAAAATACCACCAACGAGTCCTTCCCGGGATTTTTAATATACTCCACAACACTCACTCGAGATTGATTCTGATGTTTTGAGTATTCTCCCCGACAGGAGTCAATAAAGAATACTTTTGGGATTCCCTCCAATGCATCACAGGTCATCAACGGCTTGAGGATGTCATCATAAATGTACACCTTGTTATCCGAATTGTCATCAATAGCTTCAATGTAATGGCCACGCTCGTCGGTGTTACCATGTGCGCTTACGAAGCATACAAAACAATCTAAGGCTTCCTCAGGTTTGGTCGTCGATATGTTTCTCACATTTTTCATCAAGACTTTTGCTTCCTTATCCACATATTTAGTTACGTCAAAGCAAAGTGTACTGAAAAGAGTCTCCAACCTTCCCAAGTCTTCTGCCGCTCCAGAGCGCTCCTTGCCTTTTTGGGGGTAATTCACCATACTGATGAGGATTGCATCGCCTCGCTTCACTTTAGTGTTCCCAGCTGCACTTTGCTCCAAGAATCGGGATGGGTATTCACATGATGACGCCTAGAGCACAGCACAAACAAACCACCATGAGGACGAGTTAATCCAGTGCACTGAAGAAAATAGGATGACTTCTAACGCTGGAACCTCTTGTCTGAAGGTTTCTTTGAGCATCCTCATGATCATAATGAACCTCGAATACAGGAAATGATACATCAACCTAAAAAATAACAAAAATCAAATAATGTGTTAAAAATTCATAAAACCAAAGAAATACGTTCAAATTCGTTATGGAACAAGTCAAGGTCTTCATGAACAACATAGAAAAAGGAGAGAATACGTACCATGTTCTTACCAAACTGTATAAAGCTTCCACAACCAGCAACAGTCTGCTCTGATGAAATGAACGAAACTCTCCCGCTTCAAACGCTCGTCGCTCATTCGGCGCACAAGGAGGATCAATCGTAGCCTCCAGGTAATCTGCCGAGTCGTGACTAATTCTTCGCTCAGTCACCGTTCCAAGCTCTTACTCCGGACTCTAAATTGAGTATAAGACTGCAAAACCGGATGCGGATGTAAATGAATCTAACAGGTAAACGAATTCTATACTGAAAACTAAATCAAAATTTAAAAAGAAAAAGAAAACCCGTAAATGCGCAAACTAATTCTTCAGCAGAAAAAGAATCGCCTTGTCCTAGCCGGCCTGCTTTCAACCGGTGCTGCTCAGACGTCGCGCTAACGACAACTAATGGTAAAATAGTTGGTATCCATTCCAGTACGGAAGGAACTGGAGTACTCAAATCCCAAACAGTCACGGCCTCATCTGCTCAGACTCCGCCTTTTCTCGCTCTATCACTCGACTTTCTGCGTGAGCATATATCACCACGATGAAAGACTTGCAAGGCGTGACGTGACACATAACAAACCCTAAACTAGATAACACTGGAACTCTTAACCACGCTCACGGTTCATCTACGTCGTGATGCTGGAAACAAGAAACATTGGATATGGATTCACGGAAAACGGGAGTTCAAAGATACAGACTTGAAAGAGCAGGCAAAAGAGCAGCAATCCACGAGAACGGCAATCTAGGAAAAGCGTGGCAGAGAGGTGTAGCACCTTGTATAGAGAAATCGTAATGTAACCCAACAACTCCAAGTGGCCGAAGGGTTCTACACGGAACGCGCCATTCCACATTATTTACCGACAAAAATGCTTCATTTGTCAATGCCGACAGAACGAGTCCAACCCAAAACAGAACCCCGGTAGGCGAGTTCCACATGGCACCCTATAATTTCGTGCAAGGGCTGGCCCGAGTCCAAAATTTTCAACTTGGGGAAAACTGTCGAAATTATTATTTCTACCAATAATCAAATTTGGAATATTTGAATTCATCTTTGGAAACAGAGACCCCGAATTAGCTTCCAGCGGTCGAGAAATACACAAACGACTACCACAAAGAAGGGGAGCAGATATTTACATTATCCAGCAAGGTGAAAAATTTGGAGTCGGGCCCGCCCTGGCTAATATGGGCGCTGTCTGTAAATAGAATGCACTGTTCCCGAAAGTGTGGAATCTGATCACCCGTGGCTTTGTCGTGCTGTTCTCAAGAGTGGGTCCAGTACTTCAGTTCTTCAATCAACTCCAAGTCTCCGACGTAACTACAAAGTTGTCTGTAATAGCAACATTTGTCTGCAAAAAGCAGCTGACCAGTCACTACCACACCATGTCGTGTACCGACACAAATGCTACTCCAATAGAAGTAACAGAATCTCTTGCAACCCTATGAGCACCCGCCACAGCGACGAGGGGAATAATTTCGCACTATGAAATGAAAGCACAGTGTGTTACTATCAAACAGGACCGAACGACAGAAACTAGATAGACGTTTCTTTTTTGGAGTCTTTTTTTTCTCTCTTTTGTCACTGTTGCAGGCCCGGGTTACTCGATACTAATTTTTAGTGATACCAAGGGACTTCAGCACTAGTCAATTTCACCCTGAAGTTAAGGGATTCTATGAAATCTTGGCTAATCGCTAAAGGCTACTTGCAAGAGGGACACACCGACACAGAGCTCAAGACTTCACCGGAAATTGGGCCCAAATTGAGAACAGGGACAGAGTTCCTCGGTTGAGCTTGCAGTGGAAACACAAAGAAACGAAACCGTGGGAGCCCACGGAGCCCAATGGAGTCCAATAATGCACAGGGCACAAGATCCTTAGGAGCTACTCCATCCATCGGCACAACAACTAAGCCATAATAACAGTACGTGGAGACACACTTGCCGAGTGCCACGACACAGGCAATGATGGAGCACACTGGTTGGCATTTATCGTAGCTGCTTAGGCCTTTAAAAAACTTGTTTCATTTCTCGTTGCTCCATTGCCCTTGATGCCATTGGGTGGACTCTTCCCATAGCAAACTTGCATTGGCTGGAGGTAAATTTGGAGTTGGTGCTAGTGAGAATCGCTCAGCAACAAGTTAACATTCCAGTAACAAGTGCCGTTTCCCTCGAAGAAGCTCTAAGGAACCCAAAGCCGAGTTCACTGTTCCAATAAAACGCTTGGGAAAAGTGGAAGCGATGACTGCGATGAATTTGCTGCGGTTGTTGGCGAATTGTTCTATTCTTGATTGCTCGGAAGGTTCTTCACTAACCCCAAGTACGCTCTGTGTAATCAGCTTAATTACCCAGAAAGTAATTAAAACCATTTCCGTTGCATTTGTAAGCATGGTACAAGTCGGTGCAGATCTTCACTAGGCAAGTACTTCACTGCAATGAATTCTGAATCTTGAGATATCTAAAGGACTATCAAAATGTTACAAGAGTAGTGGAGAACGTGTGACGCCTTCACTCGAATCCTACCATCAATATTTGTTAACATTTAGGCAACAAAACGCTATCTACTTCCAGTCAGTACACATATGCTAGAGCAATAGGAAGATATACAGTAGAACAGCATAGCGAGCTGCCCTGTTATGAAATGCTACACAAAAAGCTAATGTTGATAATGATACACTAAACAACGTGCACTTATATGTGATGTCACCTGCTAGTTTCAGAAAGCATAATAAATAGTTCTTCATCCGTGATAGCTCCTCCCCTCTCCACTGCACATTCCAAAGGAGTTTTACCCGCGTTGTTCACAGCACCGGGCTTTGATCCTCTGCAGATCAATGAACAGATCAGTAACAGAACTACACAAACACAAATAAAAAAGCTGAAGTTTGAGACATCCACCACCTGTCCATTCCTACAAGTTAACGTTCACTTGACGACTTGCCCTTGAATCTTTGATGTGCGCAATGTGAGCAATCCAGTTCAGAACTCAAACTTTATCAATGCAGTAATAGCTGAGCCAATTACTCACTACTCCAAGATCCACTAATTGAGAGGCTCATAAGAAGTGTTTGAAAATTAGCGCTCATGTTTTAGGAGTAGCTTCAAAACATTATCTAAAACAGATCTTAGATTTCATAGTATCAAGATTACTAAATTTGATTCTTTGACTTGTCAGTTTAAGAATGATGAGGTGACGTATAGTTTTTGCGAATGCGCCTGAGAAACATACCTCGTAAGTAGAAGCTTAGCACAGGAGTTATTACCACACAAAACACAGTGGTGAAGAGGTGTTCGGCCAAAATAATCGACAACATTGACTTGAGCCCCGTGTTGCAGTAGTAGTTCGACCAGGATGAGATCCCCAATTTGGCACGCAATATGCAGTAATGTGCACCCCCGGAAATCTTTCAAACTTGCAGATGAGTCATCAGAAGTTACGCTCCCAGGGCTTGAAGGACCTGAATGGGACCCCGACTCGTCCTGTGAAAGTAGTCGCGAAGACGCGCTCCGATTCCTCCGGCCACTCTGAGTGCCACTAAGAGAGTTCTTCCGCAAGAGAGCTCCAGCGAGGCTTGCCAAAGGTGACCAAGAAGATTCCGTAGCACCCATTACTTGCTCGAAGGTTGTGTTGGCATTAGCATCAGCAGTTATAAGAAGACGAAGAATGAGCTTCACTTTGTTCATCTGAACAGCATCCCATATCTGGCGTGCCCATGATGCACCGCGAGGATCTAGCTTCAACTTCTGCACAAACTTTTTCTCCATATACTGCACGTGAAGCAATGGCAGCCATCAGCGGAGCATTCCAGACGGGAGTGGGTATTAAGAACCAGCACACAGACCCTATCATTTCGCTTCTAACTAGTGAAATACTTTGCGTATCGAGGAGTCCAAAGTCTCTCACATTAGCTGAAAGATTGTGCTTACTATACTCATTAGGTTCGTTTATTAAACAAAGGGCTGGAACGAAACCTTTGCTTGAATAAATCGCTCCTTAATGGGTGTAGGATCTCTGGGGCCAGGCCTTGCTCTAGTAACACTTGCGCTAGTCAATTGTCCCTCCTGACCGACTCTGCAAAGTCAATTTCCCATCTCCATTAGTTAAAATACGGTTCATCAACAGGCATTCAACCTGTCAACAGTTATCCATGGAAATGATTGCAATCACAAATACAACCTTTCAATCGACTCCTCAACGTTCAAAAGCTCTTCCCATATGCTGTTGGCATACGAATTTCCGATTGATTGAAAATAGCCTATTACCGAGGGCTCCCAAACTTTGACATCTAAAGTCAAGGATCGAACCTGCAACAAATTTCAGTTAAATTAGAGATAGAATGACGCAGAATGTTATCGGTACACATAGAACTAGAGCAAACCAACAAGATTCTGCTAAGATAGATCCTGGTGCTCAAGGAGGGCGTCAAGTGAGTAGAATAAATTCATAACTTCAAATTCACTACAAACCTTCACATATACAATCCATATTAAGGAAAATAAGATTCCCAAGCTAGAAAAATCAAAGGTTAACTTTAGGATAACAAGAGCGTGTTGCTTACCTTAGAAATTTGTACGCTCATGTTTCTGTGTACTCCTGAGCACTCGATGCAAAGTAGAATACCAAGATTCAGGGAAGCCCAATCGGGGTCAGCAGCACCACAATCAGCACAAGCGTCATTTCCCGGGACTCTACGCAAAACATCAAGAGGTCTTTCCAGTCCAGAGTGGTCACGCTGGGCATTACTAGAGCCATCTCGTGCTAATGCTGCATCTTCATCAACCTGCAAGGATATTACATTCAATGATGCATATGCTGTTTTTGTTGGAGATTCTCTGTTTGACTTCAACCCTGTCTAAATATGTAAAAGAAGAACAAATATTACATCTTCAAACAAAACCAAGTGATTTTGTCAGTGTCTTGATATGTACTAGGTACAATGACATCGTATCATGCACAGAGGAATCACAACGACCATAATCAGACTGTTAATTTTACCTGCTCATGTACTTGATTGTTTAAAAGCGACGAAATGACTCCTGTGATTTTGTCCATCCAGTCCATTCTGTCAATGGCATTTTCTGCCTGCAAACAAACATGCACAATCAGAACACAACCCGTATCAACTTCAGCAGAGTATCTTCCTAATTAAGAAAGACAAAGTGCAAGCTGAGGGTACACAAGAACCTGAAGAGTGTAACTTTTAGACGGAGATATAATCCGGAAGCAGAACCGAAGATCTGACTGTTCTGAGTCTATCTTGATAGTAGACGTCAGCAGATTAACAGTGTGATGTGCAATATTTTTCTCTTCCTGTACACAAGACAAAAAGAATGTCACTATCACAGCAAGAGGAAAAAAGTGCACCAGCTTCCTCAAATGAAGAGACTGAGTCCAAGATAGAACAGAACTAGCATGCTACACGCTAGTGAGATCAGGGAAATCAGGCAGGAGTGGTCATTTAAGAAAAGTAACTAATTCTAAGGGTAAAGTAGCTTACCGTAGCTTTGCCCCACTGCTTTCGATAATAATATAGCATCCCTCTGCTATCCAGAACAAAAAACCTTCGCTTCCAGTCACCTCGTAAATTTGTTGAACGTTTCAAGAGATATCCTTGCTTAAGGGTTTGAATCTGCAAAGCCATCTTAAAATCAATTCAACGCACACTTCTAAAACTGTTTAGTAATCCCAAATTCCAGATGCAGCCCCATTGGTATCTGATCGTAGTGTTTCTCTGGAGTAACATTAAATGCACCTGCCCTTTCGGGGTTGACTGCATGACAGCCTCGATCATCTTGTGCGAACTGCGGCCGGCACCCTGAATACCATCTCCAGCCGAGGAGGTGTCATAATCAATTGACCGTTGACTCTCTCTCTCCACCTCCTGCCTGTACTCCTGCATGCGGTCTGCAAGTGCTGCCTGCTCGTAGTTGGCTCTCTCTCTGGATTGTTGCGCGTAAGTTAACACCTGCCCCAATTCATCACCCAAAATTCCTACTTTGATTGAAGTCCATCTTAAGAGTGGTACCAATGAATGTTAAAAACTGCAGCATCTTACCCCCAAAACAAACCACTCAACCATGAAACAATTTTGAAGCAAAACAACTGCACGCAACACCAACACATAACGCTAAACTCCCCAGATACTGAAGGTTCATAGAGGTTCCTTTGCAACTTTATACAAAAAGTACAAAATGTATGTCAAAAGTACAGTCAAACAGTATTGGTGGCTGGTACATTAAGTCTCTAGAAGGAATCAAAATTTTTGCATAGTCTCTCACCTGATGAATGTAGGGTTCCATTTCATGTAACAACTCATATCCCTGCATCACGCTCGGCGGAACTAAGTTAGCAAATTCGTACCGCTAAGTGTTAGCAAGCCAACTACATTCTCGTATGAACTGTCTGAGTCACCACAGTATTATCTATCATGCTCAACAAATAAAATCTCAAACTGAAAATGTAGAGTAGATGGCACTACAAACCTCAGGAACCTACAGAGTTTACAATGAGCGGCAACGAGGAAAAACATTACAAGGAGACATTTCCTAAACCAGAGAAAACTGATATTTGATTACCTGCTTGAAGTACCTGAGATGCGCATCCATGGTACCGCTCACGGATTCAAGGAACTCAAACTTTTTTTTCGCCTCACTATTGGTAAGTGCGGTCATCTGCAGTGTTAGATTGCGGGTTAGACCTACAAACCCCATGTTTTACTTTCATACTTCTCAAGCATGTTGTATACAAAACACCCAATCCTATACTGAGCCAGTATCTTGACCCTTCAACACGACATTGGAAGGCCAACCATACAGCTGCATCACAAAGATCATGTGATAACATACTAATACCATCTAGCAACGTTTCGATTTCACTGGTATGTAATAACAAGTTCGCGGTCATCAGTTGAATCAGTTACCAAGTTGAATCGAGCCTGTTCAAATTGTGATTTGGCATTCCGTAAATCCTGTGAAACGATGGCACTATAAGAATGTAGCGGACTTAAATACTCCAACAACAGAAGGCAGATATCCATAGCCATAAGGTAAACTTTAACGAATAGACAAAGTGAGTGTCCCAACAAAGCTGAAAACAGAGGCATCTAAAGCTGGTTTGAGGTCTGAATAAAATACACCTTCAGTAATCTAATTAATCCTTAATGCAAAACGGTGAATCTATATTAGTATATGCATTAGAATGAACGAACACTTTCATTAGTTCCTCTAAGAAGTATGATCATGTCTCTGAAAGCGTACTATAGATGAGTTCAGAATGTTCTGATAGGAAACAAACCTCCTCAGACTCCGCCACGACTTCTGGTTTAGTATCCTTCTTCAAAGCTAAATACTTCTCTCGCACCTGTTCGAACCAGCCATAATAATAATGGTCGTGTATTAAATCAACTCACTGAACCATTTCAGAAAGCCACCTGTTCCTCTAATCGTGCAGTTTGCCTAAACAGGAATGACCAAATTTCAACATGCGGCTGCGATACTGCATACGCTTACAAAATCGTACCACAGTATTTCAGCAGATATTTGTAGCAAAACGTCAGTCACTCTACTTTGAGAACGAAGAGGGAAAAGAAGGCATTACAATAGAGTCACAACAGCTTTGTCCAGTGAGCGGGAGAAGATAATTGATCAATACCTGGTCATAATGCAAATTGGCTTTGTCAAATCGTTTCCTAACTTCCTGCAAACATGAAATTCAAATGTGAATTTCAAGTGAGTTGACATTTAGTTTCTTGCCCAATCCGCTCGGAAGGGAAGGTTAGAATGGAAGATCTTAATAATGAACTTGCAGGAGTCAGGTAAAATCTGTGGGGTTACTTTACAACCATAATGGTCGTGCCCAAAAGCAGCAGATGGAAGGGTCTTCAACAAGAATGGGACAGACCTTGACGTCTTGGAGATCGATGCTCACAAATTGCGTTAGGCGGTCATTCAGCATGTGCTCCACCTACATCATACAAGCACGCTTAAATTGTGTGACTCTGAGCCCGACAAACTACAAGATCCTTATCATCTGCAATAACCTAAAATAACAACCTGCTGCGACTCTAGAAAAATTCCGGTAAGACCCTTTGCCAGAAACGGAAATAATTCAAAACCTAAGCACTACCAACCTGCGACCGGAGGACTTCCTTGTATGTCCCTATCTCCCTCAGGGCAATAGTAAACTTTGTCATCACAGGTCCTGTTCCAGTGTTGACGAGTAAGTGAATAATCCTCAAACTTAACCAGCAGTAAAACCGTAAATGAAAGCCAAGTAATGAGCTGCACGAGCATACAAGACATCTTAAAAACCAAATAGGACACTGGCCCACAGCAACAGACAATAGAGATAGTATTGCAGAACAGGAACCTCCAACAGCAACACTGATTGGATCGTCGTGGCCTCCACCAAAAGTCTCCACTGCATTCGCGAAAGCAGTGTCGCCAGCATATGATTCGTCAAGGCCCTCACTGCAGTATTATAATGGATATATCAACTTAACGAAAAGAAACATTCTTGTAAGATCACAGTACGACCTCAGCTTTCCTTTATCCACTGCTGAAGAATTTCAAGCACTCAGCATTCATATTCAAATACGTACGTGTATTTTCGGCACCCTTTGTGGAAGCGTGTACATCTCTCCCTCAAAGCTTCCGCGCTCTCCTCAAGAGCCTGCAGCTGTAGTTCTCAACGAAACCATTCATTCACGTACTCAATCAAGAATGCTAGGTGCACGCACAACAAACGCCACTGTTCGAGACAACCATAAATCTTTCCAAAAATCCATCTCGAGTCAATACTAGTTAGGGCCATCGAGCATTAAGACTGAGAACGACTCCACTACATACTCTTTCGATTCAACCAAGTTCCCGTACCTAGTGAGCTGTTTCGGACAATGCGGTAGTATTATAGATTGGAAAGTGTGACGAATTGAATGTACAGTCACCTTCAATATTTTATACACTTTCAATTTTTTAAGCTGAAAACTCACGCAAACCAAAGATTTGAAATTGTTGTTACCACAGTAGTTCAGAAATCCATCAAATCAACAATTATAAAGTGCATTGGAAAGATCCAGTAGTCTATTTTCAAGTTCTAACATTTGCATGCTAAATTTTTTGAAAGAATACAAGAATTTGGCTATTTATTGCTACATGTCTACCACCTCGTACTTCCACTTCAGCACAAATCACAACATTCATTCTATGAGGTATTGATGAATGAGAACTTCAAGCATGTCCATAGATATCCCTTCCCATTTTCTTTGCACCAATTCAATAAGTTCTTCCCTATTATTAGGTATAGAATAATTCTAAATATGTTTTTTCAATACTTGGGACAAGGTTTCTATAGGGTTTATTAGTTTTCGATAGGCTTAAGGATCAAGAAAGTTTGTTGGACATGTTAAGTTCTTCATACCCAGTAATTATTGTGCACTCTCTTGCCAAGATTAGAATCTCTTAATTGCAAGTAGTTTCAAGGAAAGAGCTCCAATATTCTAATTGATATAATTAAGTGAAGTTGTCAGTAATTAAGTGAAGTTGTCAGCTGCAAGAAGGATGCACACAAGAAAGTGTGTAAACTTATTGAAAGTGACTGTAAATCTATCCTTTAAGTGGATTTATGTGTAAAGCCTGAATATCCTCAAACTCCAACGGTTGAGAATGAAATTTTCGAGCACAAACACCGCACCAGTCGTATGTCTAGTGCATTACTCCCGAAGGGCTACAAAAGACGGGTACTTTTCGGCAGCTAGGCCACACTTCGACATTCATCAATAAATTTCGTCCCACACTAACTAGATATTATAGGAACAATTTCGATTTTAAGAAGAAGAAGAAACAGTGCGTGTACCTGCTTCCTGAACATGGGCGAATCGTCCAGCTTTGTGAAATGCATGACTGCGAAATTGCAAAAAACTCGCCAGATACGGGTTCGTGGAGCATGAGACGATGGCAGTAGGCTCCAAGGTGTTCTCACCAGCTAGGTAAAACAGCTCAGTCGAGTGACAACCAAATCAGCAGCAACGAACAATGCTTGCACCTGAAACCCTAGCAATTCCGCAATGAACAGTATCCGTAGCTAAAATCCAATAGAATGGATTCCAAATCACTCCACGCTCCCTCTCATCATCCTTATTCACCAGCTTCACACAAAAGAGCACCAGAGCTCAAACAACGCCTAAAATTCAAGATTCACATTCCCTTCAATCCAATCCCTCATCCCCCTGCCGAAAGAAAACACTCGAACAAGTCTATAATCCCTAATTACAAAATGCGTACTACTCGACAGTTCATCTCATAATCGTACTCCCTCCCAAGCACGACAAACCGCCGAAAAATAAATGCCGCCAGCACTGCTGTCCTCCAATAATGCAAACCAAACCAAACTCATCACCGGATCCGTCAAATGCAGATTACTCCTCTCCTTCACGGGATGCAACACGTACAACTGCTGCGCAACTCGCCCCGAACAGGTTTACCAGACAGAGTGTGACAAAGATTTTACAGAATTTATGTCACCGAAGCGCAACAAATCATGGACTAATAATACTAAGCTCAGCTCGAATTGGACTCGTAAATGCAGGAGGATTTGAGCTTAAAAAAAAACTCAATTCCCCGCCTCGAATGGCTATGCAAGTTGAGTTTTATCCGTCGATTGTGGCTCCGGATGTGGAGATGGTGGCAGCCTACGAAGGCGGAGATCTGCGGGCGGGTGCCAGGGGGATTCGGGGTGAACAGAACAAGGTCGTACTCTCTGTGAGAGAGACTCTGTTCCTGTATTCCTGCTGGCTCGCTTTTCCAGTAAAGGTCCTGCTTTGCTGTGAATACACTCTCCTGTCATTAAAGTCAAAAGTAGCTTTTGTACCACGTAACTTTAAATCCGTCCCACGAGGGAGACCAGCAGGAGGAATCCGGGGTAAAAGTAATAAAAAAAACCCTATCTTGTGTCGTTTCTAGGGTTTGATTTAGGCCTCTCCTAGCTAATTTGGGGTCTGATTGCAAATATGAACTTCAAATTTGAAAATTTTAACGTGTGTGGTAAATAAAAAATTTCTGTATTTTCTCCCGGGGTAGAATTCCAACGTTTTCACCCTATTGGTCCCACTTCATAAGATGGATTTAACCCCTAAAGGACCAAACAGCGTTTTTTGATAACATAGCGTTTTTGGTCAAGTCACCATTTGTGGAATAATGGATATTTAGTGGTGAAATTTTCTGAGGAAGGGGGGACGAGGTGTACCTTTGAGGGACAAAAAATTTCAAGCCTATTGGACTCATGGAAAAAAAGATATTAGGGTTGAAGTAGTTTTCATTGCTAGAAGGGCAGGACAGGTAGAGGAATTAACACTAGGGCTGAAAATTTCGAGTCTTGTCCAAAGTGGAGGGGCAGAGCTGAAGGTAGGGGTCCTGGAGGACTTGAAAGTGGGTTTCCATTCTAGTAAAGCCTGTATCAAAGCTGGCATTGGGAGGGTTCGAGGATTGATAGAACCTGGAGAATGCAAGGGACGAGAATGACCCTAGGAAGTCTGCTAACAATGGGCTACTATTAGAAACGGCTAGGGACAATGATAGCTACAGGAACAAATTCTTTGGAGCTTGATTCCAAACATGCAAAAATTGAAATTTCAAGAATAAAAATATGCAATTTCAGTGCTTGTACTGCAAATTTTGAATGTTCTCCTCAATGAAGGTACAAGTCTGCAATCAAACTCATGAGATAGGTGCAACCAAACTTTGCAACTTCACATTCACAAATTTTTGTGTGCCATCTTTCAATGCATCATGACACCAATTAGACCATGGCTTAGATCTGTGCTCCTGAGCGTAAATTTCATGCCAGAAATCATAGATTTGCACTAATCTCAAACACAAATCAAGTGTCATGTACCATTGATCAACCATCAAAAGCTATGAACTAATAATGACATCTACAACATTCAAAAAGTTCAAAAAAATATAGTGAAAAAACCATGTCCTCCTTTCTTTGGCGGCTGCTTTGATCATGACAATGCCATTCACACCATACAAAGGAGAATAAAAAACGCAGATTTTTCAACATGGAGGGCTACAACCACGTTGATATCAATTCACCCGTTGAAGAGGGAAACACTACAGACAACCGAAGGACAACTGCACAGGCAGCGACCATTGAGAGGGAGCTGCTGCGCCCGGAGGAGCATCAACAGAGAGCTCGAACTATTGGAAGGCCAGGCGGGGAGCATCGACAAGCGGCTCTTGCAATCAGAGGACTAGTCGGACAGAGAGCTTGAACTATTGGAAGGCCAAGCGGGGAGCATCGACAAGCGGCTCCTGCAACCAGAGGACCAGTCGGCCGTTGACAACAAGATCCTGCAAGCAGTCGACATTGGAAGAGAGTTTGTTCTAAAGGGGCCTCAAAATTTGCAAAAGCAACTGGAGCGGGTTCATAGAGTCGGGACCTGCAAGCAAACGAAGGGTTGCAGCAAAGCAGGGATGGAAACATTTACTGGTGGTGCGCTGCAATTCAAAGACGGAGGAAGGGCGCAAATAACATCGTCTCGCCTACGAGGCACCAGCAAGGCAACAAACAAGGGACTGTCGATCCACCACTGCGCCCGTGATTCGACCCCAATCAAATCTGGGGAGGCACTACCAGTACCTGTACAAGCAAGGCAAGTTCAAGATCAACTATTGCATATTCTTTTTGAAAAGGATGGAGACACTTCATCGCAAGCCAATGCAGTTGTGGCTTTGTTAGACATTTTTCACTTGTGTTCGTTACCTGTGAGAAGAGGTAGTTCCAAGTGGCCGGCCCATCCACAACCAAAAAACTTTTGTCACCATTTCTATAGACAAGCGGCACGTTGCCTAGGCTAGTGCAAACACAGATTGTTTCATCCTGCTATTCTTCTACTCATAAACAAACAAGTCTGGCCTGATATCGACATTACAACTTGTACATCTAGCTTGACGCACAATGCCAAGGATCCCTCAATTCCATAAGGAAAAATGGATAAGCTATTTTCTTTGTCCTCAAAATTTCAAGTGAATGTACAATCTCAAAGTATGGCTCACACTTTCATGTTGAGTAGAATGACTTACTTCTTTTTCTGATGCTTCAGCTCGCTTCAGATGATGTACCTCCACGACGCAGCGCAAGGCTACAAATTCTGTGGAAGAACATCCTGCTTGTAGAGGAAGGTAGCACTAGTTCTGAGCTCTCATCTAGTGACACTTCTAGTAACAACAACACAATCTTGACACCACCTACTAGTCCACAGCACAACTCCAATGTCCTTGACGACATGTGGATCGGGTCACCTGATCCAAATCTAAACGAAAGCTAGGAGCCGCTACAGGAAATTTTGGCACCACCATAAGAGTCTAGTAGAGAGGGATCTAATTCAGAAGAATCAAAAGATGATAATCATGATGTTGGATACTACACAAAAGGATTCAGCTGGCCGCAAGAGCTCCAGCATACATTGAAGTTCTACGAGAAAAAATGGCGGAAGAAGAAGAGGGCGCGGCGAGACATGGCGAGACAGATGCCAGACATTGTCGATGGCAAAAATTGGGAGGGAGACAAAGTTCAAGTTGGCGGAAATTGGGAGGGAGAGGAAGTCCAACTTGCAATTGACCATTGCTTGACGGAACGGATCCAAGGCTTACACAATGCATGGCAGGAATTCCTGATCTCGGAGATGGGGATCCAATGGAGATGGGGATGGCATGTGGCGAAGCCAACGAGAGCAAATGGGGAACGCCGATGCTGGAACGGTTCCAGACAATAGCAGAGGAGGTATCGGCCCCAAGCAACGACAGGGGAAGCAACGACAAGGGAGGTAACGACAGAAGGAGGGCAGAGGAGGGGAGCACTCCAACGCAAGGAATTGCCCAGGAATCAGCAAGGTGAGAATCCCTAACCTAAACTCATAGTTGTTGTTTTTTAACAATCCGGTTATGGAAGTGATTCAAGGTTAGGTTCTGTCTCAAATGAAACATTGGGATATCATATGCAAAAATAATAAATAGAAATCAGGTCAAAATTGAGAATAAAAATTTTGAAATTATGTTTCATTGGGTCTCCAAAAAAAATAATGATTGTAAGGTAATATTGGATCCTAAATATGAAAAAAGTCTACAAATAATGTTAGATTGGGTCCTAAATTTGAGATAAATCTGAAAATAATGTTTCATTAGGTCCCAAAAATTTGAAATTATTTTAGATTGGGTTCAGAACATAAAAAAAAAATTGAAATGATATTTCATTATCCAAAAAAATTTGAAATAGTTTTAGATTGGGTTCAGAACATAAAAAAAATTTGAAATGATATTTCATTGGGTCCAAAAAAAATTGAAATAATTTTAGATTGGGTTCAGAACATAAAAAAAAATTGAAATGATATTTCATTGGATTCAAGAAAAAT
Source organism: Neckera pumila (assembly GCA_963969595.1). NCBI lineage: Eukaryota > Viridiplantae > Streptophyta > Bryopsida > Hypnales > Neckeraceae > Neckera > Neckera pumila. The sequence continues at coordinate 16,369,789 of OZ018417.1, read as the reverse complement.
GAAAATAATTTTAGATTGGGTTCAAAATATTAAAAAAAAATTGAAATGATGTTTCATTGGGTCCATCTAAAATTGAAATAATTTTAGATTGGGTTCAGAAAATAAAAAAAAATTAAAGTAATATTCATTGTGCTCCAAAAGAAAAAAAATTGGCCAAATTGGGTCCAAAAGATAATTGAAAATTGATATAATATTTCATTGGATAAGAAAAAATAGAAGATTTATAGTAGATGGTTCAATGTATAAAATAAAAATAGAAAAAGTATTGATACAGATAAAAAAAATAGATATAATGTTTGATTTGGTCCACTTTGGAAAATGAAGATATACATGATGTTTGATGGGGTCTCAACAATGAAGTAGAACTAGATATTATGTGGCATGGGGTCAATGAATGGAAAAGAAAGATATAAATGAGGTTTGATTGGATCTAAACTATGAAATAGAAATAGAAATAATATTTCATTATAATGATTTGTAGGAATGGACGGATGACGAGGATACCCACTATACAACCGGGTGGGATGGATGAGGAAGGCAATGATTTTGATGAAGGTGGATATGGCATTGCTCCAACCTCAAGCAATTTGTCAAGTAGTGAGGATGCATATGAGGGGGATGACTCTAGTGAAGGAGGTGACCCGCACAATCTTCTTAGTGTAAAACATAGGTATCGCCATTCAACATGGTCACAATCGAATTTCACATTCTCTCCAAAACCAGAAGTCTTTGTAGGTGCTCTAGGGCCTGCAAACGATTTTTGTGCAGTGTTCATATTTATGCAATTGTTCTCTTTGTTTTGGCCTTACACTCTTTTGCGTAAAATTGTGGTTGAAACAATCGGTATGCGACCACCCCGGATGAGCATGGGAAAACACAAGGAGGTGAAGGATGGTTGACTTTGATAGTTCGAACCTTGAAGGCATATTTAGCGGCTCATATTATCGCCCATGAGGTTTGAAGTAGTTACAAGGTGTTTACATGTCACCAATCCATCCGCGTATACTAGAAAAAGATATTTGCCCAGTTGTGATAAGATGGACCATGTGCGTTGGCTAGTACATGACATTTGGGATAGTTTCAAGCATGAGTGGAGTTTAGGCAAATACCCCATCATTGACGAAATGATGATACAATACAAAGGCTTGTACTGTCCGGCTAGGCAATACATGCCAAAGAAACCATAGAAATGGAAAATCAAGGTTTGGTGTCTAGCGGATTTAATATCCAAATTTGTGTTCAATTTCAAAATTTATTGCGGGGCCAACCATAATGGAGTATAAGATGTACCACTGGTGGTTTGTGGAGAGGCAAATGTGGCGCACAATGTGGTAATGAGTTTATTGAATGGACAAGAAGGAAAGGGGCACGTTGTTGCAGCGGACAATTATTTTTCAAGCGTCGGATTGTTTACGGAATTAGCCACATTAGAAATATATGCTACCGGCACGATGAGGTCTAATTGGGTGGGTTTACCCAGTGACTTGAAAGGGGTTTGAAATTGGGACCACTCTCCTTAAGGTACATTAGAATGGCAAATGCACAAATCGTTGGGCATAGCATGTGTTATGTAAAAGGACAAGCATTCAGTACTCCTTATTTCCACTAATGCTTTGCCTATTAAGTTCCCTTGTGTTCCCGTACCTACGGTTCCACATAGGAATGGAGCCACAATGGATTGTATTCAAACCTCTCCAATCCATCTAGAGTATACCACACACATGAGGGGGGTAGATGTGGCGGACCAATTGAGAGCTTCATACTCTAGCCAAACGAGGTCGCACAAGTGGTGGCATCGCATCTTTTACTTTTCATTGGATACGACAATGGTGAACATGTACGTCATCTACCTAGGGACCTTGCGTCGACGTCGGCGACAATGTAAATCCATTACTCACTTCCAATTCAAGGTCAAATTGGCGGATGCTTTGGTACATAATTGGCGTGGACAGGGAACTACCGTGGATGAAGAGGAAGAAGAGCCACGCCCCCACTTGCCAACTTGGAGTTGATTGAGGCGTGCGTGCCTAGTATGTTGCAAACCTAGCTACAGCTACTATTGCCGAGCTTGCAACATGATTTTCTTGTGCCTCAATCGGGGATGTTTTGGAGAATACCACTATGGCCTCCAAAATCAGAGTAGAGCCAACCGTGCCCGTAGAGCATAAGGTGAATTCAACATTTGTTTCTTACACTTTGAATGGATAAGCTTTCCAAAATATATATTTGTTCTTACCTTCATACCTTTTTTACTGAAAAATTCTATAGTTTTTTCACAAAACCTTTTATAATACATGGGCCATTTTTTAGAGACATCTTTCTTCACTTCCTATTTTTTTTTGGCTCAAATTCCTTAATTTTCTCACTAAACCTTTTATAATGTATGGGCCATTTTTTGTGACATCTTTCTTCATTTCTATTTAGGTTTCATTGGCTCACACTCTATAATTTCCTCCCTAAACCTTTTATAATGCATGGACCATTTCTTGGGGACATCTTTGTTTACTTCCTATTTTTTTGGCTAAAATCTATTATAAGTGCACCTAATGTACTATACACTTTATCTCCCCCCCCTTTTTCATATGACATTCTCAATAATTTTTAGGTCATAGCATACAATTTCATTTTCAATTTCTAGTCTACTCCTAATATGTGTTTTCCATGCACATGCCCTAATTCTTTTTGACCTTTTTCAAAAATTTCCCCAATCCAGGCCTAACCTCCTAAATTCGGCCCCGTAGAGACAGATGCTGGCCATTTCAAAGGCAAGTGGAGGCACTCAAATTTTCCGTGCTGAATTTCAACAAGAGGCAGGTGGCATGGCTGGAGGGTGAAGTGGCGGAAGGTGCCAAGCAGTATTGGCAGAGCAGGAAGCCGCAGATGGCGGGTCTGCAACTTGGGGTGGGACCTCAAGAACTAACAGAGGGGTGGGTGAGGGAGCCTAGAGGCAACCCTGTCAGGATCGCCCTTCCTAGGCATGGAGGGTGACCCAAAATTGGAGGGCTGCCTTCATCACAATCTCAGGCACAGAAGGCTGGGAGTCTTTTTTTTGCCTAAACTTTAGCTTTTCAGATTTACTAGCAAAAATGATTCTTTGTGGTCAAGTACTTATATGTCATTGTCTCCACCGTTCAAAATTTTTTAGGAGAAGTGATTTCAATGACAAATTTATCCATGCAAAAACTACCAATGTAAACCGTTTTTTCCAAAACTATCTCTACAAATATGCAATTTGGGTTATGTTTCACAAAGGCAATGGCTTTGAAGTTTTTAAAGCATATTTCTAACTTGTATGAGAAGCCAAATCCAAGGAGTAACCATCAAAATCAAATAGCATACATGTCGAATTCAGCAGTTGAAGTGCAGCTGCCCGAAATTTCTGCAGTGAAAAAATAAAAACTTCTAACTTTGAATCCTTAGATCTCACACACCTTGAAGAATTTTACAGTGAAATTTGGTAGGTAGCTAAATACTAAAGATAAGTTCAAGATCTTATAGTTGAAAGTTTACAAAAAGTTTTTGATTACCGTACACTCTTCTTGCTCACTAGACACCCTTTTTTGGACTACTTTCTCCAAATGCACTCCCCATACCTTTAGGGGTTAACGTCCTGCTGTAACTTGTCATAGCAAAGTAGTGGGTGTGATGTACCCTACTATACGTGTAGGTTAGGTTTGTAAATAATTTGGGCAAAATTGGAACATTTCTTAAATATGCAAAACATTTATACGTATTTCTAAAAATTTGAGAAAATTTATTGTTGCCAATTCTAAATATTCAAAAATTTATTTAGGAGTATTTAAAAAAACAAAACAAAAAACATTTACATATGAATGGAAAGAAAACATTATTGCAATCATGAGGGGTGTTGAAAAATTAGGAAGAATAAGGTGCCAAAAGTCAAGAAAATCCGAGCAAGCTGCCAAATTGTCCAAATGCCAAAATTAAATTATTTTGTCACCCAAGTGCCAAAAAGACCCTAAGCATATGATAAATTTAGTGTTATTTTTCAAAAATTATTGTCATGTGTTATCACCTAATTGGTCAAGACTTGTGAATAGTTTGTGTGTACATTCTCTTTGGCAAGCAATATTCTATTGATACTCAAACAATTTGTGTTCATAGTAAAATATAAATTAATTTCATTTAGTTATTTTTAAAGCTTTTGGGATTTGACATTTATCTCATTGAGTTAAATTCAAGTCTAATTAGATATTATTTTGATTGTGTAGGGATTTGATTCAAAAATTGACAAATCTTGCAACATTGTTTGGCATTCTTAGCTTTTGTGGCCATGAAATTTGGGTTTGACATTCAAAATGATTTTTTGTATTTGAGAAAATTTAATAAAATATAACTAATGCAATATAGTTTGACTCCATTTGAAATTTCTAAAATATCCTTAAAATCATTAGGAGAAAAATGAAACCTCAAAGGGGCTGTGGCTTTGGGACAGCAGGGAACAACAGAGAACACTAGCTAGAAAAAAAATTTAAAAAAAAAAAAAAATGTTTTTAGAGCACCTCTTTTTCAAGAGCATCATTCTGCTAATTTCATCTCGTCTTATGCTAGATCATTTCTTAAGCCTACTTTTTTATGCATCAAGCTACAGCTACACCATCACACAACTTAATCTAATTTCAGCAAAGATATCAGTTCTTAGAAACTCTCTTATCATTTGCTTATCTAGGTCATTGATATATGTTTTTTGGAAAATGTTTCCATTGTCAATTGATTCAAATGTTATATTAGACGTGATTACTAAAGAAAAATAGAAACATTTTTTTTATGTCACCTAAAGTCCTTCTGAAAAATTCACAAAATGTCACCTAAAATGCGGTTTTCTTCTAGAATATGTGCGTCTCAAAAACAAACTATGAAAGCGTGTTAGTAAGGATGCACAAGGTGTCTTTAGTGTAAACATCACTTGCTATTGTTTCACACTAAAAAAAAAAAAAAAAAATCATGCGGAATCCATAGTCCAAGTTAAACCAAAGTCAGAATCTAAATCATAAACTTTCTAGTAACCCGAGTACTTAAGAAAGACTGTGTTGCAGCTATGTTTGTAAGAACTACTGTTCTTTAACAAAAAAAACTCAGACAATAATGCAAAAATGTAGTCCAAATAGCAAAGCAAGAATGATCAAACACAGAGCTTAGAGCCAAAGAATTGTTATGATCAGTTGAGAGCAATACAAAGTTTGAGATATTGTTGCAGACATCTGAATGTTGTTGCAGACATTTTACATTGAACACAATTCTTGCTTAAAATATCCGTTAGAACCTCAGAAAAAATTATAAATCGCTTGTTCAATAACAAAGTAAATCCATATCAAATAATCTTTGTCTTATGAAAAATTACAATTAAAATTGGACTCAGTTGGTTTGTGCATCAAGGCTCAATCAATTATAGCCATTAATTGATTTCTCATGGTGGTAAACATGAGGCAGTAATCCAGCTTAGGGACATTAACTCCTTTTTAGTTAGGAGATTTAGAGCATGCCTACGGCAGCTCAATAAGTGGCTCAAACTTGAGGAATGGCCATGCCCAACCATAATGCATACCCCACAGCATACAAGGCAAGGGCCAAAAAAGGGTTGGACATGAGTAAATTTGATGAACACCCGGCCAAATGAAGAGCCTTGCTTTCGACTTGGTATGGGCTATTTTATCTTTGTTTCCAAGTTTTGAGATACCTTTTTATTAATGAATGTCTTTCTCATGTCAGTATTCATAAGAAGGCAGTTTGGAGGCCGTGTAGATCCGGTTTCCAGTGTTGTCGTGGGGCACTTAGAAGACACACAGGCCAAGCTTATTGAACCAGCTTGCCAAGCATCCCTTGATTGTGCCTTAGAAATGAGCCAGTGGAAGGGATGCTATTAGCCACCAAATCCCAGCTCCAAATCATAATGCATGTGATTTTGAGTGCTATGTGACATGTGGGACTCTATCAGTGTTACTATGGAGGCTTTTCAATTTTTTAGATGGTAATCCCATTAGCCTTTGCAAACTATGAGAAACTTAATTGTCATTGATGGTGTACCATATTTGACCAGTATTAGACTAATTAAACTACCATAATAGGTAATTGATCAATTTAACATCATTGGACAAATAATTTATCAAGTATGACATTATTCCATGCGAAATGGAGATGATCATATTAGTTTACAGCCATAATTGTTTACTGTCATTTTAATTCAAAATAAGAGGATAAATGACATAAAGAAAATAACCAGATGGGCTATTTTTGTTGTCCTCAAAGATATATAAATTATTCTAAATTTATCTCATTTTTCAATATGTGCAAGGTCAAGTCTTGAAGAAAAATAGGGAATAGAAATTTTTCCTTTATATTCCAATACATGTAGAATGTTAAGTACTGAAAGAAAATTAGGAAATAGGAATATTTTCTTTAGTCTTTAATACATCTGCAAAGTCAAGTATTGAACAAAATAGTGAACGAAAAAAATGAAAGAAAATAGAACTATAGTGTAGAGTCTATTCCTAAATAACTTGTCAATTATATATAGGCCTAAGCGCCTGTGTGTGTGTGTGTATATATATATATATATATAAAAGTACAAATATAAATGAAAATTCATGTGTGTATAAGTATATAAATATATGTATGTATTTCTAAATATATATATACTTTAGAAATTGAAGACATTTTTAAGCAACTATCAAGCATAATTGCTTGATTTAGAAATCTAGAAAAAAAAATCTACTTTGACCAGCAAACTGGAGGGCCTAAATAATGCATGATAGTTAAATTTAATTATTTTTAAAATATTTAAAAAATTGAAAATAAATTAATATTAAAATAAATACAAAATTAAAGAATTTCAAATCTGATACTAGTATGAGTGGTGCTACGTTAGACTACTATTTCTAAATTATTATAATTTAATATTTTTTAAATAATATTTCTAATTTTTTAATTCGTATTTTTTAATATTTTAATATTGTGGCCACTGTTCATTATTGATGATGAACAATGGCCATTATTCTTTAAGGGGCTGTGAAATCCATTGAGGGGAACTCTTCAAAGAAAAGCAGCCCTTTTGAAGGCTCAATTTTTTCCTAATGAAAGGTTTTATTGAAATTTGAAACTTTAGGCCTTTAATTATATTTTGAAAAATAGAATGATAAAATAATTGGACTTATATTTTAATAATATAATATAAAATATACATTAAAAGTTGAAAATCCAATGGTTATCTACATATTTTGTATTAATTTCTTGATTATTTCAAAACTTCACAACAATTTTACATCTTTAGAGATAAATGAGATAATTTTATGATACATTGAAGACAACATATCATTTCTAAACAGAATTAGATTTGCACCATTTGCACAGAACAAATCCAAGTTTTGGAATGAAGGCTTGATTTCATCAATAACTAAATTCATTGATTGCCCTAAATGACTAAGTTGTGGTCTTCAAACTATTTATAATGTATGAAGTTAAGAATTTTTACCTCAACCAATTTCACCATTTGTGTGCAATTATAATTACAATCTCATCAATAAATGTATCTAAATCACACCAACAACAAATTTGTAATCCGATTCTCACTACAAGAGAATGGGGCGTTTTAAATGCGTTTTAAAATATAGTCCTAGACAAAAGATTTTAAGTGTGACCTTTAAGGCAATTTTCAGCAAAATTTTACTAGAAATACATGTCTTTCTAGTCAAATTTTGCTGAAAATTGCTTCAAAGGTCATTACTTAAAACCTTATATCTATGACTATCTTTAAAAACTCATTTAAAACACTCCATTCTCTTGTAGTGTCTGACAACCAAACATTTGCTACCATGGTTGATGGCCCTATCAAATTTCAAACTCAAATCTTTTTTAAGTTATAAGATGACCATTCTAAAAGATGATCATTCTTGATGGAGAGGCAACTATATTTTTACTCTATGCATAAACACTCCATCTATTTGTAACATGAATGTGCTTAGATCAAATCATGGATGCAAATCGAAAGTGTTATAGATGATGACTAAATTGATTGTATAGTGCATATTTGTTGTATTTTCTTTTACTCCTATCAAGCAAGTTATACAATTTTAATTTTACCACATACACAAAGAGGTTAGATTGTAAGAATTTAGCGCATAAAGAACGTTTGATCAAAGATGTTGCAAGCTCAATAACACTAATTGTGGCCTCAAAATATAAAGTGAAGTTACAAGTAAGTGAATTACTACAACAAGCCAAAAATACATATTTACTTTTATAAAACAGCTAAAATATGATTTATTGCCTTAAGCTTGAGTTTAGGCAAACCAACATTCTATTAATGTTGTGAGCACATTTGATTATAGTCATTGTACAATAATTCTTTCATGCATCAAATAAAAAACTTACATGAGAGTACTATCTTAAGTTGGTTTTTCTATCAAGCGGATATAGTATTCCAAAAATCATAGTGTGTTTGATGGATTTTTTAGTTTTTTTTCATCAAATTTAATGTTTGATGCATGCAATTAATACGATTGAAATTATTATTTGAATATTTGACTTTTGACAAAATGTAAACAATGGCATTGGACTTGAAGTTGCATGGTAGAACCGGGTGTAGAATTAAGGAGGCTAATACATGAGCCTAAGAATATGAGCACATGAGTATAGAAGTCTAAACATTTATATTATAAGTATCTATATTATAGAAATCTTCCATGATTATAGGATATTTATTTTTCATATACCTATATTTGAGTTGTTTATGTTATATTAAGCATATTCAGTGGTTATAGGATATTTATTCATATATAGACTGAAGACTCATCTACTCGCATTTCTATGCTTATAGGCTTGTATTGTTGATGGCATAACCAATATTCCAAATTGGTGTGCAAATGACAATTTGGTTGTACACTATAAATTTTTGTCATTTTAAACAACCTCAAAATTGAATAAAAATAAAATAAACTTTAAAAAGGAATTGATAATATTCAATGTGGACTAAACCAAACATATATATATATATATATATATAATATTTCACCAACATATACTATGATTTTTCAAGTATTGGTACTTCAAGTGCCATTAAGAGGGTTGAGAATATCAATTTGGTATCTCTATAAAAAGCCAAAGCAAGCACTATTCAAAAAATGGTATTATTTTTTATAATTTTTTGCATTTTATTTTCAACACTATTTTTGTCTACAAAAATAAGATGTTGCAAAATTGACCATTATGACTCCATAATCTTCAATAAAATATAAAAAAAATTCTTTTTATATAAAAATTTAAAAAAATTTAATTATTGATAAGTTTCAAGTAAAATATCCCAAAAAAATGTTGAAATTTATGTCCCAAATTTTTTCAAAAAATTCACAAATAATATAAAAAAATAAAAACAGCATTAAAAATGATAGTAAATATAATAGTGCACAATAGGAAGAAAGTAAAAAATTATTAAATTGAATAAAATAGAACATGTGATAGAATCAATAATAGCATACTGGACATAATTTTCTAAAAGTTGTATTTCAATTTATTATCTAGAATAATTATAATCTTGTGGTTATCATAAGAATAGTCTTATACAAAGTCAAACAGTTATTTGACAAAATGAAAATGAAATGTGTGATAAAATCAATAGAAATTAATGCTATATAGTTTCCATGTGTAATTTTAAGAATAATAATATTCTAAACTTTCCATTTGGATTTTCTAAAGTTTCAATCAGTAAAGATTATTTAAGAGAATGTAATAAACATAATTCATTAATATTATGCTTCTTTATATTGAATTTTAAATAAAACAATGAAGTTTATTTAACTTGAATGTTTAAATATTCAATTATTTTAAAATATCTTAATGGTCTCTAAAAAAATGAAATGGTTACCTATGTGGCAAAATTTTTTGTTAGGGGAGTTCTCTAGATGTTAAGTTTCTAAGGCGGATGCACCCCTTTAGACAAAAAGATTTGACCTCTTGAGACCTTCAACTTCATTAAAATATGATTAATTTGTAACAAGTTTGGTAGTATAGTACCACCATTCATCGTTGTTCAATAGTTTTTTTTAGATTTTTGAAGCAAAATTAAACTTTAAACCAATTTAAATTTTGAGTTTAAATGATAATTTTGATCTGGAGATGGTTTGACTTGAAACAACAATCTTTAAATAGTTGTTGCAAACAAGAAATTTTGATACATGATTGTGATTTAATTATGAAGATGGATGGACGCAAGGTGACGCGTGTTTCAAAGATGAGCTTGTCACAGCCATTTTCCTAATTAGTAGTCTACAATTGACTTTCCGAAGATATCGTTGTGTCCTTAAAGATTGCTAATTTTGCGCTTGAAATACCTTGCGATTGTAAGCATTGCATGATGGAGGAAGCAAAAGAAAGAAAAAGTGAAGAATAATGCGTAACTAAGAAAGAAAACAGTCTCAAGCACCATCTCGAGGAAGTGGCAGAAAGTTTGGGCTTGTAACTTTGCTTGGACAGTAGAAGAATTTGATCCAAACACATTCCTCATTAATATTATTTGCTAAAGCTACACAACAATCATAAGAAAAAAGAAGGTCATCATTTCCAATGTTAACAATTTACATGAACATGAGAACAAATAAACGTGCAATGTGGCTAAATTAATGTGGAGGCTTGAAAATCATATACTATCAAAATAATGCAAGTGTTTAGGAGAAGCCTTAATAACATGGTTTAATAATTCAACAACTTCAAATTATTCATGTATTTTAGGAAGCCTTAATGTCATGGTCTTATAATTCAACAATCATGAAATAATGTATGTATTTTGGTAAGATTTTTTGTTTTGACCTTATATTTCTTCAATTTTTTAATAATGTACATATTATAAACTTTAACCCCTCCATCATTATAACATAAAAAATTGAAAATTTCTATAAATAATCTTATAAACAAGTAACAACAGCATACACTAATGGTTCTTTTCACACCACGGAAGCGACTTTTTGAGTCTCTTCCATTTGTTTAAGTATTTAAAGTTTTCACCTACTTTTCAAACGGTTTTTGAAATTTGTTCATGTTTCTTGGTAGCTATGGCACTTGATGAGAATGAAGTAAATTTACTTTTTATAACGATTTTTTAAAATCTTGGCGGTTCTCCCTATGCGAAAGCGCCTTTCAATGACTGATAGATTTTTTAAAATTGTTTGCAGGTGCAGCTGCGTTGTTTTTTGTAGTGATTGCTGCGTGGCTACAACGATTTGACAGACGTTATTGATGGATAAAGTCTTGCTACGCGTACTACGATATCATAGAAGATGATATCTGACATATGTTCCACGACGTGCTCAATAGAAAATATTTTGACACCTTTCAGATGTTTTTTTTGGCATTTGGGAAGTTGATCATAGAATTGACTTTGTTTTTATAATCTCTTGCGTCTTATTTTGTTTGACCCTCCATACCAATTTGCAAACAAATGAAATTGGTACTGTATCGATTGATTTCCGGACATTCATGCGAGAAGATGAATGATTTGTACAAATGTGATGCATCAATAATTTATAAATATATCGATAGAATTTGTAGTATTCTAAATAGCTAGAATCAAGGCAATTTTACCATGTACATTTACACACCAATTAAAAAAAAATTGCACAACATTATGGAGAAGTTTAAAAATTCCACGGGGCTATTGAACATTTGTGGAGCTATTGAACATTTGTGGAGCTATAGATGGGATCCACATTTTTCTTTCTTGACGCCATGATAGTCATATTATACCCATGACTGCAGACTTCTTCAATTGGAAGAAATTCCACAGTATTGTATTACAAGGAATCTGTAACATGGACAGAATCTTGTGGAATATTTGTGTAAAGCAACCTGATGGAGTTCACAATGCAGGACAATTCTTTTGGTCTTTTTTGTACCTCAATTTGTATTAGCGACAAATTTTATCTGATCCTATCATTGTAATCAGAAATGTACAAGTGAAACTATATTTGATTGGAGATTCAACGTATCCAAGCTGCCTTTACCTATTGAAGAATTACAAGCCAATTAACCCTGCATTTTGTGATTAGAAGAGATTTGATGCTTCGATCAATATAAGCAGGATCACCATCAAGCATGCATTCAATGCTTTGAAAAATCGGTGGAAGATTCTAAAGAGCTTTGGTGGCAACGTTGACAAGTGCAAGATTGTTACGATTGCTTGTTGCGTATTGCATAACTACTACAAGATTCATGGAGAAAGGCTTCTAGCAGCAGAGTTCTCTAAGCAAGTAGTGAATCCATTTGTTGGCAGGCACCATAGAGTACAGCATTTGCCTAATGATGGCAGTGCAACAAAACTTGTCAAGAAACGTATGCGTAGGGCTGTATACGATACTTAATTAGCAAGCATCCCCACTGCATGTATTTATAGTGTAGCAATACATTTATACTTGTTTTTTATGCAGTTACAATTCTTTTTCATTGTATTGTCTCTTTATTTTATGAAATACATACATTTTTTTTTCTTCACAATTTCTATCTTCACCTTTGTTTTGAATATATACAAAAAATTCATTAGTGACAGGTAATCAAATATTAGCAAAAAATTCTTGAACCAAAAAATTTATGAAATTGCATCTTCAAATTCCGAAGGCTTATCTTCTACCAAAAAATGTTGAGACCTGCCATTTCTATTGCTTTGTCCAGAAAAAATTGAACTTGTTATTTGTACATATCTAAGCTTAGGATGTTGTCCAATAATAATTTAACCCTTTAATTTTTTTGACAGTTTTTTAACCAAAAAAACTCTAAAACCGTCATCTCTAATATACGTACTACGTTTTTGATCAAAAATGTATTTACAAATACATAATTGTAGTTTGCAAGAAAATTAATATTATTCAAAATATAATAATATATTAGTATACTAGAGACACTCCTAAACATTTTGATAAAAAAAAATGCCATATAGAAGTGTAATTTGGATGTAGTCTGAAGAAAATTTACTAATAACTTATTTTTTTTTCTCATTAGACTGCATTCCTTCAAGTACATTGACATGTGAGAATAAGGATAACTATTATGACCTCTTTTCCAATTGTATCTTTTATCTACACATGTCCAATATTTAAATCCACTTATCTTTGATAAAAAATGCATTTAGAAAAGGGTCACAATGGGCACATGTATATGTGGATTTTGAAAAGTATGATTCTTAATATAGGATGTGATAAACTAAATTGTGCACAACAAATTAAAAACATGTAATCCATAAAATTTCAAAAACACTTAGAAATGCACGTCTAGAATGAATAATGAATTATTGGTAGAAGATATACTTACAATGAATAAATAAAAAAAAGAAACACAAAGCATTATAATAAAAATACATATTTTTAATTGCGTATTTAAAAATATATATTTTTAATTGCTTATTTAAAAATTTATACAAGACTTTCATTCTGGTACATGCTCTTTTTCTGTCCGCTGACTACGAATAACATCAACAAATAAAACAGCTACAAGCTCTTGAGAAGCTTTGAGTTGCCTATAGAACATCCAACTTAAACTTCTTGTTATCTCTCCGAATCTGAATTGCAGCCTCCATCTTCATCTGCTCGATGCAAGTAGATGATTTGGTAAAACGGTCCAATGCAGTTGCCATTTTGTTGTTGAGCTTTTGAAGTTTGACAAGGGCTCTATAAACTCTTGGTAAATTATTGCTACGAGCTGCAATGCTGTTGACTTCAACTTCCTGTGGGCAGCTTCGGTGTCAATGACAGGTACCTCTTGATCATTGACGTCCGGTACACCATTGGCCTTTGCCGTTTCACTCAATATGGCGTCCATGTTATTATATTATGTCCACCTTGCGAGCCTAGAGTTGTTCCCAGAGACATTGGGTCAAATCACACTCAAATAGACCACAACCATTACTTTTGAGACCAAGGACTACATTCTTTTTGGCTAAATGCATGTAGTAGAGTACAGAAATTCTAAAATTAGGGTTTGATTTGGAATTATCTTCATCACACGAGACTTGGTTTTGTCAAACTTTTCAAGAATACCGGTTTGAAACTTATTTGAGAGGTTTAGGGATATGGTGTTGTCAAACTTTTGCAATCCAAGCTTCTGAAGCTATTCAAAGGTCGATCCTTAAATTGGCAAGCTATTAAGAGTTTAAGTCTTCAGTCTTTGTTTAAATTTTGAGTGTGTCCAGCCTTTTGCATGGTCTAAACTCATTGGAGCTCCTTTTGCCATAGTTTTTTTCCGTTTTTAGATTGTCAATTGTTTAGCATTTTTTTTTGGAGATGAATTTTTCTACTATCCTTGTTGTTTTGAAAAAAAAAGTATCCTCCGCGCTTGCAGTTTTTTTATGAAATAGTATGTGGAATCATGATGTTGTACTGTGCAAAAAAGAACGCTTTCCTTTATTTTAATTTTTTCTAAGTGCATATGTACTCAAATGTGTATTTGATTAAATGAGTGTACATTTGTAATGTAGTCGCCCTTTAAATGAAATCCAATCTAGGATTTCTTATCTAAGCTTCAAAATTTGTACGTGGACACGGTATTTTGTCCCTTGGAGCTTGCAATTTTTTGTAAGTCTGGAGACTATTGGAACCTGCAATAGGAAGTTTGTAACTTCAAGATCCTAGTTTGAATGCTTGATGGATCTTGCAATGGCGATGAAAACAAGGTCAATGCTGAAGAGCTCTCTGAACCGAGAGGTTGAAAAACTCCGAGTTGTAAGTTCATATCCTTGGTGGCATTATTTGATTGAAATCCCTGGAGCGTAGTCCTTTGTGTGTTTATTATGACTTAAATATAATTTTTCAATTAATAGTATCGCTTTTGTTGAACATTGATTTGTCTTTGCAACAGCCATTAAATTACGCAATTACTATCTTGTATAATCCTTAAAGAGAGGATTGAAGGGCTCTTCCGTTTAACTTGCAATTCATCTAATGAAGTGGAATCAAGGATATTTTCTTTCTTTTTTAATGTTTTTATTCTTCAATTGGAATACACTAATTTATGCGCGTGGATCCTATTGGGATCTACGCTATCATTTTGGTGTAATTCCATCTGAAAAATAAAAATATTAAAATACAATTCAATAAGAAGTTTGACCCCAAAGCGCCTGAGGGTTAAGAATATAAAAAGTTAATCAAGTTAAATTTTTTATTTATTTTTTATTTTAAGTGAAGTTTTTTTGTTTTTTTACAGATTTTTTTAAATGGTAAGAGAAGGAAGAGTCTCCAAAGGAAAAGGGATGCAGTATAAACAACAGAAAAAAAAAAAAAAAAATCTGAAAAAATGAAAAAATCTGAAAAGCCAAGGAGAGCATTAGGTTTGGAAATTCTTCATTTCTTTATCAAAAGAAGCGAGATGGTGAGAACTTCAAAGAACAGTTTATAAAAACAATTTCAGAAGACTATACAAGACTTTTTCATGGAAGGGTTGCGGTATAAGACAAAAAAACAAAAGAAATTATATGTATGGTACAATTCGCTTCTTTTGGCAGTATGGAGGTTGAAAAACAAAATAAATTTCAGAAGTTAATATCTTCACTTAGGGAGATTTCTAAGAGAAGCAGAGAAATTTTGGAAAATGCTAGTCACAAAGGAGGAGGGGGTTTGATATACATTCTTGGATGAAGAGGAGGATTCGATGTGGAGTTATCTGCTGGGAGATATATGCCTTTTACTGCAACACAGAATTCAACGGCAACTTTGGAGATATGGAAGACGGATCAAGTAGAGACGGCAGCTTGGATGGGTGAGTTATTTCAAAAAGATTTTCAAACATGACGTCAAAATTATTTGATGATGTATCGAAACAAGTGGTAAAAGTAGGAGTTCCAGACTTCACTTAAACAGACTTCACTGATTTTGAACAAAAAAAAGGTGTGTTTGCTAGTAATTTGACTTACACTTTAGATGATTTTTTAAACCCATTGCATCATGATGATGATGATTATAATACCTATAGTTATGGAATTTAGGCCTCCATAATTTTAAAAACTGGTGGGTTGATTATCATGGGCGATGGATATGATTTTATATGTGAGGGATGACAATTTATTATACCCACATATAAAATCAATGTGGATTTCAGTCAACATAATGGTGTTGTAGAGATTATTTGGAGAGGGCAGATAGATTTTCATGCCACTCTAAAATCATAGAATGCAGACAAATTTTCTTTAATGGGCAGCTTTGTCTAAATTAGCCGTAAATTAGTTTTTCAATTATGAAAATTAATTGAGGAGAAAGATACTATAGAGGAGGCAAATGTGAGAGTACTTAAATTTGATCAGATCATGAAAGAATTAGGATAGATTTGATATAGCTTTATTTTGTTGATTATGTTGTTATTAATTTTTATGATTATATATATACATATGTATTTCTATTTAGTTATGAACTTATGAGACTAAATTCATTATATTTTTACAACTACATATGAGTATATTTTTTTATTCTTTTATTTTATACAATTTTTAGATTAGTTTTTTTTTACTCTATATATAAACATTATTTTTTTTATTAATTAATGTCATATGATTTATTTTATTAATTTTTATGATTTTATATGCAATAGTATTTTTTTTATTCATTATCCCGTTTTGATTTAATTTACTAAATTATTATAATTATATATAAGAGTGTTATTATTTTGATTCACTAATATTGTATAATTTATTTTGCATAAAAATGTTTTTTTGTGTTTCATATATTATTTATTTTGAATTGAGGTTAAGTATTTTAAGTGAAGTTTTTTTGATCAGTTTGCTTATGACTTGTATCTAAGCTCACTCATGAAGAACGTAGGCAATGCAAGCAACTTGCTGATTTGAAAGGGACTTTAAAGTGGACAGAAGTCGGAACATTGTTGTGGGATTGGAGCATTGAAGGGTGAATGGAAGAGTGAACTTGTGAAGCCAAGTATGCCTATTTAAATAGGAAATAATTTCCTATTTATGCAAAAGAAATGTCCATCACATAATAGGAAAATAAGAAACTGATATTTATGTTTATGTGAAATTGAATGATAGGATAGGATTTCCGTACGTTTTGATTATCAAAGCATGCAATGAGGTGTTTCAAATAACGACTCTCAATAGAAAGCAAGTAGACAAGGAAGCAACAAGAAAGGATGGAAAAGCCAATGATGACGAGGCAGGATATGAACGATCTGAATTTCCTGAGTGCAAAGAATCTTTGGGTAGCAGTTCCTTTATGATTTGTTCATGAAATGAGCAACCAATACAACAGCCTTTGTCACTTTCTATTTTTTCTTCCATCTACTACTGTGCGTCAGGGCCACTGTCAAACACCAGTGGAGGCAATCCTTGAGTGCTAAGAAATCAGTCAGTATTCTCAATCTCCAACGGCCTGTAAAGGTCAACATCAATCCAACAGATACTTCCTTGTTTCTTTCATTTGTCAAGGTCTTTCAGGAAAAATTGTAAGTCTGGTAGAAATGTTGTTGTTACCCTTCGTTTGTCACATTAGTGATAGGAACAAAGATGGTAGCAAATTGTGGACAAAATATTATAATAGATGTGCGATGCTGCTTGGCTTAATTCAAAAGTCAAAAGAACAGTGGACGTTGTCTCTTATTTGATTTGTTAATTTTGTATGTAACATTGTTTTTGGTGGGGCAGGGCATTTGCTAGACATCCAATATTGGGCATGAATTCCAAGGAAGGATGCGGGGATTCCGATGACTACCGAGTTTTGTGAGAGATCAGTGAATGTCTTGGATGCCGTGTAGCCTGCGAGAGACTGGTCAAGAATGCACACGATTCTTCAGAGGATGAGTATTTTGACAATCTATTCCACAATGATCTTTGGCAGAAGCAAGAGGACAATGACAATTGTGAAAGTTGTCTTGAAGAGACCGATGATGAGCATTCTTGCAACTCTTTTTTATTCCTCAACAAATTCATTGGATAACCTCTGAATATAGGAGATGAATTGTTTGAAATTCATAAACTAATCAATATTAAATGCAGTGGAGGACATAGAGCAAAAGAAGACTACAATGTGGCTTGAAAAGCCAAAAGTAAAGAAGTGAAGGTGGACAAGTTTTGTAAAACAACTGATGGGCATGTTGCATGGTTTAAAATTTTAAACTTTTATTCAAGTGCCCCGATTCCATCATTTGGGGGGATTTGATTGAGGTTGATTGTATTTGGACAACATGTGCATTTAATGTGGTCTATGTAATATTTTAAAAGAAATTTTCATTCCAATTGCTTACATGAAGTCAGTTTGCCTAGTATTAAAGGGAATCGTTTTGTACTTCAGAAATAATTTTGACCGTCTAGATTCTAGAGATAATGCACCCAAGTTTTCTGATTCTTTTCCACTGTTGTTGTGATTAGTTAGTTTTTGAAGAATGTAGATGGTTATTTTGCATTTTCTAAGACAATTGATTTCTAAATCATCTTGTGAGGCAAAACTGATGGAGGAACTTCTAGTTGAAGCTAATTGAACCGGGAATTACATGATTTTTAGAAGGTAAATAATTTAGCAATGATTAATGGTCTTGTCCACCAATGAATTCAAATGGTTTGTATTGATTTGTTGAATGTATGAGAGAGAGCGATTTTGGTAATGGGATTGTTGATTACGGAGGTCATCAAATATTTGTACTGGGATCCTGTAAAAGCTATGGTATTGCAGTAGTAGCAATTTGGTTCCAAGTGATCGAAAATACAACTCACGAGCCCCTCCTACTGCATGAATTGAATTTGTATTGTTTAGGAAGGGGAGGATAGCATTAGTGAATCTAACATTCTCGGATTGAAAGTGGCATTTTGTAGTATAAATTTTGAGATTGAAATCTCGTTCACGAAATCCAAGTTCGAACACCAGGGAATGAACTATGTAAGGTTAGCGTAGTGTATTCAAAGGTCACAATGTACTAGTTTAAAAGGTTTATTTACTCTTATTCCCACTAAAACCCAAGATACAACTCATGCTGTCCATTAATAGATGCTATCGACAGATGTATGACGTCTCAGTCCTATCTAGTGTGCTACTGGCTCGTGACAATAGTTCAATGTGGACTGACTTGTAATGAATGCATGTGCAATGCAGGACTTAGACTTTAGTACAACCCACTATAGTACTTTGAAAATAGTACAAATATACGTATTTAATATTTCCAAAAACTTTAGAGTTCCAGGATTTAGATCACACTTACAGAAAGTCACTCCCAAAGCTCTAGGACAATATGCCTAATATCAAGGATTAGCAACTACCTACAATATCCAAAATTCAAATTTACAACATATACATGGAATTTCCAACGCAAACTTTAATAACAATTGTTACAAAATAAATAACAAAATTCTAAATCTAATTCCCCATTTGGGGTCACGGCCCAAAGGGCCGTTCGAAAAATTTTGACCTTTATTTTAATTTGTTTTTGTTCGTCAAATAATTAATTAAAACTCCCAAGTTTTATACTTTCATATCCCATAACCGTGGTATTCGGTTTGATTCCCGGCTAAAACCACATCTGAAACCCTTTACCCATATGCCAGTTGATATCTAGCTCGATACTATGGCTGCGTTACCCGTGGGATACCCGGCGGTTCTCAACCGTCGATTCCGACGAGTTCCAGCACCCGTCACTGTCTGTTTCGTCACCGCTCGTCTGGACTCCGGCGCTTGTCTGCGCCTGCTCAACGCTGCGGCTGCTTCGGCGCCAAAATTTCTTTGCTGACGCAATTTTTCGATCAATTCTCAATGAATTGCAATTCTGTTGCCTCAGTAATCTCGTGTAATCCCACAAATTTCCCAATTGCGTTCAATTCTCAAACATTGACCTCACCAAGTACCCGAATCCCTAATCCATTTACAACCAAATTTACCATCACGATTTCACAATCAAGCAAATTTCAGGAGGATTCATCTATTTCTCATCAGTCTCTGATCAATCGGTATTGACAATAACTCAGATGATCCCTATTCAATTCCGTAAGGCCAATTCGGTGACACCCCAATTCATCAATTTTACATCCGAACTCACTCAAAAGTTGCTGCACCGCAATTTGGGTTCACGGCAATTTGGGATCTGCTCCGCTATTGAAACTGCCTGCTTCTTCGACCCGGCGATCGTCGCCCTCGTCGTGATCAACCTAGTGCGCCTTTGATTGACGCACTTGATCAGCCCTGCACACAAGCTCGCCGAAATCTCCTCACTGCAATTCCACGATCAGACCACCGAAGCCTCTGAGACCTCCCACTTCGTCGATCAGTACCGCAGCTCTCCTGCAGCACGTCTTCCGATCAGTCTCCCCAAGCTGATCAATTTCGGCTGCACCAACTGGCTTCCTCAGCTTACTCGGCCATCTCCAATTTCCTTCCAGCCTCTCTTCGAGATCCAAATTTTACAAAAAAAAAATATTGCCAAGACAAAAATCCAGAAACAATTCCCGAACCAAATTCGGTAAGCCCACAACCTCAAATAACCACAGCGTGGAACAATCACAAATCACAATTCAAGTCTGAAACACAATTGCATTTTTACTTATCTTAATGTATATTACAATTATAAAGTTTTATATGCACAAGTACGTTACAGCGCCAAGCGAAACAAAAAAGGCTATTCAATCTGCACTGGTTCTGCACTGTGGGGGGGGGGGGGAAATGGAAGGAGAAAGAAGGATTAAATTAGAAATCCGGGGGTGATTGGAAAGGTTGCAACTCGTCGTGACTGGCGCAACGTTCCTGCTTGCACCTCCAAATCCCTAATTTGCATTTTCTTTTTCTTTAACCTCAGCTTTTTCTTTATCTTTCTCCTTTTTCTTTTTCTTTAACTTTTTCTTTGCCTTTTTGCCCTTTTCTATTAGTTTGTAGCTACTCACTAAAGTGTCTTTGTACTTTTTAGAACTTTTAGTGTACTTTGGACTACTTGAACACTAAATACTCAAAATATATATAAATAATATAAGAAATGTCATAGAAAATCGAAAAAGTTCTATAAAAAATTGAAAAGCTAGACTACACATTTGTAAACGGCGATATATTGACTTCTATGTCCATTGTCAGAATATGAAGAACATGACTTGTTAGTTGATGCTGTTTTTGTATGTTTACATATGTTAGATGCGGAATGGGTCATGTCATCGTTAGGCTCATGTATCCTAAATGCTGTTGGAAAGTCTGTAGAGGTTTTAATTTACGGAGGCATAGTTGATGAAACCCAGTATTGCTACTGCAAATCCGGCATTGCAAGGTAATGTCATTTGGTTTTTCTTGCTAGTGACGAAAATTGAAGCAATTCATATAAAACCTATTGTTTAGCGTTCAGGTTAGTCGCGGTCATGAGTTTGGTTGTAATTTAACAATGTTCTAGCACGTCTAAGGCAACAGCAACGTCATGTTAGCATATAATGTATGTGCGGTTGTAAATGCTAGTGCAATTTGTGCACATCTGTTGCAACTGAGGCATGATTGGAGTGCTTTCGTGGTAATTGTGGTATAACTTGAAGGGGTACACCAATTGTCATTATTTATAGAAGGCGTGTCATTGGTTATTGAAGCTCTATACATTGAGTACAACATAGGACGAGTTGTTATGTAGAACATATTTGGAGAAAGTAACTTGTGGAGTAGTGTTTGACCTCTATTTATTTTTTCTTGGTATAGTCTAGCATATCTAAGAGGAATTACTTGATTAACAGGATCACATTACCAAAGCACGGAATGTGTTCATATTGTAGGAAGTTCATGGGGATGCGGATGAAAAGAATCATGCGTTTATAAACAAAATTGTCCTGTAGTGTTTTATTTCTGTCTCTTTTCATTACAATGGATAGGTCACTATGCACTTAGCTTGGTTTCTATGCTGCAGAGAATGTGATGGACGAGAATGTCAGAGTTGAAAGAGTAAATTTTAAGAAGTAAGAAGATGACAAGATATTGTCTAATTTTTTTGTGTACTCCTAAAAAGTATGAAGTAACGTTGCAGCAGTAACCCATGTGCGTAGAAGAAGGTTGTATCTTGGACCCCCACAGTCTCTTGATTTTGCATTTCCAAGCAATATGCAGGAAGATACTTATGCTTAAGTAATGGTGAATATGTGCGGAACAGGGTCCTAATGTTATGATTTCTAAAGTTATATCATTGTGAATACCGTAGAGAATGTATTTGATGTGTTTTTAAGGAAGTGCCATTTTTAAAATTATAAATTGACTATGGGTTTAGGATTAATCAGACTCTCGTGGAATTGAATGTGTTCTTCGTGGGTGTTATCATCATAAATTGTATGCAATCTTTGACCCTATTGATGTTAATATACTTGAAATTGAATGAATTGTTTTTGCATTTCCCTTGTCCATACAGAACATACTAAAATTCTTAGTCACTGCACTACAGCTTGACAATGGAAATGAAGTTGTTCTGTAGCAGCAAAAGTCTGAAGTAATTTAAGGTGAATGATAATGACTTTCTGACAATTGTGTCGTCTATGAAGTGGAGGTAACTCCGTAATATATGAGGAATGTTGTGAGAATGAATTTAAAAGTATGTAGCTCAGATGAATTTTGTTTTGCACTAGTCTTTTGGAATAGTCTTAAATTGAAGCGCATGAATTTGCAGGATTTCATAGAATCTGCGTATATGTTCAATCATGCTGAATAATTATATGTGGCTATTTAGGCAAATCTGACAAGGCCAGGGCCACAGAGAAGGAAGCCCAGGAAATTGAACTTCAGGAAGACGGAGGCTGTCGCAAAAAGATAGATGTGAGAAAGAAGGAGTTGTCAATTGTGTCGAAAGACGTAGAGTTTGTGGCTGTTGTCATAGCAACAAATGCATGGAAACAACTGTATGCCATTGTGAATAGGTTTTTAATTAATTGTTCAAACGGATTAAAATACCTATTGGAAAATAAGTTCGAATTCTAGGAGGTAGAATATTTCTAATTACAATTCTAGGTGATCTATTAATGCTCAAATTGTAAGATATTAAATTCAGCCTATTCATCCTATTGTATCAATTTATTTTAGTTTTAGTAAAACTTATCCATAATTCAATCATCCAAAGTCTTCCAATACTAATTAAATACACTCCTTGAATTTATCCCGAATTTCCAATTGATTTCTTTTAATTTTGCAACTTTGATTCTTCCTTCATTTTTATTCTCACAATTTTCTTTATATGCTTTTTATATATAAAAACTTACACTTCTTGTTGTTCTATTCCTACAATTTTTTTTATTCTTTAATTCTTTTATTATTAAATCCAATTGATAACATACACAGTTTCCAAGTTCCATACACATCTATACACACACATTTC
Source organism: Neckera pumila (assembly GCA_963969595.1). Classification (NCBI taxonomy): domain Eukaryota; kingdom Viridiplantae; phylum Streptophyta; class Bryopsida; order Hypnales; family Neckeraceae; genus Neckera; species Neckera pumila. The sequence continues at coordinate 16,346,497 of OZ018417.1, read as the reverse complement.
TAGTCATACACACAAGTACTCAAACACTCACAATTGCAAATCCTTCACTTTCTATTAAATTGACACAAAGTTACAAAAACATAATTGCTTTACTTTCAGTAATTGGAAAGAGCGCCTACTTCACTGAGGACAACTAAATTCTAAACGGTAACATCTCAACCTAAATAGCTAGCCACTTGACAACCATCTGAATCTCAATAGATAACTACCAATTGGTCATTACAACCCATTTACATCTCACCAATGTACAAAATCAATTCCAATTGGCAACTAATAATAGTAATCATCCACAACTACTCTATTGATTGGTAAATAACATTATATAACTACAAAAAGAACCAATCACCTAAACCAAACTTAAAATGCCGACTACAGCCATGGTCAAGAATTTTTAATTTGGTAAATGGTCGTCAAGTGTAAGCATTTATTTATCTATCCTTGGTAAATAACCATACACAATTAGGTTCTAGTATCTTATGCAAAATCTTATTCTAAGTGCATGCCTAAACGTCAGTCCATTGTGCCTTTCAAGCAATAGATCTTTTCTAATCGCTGAACATCTAATTTCCTTGCAAAAAAGCCTCAAACATTCTATCCTACAACCACCTACAACTAAAGTATCCTAGTTGTTTGAGCTGCAAGGGTCCTAGATTTTCTTAATCTGTAGTTTGATTTTAGTATTTTCAGATGATAGAAGATTTCACGCCATTTCCAAAAACTTAAAGTTCACTAGAATTGGATGTTCCTAGCAAAAGTTGTGTACGGATGAAGTTTGACCGTTACTTGGTTCATTAAACTTCATTCATGGTTTCCTATTGTTTTTCACTTTTAATGTCACTTGATATTTTTATCCAAGGTCTAAATTGAGTTACCCTAACTATTTGTAACTCTAAGTTCTTACTTGGTAAAGTTTATCCTAATTTACTCGGTTAATTTTAATTTACCCTATTGGTAAGAATTTGTTGGATTTTTTTTTTTTTACTAGTCTTGGTCGGTTTTACACTTATACTTTGACAAAGTTATTTGAATCCTTCCTAAATTATTATTTTACCTTTGAAATTTATTTTTACTACCCCAAAGTTATGGATGGATGAAGTTAGGCCGGTGATCGGCATTTTAAAACTTCATTTGCTTGTAACTTCTTCATTTTGACTCTAATTTCTATGTATTTTATCTTTTTGGAAACCTCTAGACTTTTGATTTTAGTTTCTAAGCTCAAAATTGACTTGACTTTTTGTCATATCTACTCTAGTTCTCGGCTTTAAGCTAAAGCTGTTTAATTGGAAGAATTAACGGGGTTGATGTTCTTTTTTTTTACTCCATCTTTTCTTTTCTTTTTCAATACTCTTTTCTTTCTCTTTCCAAACTATTCCTTTTTATGTCATTAATGCTTCAAGTGAGATTTCAAGCAACACTATTGCTACGCTTCTTGAGGTGTCATTGAAGTCAAGTGCTTCTAATTTTTAGTTCAACTACCTCATAACTATCTGATAGATGCACACTATTTCTTAGATGAAGGAAGCTCCTCAAGAAGCTTTCTCTCTCTCCCTCCTTCTCTCACCTTTTGTCAAGCCTGTCAACGCTGCAAGGACAATGACAACTGTTTGCGAACAACTTGCACTTGACTTTTAACATCGAACCTCCATAATTTCTTAGCAGATTGTCAATTTTTGACCATTGTAGTATCTATGGAAAGCTCTAACAGTTCTTAACACTCTCAACTACTAAAAATGAGCCTCTACAAAGCCCTCACACTCAATTTTAGCTCATGATTGATTCAAAGCTTTGCCATCATTCACTTATTTCTAACTTGTAGATTCTATCAATCTAAGGAGGTTCAAAATTTTGCCGTCACGAGAGGGGATCCACACAACAAGAGAAGATTTATAAGAGGGACAAAAGATATAATTAAAAAGACCACACTAAGGAAAGTCAAAGCTTTGCCGTCATAGAGGGGGGGAGGGGGGGCACTCGTCTACAAGCAACTTCAAAGAGGGAACTTTAAATGTTAGAATATGACAATCTCGGGGGGGGGGGTAAAGCTCCGCCATTTTGGAGAGAGGGCCACACACCAAGGAGCAAATTCAGAGAGGGAAGTTAAAACTTAAGAAATAACCACTTCGGGTGGGTGTGTGTTCAAAGCTCTACTATTCGAGGGGAGAAGACACACACAAAAGATACGTAGGAAGAAGACTCAAACAAACCCCACTTGGGGGAAACCAACTATGGGTGTTAGTACAACGCACGTGGATTAATAAATAAGCAATTTAAAACATTAAAGGCCCTCCAAAGCGGCGATGTCAAGGTATGAAGGGGGATAGCTTTAGGATTAGTACAACACTCAAGAACTTCCAAGCTCAAGTTAGTACTTCAACCAAACAACCCTATTTCCCAAGTTAATGACTAAAATGACTAAAAATTAAGCCAAATAACACACAAGACACCATAAGAGCAAACAAACACAAGAAAAGAAGGACCTCCAAGACCTTCAAGAGCTAAAAATTAAGCAAAAATGGAGCACAAAGTGCTTAAAAACACCGTGGAAGTTCCCTTTGACAAAAACGCCAAAAAAACCAATATAAGTTGGACCCACGGACCCAAAACAAGAGTGGAGGTGGTGTGAGAGGAAAATGCGCCCCTTTTATTTGTTTTCCAAGGAGTCCACTTCCCTCAAGTTACCTTGGTAACTTTTCAACTTAGATTTTCATCTTTATCTCTAAGATTTTCCCGCATTACACTGGTGATGGGTTTTACACTAGTCCAATGTTGTATCTTTTAGAGTTTACCTTGGAACTTCAAACGGATTGCGTCAATGGCTTCAGAAGGCCATTTTTAGTCCAAACGTCCTTCCAACCCCTAATTCCAACGTCTAAAATCTCTCCTAGATTAGCGCTAACTGAAGCCAATAAAAGGGTACAAATCTAGATTTTGGAGTTGGCCTTTTTTGACTAAAGTAACTAGCTAGGATTGTCAAGAATGTCTAAGGGAGTAAGAAAAGACCCCTTGTTGACTTGATTTCAACTTTGTACGCTCTCGGGACGCCGGTCAATTTCACTCAAATCCCATGACGCGATTAATTTGGAGGTATGTCGTTGATTGAGCCACCTCCCGCTATTGGAATGCCATGAAACTTGTTGGAGCGCATTATTAACATAAAAAAAGCTATTCTGATTTTTTGTGAGATTTTACCGCAACCTCGGAAATTTCCATGAATTTTCCGTTGTTAGTTTAAGCGGTTGACCGTCCGGAAGGGGTATTTTCCTAAGTCAGAAAATTCCGAAATTTCTTGGAAAACCTCTCATAGAGTTTCCCAAGAGATTTGCAAGTTCATAATTCTTCATCCCGCACACATTGGTCTGGATGAAAATTCCATCTCTTTTAAGTAACAGGCAGTCAGGGAATCTTCTACATGCAAGGAAATCTTGGCTGGTGGATTCCGCTTTTGACTTCCTGGCATATTTTCAAACCAAGAGCACAATCCGGCGGCCAAAAATTCCTTTGTTGGCCCACCTTGAGAAAATAACTCTTGCAGGCTAACATTTGGAGTTTCTACTATTTCATCGGTGGAATGGGGAAACTGAAACCTCTCCGGGAGAATCTATCCTAAGAATCATCTGGACTTCCCTCAGACCACTTTTAGCCAAGTAGAGTTACATGCACGGCATTTTAGGCTATTTGGGATAAGAACCCTCAAACCTTTGTAATCCGGCTACTTTCTAGGTTCTAACCTATTTACAAGCAGAATTTAGGGATCTAATAAGGGAAAAATTTTATTATTGACCAAATGCTACATGGGTATGTAACAACTCTAATTTGGTCTTTTATGTTTTTCTGGTCTTTTTGTATCTTTTTAAGACTTAAATTGCACAATCACGAAAAAAAAAAAAATTATGAGTCCCAAGTGACGAATGGAGAGCTCACACCAGATTTGTTTTTGGTCTTAGTTTTTTTGGAATTGTCAAAAATTTGAATTTCTTTGTCATTGAAACTTAAAAAGGAACTTTAGCGATTTAAGAGAATCACTCATGTAGTACCCCATCGCGTGTCACATTGTATGGTTGAATGGGATGAATGTGGCTGAAATATTTTCAGCTAATATTTTGTATACATTGCATCTTTCCCAAACTCAAGTCGCCTTGAGTTATTGTTGACGTTTATTATAGAGTAAAGAAGCATTCCAATTGTACAGTAGGTACTGTATCAAATGCAAAGAAATGTATTCTTTAAAAATATTGAATGTGAAGAAATACATTGTATATTGACTTATTTGTTTTGTAAATTTTCGAATCATATATTGGGCAAATGAACATCATTTTGTGAGCTGGTGATGATGCCAATGTTCTGCATAGTGGCTTCAGGAAATACTATTAAACGATCAAGAAAGAGGTACGCGATGATGTGCTTGCTATGATGACCAATATGTCAATCCCATGGGATCATATACCTTGGGGATAGAAATGCTATGTGCGACTGCAGAGTGTGCAGGAATTTTTAGTTTGTCTGGATTCTAATTTCACTATTTATATATACTCACAGTTTGGTCACATTCATGATTCATGTGGGATAGAGATGTGAACATGCATGCGAACATTGCTGAATAATGATTATGTTGTCAGGAAAGTAAGTCAAGAAAGAAGAAGTTCATTCTGACCCTTCTCTTTTGATAGATGCAGGTTCTTTACCATTTGGTGGGTTGTGTCCCAGCATGTCTTCAAATAAAACCCTCGATCAACAACAATTGTGAAAGATTAGGAATTCGAGACATGGCAAAGGCATTGCTATTTTAAATTTGTAGTTACTTTGTGTACTGTGGAAAACTGGATTCAATGTATTTGCTTCATTTTTAGAAGAGTCTTAGAGACGTGCTATAAGATCAATGGACAGACACTCAACCTGTTGGTTGTCATTGCTGGAAGTTTGTTCCAGAGCGTATAGGACAAACTTCAATATGTTTGAAGGCTGTTAGACGTGTCCCTTGTATTTGGCTGAATTAAATTGAGGAGAAACATGCAATGCTTTGAGTAATGAAGTTGGGAATTTATGACCGTGATAAGGTGATTTAAATGCTTTTTTGGATAAGTCCTAACCATGTTTCTACTATTGCTGCTGTATGTGAGTTGAATTTGTATTCAATTATTGCGTGCGAGTTCTCTTACAAGAGGGATTGTCTTCTGTTGATAGACAATGGCAATTTTTCGCAAAGGATGTGATGTATTTCTATTCTTCCTAGTAAGTAGTTTGACTGTGCGGAAGGGTTGAAGCTTGGGGATGCAGAGGAAATTCAGAGTATTAGCAAAGCACCAACCAAAGCCAGTGATGCACAAATTTATGACTATCCTTGGACTGTCCATGTAGGGGGTAGTTCTTTTTTTTCCCTTACTCCCACCTATTGATGTTTTTCATTTTAAAGAACAAGAAGAAGTTTGCGAGCATACTAGATTGATGATAAAGTAGTGATTGGTTTGTTTTGCAGGACATTTGCAGTTTAATATTTGCAATTCAAGTGAAGGAGGTACATCTCATATCCATTTAAATCCATAGAAATTGTTAGGAGGGGCATTGATAACATAATGTGAACATGTGCAATATCTCATTACAAAACCAAAAAGACTTATTTCTTGTTATAACAGTCATTGTATTTGGAGGTGTGCTATTAAATTCGATGGGGATTATTAATGTCATTCTGTTCATGTATTGGCGTCAAAAATCCACTTTGACAGGGTATTGTCTAAACACAATTATGTTATATTCTTCAATACGTGTTGGCATACAGAAGTGCATTATGGAATTCATAGATGCTGGAGACTTGAGAGGCTGCCATAGATTAGGAAGGCGGTCAAAATATTGGTTTACCGTTGCCAATTGTCAAGAGTGTTTTAGAGAAGAGGATATTACATGTTGCCGTTGTAGCTCTTACTGAATGATTGTGATGTGTTATGAATGTTTATTATCTTCTTGTGGTATGACTGTATTTATTATGCAGTGAGCATTGTAAGCGGAGCCCACTTTATATTCTATTATGTTGTTACATGAAGTGTCTTGAGCTTGGACAAATATTTTTTTTGTTTACATTTTTTTAAGATTCCCTGAAATTTTCCCACATTTGTCAGAGAGCAGTCCACCTCACTAGAGACATCGAGGCTGCCTTGGATGTGCAATCTTGCCTGGTTTTGTGAATATGAATGGTCTTTTTTTCCTTGAGAGTACTTGGTGCGGAATGTTCTGATGAATGTAGTATCTTTCAGACAGCTGACAGAGTGCTCGAACCTGGTCAGGGAGAAGTTTTCATTCTTGTGGGTAGCCTAGCAATACATTTTTCTGTGGTATGACATTTTTATGAGGTTTGGTTGACCTTTTATTGGAAGAAGGAGTTTGTACATCCTGAATGCCTTGACATTGTAAGTCCAAAGGTATCCTGAAGAACTGTGTTTTAGTCAATGGTTGTAGAAGTTTTAAAATTGTAGGGGGCTTTTGTCTAAGCACAACTGAACCTGCAGACCTTTTTTAGGTAAACCAAATTGAACTCATATAATGAAATGAATTCAATGATTGAGGAGGTCAAGAAACCGAGTCTATTTAATTATTCTGTGAGCTGGGCATCTGTCATTTTATATTATATGTACAAAAAGAATGATATGCCAAGCTAGGCCAAGTTTATAAAAAGTTAGAGAAGTGAATTCAAAATGCATAGGAAGAATTCAGACCACATAGTATTGCAAATTTATTCTTTAGAAAAAAATAAAGTATAAGGAAGTACAAAATGGAAGAAAATGCAGAGAAGTTTGAGGCTCAGACATAGATTTCATTTATTTTGGAATGGAACAGAGAAATGTGTGTGGCAAGGTATATAAAGTGGAAGAATATTAGGATTTTAGAAATTGTAGAAATAGTGAAAACAAAATTTTGATAGTTTTTCTATCTGAACTATTTGGATAGAGAATTGTGAAGTAAAGAATTTGTGATAGTGGAATGATGTTACTAAAATTTCATTTGTTTGTATACATGCTTTGAAATGATGTTTGTTATCTAGTATTTGAAAACAGTATTAGTCTTTGTGTGGATGTAATGGAAAATGTTGGAGGCGTTTATGATATTTCATTCTTCATCAAAATATCTAGGAGACAGCTTGAAACCAAGATGTCATACCGGAGATTTTCTGATAAAATGAGAGGTAAATGTAGTGTTTCAAGAATAGATTTGACGGAATTTAAAAAAAAAGGGAACTTTGAGGAGAACAGTAGAAGGTAAGCATTCGAGTACTATAAGGGTGGAAGTTGTTGAATAATTTGCGTGGCTACTTATTGACTGAAGTTTCAAGACAATCATTGCTGGAGTGTTATGGTCAAATGAATTGTACGTCGGCTTTGCAGGATGCTTCAAAAGGTTCAAAAATTTTAAGGAGTTTTGTAGAAGTTTTGTAGAAGACAATGGGAGTTGTAGAGAGTGATGTATGAATGCTTTGATCTTTGCTGCCATCAAAGAAGGATGTTAGAACTAAGAAGAAGCACTTCATTGTCACAAGCTAAACCATCTGATGGAATAACCAAGTGATTTGCTCTTGTATTGTGAAGAAAGACTATATTTCAATGCATCATTATTTTTGCAAAGGCTGTTTAGTATGAGTCATTTGAAGGTCAATTTGGTGTTGGAAATGCATCATGAACGTTGGGAGGAGTAATGCATGCCATTTGAATGTAGTTTACTAGTACTTCATGTCATAGTTTGTGATAGAAACTTTTTCTGAGACACGGTGACATGGATTAAAATTTGCTTGGTTGTCAGGAGTTCCTTGTTACAATGTCTGAAGAACTTCACCTAGTCCCCCATTCCAATGTGAATGCGTCCTTCGAGGAAGCCTATGTTTTTCTTTAACTACGTTATTGCAGCAGTTCCTTTAGATTTGTCTTTGCTGGTAATTGGTGTCATTGCTTGCAAAGTTATGCTTCAATAGTAGTGTGATTGGGGGAAGTCTTTATTGAAGAACAGGGACCTTAGGTAAGAGTGGAGAGCATTGACAACCTGTTTTATAAATGATTTGCGCTATGAATGCTGTAAGTCATCCATTTTTAAGGAATTAGCATAAGGAATTTTTGGACTATATATGTGGAAGTGGAAGAAACTATTACAGCAGACATACAACGTCAAGAGGAATTGGTGTAGTAAATTGCACTTCTGTAAAAGTGGAATTGACGTGCAGTCAGAGGTTTTTATTTGTTAGATTGGAAATAGAGAAATGGAATTGGAGAGAAGCATGAATGTGGTATTCGATAATTTCATTTTGAATTTGCTCTGAAAAGAGCATATGTGCTTGTAAATACCCGGTCAGCAAACGTGTATTAGATGAAACTAAAGAGAAGCATGTAGTGGACTGAAACAATTATAGTCATCTGGTAATTGAATTGGAAGCAAGTGGGTGATGATGGACTAGCCGTTTAGGATAGCTTTTTGACATTTAGGAAAACAAATATGTGCTCTTTTATAAATAATTGAGATGAATGAAGATGACATAGGCAAGGTCGGAGTTCTAGTATGCAACTGGTAAGCGTTAGAAGAAGAAGAGCAGAGTGACAGTGCGTAGAGAAGAAAAAACGTTGGTAAAAATACGTTTTACTTAAACATGTTCATTTGTGGTCACGTAAGTTAGCATTGTTTGAGAGAAGCTAGGCTCTGGAAATCGTGAGACCCCAGGAATGTAAATGACTATGGAATACTACAAACCGGTGTGTCATATACCTTTCATGAGGTTGGGAAGGTTATAAAATATCAGTGGTGACAGTGAAAGCTACATAGAAATTGTGGTTGTAAATGAAGTAGTTGGTTAGAAAGCCGAAAGTGAAAATAAGCACAGAACCAAGTGAGCAGAGAAGCCAAGTGCATGCATCTTCTCTGGAAGAAACCTTTGAGGAAGTAGGGTGAGTAGGTAAAAAACAACATTGAATTGTGCAATGTATTCCTGTGGTTGGTTGAATGATGTTTGGATTAATAATTTGTCTTGGTATTAAGTGGAGAAAGTCCTCAGTGTGCATGCTAGCTAAGAGGGGAATCAAATTGTCATCTTTTAAGCTAGGGTGTTGCAGCACTCTGGGCAAGTTGTACATAGTAAAGAAAGAAGCATTTTCGATTCTAGTGCTGAGACTTTGCAAGTGTATTTGATGTAGCAGGAGGACTTGTACATGAGTTTCCGGAAACGTGTGTAATAATTATGATAGCAAGAATGCTAAATACGCAAATGTGGAAGACTTTGAGTGCGAAGGTATAAATTGTTGTGGTGAAATTAAGATACCGAAGGGGCTTTTTTGAGAGGTACGTACAAAGATGGACACCGATTTTGGACTTTTTGCATTTAACTTCGATTTAATAAAAATGTCAAAAACTTGGAGTATGTGGAACTATACATGGAATGATAAATTTTTCTTTTTTTAATTTTTTTGAATGATTTGTAGGAGGGAAGTGACAATGAAATTGAAGGTATGCAATGAAGAAGTATTTGAACCTGCCCTATAGGCTTTGGTGGTGAATTGTAGATGTAGAATAATCCAATGTGGACTAATTTTGTTACGCTCTATATGTGTAGTGAATTGCAAGGTCACAGTAGGTACAAGGATTGCAAAATAGAAATGAAGACATGCGCACACATGGCAATAGGATCGATGTGAGTAGAACAGAGATAGGGTAGAAGTTATTGAGGAAGATTTATGGCCAAGTGAAGCAAGGATTACAAAATATGCCGCTTACATGTGAGCAATGCACTCATGTTGGCTTTCTATGTATATTTTCTATGCGTACAAGATACTGCACAAAACCATTGAAATAAACTTTGAGGGCTTGCAATTTTGTTTTAAGTGATGTAGATGCTACTGAAATTCTCAAAGTACATAGTATTGGAATTATCATGTGAGCTACAATATGAAGCAAATACATAGAAGGCTTGCAATCTTGCACAGACAGCAACCCTTACTACATGAGGTGCCGAATCAACAATCTCTCGTTACAATTTGTTGCTCAACATTGTCCAAGCTAACAAAAACTTCACCGTTTTTAATTGAGTAATGTCCAAGTCAACTTGACCAAAGCTACTCAAAACAGTTACAAATTAATCTAGTTTTTTGTTACTTTTTTGTTAGGTTGGTCACTAGATTTCAGGTAGTGTATTTGAAGGGGTCACTAACCCCTCTATGCTATATACTCTCTTGGGATTAACAAGTCGTTATAATAAATGATAGCTTACTTATTGCTTTTGCAAGTTTTATAGCTTGTGATTGGTTGAAAGTATACTTTAAGGAGTTTCACTATTGGAGATACAAGTGGCCATCCCCTCTACATTAGATGGATCTGGATTGAAGGAGCCTGGTTATTTGGAGGGCTGCAGGAGATGCTCACAATATTGTTGGACTCCCTAGTATAGTCTAGGGAGTTTTTTGGTACAATCGGCTAAAATCCTACATTTTCTTGGAGCAACCAATTGTTTGAAGTATTCTCTTGGCTAGGCCTTTGAAAAATAGAGAATATTCTTTGATTTTCCTCTTAAATGATTAGTTTTTTTCCTAAGATTTTGAGATCAATTTGGCAATTCCTGATTCCAACTGGCTAAGTTGTAACTAAATTCCAATACTCCCGTACATTGCCCTAAACTGCTCCTTGGAGCCTGCGTTTTGTAGCCGAGCTGTTATCCTGGAGTGAAGTTGTTGCTGGATCAGTGCTACTACAGTTGTCGGGGTTCTTACCTGTCTTCTTTGGCTTTGGGTGCGGCTGGGAGTGGCCCCTTGTTTTTGCAAGGTTTGAGAGAAGCCATCGGGAAAGTACCCCCCCATTGCAATAGTACTGCAGCAGTACTGACGCAAATCTTCTACTACACAGTACTGATGCAGTGCAAATTATAAACCTATTTAATATTGATAAATTAGGCAATTTTGTTGTATTGATGCTATACAAAATGTGTACCCATTTGATACTAAAAAATTAGGTGTTGTTGCAATATTGCAACAATTACAATTGTTGCAGTATTGATTATGCTAATATTGTTGCAATAATGTTATCATATAAAATTTGTTTCAAAAGTATATTGCAGCAGTTCAATCCAAAGTATCAAGTTTGTATTGATACAATACTGCAAAAGTATAAAATGATTATTGTAATTCCAATCTTTCAAAGTCTTTCTAACTTGTAATCGACTTTCACATTTGCTAAAGTCAATTGTTTTATGTAGCTAGAATTTATTAATATGTGTCATTCACTTACAATACCAAAATAAAACAACATCTATAAACTATTCTTTTCAATACATTTAACAGATTTTAAAGAAAATGAATGTTGAGTATGTTGCTACAAATCTTAATTGCATATTTTAATTTTCACATTCTACATACGACAAAGGTTTTCTCTCAATTTTTTATTCCAAAATATTTTTCACATTTTCATTTCAAATAACTATTTATAATTCCTATTTACAATTCAATGTGTTAACAAATTATCCTTGTTCTCCTTATAATGACGCTATAAATGATATGTTTTATAGTTTGTATTTTATGATAGAGGATCACATCAGTTTTTTATCCCTATAAATATTATTAAACTAATATCCAAGCTCATAATTCGGTGATTTTTAGTCTTAGCAAACTTGGATAGGCATTTTGGCATAGGAGAATTTTTCTTTTCTAAAACCTTTAAACAGAGAAAAGTTGGGAAATGAAGTTAATTTTCATCTCCAAAAATCCATTCAAGATTTCAAATCTCCAATTAAAAGTTATGAACAAGATTCAGAGAGGAGTCGGAATGAACATTTTCTTTGACGTTTTTAAACACCCTCTTTGAATTTTTATCCATAACTTTTGCTTGGAGACTTGAAATATCTAACAGATTTTTAAAGATGCAAGTTAATTTTATTTTCCAATTTTTCTTAGTTCAAGGATTTAAAAAAATCCTTCTACTATGCCAAAATGACCTCCAAAGTCTATTGATTTTACAAACTATTAGAAAACAAAAATCAAGTAAATAAAAACTATCTGTTTTGTTAGTCACTTGGAATTTTGGGATGGCGTACTGGTCATCAGGCTTTGGCTCCTCGCATGTGAGATGCAGGTTCGATCCTTGTCACGGTGCCAATCTGCCGAGGTGTTGGTGGGGGGTTACTTGGGATGTTGGTAGGGGGGTGCCTGGGTGTTTGGGGGGCTGTTTGGGTGTTGGAGGATTGCCCGGGTGTTGGGGAGGTTGCTTGGGTGTTGGAGGGTTGCCTGGGTAGAAAAGTATAATTTTAAATTTTATTTACTTTTAAATTTCAATTGCACTTTTAATATTGTATTTTCAAAATACTGAGAAAGTTCTATAAATGTATTTTCTCATTATTTGCTAAGAAAAAAATTTAATTTTGAAACAATACTATGTTACTAACAAAACAATATTGTTTATTAAATGTTACAAAATATTAACTTTGCACGAATTCAGTATAGCATACAATAATGTCCTCATCTGTATTGCAACAATACAAATTTAGAGTTGGACTGCGAGCACACTGACAGTCATACTAAATGTATATTGTTGCAGTACTGTTGAAGACAAGGGTTTTTTCCTGATGAGCCGCCCGGAGCGGCTCTGCGAACGAGTTTCATCCAGCGAAGCGGCTCCGGACGGCTCCGAAGCCGCATGTGCGAGAGACTACTATCGTCTGAATACTACTGTCCTTTCCGCGTCTTCAATTGCATCGCTGTTTTAGGTGTACATTTAACCTGGACTATTGATCTTGTTCACAGCCTTTTTGGTTTGTTGGATTGTTTGATTGTTGCCTTGCACGCTCATGTACTGTCTGTGACTTGAAGACTGGACCTCTAGTACGTAGCGTTGGAGTATTTTCAATGACAACGAAGAGGTACTGAACTCCGAAATTAATCTGTAATTGGAGTTCTTGTAGAGAATGAGGAATCTGGTGAAGATTTTGAAAATCGGGTATTAATGGTAAGCTAGGGTTTGGACTGCGGGACAGCTGCTGTGGCGGAGAATTCTTTGATTCTACTACACTGACGTGAGGGGCTGGACTGTTGATCTTGTTGACAGCCTTGTGGGTTTGTTTGATTGTTGCCTTGCACGCTCATGTACTGTATGTGACTTGAAGACTGGACCCCTAGTATCATTGGAGTGTTTTCAGCGACAAGGACGAGGTACTCAACTGCGGGGTTAATCTGTAATTGGGGAGTCTTTGTAGAGAACGAGGATTCTAGTGAAGATTTTGTAAGCTAGGGTTTTGACTGCGGGGGCGGAGAATTTTGATTCTACACCGACATGAGGGGCTGGAGGATCTTTGTGAACAGAGCAAGGTGGAAAGAGATAATGTGCAGAGGATTTAGTGAATGTTGGAATGATTGTGAGGATCAGATTTGCATATTGACGAGGTTTTACTTTGCAGAGTGAGTTATTAGTTGAGGAAACTGAAGGTGTTGAACTATGCCTATTCTGGGTCTTTAATCATGTTTGTTTACTTTGGTGCAGATTCTAAATTCGTCTCATCACTCTATAACTTGAAAATAGATGGCTTCAGAGAAGTTGGCTCCTACGGAACGCCATCGCTTCGAGCAAGATGGTGAGCATTTTGTAAACCTAATTTTAAAATTCGTATCTGCCATTCTCTTTCGAGGTCAGGTATTTTGTACCATTCACGATGGGAGCACTATCTAATCGGCGGCGATTCTCAGTTGGCACATGCGACTTCATTTGCTCATTCTCTTCCAGCTTTACTGCAGATTGACAGATTGAACTGATTTGATTTTGCAAGTATTGGTTGTGACAATGATGGGAAGACTATTGTTTTCTGATTTTTCGACGTTTGGCATGCCGTTTCATTATGGATGGATCATAGTGCATTTAGACGTCACCAGGCTAAGTGTGTAATTCAGATGAACGGGCAATGGAGACGATGGAAATGCTGATTCAATGCGTGCACGATGAAGAGGCTGAATGTTGGTGATGTTATGTTCGGCAGGAGACTTGATTTACGAGTGGGATCAGCAACTGGAAGAGGTCAACGTGTACATACCATTGCCTGAAAGTTTACCCACAAAGTTGCTCTACTGCACCATAAAGCCAAAGCACCTGGAGCTAGGCGTCAAAGGCAACCCTCCTTACCTTAATGTGCGTCTACACACTGAATTCTCTTCCACTCGGTTGAGTTCCCTCAGATTCTGTTTAATGAGAATGATGTGATCTTTGGTATGAACTATGGATATTTTCTGTCAATCGACCATCCTGATGCACTGCATTGTTCATTTTCTTTCATCGTCAAGTCGTTACCAGAGGGCCATTTGCCAATCGATGGTAGGGACGCCAATAGATGAGTTCATCTGAGCTGAGCATGTTGTCGGGTTTGTCTGCAGCATGATCTAGCAGGTCCAGTGAAGACCGATTGTTCATTTTGGACAGTTGGTGAGACTTCTTACCTTTCATAGCTCCTAATTTGAAATCATGTGTATATCAATATACACTTTTTTGTTGATAGATTTACAAAGATGACGTTCGGGATTTCAGGATTCATCACAAACCTAGTGACCACCTTATCTCGAGGTTGTTGGCACTGACGTCATCCTCTGTTGTGCAGAGGACCACGTAATGCACGTAACACTGCAGAAGCGGGAGAAAGGTCAACCTTGGCCTTCAGCTATAGCTGGGCATGCTCCCCTCGATCCTCTTAAGAATGAGCAAGAGAAGCAGCGCATGATGCTGGAGAGATTTCAAGAAGAGGTAGGTTTCACTTCGGTAGTCTATGCAGATTTCTAACATTTTGTTTCGTTTCTGTCTCTCATAGAGGGTCTCTGAAATTGAATTTGTCTGAGAATACATTATCCAAAATCTCTATTCTATTTAGTTGTGAAGCGTTTCCTTCCTTATCTTCATGGATGTTCGTATGTCAGTAGATGACTGATTAGCGTTCTTGCCTGCGTGCAGCACCCAGGCTTCGACTTCTCCAACGCAGAATTCAATGGAAACGTTCCAGACCCAAGCAAATTTTTAGGTGGTATGCAACGTTGAACAGAAAAGCCAACCTAATTTTTGAATTTTTATACTCCATGTTATAGTGCAGGTTGACTCCTCTCAGGATGCCTGTTGTGTTTATGGCTTCTATGATGAACTTTTTTCCTCGCTTGCTAAGTGAAAACATGCTCTTGCTATGTGTTAAGTTGGGAGTCCCCCGAAATTGACGAGAGTTTACGTCAAGGAAACGCTTTTCTTCTGAATGATCATCTATGCTTGGTCAATGTTCCGTTCTTCAGAGTGTGGATCGCAAACCCCCAAATAAAGTAGTTTCAAGGTAGCTGTTCCTACTTCCGATCAGTTTCTGAAATCGCTGCAGATTCGTGTCTGAAATATACGGCATCTATTCATGAGAGCTAGGGTCCATTTTAGGTATACCTTAACTGTTTTCAGCATGTTGGAAATTTCATATTATTGTTCATATGATGTCCAAAACATTAATACTAAGAAACCTATTTTGACTCCCAACAATTCTCAATAGAAATTTAGATAATTTAATATTCCATAATAGGAACCATGTTCAAATGCTTATTAAGAGGATTTAAGGTGTAATTATCTTATCCTGAAGAGAGAATCGGGTGGATTATGAATTTTTTCAAGAGCTTTTTGTGGGAGCTACAAGAAATGATGAAGTATGTCCTAGTATGTCAAATAAGCATTTTTTGTCTTCAATGATGCAATTGGTGTGGTCACTTGATGCTTGAGGACTATTAGGTAGTACTCCATATATCTTGGCTTTACATTATCTACTTATATCCATCTAATTATTCTCAGATTTTTAAATTAGTTTCCTAACATTTGAATACTAAAGATTTTCCAAAATGCTTTGGTAAATGAGGTTGAGTTAAACAAATTCATTCAATATAAGACCAAGGAGATTATCAATCACTTCAATAATTTATAGGCATTATAATTGGAAGTTGGAATGGGTTTGGAAATCCAAGCTTGCTTTCTTTTCAAAGAAAAGAGGGTATGTCAGAAAGAAGATTTTCCAAAGTTCTAATTATTCTCAAATTCAACCTCAAAAGAAAGATATTCAAACATTACTCATTTCATAAACCACAAGTGAAAAATGTCCCATTCAATCTTTGGTTGGATTTTGAAGCATAATTAGTTTTTTTCTTGCTTAATTGTATGTTTTTGCTCGTAAAATTAGGTATTATTTTTTTTTCATTGTAAAAGTTCAAATTTTGTCCAAATGGAGGATTTCTCCCTTGCAGTTTACAACGGACAATGCCACTCGTTGTAGGGGATTTCATGAAAAAAAGTACCTCCATTTATTTTTTACTTTGATATTTTTTTTTAGCAAAATCCCCTCTTTTTCAAGCATTCCCACCTATACCCAAACCTGTTGAAGTCCATATCATTATCATCCAATTAACCCCTAATGTCTCATTCCCCATGGGGGACAAAATGGATTTTGGGTAGGTTCTTATGAGTTCAATTTTTGGTGAAACTTTTTGAAACTTTTCCATAAGATAGAAAAATTTATTAGCTTTCTGGGAATGTAATTTTTATTTCAATTGGTGCCCGAGAGCAAAGGTTAGGCTACAATAACCTCAAAATGGAGGAGACCAGGCAACAAAAAAAATCCATAAAAAATTAAAATAATTTTTTTAATAATTTTTTTCTAATAAATTATATTTTTGTCTAAACATGAAGCTTTGATTCATTCCATTTGGATTAGTGATGTGAAAGTTATAGAGTTTCTTGTTTTGTGGGCAATCAAAGCATCTTCTTGAAAAAAACTTTTTCTTTCACTTTGAATGTTGATATCTTTTAATCCATTTAATCAAACATCACAAAAATTTTACCACATGATTAGAGAAAAGTGTAGTACAAGATCCTATGGTTAGATTCTAAAAAAATATTTTTTCTGATTTCTTGGATTTACGCAACAAAAGTAACAGTTTTGAGTGATTTTTGATAGAAAAATGGCCTTAGGACTTTAGGGGTTAAGACATGTGGTCAATCTCTTTTACATTGCTGTAAAATCTTTAGGTTGTTTTTAGCACTTAGAGAAGATTGACCCCCTCATTGCCCCAACCAAAGGTATTTGTAAAAAATTGCCCTCCAACATTGTGCCGCATATTTTTGTATTTCTTCACCTCTAATACCTAATTTGCTTGTGCAAATATGAATTCGAAATTTTCAAATTTCATCATGTGTTGCAAATAAAAATTCCAATGTTTTCTTCAGCAATAAACTGCAGGGCAATGAGGGGTCAATTCACGTTGACCGTTTTCAACCAATGAGTGTATTTGAAAGTCAAGGCCCCCTTTGCTCAGGTCCAATCTATAGTAGTGCATCGAACCGCTTGCGAAGGCCATTTTGCCCCCCCTTGTTTTATTCCTAGAAAAAAATGCAGGAACGTTTCATTTGCCACACATGATAAAATTTTCCAAATTCTGAGTTCATATTTGCAATCAGAGGCCCCAAATTAGCTAGGAGAGGTGTTAACAAATAGGGGGTCTTCTTTTTACGTTCACCCTGGGCTTTACCTCCGCAAGAGGCTCGTTGCACTATGATCCTTTGCTCACTCCCCAGTCACCACCTGTAAACAGAGGTCGATTATTTAAACTAATAGAAATTAGGGACGAGTTCTGGTGTTGCCATTTGCCAAGCTTGCATTCACCGCCGCTGGCTCCCGTCCTCTTACAGCTTCTCCGGCCATTCTTTGAGTGGTCGGTCGCCGTTGCGATTTCGAGAGTGCGGCTGTACCGTAGTAAAATAACTCAAAAACAAGTTCGAGACGCAAGCTTGATCTCCTGCTACAAGAAATTTGCTCAAATGTCGCAGAGATGGAATTTGGGAGGCTTTGGAGCAAGCCCTGTTCACGCCGGAGCGGTGAAGACAATCTGAAGAGTTGAGCGAAGGGGAAGACTGCCGTGGTGTCCAAGTTCTTTCGAAGACTTGCGGGAGTGTCATATTCTTGTGAGTGCTTCTTGGAGAATTGAAGGTCTGTTGGCGTTTTGGAGAGTAACTTAAGAGCGATTTCTTATTAGTTTGAAGAGATTTTAGGCGTTCTTCTTGTTCTGGAATTTTTACCGCTGCTTTTACTGCTGCCTGTATAGGTTCTCCATTCACCACTCTTAAAGTGGAAAATTGTGTTAAATTTTTGAGGCGTAGGCTAGGGAGAATCGATCTCTTGCTCCGAATAAATTCAGTTGCTCCACTGTCGCGGATTGGAAGTTAGGGTGCGTGGGAGCCGTTCTTTGTGCCGGAGTAAATGTAGAGAAGAGGACAGTATGAGCTTAAGGATCGGAAGGAGTGATTTTGAGAGTTAAATTGTGGGATTGATCGAAGATTGCGGGATTGAGCTTTGAGTGTTTCTTACGGATGTGATGGTTAGTTAGCGGGTGTTGTAGTTTGCGGGTTGCGGAGGAGAGAAGTTAGCATGAAGAGAGAGTAGACGTATCTCTTGTTGTGGCAATTTCTGTAGGTTTTCTTTGGTTTGGTGATTTATAAATTTTGTGGCTACGAGGCTGTAACGGGGACGGTATTGGAATTGAAGGTTGAATTGGCTCGTCTTCTGTAAACGAATATCGCGGTCAGGAAGAGATTTAGGAGATTGCGTTGCACAATAGAGAAGGGGGAGCAGGTGTTGAGGGATGCAGAATACGAAATCAATGTCAGCAATTAGCTGTGGCCGGGGAATTGTGTCGCGGAGCTACTTGAGCACGCGTCCTGTTTCACCTGCGCGTCTTTCTCTTCATCCACGCTTCAGAACCTTCTCGCACACTTCTCAAGAAGCTGCACACGGAGTATACTTTCCACGACGTCGTCTCCAGCTCTCTTCTTTTGGATGCAGTGGCGGGAAAGCCTTGTATCGAGAGAGGCCTATCGAATGGAAAAGAAATTGGGTCTCTGTGAGTCCGTTTGCAACTACTAGAGGGGCAGGGGAGAAGCCAGCTGTCGAGAAGGAGCTGGAGTCTGTTGCGGGCGGGGATTTGGATCGCATTGGCAAGCCAGAGATATGCACGGCTGATGAATTGCATTATGTTGCTGTCCCCAATACTGATTGGCGTCTTGCTCTGTGGCGATACCTCCCTTCAAAATCTGTAAGGCGTGGCTTTACTTCAGTACTATCCTAAAAAACATGGAAGGCTGATATGTGTATGTTGAAGCGCCAAAATTCCCGTCTACTTATCATTAAAGTCAAAAATTTCATTGCGGGAGTTTTCTGAACGTGTAAGATGTGCTTCTTGACGCAGGCGCCAAAGAGGAAACATCCCGTTTTAATGCTCTCTGGTATTGGAACAAATGCAATCGGGTTTGACATAGACCCCAGTGTAAGTCTCCTTTCACTTTCTTCTATATTGAAGAGAATATCCAGTTTCTGATGAGATTACAAAGTATATCGAGTAAATTTCAACAATATTTATTTGTGTAAATCAATCGTAGCGAGAGTGCGAGAAACGAGTCTCTCTACATGATAACCGTTAAAATGCTTGTTGTTAGTAGGGAAGGGTACCATGTATGTTGTAGTTGGTGGTGTGAATCCAGTGGATGGATTTTTCAATGTCAGGGTTGAAATGCGCGTATTAGGGTTTGGAAATTCTCGTATAATCTTCAAATCCCCATATTAGAGATTATTTGTCCTTGTCGAATTACGTTAGAGGGCATCCGAATGTATTACTAAGCAAAATATTGGTGAGGATTATATGAAAATGGTTAGACAGCTTCGGGATAGAGAGTGCGAAGGCCGTTTTAGGTTCCCATTTTCACGGTCATCCTCCTCCACAGGCATCACTGGCTCGTCATCTATCAGAAGCAGGATTTGACGCATGGATTTTGGAGGTTCGGGGAGCGGGGCTAACCAAGCGAGAAGGAGAACCAACGTCCAGTGAGCTTGGTGGGACTGATGGCGCTCTTAGTGGAGCTGTGGAAGATGCATTTGTCCAAGCAACACTCAAGAACGCCACGAAAGCAACCGAGAACAAGGACAATGGCGCTCCCAAACATGACAAAAAGGAGACCGCCCTGGTTCAGCAATCTAATGGTTTAGTAAAATCCGACAACTCCTCAACGGAAGAAGATACGGTAGCATCTTGGTTGGCAAATAGAATAACACAGATATCGCAGACTCTGAAAAGCTTGGTCAGCGAAGGACAGTCAAGCGTCCTGGTAGCCAAATTTATAGAGCAGGTGAAAACCATTTGCAATTAAACATGATGTTGTCGATTTCATTTTCCGAATGTTGCGAGATTCTTGTTCTCGTATTATGTTGGAACTACGTGCAAATTTCTACAATTCTTTTTTAAATGATATGCAGGTCACTTCTTTACTGGAGGATAAAGTGCTGAATGAGCGACTTGGGGATCTTCGGGAGAGGCTCACGGGTCTGTTGGAGGGACCACAGACGAACTCTGTGGCATCCCAGGTTACGGAATTCAGTAAACGGGTTGCCATGGTGTTGGAGGAAGGGCAACGTTCTGTTTCTCCAAGTGTCACCAATTTGCAAGTAGGAACACTACCCTGTAAACTTACATCTATTCTGCTTGGATCAGATAATCAGCATTTTGTGAGAGCAAAGCTTCTGTCTAGTAATTCTCCAGACGGTTGTCGACTGTCGTAGATTAGAGCTATACACAGCGAGCAAGGGGCTTTTAGATCTTAAATTTGCGATTTAGTCTTGCATCTCATAAACTTCGTCTGTTAGACCTAGAACTAAGACATTTTGTATGTAAGCAAGTCTCGCGTTAAGAATCTTCTTTAAGTAAGAAACTTCGCTTGTAAATCGGTCGAGCTTAAGTGCAGGATGTACCTTTGACTTCGGAATCATTCGTTCTTTCTCAATGCGATCTGCTACTTGCCTGGGATCTGACACATTCAGTAAACGTGGTTTTACAGGAAAGATTAACCACAACAATCAGCGATTTTCAGGAACTTCTTGAATTATATGCCAAGTATGATTGGGATTTTGACACCTATCTTGAAGAGGATGTTCCTGCTGCTGTAAGTTCGAGCAACCCACCTTCGTTTGTTTCTGAGTGGACACCTTCATCAGTCCTAAATTAGGTTGTACTTTCAGACATTTCTATTTTCTAGGTTATTTGCGTGAATTTGAATAGTAGCACCAAGGAAGATCGAAAGAGGTAACAACAGTTAAACGAAGTTCCTTGTAACCTTTTAACTATATTTTCCTGTACTGTATGATAAATATGCGTGATATATCCTATCATTTAAGTTCTTTGACAAGAAGTTATCAACAATTTAGTACTGCTAAAGGCATGGATGCTTACCATTTGCAGACTTATGCAATCTTGTATGCAGATGGAGTACGTTTCTTCTCATACTGCAACTCCCGATGGAAAAGTCTTAGGTGTTGGGCATTCTATGGGAGGCATTCTCCTATATGCTATGCTGGCCATACGTGGTAGGTGCGACCACTTCTCTTAAAGGTCGAAGGAAATCTGATTTGGAACTTAAGCACTGGTTTATTATGTCTTGGATTCACTAACCGCAGGGACCTCTCATGTAACTAGGGTCAAAAACATTTACACCTTATTCTCTTGGTTATACTCTTTAGCAATAGTTTAACTCGTAATAAAGACCATATTCAATAGAGCGTGTGAGGTGGCTTATATTTTGACGTTAGGTCCCTGGTGCTTGTGATTGGCAGAGGAGAGAGCTGGACTTGCAGGAGCTGTAGCATTGGCGTCGTCACTGGATTATGGAGTGTCTGATACCTCGCTTAAGATGCTTCTACCTCTTGTAAGTTTTCAGGCTAGATGTTTTGGCGCAATGTAAGCTCGCTAAAATACTTGGTTCTGGGCTTTGGGATTGATGACCACCTAGTACATCATCTGAGTTTCAATACCTTCATGGAGAGAAATTTATCTTGTACTCTTCTCATGTTGTGATGAAGAAATAATGTCTAAGCCTTTTTCGAATTTGCAGACAGATCCAGCGCAATTATTAAATGTGCCAGTCGTACCTCTGGGCGCATTGATGAATGCAATTCATCCACTAGCCTCACGTCCTCCGTACGCTTTAGCCTACTTGGGTTACCAGGTCTCTGCTCGTCAAATGATGGAGCCGGATCTTTTCAGAAAGCTAATTTGTAACAATTTCTGTAAGTGTCGCTGCTTCAGTATGCTTGCTTTACCTTTTTCCATGGCAGATCTTCAAGAACAGTATGGCAGTCATGGTTATCATGTCAATTTCAGGCTGTTCTCTAGAAATTGCATTGAAATTACACCGATGTGTGCTTCAGGTACCATTCCCGTGAAGTTATTATTGCAATTAGCAACAGTCTTTAAGCCTGGAGGCTTGCAGAATCGAAAAGGTACTATCAGCTACATGGAACGCCTCAAGAGCTGCAAAGTTCCTGTTCTTGCTATTGCTGGTGACGAAGACCTTATTTGTCCGCCTATTGCAGTCACTGGTAAATATCTTCATTCCAACCTTGTCTTAATTTATTTTCGAGCATTTATGTAAAAATCTGGTTACTCCTTGTTTCTGTTCAGTGCTGACTGTCATGTGAGGTACTAGTGGAACAAGGTCCGAAGTTCCGAACCAGTGTCCCATTTAGGCGTTCTGCATATGTAAAAATCAGTGGTCCGACTGTAGCCGTTCAAGATCTCTTCCCTGGACCTGCAATTTTTTAGTCCTCCTGGCAATACATGCCCTGTGAAGGATAGTCGAATTTTCCTTCACAGCGGATGGTTTTAGCCCTGGGTCAATTACCATTGAATGCTTGTCGTAATAGGTCAAACCTTCGGTGGTTTCTGTTTCTCGCAGAGACTTTAAAAGCTTTTCCAGAGGCCAATGTAACGTATAAAGAATTCGGTGGTGAAGATGAGTTACACTATGGCCACTATGATCTTCTCTGTGCTCGTACTGTATGTTCCTTTCCTAATCTGGTTCCAGTTTACGTTTCACTTAAAGTCTTTTTTTTTCCTGTTTGCAAGAAAAATCTGATAACATTTGAGTGCTTTCGGGTCTGCTATTTCTCTATTTTAAGCGCATTTTATACCTTGTTGTGATGCATAGGTGTTTTGAGGCAACGTTTCTTCTAGATACACCAAGTAACACCAATTTCGTACACTGTTTTACAGGCAAAGGAAGAAGTTTACCCTGTTATTCTAGACTTCTTAATCAAGTACGACGATGCTAAGGTTGACTCAGGTGTGTAGGATTGAATTATAGGTTAACTCAACAACCTCTCAAATCCTTGACTTTGTGCAAGCAACCGTGCGCCACGGTAAAGTCGCTTCGAGGTTATTAATTTAGTTGATTTGAACAGGAAGTGAAATTAGTGTAGACAGACGTTAGAAGGTTTCTCCAGTTATTTCAAGTGGATGTCAAGGTCGAATTAAACGAAGTTTGAGTTAGGTAAGAATTTCCAGTTCTTTTTAAGGCTAATGTGAGTCACTTTTTGGCCTTACTTTTTATTCTGCTGAGGAGCCCTATTAGTTTTATTATTTTTGTATCACCTCATATACCAAATTACCGATTGGGAGAAGTAACTTTTAAGTTTGGTATTCTAATCTTGATCGGCTGTGAGGTTGAGGAGACGTCTGCATCTTTCGATCTTGGCAGCTGGGTCTATCTGTTGGAACATTTGTGACTTCAAGCTCCTTCATGCACATGCATCTTGAAGTGGTTTGTTTTGGATTGGTACAATTTGGTTATCGCAGACAATTGGATTGGTTTGGAGTTAATAAGTCCTAATTCTTTGTAAAGGTTTTGAATCTATATTGCCTTCTTTGTGGCTTCTATAAAGACTCTGCTGGTCATAAAGCAATGCAAGTTTTGTTTACGTTTGCACCATTTTGCAGGAGGCCTCCCTATAATGATGACGAACACTCTCTGTAATTTTGTTTTTTCCATCTATCTAAAGCCCTTAGGTCTATAACCTTGAACAATGTCTTTGCAATTGGATGTTTTTTTTTAATGATTTTTTAATACATATAATGAACATAATATTGGATGGAATAGAGATGATATATTAATTATATGATTAACCTTATATCTATCTATCTAAGTAAGAGACATTTTAAATAGTCTCTTAACCCCTAAAGGGATAAGGCCTTTTTTCTGTCGAAAAACACTCAAAATTGTCATTTCTACAACAAAGTGAGATAATTTGAAAATTGTTGTTTTGCACATCTAACCATAGGATCTTACATCTAACTAGTATGAAAATGTGTAGAAAAAATTTCAGAATTTTTGACCGCATAGACTGCAAGATATGCGTTTAAAGTAGAAAAAAAAAAGTTTTTTAGCACATTGCGGGACTAGATTATTTGACTTTGAACCTTCTTAACTTTAATATTTTGCACTACAGAGTTTGGAGCTTTATATTTTTATGGTGGAGAATTGAATAGAGAGTCTAGGAAAAAAAGAATTCAAAAAAACTTAATTTTCATACTTCAAAAAATTATTAAGTAAAAGTAGGTACAAGACAGAAGGAGAATCTAGATTATTAATATCTCTAAGAGGGAATTAAAATGCACTAATCCCAATGGTGAGATTGTTCTAGCAAGCAAACTAAACCGTAGGGAATTTTATTCTTTCTGAAAAATTGTAAAAATTGCATTCAGAAATGAATCCTACAAGTTATTTTTTTAAGAAGATGTTCTAATTGCCCAAAAAACAATAGCAAATCCAAATGGAATGAATTAAAGCTTTCTAGATAGACAAAAATATAATCTATGAGAAAAAAGAAACTTCCAATTCAAATTTTTGAATTTTTTTTTGTTGCCCCCTCTCTCCCTTCTAAGTTTTGAGTTGTTTGGAGCATAACTTTTGTTCTTGGGCACCGATTTAAAAAAAATTATATTCCCACGAAGCTAATCAATCTTTCTATTTTCCAAAAAAGTTCCAGAAAATCAAGATAAAATCTCACCCATAGGTATTTGCCCAAAATTCCCATATGTCCCCCAAAGGAACAATGGTCCTTTAGGGCTTAATGCCATGTATTTTTACTACATTTATGATACATCACTTTGCCTATTTTGAAAAGATTCTAAGAATAATTCTTCATTACACTTTTTGTGTAAAATGTGTACGTGGCCATGTGTACTTTCATAACATTATAATTAGCAATGGTAGAGTTAACCTTTGAATATTGAACTTGGCTATAAGGATTGGCAAAAAATAATTTAAAAAATAGATGTTGTAATTTTATGAAGAATATTATATCAAAAAATAATTTTTACATAGAAAAATTGTGAAATTTAAAGTTTTTTTTTCTATTTTAAGCATTTGGTCATATTAGGTTTTTCAACTTCATTAAATATTTGGTATGAAATATCAACCTTGATAGTTTGGAACAATAGTAGACTTTTATTCATTCAACATCCTTTTCTAAATCATTACTCTTGATAATGAAGGAATTGCCTCTTGTACAAATTGGTATTTGATTCGCCCTACCATATGAAGTTTTCAACTTATTAATGTTATGTTTTGCAAAACAATAGTATTTAATGATGTAATGATTATAGTGATTATTTTCAATTCTTGTTAATAGCATGTGATAACAAATAGATTCTTTGGGAAGATCACTCTATCTAATTTAGATATATTTTGAGTTAAGAGGATACTTGATGTGGGGCTATTAGCTTAATTATTGTATATAAGATGATTGTATTTTGCATAAAAAGCTACAAGGGGCATACTTTCAACACCCTATGTTTTTTGTAAATTCATTCATGGTTTTTTTTAAGTGGGGTTATCTTATATATAAAATTTAAATGTCCAATTTTTCTTGCTCCTATCTTTTTTTATAATTTCTTCTTTCCTTCCACTATATATACGTATAGGATATACACCATAAAACCAACAACAATCAATTCAATTCAAGTGCCATTGACCAAGTGGCAGCTTTGAATAACAAATTTACCAGTGGAGACTTCGGAATCTCCATTCAAACTATCTTGAGAACATTCCATTTAATATGAATGTACTTAACAAATATTGCTTCTAAGATTGAAGTTAACCCCTAAAGTCCCATTGGCCTTATAGGGTCCAAAATGTAACTAGGAGTTTGGTTAGGCTCATACGGTTTCAATATTCATCATAATTTTCTAGAACTTTTTGTAAAGCTAAAAAAATATATATGCTTCTGGGGAATATAATTTTTATTTCAATTGGTGCCCAGAAGCAAAAGGTATGGCACAAAAAGCCAAAAGTAGAGGTCAATGGGCAGCCCAAAAAAATCACAAAAAGTCAAAATATATTTTTACTTTATTTTTCCAAAAAATATTATATTTTTGTCTATATGTGAAACTCTGATTCATTCTATTTGGACTAGTGATGAGAAAGTTATGGACAATCTTGATTTTCGAGCAATCTAAGCCAGTTCTTGAAAAAAAACATTTTGTTCGACTTTGAATCCATATATGTTCTAATATCTTCCAATCCATATAGTCAAATTTGATGAAATTTTTACCACATGATTTCAGATAACTAAAGTGCAAAATCCTATGATTGAATTCTAAAAATATATATTTTTTCTGCTTTCTTGGATGAATGCAATAGAATTGACAATTTTGAGTGGTTTTTGACAAAAAAATGGCCTACAAACATTAGGGATTAAATGAACTATAAACTTTATCTTTGTGGTATAGAGTTTTCAATTTGTTGAATTCACTAAAGCAAACCTCTCTATTTGTGCAATGTGACAATTTTTCGCCACTTGTAGTCAATGCCTTACATTTACACTTAATTTTAATTTTTGTAAATATACTACTGGTACCATGACACATTTTCATTCAACCACTCTTCAATGTAAATTTCCTTGATTGTGTCTATTTTATCATTCACATGAAACTATCTCCCACATCTGTATTCACCATACTATAAAAAATTTACACGACCCCTATTTGTCAAGGTTAATATATTGATAAAAATTCTACTATATAATATTTTTACATAGCCTAATTTATATATATTAGAATATGTGGCATATCGTGAATCTTACAATAGCCCTACATATCATATAAATTTTTTTTCCTTTGAATTAAATGGCCCCTATCTTTTAACTCACGTAGTTTTCCAAAAAAAATGACAATAATCTCCCCAAGGACTTATGAGATATACACTTATTTCTTCCTCCAAGCATTACAAAAGAAATGAGGCCCCAGAAGGCCGTGAGTTATCTAGAAGTTCCCAACCTCAAGAGCTCCATTCAATTGAAAAATCAACAACACATAGGCTATTGATGTAGTGGGGCATTGACACATTAGATAATATTAGTTAATTAATTTTTAATATTTTTTTTGTATACATATTTTTGTATATATATATTTTGTATATTTTTTAAATTAAATTTAAATATTTATTTAAATATTTAGACCAGCATTGTATTGTTCCAAATATAGGAAATAACCCTGAAATAGCCCTTTTGTGGCTCCTTTTTATTTCTAATGTAACTTCTCATTCATTTCAAGATAGTATTTAACTCTTAACCCCTAAAGGACCAAGGTGTTTTTCTTACCAAAAACCACTAAAAATTGTCATTTCTATTGCAAAGAGAAAAGAGTTCAAAAAATTGTTTTTTTTTGCATATCCAACCAAAAGATCTTATACTTGACTAGTATATGAATATGTGGAAGAAATTTCAGGGACTCTAACCACACAAATTGCAAGATATATGCATTTAAAGTGAAGAAAACAAGTTTTTTTTCACCTTGCTTGACTAGATTTTTTGGCTTTGAATCTTTTTAGTTCAAATTTTTTGCACTATTGATTTTGATTTTCTACTTATTTATGTTAAATAGTTGAATTGGGAATCTACCAAAAAAATTTAGGAAAAAAAGCACTTAGTTTTCACTCAATAAAATTGTTAAGTAGAGGTGGGTTCAAGATTGAAGAAAAAACGAAATTGTTAATAGCTTTTAGATGGAATTGAATTACAACAATCCCAACGGTGAGATTATTCTAGAAAGAAAACCTAACCTTGTCTAACAATTTTTTTTGAAAAATTCTAAAAATTTCATTCAAAAATGAATTCTATAAGTTATTTCTTCAAGAAGATGCTTAGATTGCCCGAAAAACTAAGTTGTCCATAACTTTCTCATTATTAGTCCAAATTGAATGAAACAAAGCTTCACATGTAGATAAAAATATAGTCTTTGAGTTAAAAAATTGAAAAAAAATTATTTTAACTTTTTGTGATTTTTTTTGTGCTGCCCACCAAATTCCATTTTTGCTTATTGTGCCATAACTTTTGCTCCCGGGCATCAATTAAAATAAAAATTATATATTCACAAAGCTCTTGCAAAAATACACAACCTCAAGAAATCCCAAAGAATACTAATAAAAATTGAGACAATAGGGATTTGGCCGGACCCAAATTGTCCCCCGAGGGGACAACCGGTCTTTTAGGGGTTAAAATAACTGACCCTGATGAAATTCAGATGTAGATTACTATTAGTACAATTGTTGCAATATTTGCAGCAACACTTTGTTGAAAAAAAAAAATAGCATATTCTTTAGATTGCCAGAACTAGATTTGAAATTCAAAAACACTTCCAACATTGGATGAAAGTATATAAGGATCAAAATGTGACCATCTAATTGGATGAAATTGTGACAAATTCCAATTAATTGAATAGATATTCATACAAAAATATAATCAAATAAAATACGTAAAATTAGTAAACAATCCAAGAGTTAAAGGATTAAAACTACCAAATACGGAGCAGTGATCCCAGAACCATAGTTTGTGGAATTGAGTGCAATATGCTACCTTCAAGATAAACAAGCATCACCTTTAGCTACCTTGAGAGTGAGTAATAGTAAAGACAGAAATAGAAAAAAAAGGATTTTGCAAGTTGTATAGAATTATTGAGAGTCACACAAAATCGACTGAATAGATGCTAATTTCAATGTGGAAGAAGTTACAAATTGACTATCAAATGCTTTTGTTTGTTGCAGTTTTGGCTAAAATGTCTCCATTAAATCCCTAAAGGTCAAAGACTATGTTTTCACCAAAGCTGCTCCATAACTGTCATTTCTAGTACAAGTAACAAATTTTAGAAAAAAAAAATTTTGGACAAATGTAACATAGGATCTTATAGTATACTAGTTTGAAAGTTGTGCAAAAAATTTCAGAAATTTCCATTGCGTGGATTGCAAGATAATAGCGTTTGAATTCACAAAAATCCTTTTTTTGTCCCTCAAAAGTTATGAAAATTGTTGGGTCTTAAAGCTACTCCTGGACACATCTTGTATGAAAATTTCAAAGAAATAAAATGAAAACTTAGTTCATAGTGAGCTACCCAAAATTGCTATGTTGTCAAAAAAACCCGTTATTTGGTCCTTTAGGGGTTAAAGACCTTTTTACAATGTACTAGTAGCGCAAGGATTTTCTTAGTTGAAAGTCAGCTAATTTTAGCCAGTTTAGGGATCGCTGGGACAGAATAATACGTGCTCTGATCTTTGAGATCCCAAAATGATATCCAGGTCCACAACATGTGCCGACACCTCCTTCAGGACGTCAAAGGAGGAAGACGAAGCCTGCCATTCTTTCCGTCTTGCGAGCACTTCCATCAGAATTCCGACCTTCGTTTCGCCGCGGTCGATTCGCATCCTGAGCAATTTCCGAAACGTTCGCTTGTTGCGTCGCGGATCAGTTTAGTGGAGATGGCGGGCGGGATGGACGTACACAAGAACAAGTACATCGAGGACTGGGGCACGGCGCGGGAGAATCTGGAGAAGACGTTCCGCTTCAACCGGCGCAACATCACGCTGGCGATCATCTTCGGCATCGCTATGCCCTTACTCACCTACCAGGGCGTCACCGGCGAATTCGTAAGTGATTTTGAATCTCGCTTTTCGTGGAATGGAAAGGTTTTGAGAGGACATTGTTGAGGTTGAGTTTTTAGGGTTAAATCTGAGGTAGTTTGGATTTAAAATTGCAATATTTACGGGTTTGTATACGTTGATCTTGGTCTGTTTCGCTTCTGATAGAATTCTCCCTTGGCCCGAACTGTTACGATCGATCCTCTGTGGTCAATTGTTGGTAGTTTTAAGGAGCTTGTTTCTGTGACCTAATTGGCGCGAGCTACCTTTTAGGTTGAATCGGAATCGGGAGGCATTTTAGAAGGTTGAGGAGCTGCTATTGTGATTGTGAAGTTTATTCAAATTTATCGTTGTTGAGTTTCTGGTCGTGGAGAGTTAGGGATTCATTTGAGGTGAAAAAGGAATGCTCGAAATTTTTGGATATGAGACTGCAATGTGTCGTGATGTTTTGGTTTGTTTGTTTCGCTTCTCCCTCGGCTTGCTCTGTTACAGTTGATCCGCTGTGATCGATTGTTGGTTGTTTTATGATGCTTGCTTTTGTGACCGAAATGTGTAGTTCGTGAGCTAACTTTGAAGTTATCTCGGTTTGCCCAGACTCTGGAGGCACTGATGAGATGCTATTGTGATTGTGAAGTTTCTTTAGTAAAGTTATCGATTCACTCGCAATTGTTGCGAAACTTTTGTGCTACTGAGAGAACGCATTGAGGTTGGTGTGTGTCTGCCTGAGAAACCTGTAGTTTGAGGGCTAAGAACACGGTGTTTTTATTGTGGTTTTATGAACGAAAATATTACTCATCCTGTTGCGGAGAAACTTGATACCCTCAATTACACTCACTTTTAGATTATCAGTTGTGATGCTTTCGAGGGGACAAGAGTCGTATAGAGGACCTCCCGTGCCGTGCCCTATAATTCTATAGGGTATCGAAACTGACGAAGCCCTATCCCAAGTATTGCAGTGTATTTACAAAAATCAGAGGTGAATGAGGTCAACCCCTTTGTCGTAAATTTTGGATTAGACCTTATTCGGGATGGCCTAGTGGCCATTTTGGTCTTATCACAAACCCTACTTGCTCCTTTCCGTAGGGTTTGTGATTTATGAGATACTTTGAAGAGCACCTTGAGAGCAGTTTGTGTGGGGGGGTTGTGATGCAGAACAAGCAGGATGCGTCAGCGGGTCAGCCTCGCCGCAAGTTTTTGGGCAGCCAGTAAGCAAGCAAGATCATAGGTTAGGAGGTGCGTAGAGGCCGAAGACGTAGGCAACTGGAACTCTTTGGTGATCGATGCTGCCTCGGGCATCTGAATTATACTCATTTCAGAGCATGTTCCATTCATTTAGAGGCTGCCATAGTAGAGTCCGCTCTTGATTCTCCCCATTCCTGAACGTTGGTGTATCTACACGCCATGCTCCTTAATCCCGAGTTGAGCTCATGGATTGGAAGTTTGGACCCCTTTCAGACGTTGAAGAATTGTCAGTTTTTAATTGCGATGCAGCAGAGAATCAATCTGCATACTGGGTTTCAGCCTTGGTGAGAAGATGCCTATGTTATTGGGAATTAATAAGCCTCCCGGATGAGTTCTGCTTCCTGCTACGTCATGCTCATACTCAGACCTCTTTATTCTTACTCTCACGACCTGGGGTCCTAATTTTCTCTCTGATATATTTTGAATCTGTGACGAGTGTGGTACTGTCCATGATAGGGTGGCAAGGGTGCAGATATTCTTGGTCATTGTTTGAGGTCATATTAAAGAAGTTTGATTTTACATTTTGAGTATTATTGAAGACCTTCATCGATTTTGATAGTTATTTTTTGCGTCGCTTCAGGTGTGATGTTGGTCACTTCTTGTGAAGATTATTTGGCACTTCTTTTTACGTTTATTTCTTTGCATGTGAAATGCCTTAATTTCAAACTTGAGCTCGCTATCGAATTTCAGGGTCTTCCCTTGTTATCTTTCATCTTTCATTTTTCCCCTTATCCAAGTACTTATGGGATAAGGAATTAACTTCATTATCCCAATGAATGACGTTACGACAAGAGTGTGACTTGACTTTTTGCATTTTAGTAGAGCACATGATATGTTTGCACTTGGTGTTAGGGGTGATGTTTGCAATGTGAATCCAGTTGAGAAGTAGGTCTAAATTTGTTCCTAAGATTTTTAATGATAACATTCTTTAACACCGAGTGCGAACATACCTATAGGCATGCAAATAAATGGATACTATCAATGGATAATTGCTTGGCCGTGGTAAGTCCATAGTGTCAAGGTCTTAGGAGTTCAATCATGCTTGTAGAATATTTCATTGAATTTTCACTATATGATCTCCAATAGAATAACTAAATAATCTTGTAAACTTTGTAATTGTGTCCAAGATTGATTTTTTTATTGAGAAACTCAATCAAATTAAAAAGAGGTCTTAATTTTATCTAAATTTGTTGAAGCTCAATTATACATACTACAATTTGTTCACCACATTTCTCAATTAGTTACTACAATTTTTTAGAACTTTTGAACCATTGTAGGCTTCAATATTTTGATTGAAGCCCTTCATCTTTGTGGGATAATTTCTATTATCCCACTTAACCTTATAATGTTGTTGTAGATACTAAATGTCCAATGAATGACAAAGAATCTTGCATGTAGGAAAGAAGTGCAATTGTTCATCCTTAGAATTTCATGCAATAGGGGAGGCCTTGCATAGTAGCTTGTCTTCAAATGAGTGCTTTTGTTTTTCTTAAAGTAGATGATGCATAGTGCATCTAAAAGGATGATTTCTGCGGAGATCCGCCCGTCCTTATAGGGTTAAGGTTAAGATATTCCCTTCTGATTTGAATGCATTCTAAACAAAGCTATTAGAATGATTGAGACAATAGTCGAGAAGAAAAACAAAAATTCAAATAACATGAAGAAACTAAGAGAGGACCTATCTATAAGAGTCAAGAAGATTGTTGTGTGAACAAAATAAATGAGCAATAAAGATTCGTTTATGAGCTCTATGGAATGATTTATTCCCTTCTTCGTCAAGACGAGGTCCCGAAACCAAAACGGATCTGAATCAAGCTGTTTAGAGCATCCCCACCAATCTGTTCTCTATCCCTAAACTTGAAGTCTCAAAGCAGTCAACCTTGACTTTATGCAGATGAGACCTTGCGAGTTCTCTAAATGAGCCTCTGGATACAGGATTCGGTGAGAGTTTTACAGAATTCTGTATAATTTACGGATACAGAATTTAGAAAAAGTTTGGTGCTGTGAACTTTCTGCATCCCTATCTGCATCCCAGGTCCTCTTCCCTAAACTTTTAGGGAAACGGAACTCCCTGGTGGGGATGCTCTTAGAACCCAAAACCCTAATTGCGCACGAGAGCCTTACTGTGGAGATTTTCCAAACGAGTGTCTTCGCAGGGACGATTGTGTGCACAGATTCGACGCTCTCTTTCCCCTAGTGATCCGCACTCATTCTATCAACATGGCATTCTCAAATCCCTTTACAAATTTCCATTCCGTTAGGAAATGAAAACGATCGACAGACAGAGATGACGAGCGGTTTCGAGAAGCATCCGCTATACGAGTACGTGTGCGAGTCGCCGCCGGAATCGAGCGGCTTCCCTCTTATCCACACTCACCGAATCCTCGTGAAGCAACGGAGCGCAGGGTTGCTTCAGAAATGGTGGTTGCTGCTATTCTTGATCGGGAGCGCAGCATTGTCACTCTCGGGCTTGCACTGGATCTTGGTCGCCTTTCTGTTGCTTTTCGTTATTTTCAAGCGAAGGAATGGCGTTGAGCAGGAAGCAGTGGTGGTGATGCCTAGTTTAGGGGTTCAGCTGGAGACTGTGTATCGGAGTAAGAGAGTGAAGCGCCGATTCGTTCCTTTGCATCGCATTCTGTGGCCTGTGATTAACGAGGCGGTCACTCCTACGACGTGTTTTACGTATCTGGCGTTGTTGCTGCGGGACGAGTCCCGCCTCAAGCTCACGTTTCTGCATGTGCGCCCTCCGTTGTCCATGTTGGTGCCCATCTGGACTGCTCTGTGCAGAGCTCTCGGGCATCCTGCTCCCAAGAGCTTGCTCCGAGATTGTTAGAACAGAGACTGATCTTCGTTGGATTCAGTTGTGTCATAGCAAGTGTACAATAGAATTTTTGACTGATTTTAGGGTTGCAGCTTGGTATGTAAATTGCTTAGAATTGTATTCAGTTCTTGGAGGGCATTAAGGTAGCAGCACCTTAAAGCGACAATATGAGAGTTTTTGTGTCTTTTGTGTGTCCACTTAGTGAAATTTTTTGTCCAAAGAGGTTAGCAAATTGTAGTGAAAGATGTTGCAAGTAGAATCTGAATTTTATTGCTACTAGAAGAGTATCGGTTATAAATTTCTGAAAGTAGTACACTACAGGTCCCTACAATGGGTCATAGTCTCAAAGCAACACATTTGGAACCTTTGAAGTAGTAGAGAGTGATGTGTGAATAGAAGCACCCATGAAGCCACTTTGCTAATCTACTCAAATTCTAAGTAAGACTTGGTAGTTTCACATGGTGATTTGGTTTGAATAGAAGCACCCATGAAGCCACTTTGCTAATCTACTCAAGTTCTGAGTGAGACTTGGTAGTTTCACATGTTGATTTGGTTTGCTATGAATTAAAGAATAGGTTTTAGTATTAGTTACTTTTCTTGGTGTTGCTACCTTATGCTTTGGTTGTAATTGAAGTTGTGATGAGGGATGACATTGAGCATCTTCTGGATGAAGAATTTTCTATCACATTTGAGTTTATCTAATGTCTTTTCGATCTTGGCAATTGGTTCATTGGGTACCTTGTCATTGGTTCTAATCTAGACTAAGTTAGGGTGGACTTTCATGTTAAGTCATAAAACAATTTCAAACTTTCCAAAACCAAAATTGCTTTTGTTGAGTTTCATGATGTTTACACTTCTTTGTGAAAAGGGAGAAACTATTTTTTAGGAATAGTTTTGCCTTGTTGTCAAACTAAAGTAGTCAAAAAGTTCAAGTCCAATATTAAAATTGTCTTTTTGAAAGTTGGAAGGTTGCCTTCCTATATACCACAAGTCTAACTAAAATTTTGCCAACCAATTGTTCTAATTTTCCTCTTGCAAACAATGCACTTTTCTAAATAGAATTCTAGAAAATTGTTTTTTTTGCAAAATTTGGTCAATTCTTGTGCATAGTTTTTAGACATCCTTTCGAAATAATTACATCATCTCCACATAATCAGGGACATTGTTGTCCAAAGGCGCAAATGGCTATTCTTGGTTTTCATGCTGTAGAGAACAAGTGGCCAAAATATTTTAGATGATACATAAATTTGAATGATTCTACTATCTTGATGAATGATAATTATTAGTTTTGGATTTATATATATTATAAGATGATAAATTATTAATGTAGATGAATATTTGTAAATATAGATGATTATCCATTTAATATGGATGATAATCATTTATTTTGTGAATTACTAATGTTCAACAATGGATGATATAATTCATAGATGAATCATAAATGTCTTTAAGGATGAAATTATCAAATTAAACTAAATTCACTCACTTAGAGATCTAGAGAGGGATTATCCCAATCTCTAAAAGGAAGTATTTTACCTATTTCCGTGCTTTGTTGTCAATATAAGTATCTAGAAATGTATCATACAACACTAAGGCCCCAAAGGCCGGTTTATACTTGGAGCCGGATTGAAGGCCAGCCGGAACTCTCCAAGTTTGAACCAATAGGATCACTCAATTTCTCTCAATCCGGCCTAAAGGCTTTATAGATGGAACCATCACTCATCCTACA
Organism: Neckera pumila; assembly: GCA_963969595.1. Classification (NCBI taxonomy): domain Eukaryota; kingdom Viridiplantae; phylum Streptophyta; class Bryopsida; order Hypnales; family Neckeraceae; genus Neckera; species Neckera pumila. Next base: position 16,310,933 of record OZ018417.1, on the reverse strand, counting down.
TGTCGCCTTAGGTGGCATGGTTTTGGCGCCAAACCATCTGGCCCCAAGGGAGCAATTGGGAAGAGGTTTTGGGTGGCCCAAACTTCCATCTTGGGCCGGATGGAGCCCTCCATTGGATTGTAAAATCTCCACCATTTGTTAATCCCTAAAGGTCAGAGACTATGTTTTTATTAAAAACACTCCAAAACTGCCATTTCTAGTACAAGTACCAAATTAAAAAAAAAAACATTTTTGGACACATGTAGCCGTAGGATCTTGTATTAAATTTTTTTGAGAATATGTAGAAAAAAATTCAAAATTTTCCACCTTGTAGATTGCAAGATATTAGCATTTGAATTGACAAAAACCGTTTTTGGGGCCCTGCAAAAAAAAGGGCAGCTGCACTTCACAAGGTCACATTTAAATGAAAAAAAGCCAAAAATGATGGTTATTCTCTAGATTCATTCTTCAATGCAAGTTGGCTACATGCTTGAAAATTTTCAAATCATTTGGAATTGTACAACATATAGGAAAAAAAAAGGTTGTCGAAAGAAGTAGAGAATGATTCAAAACACAAAATTGTTAAGAATTTAATTATGGAATTGAAAAATGTCAATCCCAACGGTTGTAATGTTGCAATAAACAATATATATCCTATGCTTTTATTATTTTTCAAAAAATATTAAAAACTGAATTAAATAAAGAACTTCAAAGTTTATTTTAGAGTAAAGAATCCATAAGTGCCTGCAAATTAGAACACCTCATAATTTTCATCTCATAAATCAAAATGGAATAAATCAAAGCTTTACACATGTATATAAACTGAAAGAACCAATTTCAAATTTTTATTTTTTTAAAAGTGATTTTTCAGAATTTTTTTGAGCTGCCCGCCGACCATTGAAAATGACATATTATCCAATAACTTTTTAACCATATAGTCAAAAGTTTTGAAAACTGTTGGACTTTAAAGCTACTTCTTGGTTACACGTTGTGTGAAATTTCCAAAAGAAAAAAATAAAATTTCCATCCGTAGTGAGCTGCCCAAAATCACTATGTTGCCAAAAAAACGACATTTGGTCCTTTAGGGGTTAATGTAAGATCTTTTATTTTTATTTTTTATTACATGCTCATTAATTGTGCTCTCAATTACTTCCTCCCATCTGCATTGCTGCAATTTTGGAGCACTGTTACTGGGGCTCATGAGTTACTGAACACATTGTGAGATGTTGTGCTATGGTATGTCGAATTATTATTACATAAGTTACTGTGAGATGTTTGTTATCACTCCTGTGAGTGGAAATTATTAACTTATTATTGCTGAAGTTATGATAGACTCACATCTGATGCTTTTTTTGTTTTTTTGTTTTTGTTTTCTTTCTATCTTGAAATACAATGATGGTATTTTTTATAACCCTCAAAACAAATATGGTAAGGAAATATTACAACTGGTACTAGAAATAACTTGTACTATAAATCCTAACTTCAATTTGTTATTAAACTCATTCCAAGTTCTCATAATAAAAAAGTATTATACTTTTTATTTAAATTAAATTAAAAACATGGACTTTAAAAAGAGGTGAAAAATAGATGTTTGCTTGAATTGTATGTTTCAACATTCAAGTTTCAACATCAATACTTTCAATTCATTGGATTATTTTTTTTGGACGTGACTCTAAAATTTGATGTAAGAAGTAGAAAGTGAAAAAACTCTCTTTTCTATTTTTTGAAATAGAATGAATAGGAAAAAAAAGAAAACAAGGAAAATAAATAAATCTTATTCTTGTTATGAAATAGGAAAGAAAAGAAGAGAAAGGAAACTGATACGTGTTTTTATACGTGTTTAACCCCTAAAGTTCAATTGGCCCCTCAAGGGACAAAATGAATAATGGACAAGCTCCTCCGGTCTCAATATTTGTTGGGATTTTCCAAAACTTTTTGAAGAGATTCAGAATTCAAAGACCTACATGTGCATGTAATTTTTATGGTGATCTAACTTATGGTTTAGAAATTAGAGAGGAAAAAAACCATTTTTAGGTCCGGGGGCAAGGCAAGCATTGCAGAATTGTTTGACTTTGTAAGGGGCAGTGCAATCGGAGCAACGGGAGTGCGCAAGAAATGGGCAGCGGGTGGATAGTGGACGGTGGGGAACTTGGTGACAGGTGGATGGGGAAGGAGTGGAGAACGTTGGCATTCTCAATAATGGAAACAACAATGAGAACTCGAACGGGAACATGATGGGTTCAGTGGGAACATTATTGAACCCGGTTTCTGAAGCTGCCCACTGGGATTTGATATTCAGGTCATGGCTTAGGCCTTTGAGTTTGCATAGAATTTAGAGATTGTGTTTTTTTTTAGTTTTTTTTTTTGGATCTTGTATTAGGTGACTGAATCTTTCAATCTATTGTTGGGATTTTGAAATTCTTAAGAATGGGGTAGAAAAGCTTGTTGCAAAAAAGTGTAATGTATAGTTGTTTTCCCAAACATAGTTGCATTACAAGATTTTTTTGGAAGTGTTCTAAGTCTCCAAAACCTTTGAAAATTGGTGGAAGTGTTCCTAAGAATATTGAGAGTATGTTAAATTTTTAAGTTTTTAAATTTTTAAAGTCTATAGTGAAAAAAAATTCACAAATGGAGGTAAAAGTCTTCTGAAATTTTAGGGCAGCATCAAAAAAAACTTTGTCTCCAACTTTGAATGCAAATATCTTTCACTCCATACGGTCAAACTTCACAAAATTTTTACCACAAAAAATGACAGTTTTGAGTGTTTTTTCACAGAAAAATGGCCTTGGGACTTTAGGGGTTAATTGAGCATTGTGAAAATCCAAGAGCACATAAATTGAAAATTGGGCCCTAGAATCCGACCCAAGGGCTTTACACTAACTAGGGCCGGATGGAAGAATTGGGGCCGGATTGAGGGGCCGGATTGAAGGCAAATCCAGCCAGCCTTCCATCCGGCTCCAGGCCAAGTATAAACAGGCCCTAATGTATGGCCACAAATTTGATTCTTCAATCTTTACTTTAACCGTCAAGTTCTGAAGCAAGGAATGACAAAGCGCCAAACGTCGTACTTCTCAGAGTTAGCATCATTTTTTTTATTTCCGTTATCCATGTGAAGAATTGTTTATACATTTATTTGAATATATTAATTAATGAAAATACGCTTAACAGAAAGGTCAGGGATCATGTGTTAAGCTAAAACAATCCATTTTGGTCAAAATTGCTGATGTACCATGTCATAGGGGTTGGTAAATTCCGACAACATTTTTCTGAGCGAGAAGAGAGAGTAAGTAAAATTGAGAATTTTGCACCCACAAAATTTTTGATATAAGTTTACAAGGAGCCAGCTGTCATCTACCTAAGACAGCCAGCAGGTGGGGCTATAAATGTCAGACATTGTCCTACGAAAGTCACTATGCAATACATTAGCTCAATAATAAAAAGTTAGGTTTAAGGTCGCTTCTGCAACTGTATGTCAAAATTCATGTTAAACATACTTTGTTCAGGAATAACCTCAACAATTGATACAGCTCAGGTTCCCACACTGGTTCCAGAAGATGTGCCAATTACTAGGCGGCAAACTTCTTATCACCCTTGTGAGGACCAATTGAGATCTGCTTCTTGATCCACAAGAAAACTTCTTAGAACCTGAAGAACAGACCTGATCTATAAGACTTGACTAACTCCTGCCAAATAAACTACAAGCAGTGGGCTCCAAGCTAAACTTCACCAACAGGAATCCAGGTTGGTCCAAAATGTTGCTAAAAAGCAGTAGTTGTAAGTTGTAACCCCCCACAGAATGGGTAATCATTCTGCATATATTTCTGCATATTATGAGTCAAGTCACTGTTGAGAGTCAGGAGTTGAGACCTGCTGTAGCAGATACAGATAAATCTGGACTGGAATTCAACCTCCACAGAAAATGGCTGAGAATATCCCCATTGAAATTGTGGGAGTCAATCCAGCTATCATTGCCTGCAACTTCCTGGCAAAAATCATCAACATGCCCATGTATAGCAACAACTGTCCAAATACTCTTCTCCAAGTCACAACATGGTGCCAGTTACTAATGGCAGAAATTCAAGTCGAGCTTCGCTCAGGCACCGTTGTTTGCTGACTCGGGGGCCTCTCCGTTGCCACGGTCAAGCGCTCTTGCCCCATTCGATTTCTTGGCAGCAGATTTAGTGCTTTTTGGTGTATCAGACTTAAGGACTGCCGGTGCATCAGCTGGTGCCGACTCTAACAACTCCCCATCATCTGCTTAAATGGACAAGAAAATGAAATCAAACTAAATGGCTTCCAACATGCAAGACAAAAGCAACAATTAACACGCAAAAGTACATATTTTCTGCGAAAGTAAAGACGGTTTTGAACACGAAAATGGAGAAACAAACATCTCACTATTATATCGTGACAAAAGCACACTACAGGAATTATAAAACTTACCTTTATCAGTGGGATCATCATCTTCCTTATTCTTCCAATAGTCGTCCAGTTCTGCATCCAGAGAAGTTCCGCCATGCTTCTTGTCTCTCATTTGCCACTGCCAGTTCAGCAAAAAAACACCAATATTTTAAATATAAATAAAATTCAATATTCCAAATTGCAAACGAATGCACCGAGAAGTCTTCGTCGAAAAATGTACCCTTAATTCAAAGAATGAAATACCCAAGAATCAAATGCTAATCTAACTTTTCTGCTGCCGTACCTCATCTAAATCAGCATCGAGGGCTTCCTTTGTCAATGGAGTTTGATCCCGGTCCTTGTCACGTCCATTACGACCACGACCACCACGACCACCTACAGCCATAGAAACACATGATATCTCAAATTCAATTCCTGTCTGACAACCGTCAGGCAGCAAAGGGACTCCCAGATGATTGGCAACAGTGTCCTGAAAAGTTGCAGGGATGTTTAAAAGTGAGACAGTGCAGTCGCTTCCAACAGAATACCAATGCAAACAGGACAGAAAAAAGCCTCCATCCGCATATTTTCAAACTCGAGTTTGAAATTCAGCATATACTTCAGGACTTGGAAAGAGACAATCATTCGTAAAAATGAAAATAACAAGCAATTGAAAGGTAATCGAAAACAAGATAACCTGCTAGCATGGAATCAATAAGTAACATCAAAAGGGCATATCATAATTAGCTAGTCACATTCAACATAGAGCCCTCAAAGATTGGCAACAGTGTCCTGGAAGCTTTGAACTAGAGTCACTGAACACATGGTTTCACTCGTAGATGCTCCAAAGAGATCAAAGTACGGTATCATCATACATGGTCTCCTGATACTCCTCTGAAGCTGACCTGTCCCTTACCGCGTAAGCCTGAGCCTGCTGCCCAACTTTCAGACTTCTTGATGGAGTATCACTTCATGCTACCCTTGGACCCTCCGATCCAAAGCAAGGAACAGAAAGAGAACATTGAAACGAACCGGACGGCAGCATCGATCAAGGCACAAATGGTGAAACACCGTTCAAGTTCAACCATAGCCTTCTCCGTCTCGAGCAAATGCAACTCCGAGACAGCAGATAACGATTTGCTATCGTTGTCGACCTTGAAGTATTAAATCCTTAAACCAGGATCACCGGAATCTAGAGTAGTATGCCAACAAATGACTTCAGGTTCCTAGACTGAGTTGCTCGTAGCGGATGCACTCACATGAGGCGCTTCCACCGTCGTTTTCTGTTCAAGAAACTCAGCAGAAGAAGATGTCTACTTCACAAAACTTTCATTTGCTGCTTCCCAGTTCCCGCAATTGCCCAGTCATAACTCCATATGTACTAGACCCGAACGCTGTCACAATCCTGGGAGCTGGATAAACCCTCAGAACCAGGGAAATAATCCCGTCCACATCCACACCCATTTGAATCCTGTTCTAGGGTTACAAACTCGGGCTCAAAACACACGCCCTCTTGTAGTGTTCGAGAAACCCCTAAAGAGCGTCGGTCATGGCCAACTTCGGATAAAATCGCTACAAGAATTCTCATCTCACCCTTCCAGAAGTTCAACAGCTCCAACCTTCAAGAGGAGGAACACTCGGCGTAATGCGAAAAGACAGAACAGAGATGCGGGCGGCACACTACGTACACGCATCCTGGCATGGCAACTATCGATCGAAGAGACGAACGCCATTGCAAAAAGGTATAACCCTAGTATTGTGGATAGGTCTGTTCACACCCTAAGAAAGCGCCAGGAAACATGGGAAGGAGGAGGAAGGTCTCCCAAACAAACGCGGATGCAACGAAATCCGACGCAACGAAAGACGGCAGGCAACCACGTAACCACGCAACGCAGCAGCAGCGGAACTGTTCAAGTCTTTAACGACCGGAGAGAGATTTCTCGAGAGAGTGTGACGCACCCCGACCGCCTCGACCTCCCCGCCCGCCGCGATGCTGATGCCCGCGCCCATGCAACAACGGCCCTTGCGGCCCGCCCGTCGGCCGCTTCAAGATCCCGGCGCCTTGCACTCCCAGAGGCAAAATGCCGCCCCCTCTCGGCAATCCGCGAGCGCCATAGGGTTGCTGCCATCCTCCGCCTCCGTGCATCCCGTGAGGTAAGAAGCCAGCAGCGCCATAAGGCTGTTGCCATCCACCTGCAGCTCCGACGTAGGGTTGGTAGCCATGGCGGTACTGGTAACCTCCTCCTCCTCTGCCACCGCCCGACCTGCTGGAACGCCCTTGCTGCTGCCCCTGCATCCTGCAACCGAGCCTGAAGTTATGAATCTCTCACTCTCTCTCACTCTCTCTCACAGTCTCTCGCGCTCTCTCGCGCTCTCTCTTGCACTCTGTCTGGTTTTGAGGCACTGCTACTGCGAAAATGTGCTCGGGAAAACCTAAGATCGGGAGAGGACGGAAGGAGAAGCTTGGCGCTGCATGAGGACACTCCAAGGGAGCTGGGAAAACAGCAACAACAACAAAGAGCTGGGAAACACGGGAGCTTCAGTTGGGAAGTATCTGCTGGCGAGGCATGGCCCAGTCGCTGTGGCTAGTTTGTATTCGGCCGCGCTCCCCGCGCCTTCAGTTCCCGTCACTGGGGCCGACGGATGGATGGAAGGTGTCAGTTGGGGAAATTCATTCATCGGTTGTCCTGCAGTAGAGGTAGTTTGTTCTTAACCCTTGAACGTCGAGGCGGACGTTTTGCGTCCGATGAATGACAAGAGAATCTCCTGTGTAGGACAGAAATGCAACTATTCATCCTCCAAATTTTGTTGTGAAAAGGAAGGTCCTTTACAGTAGTTTGACTTCCAATGAATACTTTTTCATTTTTTTAAGCCAATTGTTCCCACGGTTTTGCAAAAGGGTGATTTCCACGGCCACCAGCCCGGCGTTTAAGGGTTAAAGCGACCATTTAGAGCCTGTTGCCATTGGAAGCAGGAACTGGAGGCCCGTCCAGCTTGACCACGGGCAGAGCGTGCAAAAAAATCTGAAATCTCCCCCTCACGTACAGTTCACAAAGCAAGGTCTGGCAGAGGCTCCATAAGGTCCAGTCCTGTTTTCTAATTTTACAGATCTGGAGGTTGGAGGTCCAGGCTTGGACCCCTCCAGCTCCCCAATGGCAACTGACTCTTACCCCGGAGCACCCAGTGCATGTTTACCAAAATCTACATGTTTACCAAAATCTAGACCCTTTCTTTCTTTTTTGAAACCTTGAGTTTATTCCAAGAGAAATACAAACAACGAAGACCAAGGGTAGAGTTTTACAAATAAGAACCAAACAAGAATGAAATCACAAACAAAAAGAGAAGGCAAGCCTATGCTACACAAAGGAACCGCATTCTGGTTTCTTCAACTGCTATGTAATCTCCCTACCAATTTGTGAGCCAAAGAATGAGGTCCTAAGCCAAGTATTGTTGAATTTCCTCAAGAATTTGTGTAACAAAATCCAGACCCTTTCAAATTCATTCCAATGAAATAGTTACCTTGAACAAAATCCACAAAAACTGACCGTACCAATTGGTAGTAGAGATAGACTTGGAGTTTCGGGGAAATGAACAAATGATTTGACCACACCATTGAAAAGATTACAATAGTCAAATTGGGCAACCTTTCAAAATTGGGGGGCAAGATTTGAGGCGCTTGAGGCACTCAAGGGTTAAGAGCTGATTGCCTTTTAGAGAAGCTAAACTCCTTGATATAATCTTGAATCAATTTTTGTAAGAAGAAAAATGGAATTCAGGGATCTAACCAAAGTCGTTTTATATTTTTTGAATCTTTGTGGAACTAGTTACAAATTTTTCAAGTTCAAATGCAATGGTCAGTAAAAGCAACCTCATCCTAAAATGTACATTGATGGTACATTGAAGTAAGCAAAAATGTACCTCTCTATTATGATTATTTTTAGAGCTTGGGTGCTTTTAGAGCAGACTACCTAAGAGGTCCATAAATTGCCTAGTTAAGAGCTGAAATTGAATTTTGGGAGGTCAAAATTTTTTTGAAATATTTTCCAGTACATTTTTCTGAAAGACAAGTAGAATTGGCATCTAACCCAAGTCGTTTCATATTTTTTGGAGCTTTGTGGAATTAATTATGAAATTTGGAATTTGGAATGGTATAGGTTTCTAGAATCGTCCACCTTCTCAAATGTACATTGTTTGTACATTGTTGAAGGCTATGAGAAAGAAACATGTATAAGTATTTACCTATTGAAGAGGTGGGCAATTATAGAGCCTATGTGCTTTTAGAATTTTCTACTTTATATTACAAATCTTTGATTTTGATTGGAATTTGAATTTGAGGGCATTAACATTGCAAGCACATGTGTTAACTCTAGAAGGATGCTTGTAGACATTAATTGTTCAATGGATGACAAAAAAAACTTTTTATACAGGGTAAAAGTACAGATATTCACCTTCAAAAGTTTGTGGGAAGAAGGGAGGTCTTGTATAGTAGCTTGACTTCTAATGAGTGCTCTTGGAGATTTTTTTCCAACAAATGATTCGCATGGTTCTAAGAAAGTTGATTTCTTTGGTGACCGGCCCATTCATTTGGGATTAATTTTGAGCATCTTTAGCCTAATTGGTCAAATGAGTGGGCAAAGGTATTGAACATGGTAGTGAAAAATGTGGTAATCCATTCAACCTATTATTATCCTCGTTCAAATCACGGGCTCTGTATTTAAAGTTATTCACATGCCACATTTATAGATTTTGTTGAATTCTTCAACTTGCTTGCTAGAACATTATTAATGAAACCTAACCCAAAATTCTCTAACATTCCTAGAATCTCTCCACTTTTCTTGAAATTTCTTCGATGTACCTCAATGCAAATGATTGTCTCTTTGGTCTCACCTATAGTTTATTGTATAGTGTTGTAGCAATCCGGGGGGGGGGGGGGGGGGGGGTCACTTAGGAAATTTTAGCTGGCAACATGCGGCCAAAGATATGGTCTTTTATTTATGATGCCTAAAATTTAGAAAATATTTTCAGATAATATATCGTTCCAAAAATAGGAGAATTAAGAATTATAATAAATACAGGGTCATAAGTAAGCTCACTCATTTGAATTTTTTAGATCTAATATATTGTCAACAATAAATATCCTAGGTTGGGGCTAAAGGTAGGATCCGTATTCCTGCTTGTAACTCAAAAATGCAGTGTGGATGAAACATTTACATGCCTAAAGAATAGTCAATCCCCTGACTAAAGTAACTATAATATCATCTTCCTTTTTCATCCCATGGTCGTCTCTCTCCAATCTAGGGTTGGGTTAGGGTCTGTTTTGCGGCAATCTCTGGCAATTTTTTGTATCAGTTGCCTTCTTGTAAATGCTTTTAAGTGCAATGGTGTTTTGAGTTACAATTTGTTGCACCCCAGAAGCAATTCTGTTTCATTCTTGAAGTCTCATTTCAACAATTATGTTCCTTGAGTTGCTAACTAATTTGATCTAGGGCTGATTTTTAGGTACTGCTAAAGATCAGATTCCAACTCAGTTTCAGTAAATGGGGCAAATCTGAAATAAATATTTATGTAGGATAGGACTAGAAGACAGTACATAAGTTTATGATTCAATTGTATCATGATGTTTTCTTCAGCGTGTGAAGCTTGGCATCCTTCCTCCTCCTGATGACATTGTATACACATCTGACCGTGACAAAATCTCATGTTGAGCTTTTGGCCTATTCAATGCATTCTTGAACATTCACGCATCTGATCATTATTGTAAAATTCTCTTGTGATTTTCGTTGAATACATCTTGAAAAACTTGAATAGTAATGTATAAGATCTTTTAGAAAATAATTCTTGGCGCAAAATTGATTTTCATGGACCTTTTAAATTTTGTGGGGGAGTGATTTGACGATGCAATGTTTGTTTTTGCATTCACTTGGGAGCTGCTGAAGCCTATTCCCAATCAATTCCATCTCTTATCCTTGAGTGAGCTATTAGGGATAGAATTTATTTTCTCACCTTCGAGCAGAATTAGGGCGGGTTTAGTAGGAACATGAGTCTGTCTAGGTGGGAGCGGATTGGTGCTACTTCCCACTACTGTAGGTCACTCCTCCACAATGCACCCGCCATACCAACTGTATAGTTTTTAGGTGATGAATTTGGTCCTTCCCACTGCTGATTTTGCTTCATTTGGTTTATTTTTTTTCTTTTGGTTGCACAGATTTGCTAAACCATTAAAGTAGTATCACACCATAGAAGAACCATTAGATGATGTTTGAGACCTCTAAGAGATTGTGAATTATCTTGCATTCCTAGACTGCGGGAACGCAAGATAATTGCTAGCTGATGTGGCCAAAACCGTGCACCATCATTTTTATAAATTAAAAAAATATATATATTTAAAATGATATTTGGGAAAAAAGAAATTCTAACAGCCCATACCGGTTGTTTGCAGAATTGGACCAGCATTGGAAATGGGCTTGAAATGGTCCTCCAATGCCCTCAAATGTCATCTAATGCCTTAACCTTCATAGAGTTCTCTCAGGTGCTTAGTTTCTGACATTTATGGATGTTTTAAATTTTTTTAAATGCATTTGTGAACAAAATGTAATACAAATGCATTTAAATCATGATAGGCATTTTACACAATTTTTGCAATGATTTGCATTCCCCCCACTGATTTGTGTCATTTGCCTTTGAGAGCTTCTCTTTCTAATTTTCATTCAAAAAAATGTAGGATGTGGCTCCTTGAATGTGTTTGTTGACTAAGAGAATGCGCTTGAATAAACTGTATACTGCAAGGCTTTACAAGTTTGTCGTCTTGTTTTGTTTGTTTAAATTTCTTGGCTTGATTTTATGTTACTCTGAATCTGAATGTTGTAAATCTACCCTCAGCACATTCATGGCACTTCTCTAAGTTGCAGCATCAGCAGTTGTTCATTAATTTGTTGAAGTTAAAATACTTCTGTTGAAGGAGCTAAACTTGTTCATTAATTTGTTGAAATAAAAATACAAACAATGAAGGAGCAAAACAAGGACTACATGTCAAATGTAATTTTCACCATGCACGTTGTGACTTATGCTTTTACTGCATGTCTTTTGTTCAATTGAAAATTAAATTCAAAATTTTGAATTATAAATAAATTAGCCCCTTGCACTAATTTAAAATAAATATATGGTACTTAAAAATATGCCAAATTAGAAAATTAGATAATGGTATGGTCTATTTAATTGGTCCCTTCACGACTAAAAAATTCAGTGTCCGTTTCTTCAAGTTTTCAAAGACAAAGACAAAGACAGTTGGTTAGAATGACTTGATTTGGACACTTTCTAGCATAGTTATGTTGATAATGCCACGTATAATAAAGTCCCTTTGAATGTGCCACATCAATTAAAATCAATTGCCATGTCATAAAAAATTATTATTTTTATTTATAATTTTTATTATATTCATTATTATTAATAAAAATATTATTAATATTCAAATATGCACCACATAGGCAAAATTTGCCAAACAAGCAAGGATGCCATGTCATCAGATTGACCATGTGGATAGAAATGCACATCAACAGATTAATTAATTAAATCCAATTCAATAAGATTTTCAATTTTTTTGCATTTCAAAATCATTAGAGAAAAAATTAGCCCTCCGAAGGATTGCTCCACAAATCCCTTTGTAATATAAAATTTTGATTATCAGGTTTGAAAAATTATTTTTTTTCCTATTTTTGCATAGCTGAAACTGCTGTAACAGTGGCACAGGAACCCATGTTAACAAATAAAAAGTTATTATTATTATTATTATTATTATTATTATTATTATTATTATTATTATTATTATTATTATTATTATTATTATTATTATTATTATTATTATTTTTTAATCTTAAAAAAATATTATAAAAAATAAAAAAATAAAAAAATAGCAAAATATGATTGCTCCAGTGAATAGTCGTACACTTTGACTACTCACTTGGGGTACTTTTCCAAGTTGACATGCCAAGCTTGAAATACCTTGGCATGTCACCTTGAATCAGCCTTTCAGAGGGCTGATTTTTGCTCTAATGTCAGAGTAAGATATTGTGCTCTACATTCAAAATAATCCAAAATAGTTTTGGAACTGAATCATTTGAATGCCACTAACTTTGGTGTGTGAAGAGAGGAGAAGACAAGGCTTTTATAGAAGTGGGGTGGTAGGAGGTGAGACAACCCATATATAGGATATGCAAATTGGAGCTCAATCATTCATTGTTAAGTCACAGGTAGGAATTGTTGTTAAAATAGAATTTTAGACCTCATTTAGGCTTAGTAGTTTGACTTTGTTTTTTAAACTTTGAACTAATTAAAGGTGGAAATCAATTTAAGTTTCATCTCCAGAAATCTATTTGAGATTTTGAGACTCTGGTCAAAAGATATAGACAAATTTCAGATATATGATATTTGAAATTGTCCCCCCAAATGGCCCTTCCAAACCCTCTTGAAATTTGTCCATAACTTTTGATGGAAGTCTTAAAATCTCAAATGGATTTTTGGAGATGAAACCTAGCTTGATTTTCCAACTTATAGTAGTTCAAATTTTTAAGAAAAAAATCAATTTATTTTGCCTAAATGAGATCTGAAATTCTACTTTAACCACAATTCTTACTTGTGACTTAATCCTTTAAGGACCATGGTTGATTTTGGAGGTGGGCAATGCGTTTTGTGGTTGAAGCATTGAACAATGCTTGTCAAAGATCCGACCGTACTGATGAATGCGAGATGAGTGGTTTACCGTGTAATGGTGAATTTGTGGCAAACTACGGCGCAATCCAGTTTATTATGATGCACCTTTGTTTTCAAATGTTGTATTTCCAACCAAAAAACCATCACTACTTTCAACCTAAGTCCACGTAGAGGCTCCAATTGGCCCAATTTTTGTTCTTGTGGATTGAGTTGGAAATTCTCCACATCCGTTCCCTTTGGCCCGTCTCCCAATTTACAACTAATTTGACCTTATAAATGTAAATGTAGCGATTTCAACCCAAAACTAGTCGACCGGTCCTTAAAGGGTTAACTATGAACGGTTGAGCTCCAATTGCATAACCCATATGGGTTGTTTCACCTCCTACCGCTCCACTTCTATAAAGGTCTTCTCTTTTCCTTTCTTCAAATCCTAAGTAAGTGGCAATCAAAGTTGAATTGCAAAACTACATTGAATTACTTTGAATATAGTGTTGAATTTTCCATTCTAAATTTTGAAGTGCTAAATTTACTTTGGAAACCTTATAACAATAAACTGGATTTTATTAAATAATCTGTTAATGTGGTAGTCCTATCCATGTGGTGGATCTGATGACTAGTATTCCTACTTGTATGGTAGATTTTGCCTACATAGTGGATTTTTGAGTAACAATTTTATTGTTATTATTGATGATAACAATAATAATATTATTATTATTATTATTATTGTTATTATTTTTAATTACTAATATTAATATTAATATTAATTTTTGATGATGCGGCAGTTGATATTGGGCTCATGTACCAATCATTTCACAAATAACAAATTCATACAATCTATGTTGATTTCAAAATGAGTCATGTGAAATTGTCATTTTTGCAATGCGGCTAGTTACTATCAACAAAAATCACCAAAAAATGTGATAATTCAGGCCCTCTTTTTTAATAATGATACCAATTCAAGTGAAGCTAGGTATCTTTATGGGCCCCATTTAATGGCAAAGCTTTAGACCTAAGTGATAGATGGATTTGGGCTTGTTTCCAAGTTACATTTTTCAGGCCAAGCTTTGAACCCCAAACACTCTCAATAACCAATCCTAAGCATTCAAACTAGTCCTCGGAACTAAGATACTTAGTTTTCAAATATCTAGGTTGATGGAATCTTGTTAGTTTCCAAATATCCAAGCGTCAATTGTATAGCAAGGAAGCCCAAGTCGAGAGTAGAGGCGCCGCTATTACCAAATTTTTGAAGCAGCCCAAGGCCAACTTGCAACAGCCTGAAGGCCAGCCCCTGGCATTAACCCAGCAGGCCAGCCTCGACACCATCCCAACAAACCAATCCATAGACCAGCCCCGGCCAACCTAATAGACTAAGTCCAAAGGCCTAGCCCATAAACCAGCATAGGCTACAAGCATCTGATTTTTTTGGCCACTTGTTTTTTCTTGCAACTCTAGAGAAAAAAACACCTGATTAGAGGGGGAAGGGGAAAAATTTAGAACTAATTAGATATATTATAAAGGTAGGTTAGGAACAGGTGGACGATAGAAGGCCATATTCATTAAAGTAAAAGAATGTAGCATCTCACTTAATTATGTGCCCAAATTAGTATGTAAGGGGTTCATTCATTTGAGACACTTCAATAAATTGAAATTATAATATGCTAAAAGAACTACGAATTTCTATAAGTATACAAAACTGCGATATGCCAAGAGATATACGAATTTCTTGTAAATATAAAAAGTAATAGCAACACATGTCACTTTGCTCACTACACATTCCATATTTCATGTTTGTATTTTTTATTTTCACCAAAATACTAGTAACTCTAAGACCTCCTAAAGTCAAAGCTTTGCCGTATTCTTGAATTTTATCAAAATACTAGTCATTCTAGGGTGATTGCAAGAAAGACCGCTACTGAAACATTGTCACAAACGTAGTGTCGAAGCTTCATTTTGCAATAACTTTTGAAGCATGACTTGCATGAACTTGAAATTTTTATTGGAGATTCTTCTTATGATTTTAATCACATTTCATATTTTTTAGAAATTTTCAAAAATCGTTTTATATTTAAAAATCATTTAAATTAATATGTCACGTTTTGAATTTTAGGGATTTTTACTACGTAAGGAGTCACCAAATTTAATGATTTGGAGCTGAAATTTCTATGGTCTATTTCCATAGTAGGAAGCCATGATTCTACCAAGGGGCATTAAAAAATATTTTATTTTATATCCTCTACGTCCATGCAAAGAGGGCTCCTTTGCGCACGGAATTATGAACATTGAAGATGGTTTTAAGATCATTTTTTTGGTGAAATCTCTTTACCATAAAGTCTTCTCAAATGGCATTTTTCCATTTTTTTTTAAATTTTACTTACTATTTTTTACAAATTAAAATGTCAAAGTATGTATTTTCTTGCAATTCTGCACTTTTCTAGTTCTCCTACTTAGAGAATTCTTTTTTTGCTTTTCCTTCATAGGGTACCTTCTTCTTATAGGTTTATACATTTCTTATGTTTTAAATAATTTTGAAAAAAAAAGGTTTTCTATTTTTATAGTACTCCCCCCAAAATGGCTGAAAACGGCCAAAGTGGAACAAAAATGGAAGGTCATTCTTGCAACGACCCTCAAAGACTCTCTAAAGTCAAAGCTTTGCTATGCTTTGGGGTTTATGAGAAATTAAGACAAGATTTTCCAAGACGTTTGTTAGTATAACTTGTTAGTACACTTCTAAAAATATGAAAAAAACACATTAGTAGAGATGGATGAAGACACGATTCTCTCAAAGAAAACACTAGAGACCCTCCTAAGTGGCATTGCCAAGGTACGAAGGGGAATAAACTCTAGAATTAGTACAAATGTTAGAAGTAATTCACAAATTCATCAACAATGACTCAAGTTAGTACTATAAATTCAGCAAGTATAAACAAAGGCAAACTTTGAAGGGACTCCAATGTCTTTCAAAAAGAGCTTCAAATTCAACAACAATGAAGCTTAACATGCTCCAAAAACACACACGTATGAAACTTTGGCTCTAAACGGCCAAAAAGTCCAATTAAACGGACTAACATGTTTTAAAAGCCAAAATAATGGCCCAAAGGGTGTTTGTAAGCAAAAAGTGAGCCCCTTATATACATTTTCAAGGGTACTCCATTGCCTCTCTTTTCCTAGTGGTAATTTCATCATTTAGGATTTTTATCATAATCTTCTAAATTTTGCCTTTCTACGCTGGTCCAAAATTCTAACTTTTGGAGATCAACTCCAAATCACAAACGGATTGTGCCATTGGCTTCAGAAGGCCATTTTTAGTCTATAGATTATTGAAAATCCCAAAATTGGCATCAAATACTCAATAAAACTTAGCACTAATTGAACACCAAAAGGGGTAAAAATCCAATTTTTGGAGTTTAATTTTTCTGAGAAAAGTAACCAGTCTAGGTTCTTTAGAAGGTATACAAGTGTAAGAAGAGACCCAACTTTGACCTCATTTCAACTATGTGTGCTCCCGGGACACCGGTCAATTCCACTGCATTCTTCAAATTTAGCAATTGTCGGGGAATCTTGCCAATCTAGGTATCTCTGGCTATCAGAACATCCTAAGACTTTTTAAAGCATCTTATTAGCATAAAAAAGCTAGTTTAATTTTGAGTGAGATTTTACTGCAACATGGGTAACTTTCAAAAAAATTCCGTCAAAGATTTTAGCGGTTGACCGTTCAGAAGGGCCTTTTCTGCAAGTCAGAAATTCTGAATCTTTTTATGGAACTTCTCAAGGGATCCTACAAAGGATGAGCAAGCTCATATTTTTACTTTGCACAAAGGTCATAGAAGAATCAATTCTGTCTTCTCTTTTTAATTCAGGCAACTAAGGAATCTTCTTCATAGGGAGAAATTTTGGCAAACCAATTTTTGCTGTTGATCTCCAAATGTGATTTCCACCTGAGAATGACATACTGCATCCCTAGTTTCCTCCCAGGTTTCCGTCTTAAGGTTGTAACTTCTGCAAGCTAACAATCAAGGTTTTTTGCTATTTTGTCGATACAATGGGCAAAGTGAAATCTATCTTTGGAAATGGACTTATGACCTTAACAATATTTCCTCAAATCCATTCTAGCCCTAAAATGTCACATACACCGTAGGTTTGGTGATTCTAGCCCTATTTACTAAAAACCCTTTAATTTACGTGAAATCCCGGATTTGACCTATTTACAAATGAAAATTGGGTTTAATTTGAGGAAAATATATTTGTAAGGGACCTAATGCTATATTAACATGTGACAGCCTATTTTGGACTTACACTCTCTTTTGGGCTTTTTGTACCTAAAACTATACTCAAACTTGCAAGAAACAAAAAAAGGAAAAGAATGAGCCCGAGTGACAAATTGGAGCTCACAACCATCCTTAACCTTTGATGAATATAATGGGAGTTGTATTAAATTTATATGTTTTTTGCATATGTTTTTCCTTTGCTTTATAAAATCAGCAAACTTTGATGGCCGTTTGGGCACAATAGAATAAATTTTTTGAATAAACTTTGAATTAAAAAAAATTAGTAAATCAAGATAACTTTCAAAGTCTATTTGAGATTTGCGTTCTCCAATCAAAAGTTATGAATAGAATCCAAAGAGGGTGTTTAAATATGTTAAAGAAAATGTCCATTTCAACTCCTTTCTGAATTTTGTCCATAACTTTTTATTGGAGGCTCTAAACCCTAAACGGATTTTTGGAGATGAAATCTAGCTTCATTTTTCAACTTTTGTATGGTCAAATTTGCTTTAAAAAATATTCTACTATGCCAAAACGGCCACCAAAGTTTGCAGAGTTTCCAAAAATACCAAATTATGAATGATTAAGTTAAAAATAAAATAAAAATTGTATATAGAATCCAACTGTGGAAATTTAAACATTGCCCAAATGACAAAAGTTTAATTAAAACTTTTGTAAGTCTAAATGAACCAAAAAATATTGATTGTTTTGTTGATTTGAACATCATATTACCCAAATCATCAAACAATTTGTAACCATTTTGTAACCTTGTGCCAAATCAACAAAAAGTTATAAAAACAAACAATACAGTGTCCAATTCAACAAAAATTTGATGATTTTTTGTTGAATAGGACATCATTTTTAGTAGTGATTGTTCAATCTGCTTGCTGAAATATGTTGCAATTGAAGCATTGAATTGACTTTGTTGACCTCCGGCAAAGCATCCCTCCACCCAAATAATGAATGCAATACTATGCATGGAACTTTCTCTCCACACTGAAAGGTCCTTGATTTGTGAGGCATTTGGTTTGCATTACTTTCAAGATGCAATCGAAATGTGGCCGTTGTTTGTATGGTATGTGTCCGTCACTTCTTCAAGCCAAGATTACCATGGTGTTCTGGTTGCATATCATCTGTTGACATCTCCTTATACCTATAGAAGTTAGCTCTTGATATTCCATGGATGGTGCACCAAGCAACAAGACAAATTTCATAATGCAATTGCAACAAAGTGATCATATCCCTTCCATTGACATCAGGGTTGACTTGCTTATGCACGTCAAGTAGACGTGATTAACGTAATTTCCCTCCACTGTCCACATGAATTAGGGACCGAATAGCTTGAATCAGCCTATACGGAAATGGTTGCAAGCAGTTCATTGGGCAACAAATCTTCAAAGACGTACACCTCAGCAATTGCTTGCAACCATGAAGAAGGCTTCTTTTTTAGGAGGGTTGTTTAGTTCATTCCTCTCTCAAGAGCTCTCGTAGAAATGAATTCTAGTTCAAACGCGTTGATTAAATGCATTGACTGCAACTTTGAAGATATAAACTTGATCATGGTCATACAAGCTGGCATTGTTGAGATAAACCCTTAAAATTGGCTAGGAGTTCATTGACCACATTTACGTCAATAGAACTTTGGGCCTTGCATAAGGACTCTGCAATGTGAATTGCAACTCGGTTGTCCCCGAGTAGCTTCTTGTCAATATCAATGACGAGGTCTGCATCAACACTATGGCAAATTCCCTAAGCCACTTCCACCCCAGCTTCATTTCTAAGTGTAACACCCTTAGTATACCGAGAGGCACAACAGAAACCCTTGCAGGGTGTGACACCTCGTAGCAAGACTGACATCAGAACTATAAACTCATTTGTAATAGAAATGTCCATTCTTTGAGATTAAGAACATAAGTTAGTTTGGGAGTGGGATGTATCTTCAACGCAAAGATAGTCTATTCATTGCTATTGGACATTTTATGTAAATTGTATTTTTGAATTGAGGATATAATTTTTGAAAATGTAACATACATGTAGCTAACTCTAAGACTGTGGATTAAACTTTGGACATGAAATAAACACGAGTAGAAATTCAATGACCAAATTAACAAAAATTTAACCAAAAAGTGTTGATTTTTTTGGTTGATTTGGATGCGTTGAGTTGGGTAGTTATTAACAAAAAAGTGTTGATTTTTTTGTTAATTTGGACACATGAAAAATGAAGAAAAAATTTAAATGTAAATGAAATCTGACCATATATAAATTGCCATGTAGCAAGTGCCACATCATCACAAAAAGGCCATCTAGGCAACCCCACCACCTAGATAGCCTATACCTTGTCCTCTAGACAATTCAACATCCAATCAAAGGGATTTGAACCTTGCACCCCTTGTTTGCAATGGAAGGCCTTTATCAATGCACCATACATCTAATTATATGCTCACATGTAGGTTTCATTTTTATTTGTTTAGTTTTTACTATTTTTTTTCATTTGGCTGTAAACTCAGTAAACTTCAAAGACCATCTAGGCATAATGAAAAACTTCTTTTAAAAAACTTCCAACTAATAAAATTTAGGAAATCACGTTAACTTTTACGCTTAAAATCCGTTTGCAATTTTTTAATTTTTAATCAAAAGTCATGGACAGACTCAGAGAGAATGTTTAAAAATGTCAAAGAAAATGTCAATTCCAATGCCTCTCTGAAATTTATTCATAACTTTTGATTAAAAACTTGAAATTGCAAAAGAATTTTTGAAGGTGAAATTTAGTTTGATTTTCCAAATTTTTTAATTCAAATTTTAATAAAAATGACCTTTGAAATCTTTGAATTTTAATTGATTAAGTAAAAAAAATACATTCTGTGGTATATGGTGATTTAGCTCCTAAATGCCGAAGCCTTTTGAAATGTGTTTGACTATGAAAAAATATTATGAGCTTGTAATAATCCCTAATGAAGCAATTTTTTTTTAAATGACAAAGAAAACGTTCATTCCAACATCTCTTTGAATTTTGTCTATAAATTTTGATTGGAGATTCAAAATTGCAAAAGGACTTTTGGAATAAAAGCTAAGTTGATTTTCCAGAGTTTATGAGTTCAAAGTTTTTTGAAAGAGTTATTTTACTATACCTAAATGGCCTCTGATGTCTACTGATTTCAAAAATACCAAATTTTGAATGGAGAAGTTTAAAATTAAAATTCTATTACACATAGAATTGCAACCACAATTATTTACATCTTATGTTTAAGCCTTTTGAAAACTTATTTGACACTTTTTTACTAAATTCAGCAAAAAAAATTTGATTTTTTTGTTGATTTGGACTTGCACTATTCGAATCAACAAAGTTTTTTAACCATTTTGCTAATTTGTGCAAAAATCAACAAAAAACTATAAAAATGGATGATACAGTATCTACTTTGACAAATACGTAGTAATTGGTAATTTTTTGTTGATTTGGTAACTCTTTTTCTGCTAATGAAATATTTTTCACAAACATGCTAAAATTTATATATTGCATAGATTAAAATATAAATTAAATTCTAAATCCTCAAGACAATTCAAAAAACCAATTCAATAATTAACTAGTACTCAATTACCGCATGCAAATTTATCTTTGACTCAAAAATAAGTAAAGTAAAGTGTGAGTGAGTTTTGTATATTCACCTAACAAAATTCATCTATAAGTATTAATTTAAATCAGTAATTCTTGTAGCAACAAATACTTTAATGACAATATGCTCGAATTGAGGATAATACTGCTAACATTATTTGATATAATCTACGTAAATGATATAGTCCAAGTCAATGCCCCATTATTGACTAAAGTGAATTTTGCATATGTCGTTTTAGCACCATATTAACAAACAAATTAATAAATGTGTCCCTTACTAAAATACTCATAATGTTTATCTCATTTATGACCAATCATGTTTTAAGACAATAGAATATCATATTGTCGACTCAAAAATAATAACCAAGTCATGTTTATTGGGCGGCGGGTATTGAAGCAATATATTATAGTATTCCAAATTTTTGATTTTCCTTGTCAATTTGATTGTAAAAGTGTAAATAGGGTTGTCAATTTGTCGTATTTCCATTAGTAAGTCAAATTGTCATATAGATATTCTAGTAGAGTCAAATCAATAGAATTGCTTGGATTTGAAAAGGGCAAATTAACAAAGTTATGAAAAGTGTCAACATGACTTCATAGCTCTTCATGTGAAAAATTGTCTTCATGAATTGAGGGACTAGATATGTGTAAAGGTCAATTTTTTTTTCTTCAATTTATACAAGTATAACTCATTATAAACTCTGGGCAAATTTCTATGAATATAAATTCCAAGCATTTAAAAATGAATAAGTGTTTTATTATCTTTGCTTGTGAAGAGCTTGTTGTTTTAATATTGTTTAATTAACTGAAGTATTTGGCCTTACTGTGAGTGTGTAATGAAGTTGTCAATTTGATTGAAATTAATTGTAAAGTTTGTGCTGTAGTCAAATTGCCGTGTTATGATAGTTGTATGTGAAGTTTTGTTTCACTGGTCTATTACACTATTGTATATTTGTAAAATTAGTAGCTTATTGGGTGAATGTTAAGCTTGAAATTGTGAATCGGATTATGTGTCTAATTGACTATGAATACCATCTGTCTGAGTGCGGATTGAGTAGGAGAATTGTATTGTCTAATTGACTGAGAGCTATAGTTTGTTTGTGCTGTGAGAATTCAATGGTTAATTGTCTAAGTGTTAAAATGTATAGTTGTACACAGATTGAAATTATTGTCTAATTGAAAATAAGCTTGCTGTATAAAGAATTTGGCTAATAGACTATATGTCACAGCTTGTGTGTGTACGGTGCTAATTTGATCAAATCAGTTGCATTGAACTGTGAGATAACAGAAATCAACTTATATGTTAATTATAAAAGTTACCAAGCAATGGAGTTAGCTAAAAGATTGGATAGGGTCTGATGTATCCAAATTATGTCTTATAGTCTGGTCAATTGGACTCCATTATATTGTACAGAGTATAATTTTGAGAGATGAGATTATCGAACTTGAATATTGGTATTTGGCAAGTTAATGGCTGAGTCTACTTAATTGAATTTGGAAGGTTGAATGACAATCAATAAGGAAGGAGAGTTTTATCTTCACTAATGTGTTGGAGAACATTTGTCAAACTGCTTGGTACAATTTTTTGAAAAGTTGGGTGATTGCAACAACTGTGTGAGAAATCTAAGAGTATAGTCAAGTTGATGTCATGTTTTCAATCATCATATGAGAAATTGGTGGAATACTACCACACTTGAACCTCGTCGGGATGGAATTGAGTATTCCAAAAAAATTAGATGAGTCAATTTCACAAGATTTAGCTGCAAAATTGTTGAATAAAATAAGTTGTCAATTTGTTTATTGTAATGATTCAAATCATTTAGCTTTGTATAGTTGTTTGTACAAATATGTGAGATTATACAATAAAATATGTGCATGTATGTGAAATGTTGAATGATTTGGTTTGTTGAATGCTATGTGACTGTTGTATTGTCAATTAGCAAATGTAGACTGGAATATGGGTCTACTTGACCGAGTGCACATTGGGCAATTGAAAAGTCTCATTTGACTAATTTTTGCTCATTTGTTTGGTCAATTGGATTGTCTAAGTTGTATGTGCAATTGATACTAAGAAGCTGGAATTCAGCATTATGAATGACACATACATAAATTATATATGTTTGTGTAAATATTTGGAATTATTAATGTATATTGCAAATATAGATTATGCTTGAAGCATATATGGATTAAAGCTTGTCAAATTTCAATGGTGTCAGTATATTAATAATTTGACGGAAAATAAAATCCAACCTTCATACGGAAGTTTATCAAATTAACTGATTGCATTATACATGCTACATTCTTAATTTGCCATAAACTGCTTATATATTAAGTTTGAAAATTGTTTGTACTTGAAAGTTGGAAGTCAATATAATGATGACAACTATATATACCAAGTCTAATTGATAAATCGCAAGTCGTATCTGAGCAGCTAAGGCGTCACAGCATTGCCAGTAATAAGATGCATGGTCATAAGGCCGTTCGATCCTTCTATGATCTTAGGGGGCTAGGTGATGTCAAATTGACTATATGGTTCTACACTAAAACAAAGTCTAATTGACATAAAAACCAAGCAATTGGGATTGTAAAGGAACAAAATAAAAGCACCAGGAATGGAATCATATTTCCTTGTGTTTATGTATAGTTGCACGAGATAGAAATTTTGATTTTCTTTTGCATAATAAAGATTATAATTAATATTATTAGATGGGAGAGAAAAAAAAGAGGTTTCATTAAATAAATAAAGATGAATATATTTTATATACTTATATATGAATATATGAATACGTATATAATATTATTAAGTGGCTAGAGCATACATATACAAAGACAAATTGACCTTCCTTTGATGAACTGACTTAAGAATTGACATAAACCACATATTAAACAGGATTGTGGTGTCATACATTGAGTCTAAAATATAGCATTAGATTTTGGACTGTGAACAATTGACATTAGGAATATTTTCTTAGGTTGATTTTATAAAATAAACTACAAAATCAAGTAGATAAGTATCCACAATACAAAAGAAGTGATTTTTGTTATAAAACATTAGACTTATTGACCTTTTCTAGAGGAACTACCCTCCTATATTTGTTGTCTTGGGGTTTTGTTGAGTAGGCAAAATTTTCATTACACATACCTATACATATATCCTCAAGTTGAGAATAATGAGCATACCCTACTTGTAATCCCTTGTAAATACGTCAATGTAATTCAATCGATATATTTATCCTTGAGTCGAGGATTATATAAGACCTAATTCAAATATAAATGTATCCTAATTGAAAACCTAATCTTAATATAATTTATCCTCAACTCAAGGGTAATGTGAATACGTTAAAAGCATTTTCTTGTAAAAACTTTAAAACTATTTTTATATATAATTATCTTCAATCTAATGATTATATGTATATTTTAATAATAATTATTTCTGACCATTATGAAAAGGTATCCTAGTATAAATATATTTCCGAATCAAAGATAATTGAAATGTCTCTCTCTTTGTCTTTTTCTCTCTTCAAAAAATTCTTCTTCATATTGACGAAGTTTAATATGCATTGCTATCAATACAAAGCAATACATAGAAACCTTACCATTTGTGACAAACAATGACTAGTTTGGACACAAAATGCATTCCCACAGCCATATACAAAATAATGGCTGTTTAGTACACCAAGGGCCTGTTAGGTACACTACTATTCTACAATAGGTTCTTCTTTTCAAATGTACTCTTAGGAGTTTAAGACGGATTTAACACCCACTTAATTATGCAGTCACTCCATTGTTGCCAAACATTGGAGGGCAAATAGACGGCCAGCAGAGCCTTGATCTAAACAATCACTTGGACTTTTTGCGCACTTTAGGGAGAGAATTAAATCTGGAATTGCACTTGTTGCTTGAGTTTTTCATGCTAACACACTATTACTTATTGTTTACTCCGACACTACTTATATGGTGTACAGTGCTTGGGAAACAGCTCGTGGTGCAATGGCTTCGTTGCAGCTTCATGGAGATGCTTTAGACGGCTTTAGGGAACAGATTTCCAAAATACTTGAGAGCTTTTTTTCACACCCTAGTGAAGACTTTCTTGAATTAGCTTCAAGAATCATGTGTATCTTGCTTTGTTTTTTGTTGAAATTTGGTGACATAAATAACAACATGGTAATATTTTGAAGACACCTTACGCAAGTAAACTAACAAATTGATTGTCTGTTGGTTTGCATGGGCGTAGGTGAAGAACATTCCCTCTAAGCTTTCTGCAAATTATTTTAAGGCCACGATTCTTCAAATTTTTGTCGAATTTTTTTTATGCTTTATTACGCAATACTCTCGTGAGATGAATGTTGTTTAGTTTATATTATTATTCTATTTCATTTGCGTGCTATTTTTAAACTCTTGTTATGCCTGGTTCAATTGTTGTGATGTTGGAGAGGTCTAAGTGTTGTGCTACTTCAGTGGACCAGTTCCTCTGTGGCTTGAATGGTCTAAAGTACTGTGAATATAGACTCAAACTAAATATAGCTTCAACCAAAGCCATTACATATCCTGAAATTTTCACTTTGAAGCCATTACGTATCTTGGAATAGACTTCATGCTACTCTTGTTGCTACGTAGAATGGCAATTTGATAAGCAAAAGTATTAAAGTTCCCACCCTCCCTCCCGGAAGGTAGAAGAAACATAATGACAGCGTCACTATTTAATTTTTGGTTAACGTATTGACTTTCTTTAATTGAAGAATGCTACAATCCAGATTTAAATTATTATTGAATTTGCTCTGGGCTAGTTGAGAATGGTCACTATACTTTTGGAAATTGCCTGACAAGAGGGGTAAAATAGTGTATTGTGCTCTCTCTCTCTCTCATCCAAAAATAGCTGAGTGTCTAAAAGAAATTATCAACATGATCAATAGCAAGCTTGCAAACACGCAACTAAGACTGATATCATCGACCTAAAATTTGGTAAATAATGAGTTAAATAACAATAACCCTAAAAACTAGGAATAATCCCTATTTTCTAATAACGCAATAAGATATATAAGTACCTGTACACAAGGAATGTTGTCACTCAACGAGTTGAACAGTAGTATAAGGTATCATGTGACACCCTGTACAATATTATGAGCATATCAAATGATACTACAGAGTATCGAAGCTTCTGAAAGCTAACGTGGCAACGCTGGGAAGAGCATTGGGTTTTACTTCTTAAGAAGGACAGGATACAGCGAAGGCTCTGCTTACTACTCTCTACTTCTTGCACGAACCGAATTGCAATATTTGACATTGCTCGAATCATCTATGGTGATTGGTATTGCATGATGCTTGATTCCACATCGACATGGATAACTGAATGATGAACCGGGTTTGGGGACTTAGTTGTCAAAAATATTTGAGAGATAGGGATTTATAATGTTGCATGTGAAAATTGTTTTTGCTTGATCATCAATAGGTACTCTAATCTTTGGCTCAATAACAAGGTGCGAACATGTTGAAGACACCTAGTGTGCATCTTACTAACATTCATTTTTGTGTGTTGGGAGCATGGGCACAGGGGAGACATGCTCATTCAAGATTCGGATATAAATCGATAGATCCTATACATTTGATTTTCATCACATGCTATTCTACACTATATCTCTATGAACTATTGTTGAATGATCAGGATACAAGTATTTAGCACAAATTTTGTCAGCTTCTTGTTGAACAAAATGATTGTAGGATTTTCTGTTTATGTAATTTCTATAGCCAAGATACTTGGTGTAATGTGAAAACAATAGGAGATAATATATGACCATAGACAGATCACAATGCCGAGTAAATATATTGTACAATCTTGTGAGGTCCCTATCCTCTCTCTCGATAATGCATGATCAATAGGGAATTTTAAATATAATTGCTTAGAATGGCTCTATGGAATTTCAGAGCTCTTATTGATCAATCTTACAGATTTTTGAAAGCTCATAGCTACTTGTGGTATTGAACCTTGTTAATCTTGATAGTAATCTGGTCGATACTTTTTTTGAGCCTTGACGTTGATTAATACTGAGCAGAGAGTGTGGTGGCAAGAGAAAAGGTTTGTCATTATTGAGGTTTCTTGACGATGGATCACTTTATAATGGTTGTATTTATTGTTGGAGTGAATAAAAAAATGAGACTAGAGTGGAAGTATAGTAGCCAGGATTACTTTTAATCTTTCTATTTAGAATAGAACAATGCTGGCTAAGTACTCTCTGAACTTTCTAGAAGAAAAATGGAATTAGATAATCTAAAGAGTTAGAAGCCTTGAATATATACATGTCGAGAGATCTCTGACATTTTGTGCAAGAGATTAAAATATGAGATATAAGTACTGCACATATAGAATGTTAAGTACTGGAATGACAAAAAATGCCCTATATAGGGGTGACAAGAAAAAATGTATTCTTTCTCTCACTTTTGCTTTTGTCTTTAAGTTATTGAGACTAATCAAATTGCTTACGCATAATCAAGCATTATTACAAATCCTCGTGGAAGATTCATTTCCATGACCTCAATTTTGTGGAATAACACGTACATACCTATACAACTATATGTATATATATTTATGAGCATAGTCCTCAAAAATTCCTATTGTATCTGGCAAAAAGTTCTACATGATACACAAAAAAATAACACACCATGTGTGACCTTGATCAAGAAGGGATAAAATACACCAAGCTGTCTCAACTAAAGTGTTCCTTACTATTAACTGTGTCTAAACTTGCATCAGTCACAATTGATCATATCCGCATTGCATGACACGATCATAAAAGAGTATCACACAAATGGAAAGCACATAGGCTTACCCTACTCAACACCCAGATATGGGATTTTAAACTGGCACGCACCAGCTGCCTTGCCACAATCAATGGGCTGATCTTCAAAATTTGTGCCTCAAATGTAGACAATCAAGCGGTCTCTGACTTGTCTTCATCTTATCGTGTTACTTCTGTTCTGCAAAGCAAGTTTTTCTGACACGTCTATGGAATCTGAAATGCTTGTGAAGCTTGGAGCTGGTCTGCCTGCGATGGTGTATTTATATTGCTACATTGCTTTTACATGGATACGGAAATGACTACCAAGGTATTATTTTTAATGATTTGTGACTACAGTAGAGCTGTGGAGATGCTGTCTATGTGCGTGTATTTATATTTGTTATTCTTTCTTACACTGCACGGACGATACTTGCATTTGTGGTGAAATGTTACACTATAATCTTTGATACGGATAACAATGTGAAATCACGCTTAAGACACCTTGCACACGACCAAAGACTAACTTTGTATTCGTTTTCTTAATCATGGGTGCAGGTGAGGCGTAATTTTTTGAGATTGAAGTATAACTCTACAATCACCACAGTCTATTTCCTTCCTTACTTCTTATTTCAATATATTATTGCTCATTGTTTAAGTGTAGTAACTATTTTCATGTTCAAAAGTGATCACTTAGGTTCAAGAACGTTCACTTGAACTTGAAAATACCTGTAAAGTTCACAAACACCTAAAGGGCATAAGAATTAACTATTTATACTTTGGACTAGTTGAACTGATTTATTAGTACATAATCTGATGTGCTCTATTCGTCACCATGGCATGTGATACTATGAATAGGGTCCATCCATTTTGTATTAGAAAAAGATACGAGACTGATTGGTGAAAGTTTCCACCCTCCCTCCCAGCTCAATCCTGCTAAAGTAAACATGTATAAGTAGAGTTATGTGAACTGGTGTAGCTTATACAAGCTTTGAGTTACAGTACCTGCCATGCTTCTTTTGTATAATACGCACATGAATGACTTGAAACTAAACTGTTAGAAAATACCCAGATCTGGGATGAAAGAACTAACTATCTCTCTTTCTCTCTCTTTTTATATATATATAACACTGTAAAATAATTATACTTTATCTTTGACTTGAGGATAAGTTGACATAGAATTTATATATTATGTTCGATTGCTGAAATTCAATACAAAGTGCTTCATTTTAATAAAATTTCTAAGTGCTTTCGTATCCTTGACTCGAGCATAAGTTATTCTGTGTGATGATTACACAAATTCTATAAAAAGCGGCAACATTATTAGCTCATTAAATTAAGTTCAATCCTTTAAGTGTCATGAAACTAAAATAAAGTTCAATGGTTCATAATATCAATGTAGAAATTAGGCAATTGGATAGAAAATTGTTATGACAACGATTACAAAAAAATCAATGGGACAAGAAACTAAAAACAAGACAATATGTAATAAAGAAAAAAATTGTGCAAAAGGTTAGAACAAAAAATGATCACAAGCAACACTGAAAAAAAAATCATAAAGTCTATAGCTTATATAGCTTGTGAAATAGTGAAATTGCACTGCTGCACAACAATCCACAATTTGAATAATAAAATGCATTTTTTCTGAATAATTCTTCACTTTTGTCTGATTTCTACAAGGAGCGCAATGAAATTGAAACACATAGAAACCACAACTTCAATGTAGAAAACAAAAATTAGAGGTTTAACGCATCCAAGAAAAATAATGAACAACTTGACGGAGTGTAAGTGAGAAAGAAAAGACGAGAATAATGAGCACGAAGCAAAAAGGCTGTACCGGCAATTTTTGTGTTTAGAATGTCAGGCGCTTTTGTCTTTTGGGTGGTGCAGAAATTATTGAAAAAAATAGTTGTAAAAATTCTTTTGGCTATTAAAAGTCATGCACAACTCTTCACAAAAAGGTTGCTGTAGCTACTGTTCTATAATTCTTTATTATGAATGACAGGTCGCGTAAATAGAATTTCTCCATTCACGTCCAAATAAAAACCCCTAAGTCAATGCAAAATGTTTTTGGAAAATTCTTGTAACTCAATAAGTGAAAAAAAAAATTCATACCATTATAGTGTGTCTACAAAATGGAAATTGAATTAGTTTTAGATTTTGCAATTCTAAAAATCATGAGTCCAACTAAACTTATAATTGTCTGAATCGTAATCAGACTTCAAGTCCCAATTTCAGTCGAGAAAGCCATAGTCAACCACATTCTCTTCTTCCTCTCCATTCTCCTCTTCTAGCTCTAATAAAAAATCCAAAAATTAAAGCATTCTTCTCCTCATTAGTATCATCTTCATGATTGGAATCCTCAAATTCTTAATTGGATTTTCCACCAAAAAGAAACCTTTGCTACTTGTGTTCGACCCATCACCCATGTTGGATGGATTCTTGAGAACAAAGAAAGAAGGAGCTAGAAATGCAACTTCAAATTTTTTTTGTTCTGCCCATGTCTCTCGGATTGGACGCCGCTTCAGTCACGTTGGAATAGCAACTAGTATCACCACTCTCAAATCCAACCATTATTCACACCTTGCATACACAACAAGAAGCTAGAATAGGGGTAGTCACACCTTCTTCGGCAACTTCTAAAGCATTCAGTGAACGTATTTTCTACACAAAGACAAGTTTTGCAACTCTCTCTTTCTCATCCAAAAGATTCACTCCAAAGTAAATGCAAATTAATTACAAGAATTGGGGGATTTAAGAGCTCTTTAAGTTGGTGTTTATATTCAAGTATGTTTAATTGAAATCATTGTATACTTGGGAATTTCAAATATTTAATAATACTAGATAGACGCAGTCATGTTGCTTTTGAGATTTTAGGTTGTTACTTTTTATTTCATTTTTTAGAATTTAGTTTTGTTACATCACTTTCTTGTTATCATCACCTAAACCGTAAATTGAGTTTAAACAACAATTTTGTACACCTTACTATAAATGTGATTTTTTTTCCCTTATTTGATTAAAAATATTTGGTCTTCAACAAAATTAATCCCTTGCTAGATATAGCTAGAAGATTGGATCCAGAAGATCTATACGAGCTGGTACTTATGTAGATATCACAATATTTTCTTGGTGGTGAACTTGGTAAACCTTTTTTGCAAAAAATCAAGAAAAAAATGGCCCCACACTTCATTTTGAATACAAACTAGCAGCATAAAGCCAATTTTAAAAACACTAGTTCCAACCTAAAGGTATCACTAGAGTTATTTAATAAACTAAATAATCAAATTTTAATTCATTTGTGTATACATTGAAGTATTATTTGATTGAATTTTAACTAGTCTTATATGAATACATTGAACATTTAAAAAATGATTTGCAAGCTATTATTTGTTCAAAAATAGACAATATTGTAGATGTAGGGTTCATTTGGTATAAAAAACATTCTAAAAAATGGATGCCAAAATTTTTGAGATATTATTTTTTTGAAAAGCATTTGTCTTCTATAGTAACAAAAAGAATATTGCAAGTTTTTTTATTATTTTAATAGCATCTTTAAAAATTTAATTTTTGAAAAACATAAATATTTGGTGGAGATGTGTCGCTAATGCCTTCCACTTATGATACAATATAAAATTGGTAGGAAGAGCTTGTCTTAATATTATTGAACTGTATTCATAGTTCACAATTTTCTATTATATTTGTAGTTATATTGAATGTATATTTAAATTATCAAATTATGATTATTTGAATTATAACTAATAACATAGAATTCTAACTTTAAAAAATTATTTTATTTTTATAACAAATAAAATGCATTTAAATTAGGTTTTTTATTTAAAAATTTAATATATATACATATATATATATTTATTTTTTATTCTTTTATTTATTTATTTATTTTATTTTATTATTATTATTATTATTTATATATAATACAGAGGATCTACAATAATTAAGTCAAATTGTAGCAGTGTAGCACCTACTCATATTATTACACTTTGTATTCAAAGTTGACATTTTAGGTCAAATATCAGAAAAAAAATTCTCAAAAAAATGCTCAAAATATCTTTTATAAGGTTTTTATTACTATAAAAAAATTAAAAACATAACTTTCTAAAAAACTTGTCATCAATTCACCAGAGTTTGCTTGACTATTATTTTGGATTGAGTAATATGAGAGTTATGCAAATTTATTAGGGTCTCTATTATGATAAAATGAATGTCATGTAGTCTTTATCATGTTCTTACTACTTCAAATAGTATGATTTTCATCCATTTTCATCAACTTCAACCTACTTTTCATTCATTTCATCTACATTCATCCAAATATTTACTCAAATTAGATTTCATTCATCCATAATTCCTCCAAATTCTTGCATGAATTGAATTTGTCAATGTAGTATTAAACAAACTTTATTTTCTTAAATTTTTATACATTATTTGATATACACTTTCATCCATTTGCTATGTGAAACTTACCTATCCATCTGCTTACTTGCATGTCCTTTTTCAATATCCATTAGTTGACTATGTTATTGATTAGTTTACTTTTTTGCAATTGTTAGCATCCAGTTTGACCACTTACGGTCTTACGCAACTCACTTTCTCACTTTTTTACTTTCTCAAGAGTATATATGTGGTTGCTCTATAATAAATAAATAAAACAAATAGAATTTCAGTGAAATACTTTAATGAACTTCAAAAAATATGGTATCAATTAATTATAAAGATTATAAAAAAATTCTATTAAGTGACATAGGGATGAAGTTTCTTAAAGTGAAGTTCTTAGTATATAGAAACCTAAAAATTAGGTGTGCAATTTAATTTCCATGAACTTCACTTGGTCCAATTCCATATTCTATAAGTGTTCTTGTAACTTGAGCCTTTGTAATGATAAAATTGGTTATATAGTTGATTGGAATTATTCCAATTTAATTGTTCCACAGCCAATAAATTGTGAAGAAAGCCTAATTTTTCCCAATGCCTTATCATGCTATTGACTTGAAATTGTGGAAGATTGAATTTTGACAAGAAATAACAATATAACAATGTGATTGTGTTTTGTATATGAGCAATGCTAGAAGCAATGTTTAATAATAATATACTTCTTGTTGCATGCTCGACTGCATGTCTTTTTTCAATCACAAATTTTAGTAGACATTAATTATCTTATTCTTTTTACAATGATTTGATTGTTGAGGCAACGGCTCTTCACATGCATTAGAGTGACTTGGAGGGACCATGACATTTTTTGGAATATTTGGCTTGGAAATGATTGCCAATATGATGTAAATTTTATAGAGATTTTCTTTGTTATTTTTTGGTTTTTTTTAGGGCAATGCAAAGTGATGCTAAAGAAATAATAATTCTATGCTTAACAAACTTGGAAGTCTAAAAGATTCTTGTTTCAATGACCATCCATGAGGTAATTCTTTGACCAAATTCTACATTGTTGTGCTAATCAATACAAAAATCAATATCCACTTGTTAAATTGTGGACTTCATCGACTTCACAAATTTCAAATCATCACAAGATTATCATTCTTGGCCACTAATTTTCATTTTGGTGGGTACAAAGCTTGTGATGAATAAAGTTTAAATGTGAAATATACATCACTCTTCATTAAAAGAATTTTTTTTATTACCTTGGAGTATAGAATGTGTTACCTTATGATTTGTCTATTACATGCCTTATAAACTACTGAAGTGATAATTTTCATGCAAAGAAAAATCTAATTTTTGATAATTATATCTCTAATTTGCAATATTTTTATAATGCAACAGAGTTTGAAATGATAACTCAATAGATTCAAATTTTGTGATAAAACTAAAACTAGAGAGACTGTTCTCTATTATTTTGATTTTTGGGATTTCATTATAAAAAAATTGAAGATGTTTGAAGTTCCAAAGCATGGAGTGGAGAGCATAAAAAATGATAGAGATCTTCGAAAAATTCGCCTCAAATTGGATTGTCCAAGTGAAGTAGAATGGGAGAGATGGAAGCCAGGGCGAGAACATCAAAAGACTTTTTTTGTAAAGAACATATTGAATAAAGTGCAGGTATGTTTATTTATACAAAACAAAAGAATGCAACAATCTTGAATTAGTAATTTGGATCAATGAAAACAAAAATGTACACAACATATATTTTATTCTTATTTTATCAAAATAACAAATGTTATATATGAACATGTCCTACAAAATGGACTTGACTGAGTAATACAATTATAATTGTGCTGTATGTGATGCAAACAATTCTCCTAGACTTCTAATATTCTTATTTTTCTTTGATATGATCCTCGTTCATTTACTGATGCTTTATATTGTAAACCTTTGGTGATTTTTTTTTTCATGACCTCCTAATATGAAACCTAATTTTGAAGAAGAAAAAGAGTAATTCTAATCTTATGACCAATGTGAATGAACAGTCTTTGGAGATAGTTCTACTATCAAAATCTAATTTTTAAACGTATTACAAATTGTGAAATGCAGACATTGCGATGGGAGGAACCAACCTCACCTTATTTTAAGACTAATTTTCAAGAACCCCACGCAAGGCTGAATTCAAACATGACTGTTGCAATTATTATTTACTTCCTCCCTAAGAGTGTTGAAGAATATTATAGCACAATACCTTTCCGAACAGCTCGGGTAAAGTCTCATTTATGATTGGTGATGTCCATACCATTTTAGCATATTAAAAAAACAAACTATTAGGTTATATACCAATCAAAAGTAGGTACATCAAACTTCATATTTTGTCAATAAATCTATGCACATGCCAATGAAAATAAACATCACAAAATAGTTTCTACAATGCCTAAAATATACGCACTAATTTAGATCTTGAAGTTTTTGATGCTTTAATCTTAGAAGGCTATTGTAGACCTAAAATGTCCGATAAATGACTTCATTATTAACTATAGAAACAAAGAATGCACTTATTGGTCCAATAATCAGAGTATTTTGATGATTACTTTGGTCGTGGGGGTCCACATCCTTCCAGGGTTAATCATGCTGATTATGCTCTGAATTTTTTAATTTTTAATTTTTCAGGGGCCTTTCACTTTGCACTTGAGAGGCTTGCTTCCATCTGTAAATTTGGGGCTTCCAGTGCACATTGACTACAAGTATTGTCCAGTCAAAGATATCACCACAAAAACGTTCGACATTCACAACGATCAAGACTTCATTGTTGGATTCAAATGGGTCTCGGTGACGCACCCTTTTTCAATTACACCAGTTCAAGGGAATTTGAAGCCGGGACAGGTTGCTACAATGTCTTGCCATTTCTGTCCTGACGACGCAACAGCTTACAAAGGAACTGTAAGACTACAATCCTTCAATCTTGTTACTTTCCATAAATTCATGCCTGCAAAACAAGGAACTTTCAATTGAAGATCAGAATGCCGCCAAGAAATATTGAGCAATTTTCATTGACACAATCTATAGAATAATTTTTATTTTCTACTGACAACCATGGTTGAATGTATTGTATTATGATTGACTGAAGTATGAGGATACTAACTGCAGGTAAAATCACAATTTCCAGGCGAGTATTGGAACAACAACCAAGACAACGGGACAGGTTAAGTTGTTTGGCATTGGGAAATACACCTTTCTAACCTTACTTTATCAAGTCATGGAATTTGGAGATGTCCTCAACCGAACATCCAAAGAAATGGAGCAAAGGGTAACCAACATATCTCCAGTGATAGCACACTTTACCATTCAGAGAGTTGAAGCTTGGTATTATGGGCACGACAGCGTATTTACAATCAGCCCAATGAAAGGATCGGTTCCACCAAACTCCTTCCTTCCTCTCAAGGTTCCATCTCTCACCAATTATCTACCCCCACATTAGTTAATGATTTGTTGTTTTACAATTAGAGAATTTTCTAGAGAAAGTGTTCTTGAATGTTGGAAATTTAGAAGATACACAAGTTAATCATAGAGTGTGCAACAAGGGACCAGTAGCTGAAGTTTGAGAAAAACACAAGACAAAACTCCTTGAAGCACCCAAACTTGGTCTAATGGAGTTTGGTGTTGTGTTTCTTCTATACGATTCTTAGTTAAACTTCCTTGCAAAAGCCATTTACAAGTAAAATCTAGACACTTTGACATGAAATAATTTTTTGTGCCTTTTCAAAATTTGTTGGGACTAAATTGGTAAAGCATGAGTAGACCCATACTAAACCGCATATTGGTGTGTCCCCTCCCCAAGTGCATTTTCATGATGCTAAGGATTGCTAAGATTGTGGTAATGGGTGGGTGACTGACCTAAATGGGAGGGCAAACGGGATGGTCCAGTAGATGTCAAGATTGAGTGACTAACAACCTTGAAGTGTTCTACCTTACATCTTACCATCCCTCTTACACGACTTGCATCAATCCGTCTATTAGCTCTCACTATAGGCATGTTCGTTACGCACAAGCTCCTTTGGATGTATCTACTATCTGTATCTTTTCAAATTTCTCAATCTCTGAAAAATACGTGAGATTACAAATACAATAGAACCTCTCTTAGTGCATAGTGCGGGGATTATGCACTAGGAGAGGTTTATGCATTTGGAGAGGTGCAGTATTGTTCACTGCCTAACGTGGCTTCTAACTACAGGGCCTCCAACCACATGGCTTCTAAATACAAGGTCTCCAATCACTGTTCATCAATAAAGGCTTCAAAGTACTATCTCTCTTAGTGCATATTATGCACTAACAGAGTATGCACTAAGAGAGGTTCTACTGTAGCTTCTGCAAGGTACCTAGATAGCAAATCTGCTTGGTAATAGGCATGTTTGTTACCTTGCACGGTTCACGGTTTGGTAGAAAGGTTTGACGGCCTAGGTGGATGTGATGGTAAGGAGCCTGCTCTACGCTCTCTGTTGCAGGTACTTTACCATCCAGTTGTAGCCGGAAACTTCTCTTTTGAGCAATTTGAAGTCGTGACATCTCAGGCTCGTCGTGCGCTGTTTGCTTGCTCAGGGACTGCAGCTCGCCCAATCATCAAACTCTCTGTTCCTTTCATGGATTTTGGTAGTGTGGAGAGTGGCAGTTCTTCTCACCGAACGATAACCTTGGAAAATCACTCGGCCGCTCCCGTCCATGTACAATTTGTCACCGACGACATCCGATATTTTGAGTGGCCGCAAACCAGGGCGGTTATGAATCCGAATCGATCCATACTCCTTCATTGCAATTTCCGGCCTGTGGAGACGGCAAATTACTACAAGCGTGTGTTCATCATTCTTGAAGATCAATATCCACTCTTTGTTGATTTGATGGGGACAAGCTACAAGGTTGCCTTGAGAGCTGCCACCATATTACCCTACCATGTTTACGAGCATCGCGAGAATCTCAAGCTCATATTAGCAGAAAGGGAAGTGGCCCATGTATTAAAGAAAGATGTACCTGAATTGGCCGCATTTCAAGACCATGGAGATGCTGAAATTGCAGCCAAGTATTTTGACCCGATGGATATATTCTATGGGGACCCAACCGACGACACACAAGATGATCCTCCGGAGTGGTCGTGGCTTGAAACTCCGTCTGGACAGCACGTGAAGTTCCGAAGCAGTGGGATGCGTAGCCCGGGTACCTCCTCGGGCTCCCTGGCCAACATGTTGCTAAATTCGGAACCACAAGAGGCTCAATTGTTTCCACGTTCTCATGACTGGGACATTCAGGTATGACTGCAATCGGGCTTTCACAAAAGAGATTAATTTTTTCTTACATTTCTCATGTATGCTATTCTTTAGTCCTGAGTAGCCGTACAATTGGAAGTTCAAAACGGTTTAACCAACATACATAAATTTAGAATATGCTTTTGTTTGTTAGCTTCAGAATTTTCTTTCTTAAACTCTTTGTTCACCATTGGCCTAGAAACTTGGTGGTGCAGATACCTGAAAACAATGACGGCTTGGTGATGTACCATAGGCAAGAGGCAACAGGAAGAGTATCAGCCTTCGAGTGCTGGGAGGAGTTTTTTATCGGGCGAATGGTAGACTGGGATCCCATTACGATCGACACCACATACTTTGACTTTGGCCTTAGCAAGCCCAATGTTGAAACACCTGAAAAAATTGTATACGTCAAGAACAATCTTGCAGACCCTGTTACCGTGATGTGGATGGCACCGTGGGAGTACGAGCATCCACATGTTGCATTGCATCGAGCTCGATATGTAGCTAGCAAACTTCCTCCAAAGACTAACTCTGCATTAAAACCATTAAAGACTCTATTCCAAATCAACCCAGAGAAGTTAAAAATTGCAGCAGGGTCTTCTGTGCCATTTAGTATCACATTCAAGCCACTGCAGGTAAACATGAGTTTAACTTCATCAAGAATGAGTGCATAGGCTTGGTCACAGAGTGCACTTAGTGAGACTCATGGAACTATGTCATTTCCGGGCATATTTTTCCTATTTCTCATGCGTTATTGATCACTTGAGGTGTTACTTGTCAAATGATAGATGTCTATTTTGGATATTAAAAGTACAAACTATTTTGTAGAATTTGTATACGACCTAGCTTGTTGTGACTAAATATTTTTTATACAGGGTGACATGTTCTATTTCCAACTAATATCGTGTTTCGCATGGACCCAAACTTCTTACCATGTCGTGCCGTGTTGGTCATCTACCCTGCACACGTCTGGAAATTCATTCCAAGACAGAAGCCATATTTTTCTGCCCTTGGCATCACTTTCGACGCACAAAGTTATCTTTCCACCTGCCGCAAAAGGAACATCAGTTTTCCAAAATATAATGATCTACAACCATGATGCCAATACGCCTCTTAGGTTTGTATAAATATAAAATGAACTCTTTACTCGTTACTTAGAGAATTTTTCATAGACAATGCCCATTTATAAATGAAATTGATGTGGGAATGAGTTCCCATGAAGTCCCTCTCACCAAATGAATATCCAAACCAACTGTTCAATATTGTTTAAATATAATACTGATTATATAATACTGATTAACTTAGAAAATCTTCTCATGCTTTCAACATTATTTTGACATTGTCAATCCATTGCTGTTGACAGAAAACTGAATGTACTGAGTGAATTGCAGGTATCACTGGATGAGTGAGCATTTACCTGCAGAATTTCGAATGAAACCATCTCATGGACTGATTCCAACTAAGGATTTTCACATTATCAGTTTTAGATTTGATGCTGGCGAGCCCAAAGTCAGCCTTGGGCGTGTAATCGTTCACCTTAATGACTCTGCAACTACCACAATGCAAGTCAATCTTACGGCCACCAGCCATATTGCGAAGGTATATTATACTCTCTAGTCATCTCCGCTCACTAAATGGCAAATCAAGGAACTTCCTACACCAACATGATATTCAAATCACTACATTAATGTATTTTAAATTCTTGCAATCTTTGTATGCTTTAGGTAGAACAGATTCTTGAATAGAATTTTTCTTGAGTTTTTATAGCACTTATTTTAGACAGTTTCCTTCAACTCTAACATAACATTCTAAACCCTGTCAACTTCAAAACCCTCCCTAGATATTGGGAGGGAAGGGATACCTGGAAACCTTTGGATTAAGATGAACTATCCAACCGCTGGCTCTGACAAGCTGGCTGAAAATGTGCGTACTCACTGTAGCAAAGGGACTCCCTGCAAGATGTTAAAAAATTATGAATGGAAAATGCAGGTGCGATTGGAGAGGTGGGATCAAGCAGTGTGTTTCAAGCCTACAAGCATTGGGACTCAAGCTATACTAAACATAACAATTATCAATTCGGGTGCTATACCGGCAAATTTTGAGTGGCAAATTCCTGAGAAATATGCTAAGATCTTTTATATTAAACCTGAATATGGTCTTCTAAAGGCAGGGGAAAGACGTTCCATTGAATTTTCGTTCTTTCCGAAAACAAAAAAACTCTATTATTGTAAAGTCCATTGCTTGTATGCCGCTGTTCTTGAAAAGGCCTTTGTTCAAGACAATACCCATCTCATTGAGGGCATCACAAGGAATGAGTTAGATGAGTTTCTCTTAGTTGTGAACGGGGTAGGTATCTCTCAGTCAATTAGTATAACTCCTGGAGAAGTGGAGTACGGTACAGTTGCAACTGGATTTCCCTACAAGCAGACGATTACACTTTTCAACCCAAGTGTGGGAAATTTGCGGTTTTTGTTAGAATATGAGCACGGGCCACGCGTCGGACATGATTCATACCACTTGATTTTGGATTGCAAAAGAGGCATACTCCCCGGCGGCTCGACCAAGACTATAACCGTAACTTTGCATCCAACAAAAGCACAGGTTTATGATTTCAAAATCATTTGTAAGACGTTCTTACCTCCAATAGCCTTGAGTTTTGAAGAAGCTACCTTTCAAGAATTGCGAGAGAAAGGCGGTCACGAGACAAGATACGATGAGAGTGATGAAGCGGTGGAGTCTATGGCTTCCTATCCTCTGGCCATGAATGCCATCCATCCAACAGTTCAAATTGTTAGTGCAAGAGCCCATGGATTGAGTGCACCTCAATTTTTCCGTTCCCGTTTGGTCAAGAAATGGAACCAGGATCTAAGAGAAGGAAAGATTGTCTTAAGGCCAAATGGAAGGGTGGTGTATCAAGAGTTGTTCTGTTTAGGAGCTGCAATAGAGGATAGTCCAGAGGACTATTCACTGGATTTGGGCTATCGACAATTGGGCGCAAGATCTTCTATTGTGTGGTTGGGGTTCAAAAGTGGAACCATTTTGCCGGTTAGCTGGAGATTCAGATTGTGGAATGATACAGATATCGACGTGGAGAATTGGGTAATGGAGGCACCTGCTACAGATCATGAAAATGATCTCCTGTTAATGCGTCCGTACTTTGAGATTGAACCTCGGAAAGGAAAGCTTGAGCCTGGAGAGACGGCCTTTGTAAAATTTTCCTACCTATCAAATGTGGAAGGGAGGCACGATTTTCCAGTCATTCTTGAAATCCAGGACGGTCGAACTGTGCACATTTATCTCAGAGGCACAACAATCATAGAAAAACCAAATGTGTTGATATACCAACCTGACACGCAGTTCCTTAAACCTATGATTGTAGGAGATGTTAATCCACCCATCCAAACGACTGAACTCATTAGCAACTGCAGTGCGGACATGAAGTATGAGTTAGATATGGCACCTCTTGTTCAAATGCAGAAAAAGAACCATGGTTTTCGAGTGTTGTGGTGCTTCAATCCGTCTGGCGTTATTCCTCCAATGCAATCGGTTTTGGTGCATTGGCTTTTCCAGCCCTTGGAAGCCAAGATCTACGCAGCTGAAATTTCAGTTCACGTGGAACATGGAGAAGGGGCTCTTTTAAAAATTGAAGGAAGGGGTCGCCTTCCTTGTGAGTCTTATGATCCAACATCCACAGATGGTAATCATCCACGATTGCCAGGAACACCCTATGAATGGCCCGGGCTTCCATCCGTATTGTCTAGTGATCTCATCGATTTTGGAGTTGTCGAGGAGCTATCTGTAACCAAGAAATTGGTGGCTGTACAAAACTTGTTACCTAGAAGTCCGGTAGGATTTTCTACTTCGCACTAATCTTGTACACTTGCATGTTCATTGTGCTTGATGTTAGCATATTTTTGTGATGGTCTCCCTCCAGGTGGGCAACAAAAACGATTCTCTAAGAAAATACTTGTGTACCTCTACAGATTGCATATTGGTGGAAAAAAAGTGTAGCAGCAGCTGAGCAGCTTGATGGCCAGTTGACAATCGAGCCAGAGAGAGGAGTCTTGGATCCAGGCAAGCGATTGCTATGCAAGATTGAGTTTCTTGCTGGAGTGCGGCCGCAGCTTTTTGAGACCACTGTCCACCTAGAGGTCAGTGTGTTGCTCGTGGATCCCGAAAATTCGTTAACCAACGAGTCTTCCTCACCGACTGAAGCAAGTTCAGAGATAATAGTAGATACATGGCCAAAGGAACTCGGCTCCTACATGTGGAACAAGAATTTTCATCATAAGTCGGTCTTAACACTGTCCACAGTTGCATCAAGGTCCAAAGTAACGGACTTTGCATTAGCAAGACTGGCTGCAAATCCTTACCTCCACTTCTTTGAGCGCATGGATGATGACGAGGCTCGCACTCCTCCCGCCACGAACTTCTTGCTTTACCTTACAGTAATTGGGCAAATCAAGATAAAGCACTTCCACCCAACCACTGAGGATCTTCTTTCCGCTGAAGACCGTCTGCCATGGACACCCCAAGAGAGATCCGAGATTGAAGTAAGAACTGAATTTGTAAATGGTATCATGCTGCAGCTTCTGCAGGAGTCCTTACACGATGAAACTCACGATGAGACCTTTCGATCACTTGACACTGGTGTACAGTTGTGTTTTGAAGAGATTCAACAGGAGCACCCGAGGCCATTGACGAAGGATGAAGCATTTGCCGAGCTATTCATGAGCTTGGGAGAAGGGGAACTACCACCACGTCCTTGCGGGTCCAAAACAGAAGGTACACCGGAAGAACCAAGAGCATCACTTGCTGTCATTCCCGGTACACGGAAAAGCTCAAAGAAGACCCTCAAGCCCTTAGATCCCAAAGTTCCTCGTCCGAGTGCGCTGGTAAGGGCAATCAAGGGCGAAGTGGAGGACGAAGAAGTAGAACCTGATTCTCCAGATTACTCAAATATGGCCGCTTTAGTGGAAACCGCTGAGCTCTTATTAGAAGACGCGCTCTTCAGTGTGACCGCCGAGTTTTTCGAGGGTGACTAAGACACGCTGTGCCGAGTTACCATTCCTGTTGTACATTAAACCGGTTACTGTGAGATCGAACCATAACCATGATTTTTTCCTGACGAAGAGCTTTCTACACCAAGACGATTGAGCGATTTAAGAGGTGAAATGATAAATATCTGCGGTCCACAAATTTGCAGGTGAAAACAATATTTCTAACCTTCATCAAACTCTGGAAATTCCTCTTCCTCTTTCTCGTAAACCACGATTCGAACATTCATTTCTAAGCATAAAGAAAGGCCTGAATGTCTCGTCATTGGAGGTTGCTTGTTGAGTATCTTTCACATCCCCTCATATGGGAAAGGAGATCTGCACACGATCCAGCTCATGCTTTTTAATTGCATTGTTGTATACGAACGTCCCGGTACACCCTACAGATTTATGAATTCAAAATTTACAACAGACTATAAGACCGGAACAAAAACAATTTCGGAAATTGCTACTCATAGAAAGCAGGGATAGAGAAGCTCTACAACTTGGTCCAAGCAGTCTAGAAAAAACGGTTGCAGAACACTCAAGAATGTTATACAAAGTATCTATTGCCACAGTAAATCAAAACTCTTAGCTTCTACAAAACATCTCCAAATAGTGGTGATGTATCCCTTCCTACATACAGTACTCCACTAGAAGGATAAAGATTGAGGTCAATAGCTTAAGCCACTCTTCCTCTACAGCTTTATCACCAAGCTCTGCAACTAGATATAGACTAGAAGTACTACATAAGGGTCACGAGCTTGTAATCAACCACGGGTCAAAATACTTGTCCAGCTCATGTGCAAACGTTAGTCTTGGGTAAGGCTTGTGTGGATTTTCCATATGTGAAATCCATAACCCAAACGCACAAGGACGAGCTCTAAAAGCATGTGGACGAAGCTGAAGAACCGCACTTTGGATCCCGGAATCTCAGTCCAAGTGACAGATACTTCAGAAACGGGTATCTGCAATCTCTTGCAGAGAAAGACCAACTCAACATCGAAGCACCATCTGCCACAAGGAGATATAGTTAACACCTGCGATTCCGTACCCATGATCACACTGACAAGCAGCTAATCGCAAGCGTCTCTACCCCAAATGGAAATGTAATACGTCTTTCAATACACT
This sequence comes from Neckera pumila, assembly GCA_963969595.1. Taxonomy (NCBI): domain Eukaryota; kingdom Viridiplantae; phylum Streptophyta; class Bryopsida; order Hypnales; family Neckeraceae; genus Neckera; species Neckera pumila. The sequence goes on along the minus strand of OZ018417.1, from coordinate 16,267,358 downwards.
CCTTAGAAAAAATCTTCAGAATAATCTTCACTGATTGAAAACTAAAAATTCTATTTGACAATCTTAGAATGTAACTAATCCAGTGTCCACATATCACAAGACAAGAGAAGGAATTTTCGACTTGGAATAATGGGCCCCAACATGCAACTATTACTTTCAAACACATTTCTCATATTCATCGGACACCCAGGACTTTCTGCATTTTTGAACCATTGGTCCCTTGCGGTAGAGACAATAAATAACTGGAACTTGAAGGTAATAAGAAATACCTTCTCAGACGAAGATTGGAGAACAGCTGTCGCGCTGCTGATCGAGTGAACATCTTGAATCCACACTGTCACATCACATTTCCAGTCAAAAAATCAATATATGATGTGATAACACTAGATAGTATCCAGTTGCAATATGGCCGTTGGACCTAGAAAAACATCTCTGGATGAAATCTGAATGAGACTTGTTGAATGACAAACATGGCAACCTCTAGATGATAAAATTCCAAATAAGAAGATGTTTTATGAGCTGTGGATGAAATGATATAGCAACCATTTAACCCGCATACCTAAACTAAATATTTAGAAAGTCCAATTTAGAAACTTATTAATAAATTATAATAAATTCCAAAACATATATCAACAGTTTAAAAATTATACGGCATGGTTTCTTCTTCCTAATTATATACTTTGCTACCTACCGTAAAACCTGCTAAATGATATATTTCATTTCATTTAGATATGGAAGCAGTCCCTTTGGGTCATTTAGGCACTTAGGGGTTATCCTCTAACCTTTCAGTGTCCAAGCTAAAATTATATAATTCACTTTGGAAGCTAACATTGTAGTAACTTTCAAACATATTATTGTTGTTAAAACTGTAGACATGATTGCCTTTTTCTATTGATACGTTTTGTTACCTTCCTTGAAAATCCAAAATTATTCATTTCAAGATTTAGAAAGGGCCACTTTAGGGTTGACGTAACAAACAAGCTCATTAGACAGCCCAGCTTCGTTAACCTCAGAGTTCAACTATTAATAAATATCAAGTTACAAGCAGAAAAGAGTGTCCTACAAAGGGTTCAGACCTGAGTATCTCTGACTCCGGGACCAGCAACGAGAAGCACGCAGAGGTGAAAAGCCTTCATCAGGAAATTTCGATACCACTTGCGCTTCACATCAGAGAAGACCAGACCACACATTTAGCTTCCTAGCAAGTCTGGGTTAGTTTATAACTTCTATAGTAGTGGCCAAATAACAACGTAGGGAAAAAACGCAATTTCAGAGACACAGGCGTCAGGGACATAATCCCGGCAGTCAAACTTGCCTCTGACGGTTAAGCCAAAAGGGGTCCAACTGCTGTGTGGAATACAACTCTCTTGGAAGATGGGGTATATTCAACTTACTGTGGCCAGGGCATGTTTTTCCAGGTGGGCACGGGAACCAAAGGCAACTGCAGGACCACTCCCAACATCAACCTTCGAAGTTGAATTTTGTATTGATGAAGCTTGTTGACCTCGCTGCACGCTCTGCAGTATCTGCGTCACAATTTGACATAACAAACGATCTTACAAGAAGCATTTACAACAAGAGATGGTGTGTCCCTCTTTTGACCTCCACTTTGAACATAGGCCACAAATGAAATTGAAGATATTCGCCAAGAGGACAAAAAGGAACCAATACAAAACAACAAGAGATCAAATATTCTTAGCAAGAGCTGAGACGCTCGAAAAACTCTTGGCTCTAATTTTTATCCTCGACTCCAGTTTAGGGAAAAAGATACTAGTAACTGGTTGCATGCAACTATGAGCTTTTGTCATCCCCCACAAAGTTGGACAAGAATTTAAGTACGATCTAGAAAATGAAGTGGCATGCGCTCAAAAAGGGGTGACACATCGTTACTAGTTCGATAGCTCTAAGCCCTCGCAAGAAGTTGACCTATGGAAGTACCTAAAATGACTATAAGATGGATCTAATCCGACTAGCTACGTGAAAGACATGTCCATAGCGGGAAATTTTGAACATGAACCTAGTTAAATAAGACATTGAATTGTGACATTCACAGTCAGTGCTGCAACAGACACAAGACTAATCCTTGACTTTCCACACACAGCAATGTAGGCATTAAACAAAACCACAGTGGAAACTCACTTGAGCTTCGAGCTTCTCAAGATCGGTTATCCTGCTAGCCCCATCAGCGTCCAACATGAGAAGTAATTGTCCTCTCGAGCACAGCATTCCCTGAATTGCACAAATGAAAGAAAATATAGGAGAATTAGTGTACTCCATTTTACACTTCCAAATTTCAAGTTTCCAATGATAAAATAACAAGACGTACTCAAATAGAAAATCAACACAATCCAATGAAGTTTTTGATATCCTACCTCGTACTTTATGAAATATTAACGACCCATATCCTTTAACAGATATTCTTGAAAGTACACCCTATTATTAGTTAGAATATCTCCTTTACATTAATATATAAACCTCCTTTTCTATCACCCTCATACTCTCTTAGACGTACATCAAAACTGCATGTATGAGCAATTGCTTAAAGTGAGGGGAATACTATCCTCTACCATGTTCATTAAGGGTATCTTGAGCAAATTTCTCACAATGAATTTGTGAGCCTATAATCTTTCACCCACTCCACTTCCTTACCTCCAAAAAATCCACTTTACAGCATTAAAACACTCTATTTCAAGACGCCCAAAACACTACCTGTCGGACGGCAGCTCCCTTGCCCTGATTAAAACCCTGCTTCAAGATGCGGATCACATCCAGACCATACTTGTTTACGTACTCAAAACCGATCTTCGTTGTGTTGTCTTTGCTTCCATCGTCCACTATAATAATCTACAACCGTCCCCAAAAATTCGTAGGCCCTGTCAAGCATGAGAACCTTTACCCTTACCATCTCCTATCATACTCAATGTACCCCCAATAAGTGGCTTGCTTCACAGCATTATCAAAAGTGAAGACACGATTTTCACAACGTTTATATTCATAACTAAGATGAAAAAAGGGAAGCAATTATTACCTCATATGAGAAGGACTTGTCTTTCTTTACACGGTCTTGAAGGTAACTGCATCCCAAGAGAAATAAACCCAAACTGAGGTTGGGACACTGGCTCGCGCACAACAAATCATGGTTCCCACAGAGTTATAAGCGCATTGAACCAGTGCATTGCAAACCCACATTGGGTTAACTATAATCAACTATTAGCTTCCAAAGTGGAAATTTCCATTTCTAGATTGACCATTTAGGGGTAAAAAGAGATGAAATACACTGACTGTTGTTTCAAACCCTACTCTAGTAAACAGACACTTGCAATACAACCTCTGAATAGTTTCCCTGGTTCTTTACCTGAAAGTTTCGTCAAGGGTGCTACGAATTCTGTCCTGCTCATTGTAAGCGGGCATGATCAATGACAGGTACTTGCTTGCTGGATCAAACACCGATGGAAATTGCACCTGCAGGGAAGAATCCACCACGAGATGTCTGAAACCGTCAGGAAGAGAAATACAAACATTTAACCCGGCAGTTCCCAAATGGCCAAAAGTGGTCGTGTCCATACAGGTGTTGAAATAAACCATTCAAGAAGCTTAAAGGAAGGTAAATAAATAAACCAATTGAATGAAGGAGTCATATACTACATTTTTGAATGATTATGTAAGGCAATCACCAAATATCGACTTCCAAAGTGGACTATTCAATAATAAATTCAGGCACTTCGGGGTAAATTGTACCGGTAGTCTACTTGAAAGGCAGAGCATTTGCCAAAGCTCTCAACAAATAAATCATTCTGAGTCGAGCCTGATAAATCATCCAACTCACCCGTTCAAACGACGATGGATCTTCCATACAAGGAACCGCTCCGGGGTTGCTGAAAGCAAACAATGCAAGGGTATAAGCGTCATCAAATTGGCATTTCCAAAACCATACCAACTTCACCGGCACAGGGGAAGGATTTCGGCGCTTCCATACCAACAATGACGCTCATCAATCAGGCAGTGTAATTCAAATTTCTTGCTAGCCTTGTGAGAAAATTTCGATGCACCCCCAATGGACTCTAACAAGGATCCTCCTCGAAATGGATAATCGATGAGGGATTGACGGAGTGAATTCTTCCCACAGCCATTGATTGCAAGCCTCCCTTACATCAAAAGAAAAAACAGAACAAGCACAAAATTAGAAGCCAAGAGGTCAGCAGTACCTGGCGCCGAGCTCCAGCTCGTGCAACCAATCCACGACATAGCTCAACAGCCAGATCCCCACTGCTACGACCTGCAAACCATACAAAACTTTGAGCAGGACATCCACACCAATGAACAGGGAGACTTAGCAGCTAGTTGCAGATAAACCAGCTCATTTTCCAATTTGCCGATCCTAAATCCTAAATCAAAACCCACAAATTCTTAAGCTATGTTTCCAAAACAAAATATTCCAAGTAAATGTAAAATGAGCAACCAACGAAATCCACGAATACCCTTAAGTTAATTAGACGCAAGAATACGTGATAGTGATTGCTTTAGCTCAAAACCTCCACGCACACTCATCCACACCAACCCACCAAAGGCCTAATTCTCCCGCTAATCCAAAAAAATTGACCAAATAACGAGCCGAAATATGAATGGAAAACTGGTAATGGAAAACGAAAAGAAATGGATAGCTGAGAGAGAAAAGTGCAAGGGAGGGTTTTGGGTACCAGAAACAGAGCAGTCAGAGTGAGCGCCTTCAAATCGTCGAAGGGCGTGAAACTGGCCATGGCGAGAGAGGAAAGTGGCCGAGGAGGTAGTGATGGAGCTGGCGCTGCGTTGCAAGAGGTCGGTCAGCTCCATCAATTCTCAGAAGCTCATGAAACGGATTCCTTCCCCCCGATCGTACGTCGTTGACAATTGATCAATCCCTTCAAAAACAAACGTATCGAAATGTGTCTCGAGTGAATTCCAGATCAAAGACGTGGCGACGACGATGGTGTCGATCCGTCGTGGTTTGTTTGTTTGAGTGCGCCGATGAAGTTACGAAAGCTTGACTGCGAGCACGTCACGATTGGAGATTTGGTGATCAGGCAGTGAGTCACTGTGAACCAAAATTAGGGTTTGGAGTGCGGTCGTCGTCGTGAGTGAGGGTCGTCCTAGAGAAGAAGCGTTTTCAAAGGTTTTTTCAGCAAATTTTAAAGATTTCAATACTGTAGTCTTTTCACACTATTTCCAAAAGCTTCAAACTTTTTTACAAAGAGAGCGTTCAGTATTACTCTACCCTCTTGAGGTTGTTTAGATTGTTTTATGCAACTTCAAAGTGCCAAGATAATCCCAAAATATCTAATATGTTCACAATGTATATTTTCAAATGTAAAAATGTTTCTATTGAAAGTTTTCATATCATTTGTGAAACTTATGGCAAGGCAACCTTTGATTTGCATGAATTGAGGCCTTTGTCACTGTACAAACGATCTTAAATTGAAGGTTTGCTCATGAATTGTGGGCCATTAAACTTAGAATTATTCTTGGTATAGTGATACTATAGAAGAATCCCGTGTCCCCTATTCAAGAATTTTGTGCATTTTCATCTACCAATAATAGGTGCCCATTTCTCTACTTTAAAAATTCTTCACTGATTATAGTAATTCTACAATATGTTTTAATGGTTCAAAATAAAACATATTATTTAATATATTATTATTGTACATTTGATATTAGGATTTTAGAACATAATGTCAATTCTCTTAGTTTATTGGCTTTGGATATACGTAAGGTAGACTAGTCTTTTATTGCCAATCACCTAATTCCACTATCTATTGAACTCTCCCATTTACAAAGTTAATGTCACCCATTTTTGCAAAAGGAATAACACATTTTATTTGGGTAGATAATTGGGTGGTATTAGACAAGAATGTTTGTTAGATTCATTTACAAGCATCTAAAAATTTCACTGATGGTTGACAATTGCGCACTTCTCTATTTATCACAAATAAGTGCATCTATATTTAGCTTTATTTTCCTTCTCAAACTATTGAGAGCTCAAATAAAAAGCTCCAACAAAAAAACTGGATGAGAATCATTTATTATCTCTAAAATACACAAGTCCCCATTTTGTTTGTCTTCCATTTTTTGGACATTGACGCACATAGGGATTAACTCAACAATAAATTACTAATAAAAGTCCCATTGATAGCAAGTCAATGATCATGGTTGCAATTTAACCTTGAAATGCTGGATTGGTCTCCATGAAAATCATCCTTTTTAGTATTGTGTAATTCATTTGCTCAAAAAGTCCAAGAACACTCAATGGAGATCATAATGCTATATAAGACCTCCCCTTTTCACACAAAATTCCAAGGATGAACATCTACACTTCTAAGTAATATCAAGAAAGTACCCCCCCATTGAAACAGTATTGTTTCATAGGGCCCATAGTCCAATAAAGAAACTATACTATTGTAGTACTATCGTCAGTATTGTAATAGTAAAGTTTCTTTACTGGACTGCGGGCCCTGTAAAACAGTATTGCAACAACACTGACATAGTGGAGGAATTAGTTCCCGATGAACTTCACTGACTTACATATAAGGATTCTTTGTCATCCATCCAACACTAACTATCCCCAACAATGTTACAAGGTTAATATTTTTGCACCAGACATATTTGAAAATTCATATCAATTTCAACTCTTATCAGATTAATAAGATTGCACTTGGGTTTGATTCCCCCAAACTAATTCTTTCAATGAAAAATATAGGCAGCAATAAGCACCCTGAACAAGGTACTCAAATTGCTAATCCGGGAGGATAGGGAGGTAATAGGCTAGTCGGCCTTACTTTAACCCCTAAAGGACCAAGGTGATTTTCCTATCAAAAATCATTCAAAAGTGTCATTTCTATTGCAAAGAGAAAAGAGCTTTAAAAATTGCTTTTTCTTGCATATCCAACTGTATGATCTTATACTTGACTAGTATATGAATATGTGGAAGAGATTTCAGAAACTTTGACCATGTAGATTGCAAGATATACACATTTAAAGTGAAGAAAACAAGTTTTTTTACACCTTGCTTGACTAGATTTTTTGGCTTTGAGTCTTTTTAGTTCAAATTTTTTGCACTATGGACTTTGATTTTCTACTTATTTCTGTTAAGTAGTTGAGTTGAGAATCTCCCAAAAAAATTGGATAAAAAGCACTTAATTTTCACTCATTAAAAAATTGTTAAATAGAGGTGGGTTCAAGATTGAAGAAAAAACTAAATTGTTAATAGCTTTTAGATCGAATTGAACCACAATAATCCCAAAGGCGAGATTGTTTTAACAAGAAAATCCAACCTTGTCTAACAATTTTTTTCTTAAAATTCTAAAAATTGCATTGAAAAACAAATTCTACAAGTTATTTTTTCGAGAAGATGCTTAGATTGCCCGAAAAACTAAGATTGTCCATAACTCTCTCATAATTAGTCCAAATTGAATGAAACAAAGCTTCACATGTAGACAAAAATATGATCTTTGAGAAAAAAATTTGAAAAGAAATTATTTTAACTTTTTGTGATTTTTTTTGGGCTGCCCGCCGAATTCCAATTTTGCTTACCGTAGGTGTAGGGCAGCTTTGCCCATTGCCAAGGCGAATAATTAATTAATTTGAAAAATTAATGTTCGCCATTTCAAAAAGAAGTTTTTAGAAATTCAACTTTGTGGATAATTGAATAATTGTAATTTTGCCTTTCATCCAACCTTTAACCTAGGTTTTTCTACCCTAACAAAACTTTTGCCCTCATGCATGAGTCTCTTGCACAACTTCTAAAGCCACTTAAAGTGTGTACTGAAGTGAGAACATAAGCTCTTTATACAAGTAGGATGGTAGGAGGTAAAACAATCCATTTGGGATATGTAAATTAGGATTAGTAAGAGCGCAACCACTCATAGTCAAGTGAAAAGTAGGAATTGTGTTCAAAGTGAACATTCAGACTTCATTTAGGCATAGTAGAATAATTTTTTTCAACTAGTTTAGGATCTAGTTTAATGTGAAAAAAAAAGCCTAATTTCATCTCCAAAAATTCGTTTGAGATTTCAAACCTCCAATCAAAAGTTATGGACAAAATTCATGGAGGGTTTGAAAAGGACATTTTCTTTGACATTTTCAAATACCCTCTCTAAATTTTGCCAATAACTTTTGACTGGAGGATTAAAATCACAAACGGATTTTTGGAGATCAAAGTTAACTTGATTTAGCAACTTTTCTTAGTTCAAAGATTTTTGAAAACAAATATTCTACTATGCCTAAATGAGGTCTGATGTTCTATATTGAACACAATTCCTGCGTTTTGACAATGAGTAGTCAAAACTCTCATTTTCAGTTTGTCCCATATCCTTTGAGGATTCATAATGGACAATGGATTTCATTATAAGAATAACTTCTCCACCCTTCATTCTCATAGAATGTCATTAAGGTAATTCCTTCACATTGCCATCAAAAAATTCTTGATGGTAAATGGCACATGGACTCTGTGTTCACTTTGAAGTCTAAATTTATTTAATTTTTTGCTCATGTAATTTCTAAATATTTTGCCATTTTTTTCATTTCATTTTATTATATTTTGCCAATTGTTCAGCGTAGTTTCCAAAATATTTCGCCATAATTTTTTGGAATTATTTTTAGGCGAAGCTGCCCTACACCTACGGTATTGTGCCATAACTTTTGCTCCGAAGCATCAACTAAAATAAAAACTAGATATTCACAAAGCTCTCACAAAATTACACAACCTCAAAAAATCCCAAAAAATATTACCAAAAGCTGAAGCAGTAGGAACCTGCCCGGACCTGAATTGTTCCCCAAGGGGACAAACGGTCCTTTAGAGGTTAATACTCTTGACAACAATAGGATATTCCTTTGAGCTTAATTTGGTAACAAAATGTGGAGCCAAGAGGTCTTACACCCCTAATCAAGCTTGTCAAGTCTGGTTTCTTCTTCACTACCAAATCTAAAAAAAAGAACCATTTGAGATACAATGCATATTTCACAACCCAGACATAGCCATCACCTATGCCAATATGCGGTGACGGAAACCCAGACCGCTTCAAGCAAGACACATTCCAGACTCGAACGAGTGAGGCCCTCTAATAAATATCGTTCTATGCAGTAGACAAAGCTATCACCAAATTTCGCAGTAAGAGAGCTTACACTAAACATATATGCTTACACATATGCGAGCTTGCACTAAACATTCAGAATGGTTCTATGGTATACATGACGTTGGGGAACTGAGGTTTTAATTTGATGTTCAACTGAAACATTCAATTGAACCAGAGTTCGAGTCGTCAGTCCCAGGGCTAAAATCGCGCCTTTCAACCTCCATCATAGCCACTAAGAGGGGTATACAACAACCACGGTTTCCAAGCTACACAACAGAGGGAATTAAAGGCTGCTTGGTGATGCTACCCTTGTTCTGAGTTGACATTGTACTCAAGTTGTGTAGAAAGGGAGAATCACATTCTCACACAGATGATACCCTGTCTCTCTTGTTTGCAAATCAAAGTGAGCTCTCAACTATGAAGACCGGTGCAACCTAGTGATTTTTCTCCCTCCCAAAGTCCATAACAAGGCCAACCTGCAATAAAATACGCATCCAGATGTTAAGCATGCTCTGCGTTAAAATGCCTCTTTAATGTGACCTGCAGTTACTATGAAATTCACATGAAGAAACACAACCACCTACCTCTTGTGGAACTGGTGGATTACGTGCCCACTTTGATCCTCCTGGAGCCCAAGGGACTGCAAAACGCACCCGACAACCACGATGAGAAGGACTACTGGAATTATAACGCAAGAGCACAAAGCAACCATCCGGTATAAATCCACCAAACTTCACCATTTTTAAGTGATTAGCCACATAAATGCTATAGTGAATCTGAGAGGTGAAGAGGAGGTGACTGGGTATAGAGGATCCGGCGTTCTATAGGATATCAAAGGCTACAAAGTCCTATCAGAAGTATACAGGACCCTGGTGCACTAGCAAACATCAAGGTCAATGAGATCAACCCCAGGGACCCATTTCATGATTTTTTTCAACTTATTAGATCCTAAGTGAGATATCCTGGAGGACCTACTTCCGTGCCCGTTCCGGTCCGATCATAAACCGTACTAACTATATAATTCTATAAGATTATTTATTTATCAGGGTCTTCAAAGAGCCTTGAAACCGGGCTCTAGGGTCCTCAGATCATCAGACTAAAGGAAGAAACCCTAAGATATGCTCGTTTCCTCCTCCGGGGTCCTCTACAGAAGAAACCAGTCATGGTGACCGAACAGATTTTCAAACTACTATACTTGCACTCAACATTAAGTTCCTGGATTATCAACATTCAGCTGCGCTGTTCACTTGAGGGAAACTCAAGAACAAAGTAGGGTAATCCTTAAATTCAACACTGTTTGAGATTTGTGGTTAAACCATTCAAAACAAAAAGCTTGTCAAACACCTATTCATGGCATTGAATAATTCATTGGATTCACCCCTACTCACTACCTGGAAAAGGGCGGAATCCACACTTTAAATGAGTTAAATGTTAACCTCAGTATCTGACCACATGGAAGCAAGTAACCCACGATTTACCTATATAAGGATCGGGGTGCTGAAACTTGTCAACCCTAGTTTCCCCATCGTAGAGCAACCGATCGATGGTTTCCAAATTCGCCTGCCAAAACGGACGGCCTCAGTCTTACTAAAACCCACGAGCTCAAAAACCATAAAATCAGATTCATTCAATTTCAATAACAATTCTACAACCTGCCCCGATCCATTCAATGCTACTATCATACATCATTGAATTCCCAGTGAACAACACGTACCACATCCTTGTTGATCTCAAAATTCTCTCGCACTTTCTGTGCCTGTGAAACGCATGAATACAATGTCAGGACAAACCACCAAGGTCAAAACCAAATTAGTTCGGCTTAGGTAATCAATCTAAAATTAGGTTAAACTAAATCTTAGAGCGCAGAAGCATTCAGGGTAGTACTCCGAGGGCAATACATTCCCTGCTAGATTTCAAACGCAAAATATGACAACCTACGAAACAAGAGAGTAAAAAATCAAGCAACAAACAGGGACCTCTACGTAGAAGATGTCGCGATGCACGGCCCAGCTGAGCACATTGCGAAGTGTTTTGCGGTAAAGAAAGCGCGCTCGCTGCTGCTGCAGCTCCCTCCTGGCTGCAATCGCTGCCGTGCTCATGGCTACAATCCTGGCCTACCTGCAAGCTCTGTCAATCAACAACAGTGTTCAAACTCCCTGTTGGGAAGAAACGAAGAACAAAAAACGAAGAGACACCCAGCATTTCACCGGGTCTCTTGGCCGGGTCTTATGCCTCCCGAACCCACTTCTCATCCCAATCAAAGTATCCCCCGGGCCACCCGCCGTCCCGCCGTCATCATCAATCTAGTCTTCATTCATCCACTGTAACGAAGTAGAGTGAGGAAGAACCTTAAAACCCTAAACATTGAATTGATTGCTGCAAACGAGTGAAATTCTCCCTCGGCTTGGAGTTTCTGAATTTGAGCTGGAAGACTCTGTGGGTATTGAATTCCCGGTGCTGTGTAGGTTGAAATTTGTAAGCTATGACAGAAATCCTCACATCCGCAACGCGTCTCACACACATACCTCTTGCGAATGGAGTGCTGATGCCTCGCCTTGGATTAGGGACGTTCAGGGCCAGAGACGAGGCAGTGCGGAAGGCTGTGATTTGTGCTCTCCAATGCGGCTACACTCACATTGGTAAGCTTTCTACTCCATCAGGTAGACGATAGTCTAAAATTCTTGTAGACTTGCTTCACTGCAAGTATTTTAACATATGTAAGAGTGTGATTTTGGAGAGAGATGTTTGGGTACAAATTCGAAATCTGCTGAGATCATTTTTTTATTACAATGTATGAACTTCTTAAGCAATTTCAAAGTGATAGGTTGTAGACCACTTTTGAAGGGATAGTAGACAACCCCATTTGTATTCAAAGATCGGTGGCCATAGACATTCAGCCAAGTCATGCTCATACCCAACTTGCTAATTTGAACGCCAACCAAGTGTATTGGAAGAGATGAGTTGCTGTTGTTGCTGTTGATAGTACAAGAGACGGGATCAGGTTCCTAACGGTATTAATATTCTTAGCGATTGTGTCTCTCCTTGGGCATCTGTTCATTGACTCTTCTGGCTGCGAATTATCAGAGACCAATTTGTTATGCGCCTTCAATTTGGTATTCATTTTATGAAATTCAGAATTCTATGAAATGGACAGACACTGCATCCATCTATAAAAATGAAGTTGAGATTGGGGAAGCTGTGCGAGCCTCTGGAATTGAGCGGGACAGATTGTTTATCACCAGTAAGGTCTCCCCTTTCGAGCAAGGGTGAGTTCCTTTTTGAACCTTCCTTTTTTTTGCCTAGGGTTTGAAAAAATCCGCTGAATTTTATCACGAAACGTATGGACAGGAACAGTTGTATCGGTGCATGTGTTGGCGATTCTGATGTGCTTCTAGATTCGGTGAAGAGCACAGTATTGAATGACTGTGAGAGAGCTTATTGCCAGGTTCGAGAAAGCGACGCAGGCTGTAAACAACATTCTTGACCGACTCGGTTTAACTCATTTGGTAAAGATACCTCTGTGCTTTATTACGAGTTGTGCATTACATTTTCTAGAAAGACAACACATCCTAATAATTATGATACAATGCAACACTTTTGTTCGACTTTTGAGTTTCATCCTCACTTTCATCTTCAATTTTTTGTATCTCATGTTGAGCAACTCCAATACTACTTTTGATGGAAGATTTGATTTCGTAGAGGTGCTAGTACAAAGCAGAATACTTTGTTGAGTTATCAAATGCACTCAGTTTTAGAGGGTGCAAGTGGAAAATCTAAAAAAGTGAAGTGAATTGGTTTTCATCGTCTGATCTCCATATCTCTCATCTTGTCAACCTCCAACGCTTTGAATTGATTGAAATCTGAATTTGTATGGGTGCAATTAGTCTAGGGGTGTGCTCCAATGAATTTTATAAATTACACTCACGTCAAGGAGGTTAAAGTGAAACACAATAATAAAAGTGGTGGTGAGATTATCAACAACCTCTAGTATCATGACAGAAGAAAATCAGTTTGAGGGACAGGGTATCGATTAGGTCTCATGGGAATATAGCTTGTAGTTCTTTGTGAGTGTCTTTCTTTGTCAAGAGCTATAAAGAAAATTGTTCGCGGCTGACACACAACACTGTTTTGTGGCTTGTGAATTGCGTGTGATCTGTCAGGATCTCTGCCTCATCCATTGGTGAGTCTTCTCTGCTTGACATATTTCTTATATGTTTGATACAGTTTATTTGTTACAAACGACTTCCACCTTTTTCCAAGTAAACTTAAGCCCTAGTTAAGTTTTTTGGAATGTTGGAGTTGGGGGTTCGTCCGTACAATACTCGGTGTTACTGTTTGCGCGATGCTTTCTACCTGTTGAGTCTAATAAAAGTCACGTAACTCCCATATCGTAATGGTGTTATGACTGTAGGCCGGGCGCAGCCAAATTGGACACGTACATTCTATTCAACCCACAACCAATTATGATATGTAAACTTGTCGACCAGTTTCACCATGCTTTTAGATCAATATTTTCTGTTGTGACCTTACTGACAGCTATGCTGGTTTTATAGAAACCACCTTCATACGTTGCCTTGAATGTTCAGAAAATCAATTAAGAACTCAGAATTGCGAAGAGAAACGTGGAGAGCATTGGAGCAATTTTACAAGCAAGGTGACAACATACCCCAAACTCAACAGGGTGCCCAAAACAATCATCTTCATTCACAAATACAATCCATAACTTACATCTAAAGATTGAGTTCCTGTTACTTGTGTCTTCTTATTGGTTACTACTCCGTAGTTACTAGTCACTTGTCCAGCAACTGGTGAAAACACCCAAAACCGTCCCTGTGCCATTCCTGTTCAATAGACTTCCATTAAAGTGTCCTTCAAAAGCATCATTAAACCATCCCAATACTTAACTATGAGTGGTTGACTGTTGATTTTTTGAGATTTTGGTTTTAGATCCAGGCACATGATGGTTTCAGTGGCCTAAGGAGCTTCTACTTTGAAAATTCGTAGAGACTACATGTCATATTCAAAACAAAAAAAAACCCTGAAAATTCATGATTTTCAATTGCTAATACTACAAATATATTTTTTTGACTATGTTTTCACCAAAAACCCTCCAAAATTGTCATTTTTAGTACAAATACCAAATTTTAGGAATTCATGATTCTTTTAGTGAGCATTGCAAACCGTTAAATATTACAAACCGGATAGTCAAAATATCACATCTTTTTCTAGAAAAAGGTGCCTCCAACTATGCTGAATTGTTTATTTTGACGGTTTTAAGTGTTTCCTAGAACACAACATACGATGATCTTAGGTTCAACGTTACTCTTCTCTGAGTTAGTTTTGTTTTAAATTGGCACTTAGGCTTTTTCCTTTCAAGTTCTTGAATAGAAGTCTAGTGTCCTAATGTGAAAGTTTGTTGATTGTAGGAAAATGTCGAGCCATTGGAGTGAGCAACTACACTATGAATCATCTAGAGGAGCTTATATCATCCAGTGAAATCAAACCCATGGTCAATCAGGTGGAAGTGCATCCTTGGTTGGCGCAATCACAATTGCGCAGTGTGTGCAACCTTCACGGAGTTGTAGTTCAAGCATACTCTCCTCTGGGTGTTGGCTCTGTATGTAGTTTCTTCTGAAATTTCGACCCTTGTACTCAGCTCGGTATGTTACCTTTGTGTTAACGTTCTTTTGAGATGCTGTATCACTTAAGTGCCCAAGCGAACACTAGAAAGTCCACTAATTATATTCGATTGTAGTAACTTCCAAGACGTTGTTCTATTGCTCAAACCGTGTGGAATGATTTCTAATTTCTATTGGGTGCATTAGGCAATCAGAGATTTATTTTGACTTCCCTAGTAACAACCTTTGGCAATTTCAAGAACATTGGTGTAATCATGTGTTTGTCACTACGGTTTTGCAGCTGCTCAATGACTCAACTGTGCAGACTATTGCATCAAAGTGCAAGCGGTCTCCAGCACAGGTTCTTCTCAGATGGGGTATTCAGAATGAACTCGGTGAGGTCATTTCATACCTGTTTCCACAGCATACACTAGATTTCTGTTTGTGAAGCTTTCATGAATTTTCCATAAAGACGTGCTTTGCATCAGCACTTAGATACACACTCGGACATGGAGTGTAACTACCTGGTCTTTACATGTGTTTCTAAACACATTGAGTTTTTGTTGAATGTCTGTTTGTTAAAAACTAAGCATGAAGTAATAGAAATATGTGCATTGCCTGCTATCCTTCTGCTCTAGATTTACAAAAACAGATTTTGGTCAAAAAATAATGCAGAGCCTTAACTTAAAGGGCATGCAGGCTCCGTTATCGTTTCCAAATATTCCAGGGACGTACTCGCGTTGTAATTGCGACATTATCTCAAATATTTTCCATCAGACCTCGCACTTGAGTTTTAACTCAACATAGAATTTCAATCAGAATTGTTTGGGTTTCAGATCATGAAAGACGCTTTTAGTAGCTGACTACAATTTTAATTTTTGTACTCGATGACTACAATTTTAATTTTCTGGGTTGCTTCACACTAAATCTGTTATATCACTCTCATTTTTGGTGGATGTGTTGTTTGCAGTGGTGCTTCCCAAGTCAGTGCATGAAGAGTATATAGTGGAGAATGGGGATATCTTCAGTTTTTCTTTATCGGATGATGACATGGCATCCCTCAATGGCCTTGACCGTGGCCACCACTTCTGCTGGTCTGCTGAGGATGTGTTATGAATGCTACCGGTATTACCCAAGTGTTGCATCTTGTCTAACTTAACAGCAGCAATGCAGTCATAAAAACACAGGAGCACTGAGCTTCAATTGTTTTATTCAGGCAAGTGGCCAAATGACAAAATCCACTGTAAGATTTTATTTTTTAAACCAAAATTTTATTTCCTTGTTGCCAACTTTTATCCAAATGGACTACTATGTAATTCTATAAATAGATAACAAATTATCTATTTATAGTCATTTTGTAGGTGATGGTACACAATGAGTTTAGAGGCTTAGGGCCTCCTTACATGTATCGGTGGGTGGGTGCGGTCAACATTGTAGAAGGAACAACAATACCGGCACTTTTATGTTCCTTCTACAATGTGAGATACAAGGAAATCGATAAAACTCTCCTCCTCCTCCACCCTTGTCGATCATCGGTGGTACTATGTTTGTCTTCTAGTTGCTTTTTCTGCCCACCGAGCTCACATGTAAGCTGGCCCATAGAGTGTGACTTTCAACTCCATTCAAGTCAGTGGGATAGACCATCAAGGGAATCTCCATCTCTTCCAAATGGCAACACAATTCATGTGACAAGAGAAAGTGAAGCACAGAATTATTTTATACTCATGTTGGACTACAGTTCAGGCTATCAATTCCATAATCAAAAGTGTGAGCAGTAGCCCAGTGTTGAGGATATTTTTTGAGTTTTATCAGCTGTTTTCTTTCAATTCCCATATTGAATTGGTTCTTTGAGTATGGAGTCTAGTTATTTTTTCTATTATTTACTTCAATTAGAAACTCTATAGAAATTTTCACCAATTTTTTGCTAATGTTTTCAAATTGCAACCAGATTTTCTCCCAATTCCAATGGCTAACTTTGAAGTAGCCACCGTTTTTTCTTGAATATTGCAATAGCCCCAAGGTCTACATCACTTCTAGCATTTATTACAAATAAAGACCAAGTCCAATTTTTTCAAATTGCAACTAGTTTTTTTCCCAATTCCACCAAGATTTTTTTTTCTAGCACCTTGTTACCAAACTTCATTGTTGTGACACAGTGACATTGGATTAAATTTGGAGGGACCATCCTCCATTTACTACATGTAGTGCTATAGTGCAAAAGAAATACCCTAAATTCCACTAGCTCACTTTGATCTAGTTGTTGATTCTTTCCGAACACTGGAGTAACCTTAGGTGAAACAATACTAAGTTCCCACGTAAAAACATGTCCAAATGGTAAATTTCATCTCTATTTTTTACCTTATGATTCACTCCAAACGTTTTTGAATGAGTGAAAGTGATAATTCAATGAATTTCACTCTATTACTTTAGACGAATTTGAAGACTAATTACATCCCTATGATTTCATGTTTTCAATCAATTAAAAAATTGGAGGTATGTGAAAATAAATTGAATTCAAAATCTATTTTTAAAAGATGAAATCAAGTGAATCACTCAATATGTGTGTCCATTTGGTCCAGATAGTAGTTTTTATCCCGGATAGAATCTTCAGTTATACTAGTATAAAACCTATTCGAGACTTCTAATGAACAAAAATGCTATTCATGAAGGATGAATTGTAGTATTGTTACGCCATAGTTTTAATCCATATTATAATAATAAGTAGCATTTTCCATATATACTATTGGAATATTATTTGAAGGTAGGGGTAATGTAATTGGTTCTAATGTTTTCTTAATTTCATAGAATATGAAGAGGATTGGAAAGGTTTTAAAATAATAATTAGACCATTTTTTGGTGGAATTTGGAAACTTGATATCAACTTCAAACTTCAACACCAATTACATCATTTAAATTTCTAAGATGATTGTTTTTTCTAAATTCTTAGGAATAAAAGTCCTTCTACATATCAATACTTTAAGCAAAATACAAGCCTAGTGGTTTAGAGGGGAATTTGTGATTTATATTAATTCTAACAAAAAATACACTCTAATTGTAATTTTGACTCTATTTATGTTGACTTTATTAAGAATAGATGATGATCAATTTTGAAAGTTTTTTGCAAAAACAATACAAAGTGGATGAAACACATCCAATTTTTTTGAAAAAAACTCAAATCTATTATTTATAGATGTAACTATTTTGATTACCTAATACTTGATGAATTTTGTAGAAGGTTTGGAATCAAGTCATTTAGAGTTGGGAAAAAGATAAGCTTGCAAAAAAGAAGGTATTTTGTCATGATTGCTTTTAAGCCATCTTTTATTTGCCTCAAAAGTTTCAAATCTATACCCTTCTAATCATACTTTCTGCAAAATTAAATGAATATTGTTAGACAATTCGAATTTAACCTATAAAGATTCATTGTTTCCAATTTTTGAAAGCGTTGTAGTCAATTATGATTATAGCATTGAAAATATAGATCAATATTTGAAAATTGGTTGTAGTCAATTCAAAGAATCTAGATTAAGTTTTGCCCCAAGTTTATCCGTAGAAGTCTGTAGATTAAGAGTAGGGCTTTTTGAAAACATATCACACTTAAGAAATAGAGCTAAAACGAGTAAGAAATAGAAGGATGAAGTTTACCACCTAAATTGGTAGAAAAATATCTAGACATATCCAAGAGGAGCTCAATTAGGAAGTTAATAAGTAGATCATAGAAACAAAGTTGAAAGTTAATTTCAATTTAGGGTTAATAGCAATCCACGGATGAAGTTTTAAACACAGATTAGTGGTCAAACTTCATCCATCAATAACTTTTGATAGGATAGGTGAATTTTCAAGTGAGGTAACATTTTGGAATTCTTGAATTATCCTCTTCAAGGAACAACCCTAAAAACACTAAAAATAATAATTGACAAGAGTTCATTCAAAACATCAAGGAATAAGGATAGGAAGAATTAAGTCATCTCAATTTGATCAAAGGAAGAATTTAGCATTAAAAAACCCAAGTAGGAACTTCAAGTAATCCAAAAGTGATCCAAACTTTAAGAACGACCAAAAACCCTAGGAGAAATCAAAGGATGAAGTTTACGTTAGGAAATGGATGAAATCAACTTAAATTAATTCATCTAAGTCCAAACTTATGATTTAAACAGGGCCTAACTACTTAAAGTTAGGGTTTAAATTTCAAATATAATTGAAATAGGGAACACGTCCAAAAGTATGGATGAAGTTTAAATAGCCTTGGAAAGGCTCAACTTCATCCATCAATATCTTTTGCTAGGAGAATGGGATAGGGTCGGATTTTTTGTTTTTGGAAATGGCATAAGGTGCTCTACTACTTAAAATTGCTAAATTTAGATTGTAATCATATCTATCTCAAAACCGTGGCCTCTTTTGCTTAAAGAAGTTAGAGTAGGAGTTGTAATTTGTTGCATTTCTTTGATTTTCTTGCAAATTGTGAATGTTTGGAAACATAGAAAGATCCATTGCTTGGAAGGCACAATGGATTGATGCTAGACACCTATAGTGTGATAAAAATCCACATGAAACTAGAGCCTAGTTGTGCTCGGTTACTTATCAAGAGTGGGTAAATAAGTGCTCACACCTTTACGTCTTGTTTTAGAAAAAACACAATGAAAAGCTTTGGAACTTTAGTAATTTAGCAAGCGCGAACCTTTTGTATTACAAAGAAACAAATAAATCTTAAAAAACCAAAATGTTGGATTTTAAACAATAAAACATCCAATCTTGGAATAATGCTAACTAGGTTAAATTAGCTTTGATTGTTGTAGCATATAAATCTAGATGCTATTGATAAAAATTAGAATCTAATTTCTATATTAAACCATAAAAAATAAAAGTGCAATAAATTAAAATTCTAATTAGAATATATAATATGTAATATAAATAGACATTTGTATTTGTATTTACCATGTATTTATATATAGATAGATAGGTATATAAATAATTGGTTGTTTTATTATATGTCTTTATATTTGGAATTTGCTAGAAAACCATAATTTCTTTGGCATTAGCAGGATACTTGTCTTTTTTAGAAGTATGTGGAAACCAACTTTATATGAAGAACTTAACAACCACCATCAACCAAGTGAACAATTTAATTGATTCAAACATTAATCCATTGTACCTCAAGTTGTGGAACTTTTACAATGTTAATAACTATTGTCTCAAACATTCTATTGGTACTCCACTACAAAAAGTTATAAGGTATTTGACATGGGACGTATAAAATGTTGGATTCAAAAGGAACATGCAAATTGTAGATGCAAAATTTGGCAACAAACTGGGATAAAAAGAAGTCGAAGAAATAAAGAATTCTGTGTGCCATGTGAAGAAAGTGAGAAAGATCAATTAGAAGAAATGAAGACTACGTTGGCCTAATTCAATCCGAGTTCATCTATGACTAGCCAAAGCTTCTTACAAAAGTCAATTGGCCAAAATTTCAAACATTCTGCTTCAAAACAATGCCAATGATTGTAGTTAAAATGAGGAGTAGCATATAGTACTTTGGAGCTTGTTGATTAAACAATCAAATTGGTAGACTACACTTTCTAGATGGTAGATCATTTGTCTTTGAAAGTTTTTCATCAAACTTGTACTAATTTCTACCAATTCTCAAAGATATAAATGGCTCTACCATAAAAAAAAATTATTACCTTTTGATATTGGTGTAGAAATGGTTGTTGATGTTGGTATACAAACCCTTGACACTTAGGGATGAAATGGTTTAGACTGCTACATTACCTATAGTTTTGTTTGGTAGGTGATTTAGATCATACAAATTTTATTTTTCTCCAATATTTTTGAAATGATCAATATCTATAGAAAAAACTTCTTGCTCAAGTGAAAAATATCAAAAGTATATATATTAGTGATTAAAAAGCAAAATTTAGCTTAACAGTGGTATTTTTACTTGAAGGTCATTGAAAAATTACAAAATTAGTTCAATAAGTTTTGTTTGTTGTATTTGCTAGTTTGTTTATTTTTTTGCTATAAATTTCTTAATAATGGCAACTTCTTTCATCAAACTATTTTAGATGTTTCAAATTAATATACAAAATATAGTTTTGTAAAAAATAAATATGAGATTGAAGTTTTGGTCTAAATAACTTCTCATTTATCTAAAAGAACATTTGAATCTTTCAAACATAGTCTTTCTTTAGTACCAATGGATGAATTTCAGATAATAATATTACTTTATATTTATTCAAGGATATTTTCAAATTTTCAAAAATCAACTCATGCATTATAAGATTAAGTTCTAAGAGTTCTATGTTTGAATTTCCAAAAAAACACTCAGAAATTGTCAATTCTACTACAAAGATCTAGAGAAAAAGGAATTATTGTATATCAATTTGTAAGATATTGTTTGGAACAACAAATTTTGGAAGTGATATACAAATGAAAGTTATAGACTTTAAGTATTAGATTCCATCCATACAATTAGATATACCAATGCTATCACCAATATGTTTTTACAAATTTTGAGAAGGAAATTTCAAAATTCTTTTGAAATTCAATTAGAAGCAAAACATTATCATTTTTTGAGTACTATTTATTGGAATGGATTTGAAATAAGGATCTCTTCACATGGTGTTTTTCTGAGATTTTTGTGTTCTTTAAATCTTTGACTTTGTTTTTGCAAATTGAGTGTTGAATTATAATTAATGCAATTTTGGCTTGGTCAACCACTTGACATATTTCTACATTTGTAATTTTAGAAAAAAATATAATGTAATAACACCAAATCCAACCATTAGATAGGACAACAACTTGATCAAATATATCCACAAATTAAATGACTTTCATCTAAGGAATAATGAGAAAAATCTTCAGGTCCAATTTGTTTGTTGTCTAGAAATTGGACGTCATAGTGCTTTAGGATTAAGATGGAATTGAAACATATTACTTAATCTTGACAAGGAGACTATTTTGGTATGTAATCTAAACCCAAAGGACCTCTACGGTGGAAATTATAAAAACTAAGTTCAAAAATGTATCTCATTTATCATTTTTTAGGAAGATGCTTGAATTGCATGCAAAGCAAGGCTTTTCATAACTTTCAAGGTTACATTTAAGATTGTTTTTATAAATTTTCTTTAGAGTACACTTGTATATTTGAAATTATTTAAAAAAAATACTAGTAGAGTCTAACCCTTGAAAGACAAAGGATATATTTTAAGTGAAATTGTCAAAATTGCTAATTTCTAGTGCATTATTGACCTAAAACGATAATTGAATTTTTTCCCTCGAATTCCAACTACACAAAAGTGTATATCAAGAAAATTTGTGGAAAAAATTGAGTTGTTTTTAGACCATGTAGACTGCAATATTATAACGTTTGAAGTTTTAGAAAATGATTTGTTTCATCGCTACAAATCAAAGCCAACATACTTTGAGCATTCTTGGAGTGTGATTTTTGCTCTATGAAAAAACAAAGATTTACACCATTTACTATTACACCTTTTTAAATACACTTATGCAAAATTCCAAAGCAAATAAGGGATCTACCTTATTCTAAATCACCATGCAATTCAAAGAGGTCAAGGAATCCAACTAAACATATTAGCCATTTTCTGATGATTTCTTGTGCACTATGGAATTTATTTTTTCCAAATTTAACTAGTGGCCAAAAATATAGAATATTTACAACATATGAAAAAAAAATTCAAAATCTTTGACTTCACATATTGCAAGATTCTAGATTTGTCTACCTTAACATTAGTTATGCAATAATTATAGAAAAAGGACATAATAATTGTGAAAGGAACAATTTCGAGTATCAATGCATACCTTAGGACAGACCTCCATGCATCTAAAATGGGCCCAACCTTACACAAAAGACTAAAAAAAAACTTTAGAAGTCTACACCGTAGTGTGCAACATTAGTCTTACAAGAAGAGAATCATAATTGTAGGACGACGAGAGTTTAGAAGAAGGCTTGTAAGAAGCAAGCCAGGGAGGCAACTTTAGTCCAACTTCTTGAAATGAAAGCTATTGGACTTTGAACTTTTGGATTGCTTTTAGTTTGACAACAAGGTAAAGGCACTCCTGAAATATACTCTTTTTCCCCTTCTCACATACAGATCTACAAACATCTTCAACCTCGTCCTAAAATGAAAAGCTATTGGACTTTGAACTTTTGGGTTGCTTTTAATTATTGTCTTTGGAGGGGGATGAACCATCGAATCCTGAAATATACTCTTTTTCCCCTTCTCACATACAGATCTGCAAACATTAAAAGCTATTGGACTTTAAACTTTTGGGTTGCTTTTAGTTTGACAACAAGATAAAGGTACTCCTAAAATAAACTCTTTTTCCCCTTCTCACACACAGATGTGCAAACATCTTCAACCGCTCCAGGCGTAAAATCAACAATTTTGATTCTAGAAACACTCTGCAATTCATTTCTGATTGATTCCATGCAAAATTCGCCGGTCTTCGTCCGGTCCTCGTGTGCACAAGTGCCGCACATTGGCGAAGCCACTGACTCTGTCCTGCACCTGACCCTCCGTTCACAAAGCCACGAATCCAAAAAAGAAAGTCCCTGTCCCGGTTTCGAAGGCTGCAAAGATGCTTTCAGACACGTGGCAACTCAAGGTGACGCTTCTGGTAGGGTACTGTAGTGCCTGGGGCAGACGGATAAGTCCTGTCAGTCGTATCATATGTGCATCACCCAGGCAATTCCCAATTTGCAAGTCAGGCCTAACAAACTCTCAGGAATCTGGAAAAGCACTGGCAAGATTTCCCCCAAAAAAACATTGCTTGACATTGGTGGCAGTGCTCATAACATTCAGGGCCGCTTTACACCAAGAAGCTGGGCCAATTCTCCTTCAAGCCAATTGCACAAAATTTCAGCCCCTTTTGGGCTGGAGGCCGGTTTCAACTTTCCATTAGAATAAGATTATAATGGGGGCCAATTTTCCCATATGTAAAGGCCTTAACCCTTAAACACCGGGCTGGTGGCCGTGGAAATCCCCCTTTTGCAAAACCGTGGGAACAATTGGCTTAAAAAAACGAAAAAGTATTCATTGGAAGTCAAACTACTGTAAAGGACCTTCCTTTTCACAACAAAATTTGGAGGATGAATAACTGCATTTATGTCCTACATAGGAGATTCTCTTGTCATTCATCGGACGCAGAACGTCCGCCTCGATGTTCAAGGGTTAAGGCCAAGAAGCCGGGCTGATTCAATAAAACCTACAAAAGAAAGAGAGAGGGGCTGAAATTTTAGGGCCACTTTACACCTAGAGGCTGGTCCTAATCCCTATGAGGCCGATTGCACAAAAATCCAACGGTAATGATTAGTTGAAAAAAATATTTTTTTATTAAAACGATTTTTTTGATTGAAATCTGACATTGGCCCCAAGGCCAAGAATTGGCCTCCCATTTTTGGTGCACCCAATTCAACGAGCTCGGGCCATGTCAGATCATGTCTTTTTTGAATAAAAAATTCAATTCACCAAATTGGCCCAACCTCATGGTGTAAAGGGGTTGGGGCTAATTTGAGCCTTTTGTCCAATCAGAAGTCAGGATTCTTAGCCTCTGACATAGGAAATTGGCCCGGCCTCTTGGTGTAAAGCGGCCCTCAGTAAGGTAACTACACCTAAAATTGCACGGTTCCTAAAATCGCACATTGGATATTCTTGTCTAAAATGTACTCCCACTATTCATATGACTCTAGGATCGCTTTTAGGTGCACTTATTTTTAGCACTTTGAAAATTTGTAGTTTATTCAAACGGTGTCCAAAAAATGCATTCTAAGAGAATCTAGAATCCCGTTATGACTACCATTGGGACCTCACAATTTTTTTTCTTCAATATAATAGTGAAAACCATGTTGAATTGCTTAATTGTGTGATTTAAAGTGCAGTTACCTTAGCTCTACAGTGATGGTGTGGTATATTCCATACTCCAACAGTGCTTCATCAATAACTAGGGGAGGCAACCCATTTCCAATCACTTAAGGAATTATGCATGTTTGCAAGGCGGGGTTCTTCAATGGAGAAATTTGCCTATGTGCAAAAATAGAGTTAGAAAGGTTTCCAAATTTTTCCAGATTTTTGTTTCACAAAATGCATTTACTATGAATTTTTAGTTGAAGATTTTGTTCGACCCATTCTTGTCATATAGACTTTCCTATTTCCAACCAAGGGCTGGTTGTAAAATCCACCAAGGACTGGTTGTAAAATCCACCAAGGACTGGTTGCAATATTGAGAGTCTTGGAGACAATCCTAATGTGCCACAATTGCCTCCAGAACCATGCCATAATTAATAACTGCTCATCAGTTCCTTCACAGAAAGAGAACAGGCTACACAGTCAGAATGGGAGGGTAGTCGGGAATGGGTTGCCTCCCCTATTGATGAATTAAAATGGTGGAGAATGTAGAGGCACACCATCACTATAGATCCAAGGCAACATCAATACATGCTATTGAACCATAAGCTATGGGGTGCCATGCTAGTCTCCATGTAGGTTGGGGTGATCTATAGCACTGCCACATTAGGGCTATTTTTTCACTGTAGAAATTGTGTTCAAACAACACCATGTAGTATCAAATCCAAAAGGACGTTAATGCATTTGTTGCTTTCTGTCATAATTGGTGAAATTTCACTAAAAATGAAAACTTTGGTGCCAGATGGGAAAGCACGCACACTGTTTTATCCTTTTAGATTGCTCCATTAGAAGAGATTTGAAGCCTCCAAGAGCCCGCGAGTTATCCTGCGTTCCCACAGCACTTCCATGTAGGAAAGTTGCTAGCTAATGTGGTTGAGAGAGTGCCACGTCATTTTCAAAAAATAAAAACAAAATTTTTTGGCCTAAAATGATATTTGGGAGAGAATTTTTTTTTTTTTTGACAGCCCATATTGGCTGTTCCCAGATCTAGCTAGATTTGGGAATGGGCTTGAAACAACCCTTTAATGCCCTCCAATCTCCCCTAATGTTTATAAGAAAGTGTGAAGGGAGTTCATAACATTCAAAAGCCTTCAAAGAGGCTGCCTTTCCTTCCGCATTAGAAAGAGATTTGAGGCTGTTGGAAGACTATGAGTTATCCTGCGTTCCCAGACTGCGGGAACGTAGGATAACTGCTGGCTAATGTAGTCGAGACAATGCCACGTCATTTTTTGGAAAAAAAAAATTTGCTTAAAATGATATCTTGAAAAAAAAAATTTGAAAAAAGAAAAATCTGACAACCCATACCGCTATTCACAAGGTTGGCCAGATTGGAGAACGGGCCTAAAACAGCCCACTCGAGGCCCCAAATCTCCCCTAAGGTAAAAGACCCCATTGCACTCAAAATTAGGAGTGTGCCTACATGCCATTGCTGAAATTTTTCAAATATTTTCCCACACAAAGATAAGTGTGAGAGACAGTGAGGGCATTTGAAATTATATTTTTTGGACTAAGTATGAATTAGTTTTGAATTTTTGAAGTGATCAACCCATAGGAGTCTGTAGGCTACATCATGACCAACAAAATCTGAATCCAATATGGTCATCTTCCTACCCAATGTAGTGACAACATTTTCAAACATGGAAGACCTAAAAAGT
Organism: Neckera pumila; assembly: GCA_963969595.1. Taxonomy (NCBI): domain Eukaryota; kingdom Viridiplantae; phylum Streptophyta; class Bryopsida; order Hypnales; family Neckeraceae; genus Neckera; species Neckera pumila. Next base: position 16,241,058 of record OZ018417.1, on the reverse strand, counting down.
CAATGTTTACAAAGAAGTTTACACTAAAAAGTTGGAAGTACCTATTGAGGTCACTAATTACTCCATAACTACCATGTAAGGCACTGATTGTGGTCTAAAAAAAACAAAACCACAATGGGGTCATTAGGTGTCCATCATGGGTCATTTGACCGCAATGGGGTCATTCACCTTAACCCCTAAAGGCCCAAGTGTCCGTTCAACGGACAAGTGGGATTTCGGGCAGATACCTACGGGCTGAAATTTTGTCCTGATTTTTTGAAACTTTTTTAGAAGATAGAAAAACTGATAAGCTTTGTGGGAGTATAATTTTTTTTTCAGTCGATGCCTAGGAAAAAAAGTTATGCCCAAATAAGCTCAAAACAGGGGAGAGCGGGCAGCAAAAAAATTTTGCAAAAAAAATATATATTTTTTTTTGAATATTTTTTCCTATAGATTATATTTTTGTCTATTTGGAAAGCTTTGATTCATTTCATTTGGATTTGTTATGAGAAAGTTATGGACATTCTTGTTTTTTGGGCAGTTAGAGCATCCTTTTGAAAAAACCCCTTGTAGGACTCATTTTTTAATGCAATTTTTCAAATTTTTCGAATTTTTTTTTTGGCATGGTTTAGTTTACTTGCTAGAACAATCTCACCATTGGGATTAGTGCATTTTAAGTCCATCTAAAATATATGAATATTTTAGATTTTCCTTCTATCTCGTACCTAATCCTACTTAATAATTTTTTTAATAATGAAAATTAAGTTTTTTTGAATTTTTTTTTCCCCCTAGATCCTCAACTCAATTTTCTAATATAAAGACTTAAAGCTCAAAACTCTGTAGTGCAAAAATTTTAAGCTAAAAATGTTCAAAGTCAAAAAATCCAATCCCACAATGTGCTGAAAACCTTGTTTTTTTCACTTTAAACGTAGATATCTTGCAATATATGCGGTCAAAAATTCTGAAATTTTTTCCACACATTCTTATACTAGTTAGGTGTAAGATCCTACGGTTAGATGTGCAAAAAAAGCATTTTTAATTTTTTCTTCACTCTTTGCTAAAAAATGGCAGTTTTCGGTGTTTTTTGGCAGGAAAAAGGCCTTGGGCTTTTAGAGGTTAATGGCTGGAGTCTTCATCCACAAAATTCATCCTCAAATAATTAATGTCAAATTAGGTACCAAGATAGTAGCAGTACATTATATTTTGACCAGACATACAAATCACAAATATTTGTAGAAAAGGATGTTGGCAAAGAATCTAATGATTAAAGCATTACAACCATTTGTCATCAATAACATATTTTGAGTTTTGAAGTGAAAAGACAACTCTATATGTACACATGGGGTGATAGGAGGTAGAACAACCCATGTGGGATAAATAAATTCGATTTGTAGTTTTTCAAGCACTCATAGTTAAGTCAAAAACAAAGAATTGTGTTAAAAGTTGAATTTCAAGCCTCATTTAGGCATAGTAAAATAACTTTTCTCAAAAAATTTTGAACTAAAAAAAGTTGGTGAATGAAGATAAGTTTTACTTCCCAAAATCCGTTTGGCATTTCGAATCTCCAATCAAAAGTTATGGACAAATGACACTTTTTGCCTCCCAAAATTCACAGAAATTTCAATTTTGTAAAGAATATTTTGAAAATTTTGCAATCTCAGTATTTTCTATCTCCACAAATCTCCATCGCAATCAACTGCTCACCATCTGTGCCACAGTCGCTGAAGTGATTAGGTATACTGGTAGGTACTGGGCAACAACCAGTTCTGTTAGAAACTGCCGGCACGTTCGCTGGACTTCCCCACTTCATCTGGACGACAAGTGCAGATATCGTCGCTCCTGCGCGTCAACGACCGGCACCGACCTGGCGACGGAAAAGATTGACGTCGTCGCTCCTTCTCGTCAACGAACGTCCCGAAAGCAGCGCGACAGTGGATCCGACTACTGTACATCCCCAATTTTCAGTTCGACGTCGTTAACAAACGGTCGCGGGACGCCATCGGATGTCCCCGCCGGACGTTGCGAGACGCCGTCGCGCCCTCTTTCCGTTCGTTCGATGCCACCTGCGATGCCACCCGTCGTCACACGGGGCGTCGCCGCTGCTGCTACCATCCTTCCGACTGTTCCGTCGTCGCCTTCCGAGCACTCTCTTCTGAGTCAGAGACCATTGCTAAACCTTTCTTGTCTTACGCCCCTTCGGATTCCTTCGCACTGGATCTCGACGCCAACGCCAACGGTGTTCTTGGCAGTCCTTGAGGCGTGCTTTTGCGAATTTGAGGTGCGTTTTGTGCTTCGAAATCGTGCTTGGCTATGCGAGGACTGCTTTCAAGATTTCGCTCTTGATCAAAAAATCGATTTGAATTGAAATGATCTGATTAGTACGTTTAGGATGACAGTGGGAGAGGATGGCCATGGGGTTGAGGTTTGTGGCAGGAGCGTCGTCGGTATTAGTGTGATTTGGATGTTTAGGTTTGAGACTCTGCTGGTGGAGGTGGTGTAATTGGAGCTCATTTTTGTGCCGATGTTGAAGATAGAGGTGATCGGTTTCTTGGTTTTATTGTAATTTTGTGATATTTTCTTTGATTGTTAAGAATTTCACTTCTTGTTATGTTTTGGGGTGTATTTTTTGTTTTATTTTGGAATGTGCTTTGAATCGTTAGGGCGTTTTCAGAATTGTGATTAGGAATCAGCGCTTGTTTAGTTTAATTCCGTGTGAGGTTCGGGAATTAGTCATGGAATGGATTTTAGCTTGACGGATCGATTTGATTTGTTTGGAATATTCTAGGATGTCAATTGCATCGGGGGTTGAACGGCAGAGGAGGGATGGTAGTTAAAGTCTGGAACGGGAGCGTCGTCGGTATTAGTGTTGTTTGTATGTTTAGGTCTGAGGCCTTGTTATGGAGATGGAAGTGGAATCCACTTGTGCCGATTTTGTAGAGTGCAAAAAGAAGTGTAATATCGATATTATTCGGAGATGTCTTCCTTAATTGTTTGAAGAATTTCGTTTCTTGTTTTGTTTTGGTGTGTATTTAGTTTGCCTTGATTGCATTTGATTTGAATTAATTTGATTAGTATAGGATGACAATGGCGACGTGTGAGCCTCAGGGGAGGGGTGGAGGTTGAGTTTTGGTGTAAGTGATATGTGGACGTGTAATTTCCAAGACTATATTAATGGAGGTGGAGTAAAGTTGAATTGTTCCCAGTTGAAGCGTGAAGGGTTATATTTTTTGGTATTGTAGTTGGCAGGTATTTTCTTTAATTGTTTTGAATTCCGTTTCTTGTTTTGCTTTGGATTTCTTAATTCTTTAATTGTTTTGTTTGTCTCCCCCCGCCCTCTGGAATGTGGTTAGGGCGTGATCAGAAGTGTGATAGGGATCAACACAGGTTAGGTTCAATATCGTGTTTGATTTGGAGATAATGTATGGGAACGGATTCAAGTTTGATGGTCTTTAGGTTCTGATTTTATCAGGAGGTGCACTTTAAGGTGGGCGTGCTTCTGTGTGACCATTTCGTGGTCACTATCTGTCATTTCTATCGAAATTAGAGGTGATGTGATTCATTTGAGCAGACAGGGATGAGGTTTCGTATTTTTTATATTAAAGAATAGAAACGTGGAGTATCGCGATCTCAAAACTTGATGCTTTAAAACTTGAAGCCTTTGTCATATATTACCCATCCATATCAATGTCAAACCTAATTCGATGTCACTTCGCAGAAAAGATGGGAATGAGGTGTTTGATCGTGGCAGGATTCTGTCAACACCTTATGGATCAGGAGGGAGACGATTTTGCTGATAGTTGATGTTTTGAAATGATCAGGACTGCTTGGAAGAACACCAGTTTGAAGCATTTTCTGGAGCGCTGAAGTGTGTGCGTCATGACTGCAAGTTCGTGGACAATTATTTCTGCGGAAATACTTTGGACCTTTGGGCGAAGAGTCCTTTGATCAATTTGTGATTGGTTACTATGGGGCTTCAAAGCCAAGGTTGGTACCGTATCTACTCACATTTGATTTTTACACCCCGATTTGCAGTTTTTGAGAAGACCACAGCCCGTATGTATTGATGATGAACGCTACTTGTTTTCGGTCCTTAACTGGAAGAGACTTGGTTGTCTCATTGAGCTATGAATGCCTCACTATTTCAAATAGAAATATGATCATGCATTTTGTAACTGACGACTGTTGTCGTGTTTTTTTAGATTCGAATGGAAATCGGGCCTCACAGTTAGAACCCACGGTGTCATCCAGCCATGTTGATGAAGAATCTCGAGGCGGCGGAAGTAAAGCAAAATTAGGAGCTATTCGACATCTCATTTCTAACTCCAAGTTTCGTCGTAATTCCTTGTCGTTGAAAAGACGACGCAGCGTCAGTTTGAACAGTCAAAAGAAATTGGCACAAATTGAGGATGTCCGTGATGCTAAGGACCTGCAGGCTGTTGAAGAACTTCGGAAAGAGCTAATTGCCAGAAGTCTCCTCCCGCTGCAGCATGATGATTACCACATTCTTCTGAGGTTGGTATCTTACGGTTTAGTTCCTAGCATGTTCATGCGCATTTATCTACGAATGTACCTTCTGTTGCACTAGTTTGTGTACCGCCATGGGAACTCCTTTTCCTTACTGGCTGTAGTGCTCTTTACTGAGTAGACATTTGTTTCAGGTGGTGTCAATATCTTCATGTGTATGATCAGCGCGGTCCAATTTTCACCCATGAGGAAAGATGTTTGATATGAGTGATTTGGACTTTTTCTGATGATTTTCTGTTACCCTAGTATAGTATACATTTTGAATTTTTAAATTGATGGAAAGCCCAGAAGCTGAAGGTTAATATGGGTTGAGTCAGTGTTGATGGAGATTCTAGATTGAAGTCTATTCTTGGTAGAATTTGGTGACAAGAATAAATTACAGTCGGAACGATGAAGCCTTCCTGATAGGGGTCCTTTATTACAGCTATTTAGTGCTGCACTGTTTCGAGTGTAGCTTGGTGTGGAAGTTGGGAAGAACTGGACAAATATCAGGAAGCCTTTCATTTCTGTCGCGGACTCCTTATACCAAATAATGTTGATCGTTAGTTTCAACTCTCATCTGACCTGTAATATGGTCTTGAAGTAAGCTATTTGAAGTTTTGTGTTATACTGTGCAGGTTTTTGAAGGCAAGAAAATATGACATCAGAAAGACGACAGAAATGTGGAAACACATGTTGGCTTGGCGCAAGGATTTTGGGACGGATACAATTGATGAGGTTTATGTCAATCTGCACTCCTATTGCAGAGTTCACAATTCGTGACATGCTTTCTTCTCGTGAACTATGGGAAACCACTCTGCACTATTTAGGAAGGGTTACAAGGACTAAGACTGAGTTTTAAGTACCACACTTTAGAATGAGTTTTAAGGGCAGTTTTGTACCCAATCCTCTGAATCTCTGGGTGGATTCATACATTCGACGAATGCCCAGAACCGTGTTTGAAAATTCCATCTATGTCATCTGTTGCATCACAATTCTTACTCGTCGTATTTGTTTTGTGTTCAGGACTTCATCTTTACAGAATTGGACAAAGTGAGGTTGTATTATCCGCAAGGGCATCATGGGGTGGACAAAGAAGGCAGGCCTGTGTATATTGAAAGAATTGGCAAGATTCGTGCACAGAGCTTGATGGAAGTTACCACGCTTGATAGATATTTGAAGTACCATGTACAAGAGTTTGAGAAGCTGCTGAACGTGAAGTTCCCAGCATGCTCTGTTGCAGCAAATCGCTATATTGGCGACACCACGACCATTCTTGATGTTGCTGGAGTGGTAATATATTCACCATGTCTTCAAATCATGTGGTATAGTCATGCTGGTGCTTATTCATTCATTTATTGCATTTCTAACTTCTTCATCTTTGTGTGTAGGGTATGAAGAATTTCACTAAAGATGCACGAGACCTTGTTATTGCCATCCAGAGAATTGATAATGACAATTACCCTGAGGTACTTTTATATGTGGATTGATCACTTTGTCTTTTGGCTGGCAAGTTATGTGACGCGAATATGTTTTTTATTTTTGTTTGTTGCATTGGTTGGAACGCAGACATTGGCGCGATTGTTCATCGTCAATGCTGGGCCAGGTTTTAAAGTGCTTTGGGGCACTGTCAAGCGCTTTGTGGATCCGTGCACAGCAGCAAAAATACACGTATGTTACTTTTCATATGTTACTTCGTGGCTTCCTTTTCTTAACCCATGAATTTTTAGAATTTTCCTAGACAGGGCATTATGTGTACCAACTGGGCGGGTACTTCGGGATCCTTGATGTTTCTTTTTATTCATAATTTTTTTGTGTCTGATCACTTAGAAGCAGCATTGTCTGAGCTGGAGATCTCTCTGCAGAGACACTCTGAACGTTATTGTGAATACTGCATTTATTTGTCTTGGCAGGTTTATGGTAACAACTTTCAGAAAAAACTGCTGGAGATCATTGATGAAAGGTACTTGGGTCTTCGTATTCTCAACGTTCTTAGTGGAGTGTTGTAACTTTGAACTTAATTTTTGACTAGCCCGTGTGCAGTAAGGGTATCCGATTTTTATTAACTGTCTCTCGTTTCTTTTGGAAGCAATATCGCACTTCGGCTTCAAGCAATCGTCACAATAAAATCGGATATCTGTTGATCACTGTTGGAATTTGTGGTTGGTACAGTAACTTGCCAGACTTTCTAGGTGGAGTTTGCACCTGCCCATCAGAAGGTGGATGTCTGCGGTCCGACAAGGGGCCTTGGAGGGATCCTGACATTTTGAAGGTAAGTTTACACTGAACTTGTACTTCGACGTGCACTTGAGAAAGCGAAGAATATCGTTTATTATAGAACTATGATTTGTTCTTTCCCTTATTGTCGCTGACAAGATTTCGGAGTAAAAGAATTAGGAACTTTTCCAAGTTGGTACTTTTAGTTTCTCATGTTGGTTAGCATCATCAAGGCATTTACCGAAGTTCTGTGCGCTGCACAATTGTGTCACTCTGCAGCTTGTATTAGCAGAAGCGCATGGAAAAGGTGTAAGAGAGAGTGTGTCTTCTGCAAAAGATCATCCTGATTCGTATCGTTCTGAGGACGTAAAGATGGTATACTTGCTGTTCAAATCTTTGACTTGCCTATTCCTAGAAACTCTATTTTAGTTTCCATATGACGTTAGGTTGAGATCAATGTGACTTGATGATGGTCTTGCCCATTGTTTCTCAGTATGCCAGCTATTTCCCTTAATTTCAAGATTGAACTTGTTGCTCGAGGTGACTCTTAACTGCAATTTGGATTTTCTGTGATCGCTTAATGTGTCGCAGGAAATTGGTCACGAGTTTGGGGGTGGACAAGAAGAGTCAACTGCAGAGTCTGGAGCGGGGAAGAGTTGTAGTCATCCTCAGGATGAGGCGCCACCTGTGAAAAGAGAGGTATTTAAACATGATAGAAGTTGTTGATGCTCTCGATTCTAGATTTATTCTGATACCTGGGGCGTGATGCGTATTTTTATATAACAAACTCATTGCTAACCGAAATACTCATTGACTTGTTGGTTACAGAGGGTAAGTAATGTTGGACGACGTGATACAAAGATGTCAGCCAAAACTTCTGAAGGTACTTAATCCGTAATGCATCTTGATTCTGCATGGTTTCTATATTTGCTGAACCCGTAAGAATACTTTCACCTGCATGTATCTTGAGTCATGGTTTTCGTTCTGATAGATTGATTGATATCTTGTGATGCGAAGTTGGTGGGCAACTACTCAATTTGATGTCAATTTTGGTATTGAATTGCAGAGGAGTCCGAGACTTTGGGGATGACGAGCATGCAGGCCCGGTCTCTGTTGTGGTCTCTCCTCTTGGCGTTCCTAGATTGTTTCAGATTCCCCTATCGGCTTACGTCAAAGTTATCTGAAGAAAAGGATTCAAAGTTCTGGATGACTGCAGATGAAGTTGCAAGATCAACAGGGGACATGTCCAATCGTGTGACAAAGCTTGAGGAAGAATTCTGCACACTGTCAACATGTAATTTAGCTGCCAAAACGCCTGCAGGGGATCCTTCTGCAGACAGGATCAAATGCCTGGAAGCGGAACTAGCAGAAACGAACAAGGTTTATCTCTTGGATATCTCGTTCATACTTCTAATTATGACATTATGCCTTGCTTAATCATGTCTATATTTCTGCAAGGGAATTCCCGTTCTTTGACCTCTTTGTCCTTACTTTCTAAGCAGTACATATGCCCATGGTTTAGTTTTCCCTTCTAGTAGTTCTGAGAGCGCCTTGTATGATTGGTGGACCAGAATCTGCAGGACGTCTTAGGAGAGCAGAAGAAACTGTTCGAAGAAGTGGAACAGATGAAAGAGATGATGGTGAGATAATCTGACGCATGGGTCTTGTTTGTGTTTCATAGATTGACTGTTTTCCAATGCAAAAGGATTGTTACAAGTTCTAAACTATTTAATCTAGAAAATGGTGACTTGTTAGAATACGTTCAATCCTGGAGTAGGTGATATGTATTTCCTGTAACCATCTTTTGGGATGCCTCACAGAAAACGAAGGCTCATCATAAGCGACATTTTTTCGGAAAGCATTGATTTCTATTGCCAATATCTGGCTTGAAAGAAAAACTCAGCCGGGTCCGCACGCCAAAATGTAGCTTGCTCTACAATGAACAGGCAATGCTGTCGACATCTGTCCATTCAAGCATTCGAAATCATCATAAAGCAAACTGAAACCACGTGCCTCCTTGATTTGAAGCTCCGGCAGTTGCAGTGATGATGATCTTCCTGTAGTACACAAAATGACGACATGGCTGCTGTTCAGGTAACAAGTAGTCTCGTCAGGCTAGTGTCTCTTGGCAGTGTTGTGGGATTACATTAATGCGTAACTAAGCTATCGCATTTCAGTTCCCACAATATAGGCTACATCGTCTTCAGGTTTGCGTAGACTCAGTTGAAGTGGTATCACGTCCAGATTTAGAGGTAGTATTTTTTCTAGGAGGTTGAAATTCTGGCTTGATCAGAGTTGTAGAATTAATCTTGTATCTGTAGTTGATGAATTACTTGTTAGGTATGTTGCTTATGATATCAAGCTGGAGTTCATGTGCTTATTGACGGGAAGTTACCTATGCGCTCAACTCGATCTCTGATTATCATGAAGGAGCAGTATATAGGCACTGATAGAGTTTCTGTAAATGTATCCAGGTGAGTAAGAAAACGTGTTCATGATGCTGTCAGACAAATTTGCAGTTTATGTTGTACGAAGTAGTGTTGGCGTTTCCGTTTGGGCTCTTCTTCTGCCCATCTTCATATAATATGTACTATGTTACTGCGTTGACGCGATGTCTCTGATACTATGGCTTTCTGCTTGTAAGATGCCAATCCTACTTGTTTTTCAAGGAAATTTTAAAGAAATATAATTAAAAAAATTTTACCTCCCCAAAACTCAATTTCAACTCTTAGATGGGTAGGTTTTGGCCTACTATCTTAGCTAATCCATGTACATCCTTGGATTTCATGGATTAGATGGTGGTGGGCTTGCCAAGCAACATTGTTGCCTTCATGGCTTGTGTATTTTGATAAAAATTTGCCTAAATTGAAGCTTAATTATACATTTCTTTGGCCAGTACAGATTCATTCAAACTAGCATAGCTCACACATTATTGCATGCCTTGCCAAACAATTTGGTTTCAAGTGAGCGTCTAAAGATGCTCTAACTCCGTTCTTATTTGGGTTTTTACAAATTAGATGTATTTTCACTTACAACAAGCATAGAGTCCATAAATCGACCAAAATGTGGTTGACTAGTCACTAAAGGGTTAATAACATTATGATGGATGTGATCTATAAGTCGTACTTTTTACTATTGTTTGAGAGTCATCATTAAATTTCTGTTCTAAATTGCATTTTATAATAGACCTTCATAGTTTTGGAAATCTAGATGGCCTGGTGACTGTGGAAATCATTCTTTTGTAGAATCTACTTGAATTCTCAAAAAATCCAAAATGGTCTCCTTATTCATTTAATCAGAATCACTAATGAGTTGTTAATAGCCTTGTTGTAAATTTTTTTTGGATGGAATCCAACCCTCACAATATTGTAGAACCAAAAAATGACATGATATTTTTGAATGCTCCTACTATAATTCCTAAGTGCCTTGAGAACCAAAAATGTCTTTATGTAGTCTAGAAAACTTGGTGGGAAATCTGCACTCTCTTCTAGTTTGTGTGGTAAAATTTTCAAATCAATCCAACATGTACTGACTTTTGGAAGTCATTCAAAGTTCACTAGTTCAATTTAAATTCATCAAATTGCATTTTGATGGCTACAACTTTGGGGGCTTGCCAATGTTTGTTTTCAATCAAAATTTGTTAGATTATGTTTCCCTCAAAGTCTAGTTATTGCATGTGGTAAAATCCAAGTTGTTTTGAATGTTTGGGAGCAATTCAAAGTTCAAAATCCGGACATTTTGGGATTATAGTGAACTTCGATTTATTTCTTCTTCATATAGTGCCCGTTTCCAATAAAAATTTGGAGAAAATTTGCATATACAATAGTCTCTTAAGTGCCTAAGCCTTTCCAAATGTATTTTTCCCATGAAAAATCAACATAGACTTCTAGTTGTCCCAATGAAGCAAGTTTTTTTTTCAAAATCTAACCATACAGATGTTTAATCCTTGAAGAGCCCTTAGGCTCTGGGGATACGGTACCAAATACGGTTGCAACCAATATTTAGAAGTTTGAATCAGCTGGAAATTAAGTGTTACAACCATACATATTGAAGGGTTGTACAATGGTGGGTGCATAAAAAAATTGGAAAGCCCTCGGAGCAGCTCAAATACGTCTGTATACACGACCGTATATACGGCCACAAAGGGCTTTCATGACGTTCAGGGATTAAAGAGCTTGTTCATTAGTATGCACACCAATTTTGAGTACAAATTTGCATAGGAGTTGTGAGATTATAACAAGAAGAATGTATATTTCTATTCTTAGTATGTTGCTCACTTGCTCTTCTCTACAATATTTCAAAAATTTGCATATATAAAATTTTCAGAATTGGAGTTGACATGAATAACTACAACTAGTGTTAGCACCCTAAAATGCACTTTCAAAAAACTATATTTCATAAATAGAAATCATGAATAACTCCAAGTCAACACTTGCATGTTTAAATTTTTAGTGGTAAAAATCATGAAAACATACACTTATCTTTATTGAGACCATTTTCAAAGCAAATGGATAAGAATATTTTTTTCGATCTCAAAGCAAGTGAAATAGTTAAGCTTACTCTCAACTAGGAAATCAATTAAAATTCACAAGCTTTATTCTTCCACAATGATACACATATGCCTTTGACAACCTCTCAAATCAAATATTTATCATCTTTTTAGTTAACCTTTAGTACTGCTCGTAAATTTTTTTAAACTGATCAAAGCAATTTAATTGCCTACACCAAAATGAGCCTGAAATCTTGGATTCACCATATATGGTCAATTGAGTACCAAAATGAGCTTGAAATTTTGAATTCACTATATATGGTCAATTGCGCAGTTAAGGGTTAAAATTTCATATCAATCTAAGAAGTTATGAGTGATTGAAAAGGATTTTAGTAGAAGGAGGTTTAGCCTTAGATGTGTTTTCAACAAAAAAAATTGCTATTTTTTGCTATTTTAAAGCCCTTTTGCAGACACAATGAATCAAGTGAATGATATTTTCTTTCACCAATGTATTTGTATGCTAGTTTTGAAGCACTACTGTAGGTTAATCCTAGGTTTTAGCATCCTTTTCCAACACTAAAAGCATTACAATCTAACAAACTATATGACCAACTGACTCCAAATTTGATTCACACAAGACTACAACATGTACAAGACTACAAGACATCATCTACAAGACCACAACATGTACATTACAAGATTCTATGGTTGAGATTTCTATACCTTAGTGACATCCATACCTTAAGTTAGAGTGATTGTTTGTTTTGTTTTGTTTGATTGTTTGTTATGTTGAGATCTCCAGGACCGAGCGTCCCCTAGTCACGTGCTTGATCCCATTAGAAAGTGCTCGGCAAGGAAGGGTGCACGGGCTTTGTTTTGTGACATTTGGACCTACGGTGCAAAAGTTATTGAATTTCAAATGAATTTAAAAAACTATAAACTTTTACTTTTACTTTTGTTTTAATTGTGGCAATAGTCGGGGTAAATTGGCCCTCTGCTCGGCCCCTCCAAGTCATTTTAGGGGTGCAAGTAAAACAAAAAGCCTCCTATTCTGGTGCTTGATTAATTTACCTTGTATACTTGACTTAGCTAATTCGCGGCCTCTAATTGCAAATATGAATTCAAAATTTGCAAATTTTATCACGCATGAAAAATAAAAAATTTCAACATTTTTCCGAGGGGCCGAGCAAGGGGGTCAGTTCTCCCCAGCCATGCCATTAGGGCACACCAGTTTAGACCTAAGTTATAACACTTCAAAAGCAATGATGTTTTTTAAAACGAAAAAGGCCGTGGGCATGTAAGGTCATAAACCCCATAATAAACTCACTCTTGTCCACCACAGCGTCCTTCTCTTCCTCCGCGCGAGAAGCATCCGCATCCGCATCAACATTTCGGAGCGAAAGACCGACCTGTAACGAAGACGGACCCAGTAACAAAATTTTGAACCTTTGGAGCTAACTTAAGTGTAAAATTAGTCAACATATGAGCACCCTCCGTCCCCCGAATCCCGCTTGAGCCCTAATCGATCGGCTTTTCCCAGGCGCCTTCCTCCTGCGCGCCGCCGCTGCAGCCAGCCCTTCCGTCCTCCAACGGAAGGGATGACGGAGATTAATTGGGTGCCCCACCGCACCCAAGCCTTCATTTCAATTGTGCTCATCACACGAGGAGACGCACCCACAATCTCTCTCTCTCTCTCTCTCGTTCACTCTCTCTCTCTCTCCCTTTTCTTCTTTGCAGGAGTGTGATTGTTGGAGGCGCGGCAACAGGATTCCAGAGTTTTTAGGGCTTTGAGGCTTGTTGGGTTTTGTGGTTGTCCTCCTCCTCGCAGATGGTTGTGTGTGTGTCGTCGCCCTGTTTGGAGCAGTTGCGGTTCTCTAGGGTTGTTGTTACGGCTGTAAGATTTGGGGTTGGGGTTGGGGTGGCGCGCATGCTGTTGGGTCGTCGGAATAATGGGTAGATAATAGTATCAGGAGTTTTTCTCTGGTTGGAGAAGATTGGGAAACGCTTCCGCCTGGCGCCTGTGTTGCAGAAATAGTCGTGTCGCAACTTTGAATGAAGGTTTGAACAGAGTAGGAGTTGGGTTGGGTTTTACGGAAACTTGTGTGCGAGGAAAGAGAGTCGTACCTGAGAGCTTGTGGAGCGATTGTGTCGGTACGCCGCATCTGGGCTTCTGTGCTTGGAAGTGGTTTTGTGGAGGGGTTTGTTGCGACGGAGCAGGGACGTGTTTTGTTTTGTCGTCTGCTTAGGGTTCTAAGGGCAGCGGAATTCTCTCTCCAGCGTCGTTCCCGGGGAAGAAAGTAGTGGGATGTGATGGGAGGCAAGGCCCACCATCCTTCGAGCTCCGAATCCGACTGGAACGAAGAGTCATGGACCGTGGACTGTCCTTGCGGGGTGAGCTTCGACGATGGCGAGGAGATGGTGGAGTGCGACGAGTGCGGCGTTTGGGTGCACACCGCCTGTTGCCGAGTTCCGAAGGGACTCCCCACCTTCGTCTGTGACAAGTGCAAGAGCAAGAAGAAGAAAGAAGCCGAAGAACCGCCGGACCAACTGCCGCCGCGGCACGCCTCCCCTACCGACCTCCCCTCCGACGGGGTCACTGTGGTCGCGCTTCACCCGCCCGACCTTCTGCGCAAACCCGCCAACGAAGTGCCCATGCACGAGCGAGTGCATGTGCAAGGGCCGCCGGGCGGCGACCCGCAGCTCTTCAACGATGTGTCCCGCGTCTTCTCGCAGCAGTTGTGGAAATTCACGGGCTATGTTCCCAAGTCGTTCCACACCAAGTGCAAGGATATCCCGTCGTGGCCCTCGCCAGATGACGCTCCTGAGCGCTTGCTTTCTCTCTTGTCGTCTAGGAAAGAGGTAAACCTTCCTTGCTGTTCAGCCTTCTGTGAAGTTATTTTTTTTGCAAGTCTTTGCATGAACCTCTTGCTCTTCTTTCCCTGCATGGAAATATATTCTAGCGACGCCATGCTTTTTATTTTCTGGGGGTTGGAATCGTTTTCTAATTGTAAGCCTTTCTTTTTCCTCGGGCAGGTTTCAGTTGAGACGAAGGATGACGCGAAGGCGTTTGAAAGGAACAAGGAGAATATCGGGAATAATATCAAGAAAGGGACGATGATTACCCTCCATCTTGAGAAGCACGGGAAGCGTGATTCAAAGAAAGGGGAAGGGAGGCATATTAAACTGGGGCACAAATCATCGAGATCTCACCGAGATGGAAACAAAGTGCACTTGCATTTGAAACGAGGCTCCGAAGACCATAAGGACCGGAAGGACTCGTTTAAGAGGATGCGTACCGGAAATTCTGTGAAGGCAGAGGAAGAGCTTTCGAAAGAGGACGAATTATCACGCTCAGAGGCTGAACCTGCACTGGGGGAAAAGTTACCGGTCTTCTCTGTGAAGAATCCCAAGGCAATGAAGAAGATGGCCGTCCAAGAGTTTATGGATGGACATGGTACCCTAGGGAATCGGTGTTCTTTCAGTGAGCAGATTCAACCCACTTTAGCTTAGTTTGCCTCGGTGACTCTCCATCACCGGGTCTGCTATATTTCTAGTACGGCAGACTTGCATGTAGACTAATAGTATTGATCATTTGTAGAGATGTGGGAAAATGCCCACTTTGGTCATAGAAATATGAAATGTAACTTTCTTCCATATGAAAAACAGAAAGTTGCAAGCATCCTTTCTTACGAGTAGTCAGATTTTGGTCTTTGACTGTGTTCAACTGTTTCTTCTCAAGAACATGATGTTTCTCACCTATATAAAGAGAATGTTGAAACTTCTTCAAGTACACGTGAGGAAGTCACTGACAATCTTTTCTTTGAGACTGAAAATCATGTAGATCAGAAATAAAAACGCAGGACAATGTAAGCCACTTTCAAGCAGAAAAGTAAAGGAGTGTTACCCTTCTTGGATTTGGTACCATCAAAGCACCAGTGAAATCATTCCTTAAATTTCATGCTTCATGAATCTCCTTCATCCTGCCAGTCCACGAAATCAGAGGGTTCATGTCGTAAGAAATCGTGAGAATCATAAGCTTTGGATTCATACACTCTACATTTGGATTCCAAACTTCTGCAAGTTGCCTCTTCAATGATAGCTATGCTCAACTTCTTGGCAGATAGTTGCAACAAAAATAGCGAAGTGGTTGTGAATTCCCATCTTTGCAGAAGCATCGTGAATAACCAAGATGGAGAAGTTTAGAACCCAATGAAGAGTTTATGATTCGAAAGATTAATGTCGCAGCAAAAACCATCCGGAAGGTGCGTAATAAAATGCAATCTCTGCAGCTTACGCAGGATCTCGCAGGAATCTTCCAATCTTCTGAATCTGCAAGTGAAAACGTCAGTGAATAATGAGAAGGTACTGCATTGATACATGATAAAACTCCCCGATATTGAGTGAAACATTCACGATGTATCAAAGGGTTTTTGGCATTTGAGTCTCAAAATTCTGTTTCCTGCAAGGATGTACTGACGATTCAGCTGGTGAGAAAAATCTCTTTGAGCTACAGAACTTACTACAAGATCCCATTTGTGTCACGGATTGCATACTAAAATTATCAAACACACTCATTCTTCATGCTTTGAAGAAAATTGGTGGCATATAACTGTAGTTAATGCACAGCAAGTGCAACCATTTTCGGATCAACTCAATGACTGCTGGTAACAACAATATTGATTCCAAGCAAATTGAAAGAAATATTATCAGCTCACCACTTCAGAGTGATCAATCGTATGGCAAGCCATAGTTGAGCCCGACATTCAAAACAGAAAACAACTACTGCCTCAACTCTGCATTGCGTTGTTCAGCAATAATCAGCCTTTATATAACAAGGGAAGGAGTGCGTCCCAAACTTTTGAAAAGTCACGCTCCATCCGGAGAGCAACTCTTGGTAAGTTCCACACCTCTTGGTCTAGAAGAACATGCACACTTTTCAACGAATAGAACGCTTCGCCAAAACTCTGCCACCGCAATGAACACCACGTTCATCAAGAGCGTTACACCAAGTGTATACAGCTGCATTTTTGGCAGGCCAAAAAGGGACAATAACAACCAAACATGTCAGATGAGGCCGACTCAGGCAGAAGCTCCCCTGAGCCGGAGACTCCAAAAGAGCAGGTCTCTGAGATTCAAGTCGCCCTCGGAGAGCATTCCAAATTCATTGCAGACAACTTTGACAAACTATACGATGAAATTGAGCTGCTGAAGGTAAAAATCTGCTCGTACTTGTGTCAATAGAGTCAATCTTGCATTTTGTGCAACCTATGGAGGATGCAACTTTCAACGAGCTCTACATCGAACTCCACGCCAGATTCGGGATCGAGTTGCAAATTCAGTCCCTATACTCCGCTTGAGCACCTGCATTATGTAAGGTACAGACAAAATTCGTCTCCACAAAGATTTAAATTATGGTCAAAAATCAACTGAAATCACTATGATAACTTCACGATTTCAAAAAAATGAGCTGTTCAAGGTAAAAACCTGCTCATACCGGTGTCAATGGTGTCAATCTTGCGTTCTTTAATTACAGTGCCCTACCAAAAGTTTTTGCGCAGAGTCTCTCCCTCGGGTGAGAGAGTCAGAGCAAAACCAGGGCACTGTACATTGATGATGCAATTCTTGGTGAACTGCACATCGAACTCCATCGGATCACGGATCGGCTCGAACACCGTGAAGCATTGAGTAGGATATGGCCAATTCGTTCTCCAAAGATCCATAGATTATGGACGCAAATCAACTGACATAATTAACAATGCTAATTCTCACACAATGAATTGGAGGTAAAAAAAAAACAATAAACAGGAGTCCATCTGTTCTCAGAAAAACATGAAACCTCTCAAATCGAAGCTCTCGCAGCTTAGCTTAGGGTTGAAAAGTGGAAACCCCAGCTGGACTTCGTCGATTTTCTCCAAGAATCCACTCCATAAGGAAAAAAACAGTCTCCAACAACACCAAAAGTCATGTCCACATAAATCAGCGCCATGATTAATTAACACGGACAAGGAAATTCAGAAACTGTAGGATCGCAACATGTAGGATCGATGGCTTGAAACTCACTCACTTCGTGTGTCTGGATGCGTCGCGTCTCACAGAGAGATCAAAGCTTGGTTGATAGATGGCTTAGTTCATGGCTTGCTTGCAGGATGCTTTGGAAGCCACGGAAATTAAGCTGCGAGAGGAGATGGACGCCAAGATGAAGGCGGTGCAGGACATGCTCCTGTTGCGGATTGAGGCGTTGGAGGCACGCACGGCGGGGCAGAGCGAGAGAATCGCGGAGCAGCAGAGCTTGAGGAAGCAAATGGGCAAGCAGCTGGAGGAGCTCCAGGGCCATGTTGGCGTGCTCTTTTTCCGCTTCCATTAATTTTGACCTAATTCTGGCAACACCCCTTACCACTTGCTTGACTGGCAAGGCTGGGATGAGTTATTAGATGAGGCTTATTAATGACGCTAGGGTCTAGGGCTAAGGTAAGGTGGGTACCCCCAAAACCACCACTAATTGCTACTGTGCCTAATTATTATTATCAGGCTGTTAAAACTTTTATATTGCCTTATTGGCAAGTGAAAGAAGGTTCCAACGCACCAAAGAATGCGACTTTTGGATACTATATGCAAAAGTTATAAAGGATCGAAGTTTGGTTCTAAAAGCATTTCTTCCACAAAGGTATATAACTAATTCTACAAATCTTCACAAAGTGTAGATGATGCCACATTTAACTACTTTTGGACTATTCCATGAATTTTAGACAAAACATCATGGGGATCTCATGATGATAACATTGTGGTATCCCACGATGTTTGTACAGATCTTTCGATATTTGTACAGATCTCTGGATGTTTTGGATAGATCTCCTAATGTTTTGGATAGATCTTCTGATGTTTTGCACTATCTCTTGATGATCAATTTTTTTTTCTGTTGAAGACCGTTATTAATTCTGGACTTTCAAAAGTCCCAAAGTAGTTAAATGTGGCATGATGGCAGTTTTAAGGTTAGTGGTGCATTTACCTTAGGAGGTAGTGATGTTTTTTTCAATTTGGAGAAGTACCCAACTATTTATTCAATACTTGGATGATACTTGGTGATATCTATACCAAAACTAGGTGATAGTTACCTATGTTAGATTTGGCTATGGATTTTTTAAAACAGTTGTAATCAGGCTACTGGTATTCTGATTGAAAAAAATGAAAATTTCCTTCACAATAAATTGCCAACATCTTTTGGTTGTAGCCAATTGGCAAAAAATAGTGCATAAAAAAACACTCATAGGAGCGGTGATGAATTATCATAAGAGGCTTACTTATGACACTAGTGCCTAGTGGTTAGCGATAGGGAGGGTCTATTAATAATTATGCGAGACTATATACCAGCTGATTTTCAATTTAGGGGAGTTTGATTTCTTCAAATATATTAGGTAAATTTTTCTTGCAATTTAACCCCTAAAGGCCCAAGGCCTTTTTTCTGCCAAAAAACACTCAAAACTGCCATTTCTATAGCAAAGAGTAAAAAAGTTTGAAAATTGTTTTTTTTTTGCACATCTAACCATAGGATCTTACACCTAACTAGTATGAGAATGTGTGGAAAAAATTTCAGAATTTTGGACCGCATAGATTGCAAGATATATGTGTTTAAAGTAAAAAAATAAGTTTTTCCGCACATTGTGGGACTAGATTTTATGACTTTGAACAGTTTTAACTTAAATTTTTGCACTACAGAGTTTTGAGATTTAAATCTTTATAGTAGAAAACTGAGTTGAGAATCTAGGGAAAAAAGAAATCCAAAAAAACTTAATTTTCATTACTAAAAAAATTGTTAAGTAGAAGTAGGTACAAGATAGAAGGAAAATCTAAAATATTAATATCTTTTATATGGAATTAAAAAGCACTAATCCCAAAAGATTGTTTTAGCAAAAAAACTAAACCTTGTAGAACTTTTTTTTGGAAAAATTGTTAAAATTGCATTCAGAAATGAATCCTACAAATTATTTTTTATCAAAAAGATGCTCTAAGTGCCCCAAAAACAAGATTATCCATAACTTTCTCATAAAAAATCCAAATGAAATGAATAAAAGCTTTCCAGATAGAGAAAAATCTAATCTATAAGAAAAAAAAATTTAAAAAAAAATTAAAAAATTGTTTTTGCTGCCCCTCGTCCCCGATTTTGAGCTTATTTGGGCATAACTTTTTTTCCCGGGCCTCGATTGAAAAAAGAATTATATTTTCACAAAGCTTAGCAGTTTGTCTATCTTCCAAAAAAGTTTGGGGAAACCACAACAAAATTTTAGCCCGTAGGTACCTGCCCAAAATCCCATTTGTCCCCTGAATTGGCGTCAAATGCAAGTTGTTTGGTATTTTTTGGACTTTTTGGACTTAGTTATGAATTTTGAAGTTGGAATTGCAAAAGGCTCTCAAGGTGTCTCCCTCATGATATATTCATTGTTGGTACATTAAATAAAGCTATACATTAGGAAAAGTTTCAGCCCTTGAAGGGGCCGCAAGTTTTGCACCCCGAGGTGCAATTAGGGAAAAATAGAAATAAAAATTGCTTTTTATTTAAAAAAAGTTGGGTGCTGTTATGGCACTATTGGTGCCACGTCGGTGCCACATCAGATTTTTATTTTTTTAATATTTTTTTTATTTTTTTAATATTTATTTTTTCAAAAAAAAATTATTTTTTATTTTTTTGTAATTGCACTACGGGGGTGCCGAAAATCAAAAACTTGCAGCCCCTTGCAGGGTTCCGAATTCTTGTAATGTGTATCTTTTGGTGTTAGAAAATGCTTCAAGGACTTGAATTGTTTTTGAACCACCTACTTCACATTCATACTTAAGAAAAGTATCTTAACTTTGACACTAAGCAACAACACAATTTTGCTAGAGTATCCTATTATAGCTATAATTCTTGTGTTGATTTGTTTTTGAGGATTTTAGAAATGTCAAATTGGAGAAATAGTATTAAAAGCAATAGGAAGTAGATCAAACTTGAATTATATTTACCATTGAATTATGAATTTCTTGTAAAGTGATATTTATGCAACAATTAGGGTGTCTTGGTTAATATCTCCTTCAATCTCAATCTTCTATCTTGGTGGAATTTGTATGAAGTTCAATCTTTTTGAGGTTAATATATCCCCTTGGTATGAATACATCCTAGAAGAATTTTTAAAGGAAATGCAATGATAGAAAAAATCATGTACTTGGTTATAAAATAAGTGGATGTGGTACTTGAAGTCGATGGCAAGAAATATTGAGGATTTTAAAGAAAAAATTGAATTAGTTTTGGACATCTTATGTGGCACATGAAAGATGGCATGGCAATTAAGAATCAAGTGTTCTTCTATAAGGCACTATTCCTTAGAAGTGAATCATAACTTTACTTAGCTACGGTAGAGTTTGCTCATTGTGAATACATATATCTTTTTTATTTGTTCATAAGGTTCCCTTTCTAAATTACCTCTTTTTGTACCAAATAAATTGTTTGCACAAATTTATTGGCATTTATTCATTAAGATTGAGGTATGAATCCTTTAATTAGTTATTTTTATTATGATAAAAATGAAGTTTTATTGATTGTTTGTGTCATGTGGATTGAATTGGAATTACTTGCCTTTCTTATACTCTGACAACATATTTGATTTGGGAATGTAATTTGAAGAGCTCCAACCCTTGTGATTTAAACACTTGTCCTAAAAGTCTATGATTTAGTCTCACTGGAAATACTTTTAAATAGCCATTTTCAAAACAATCAACAAAAATAATTCCAAAATAGTATGATCTTATTCTGAATTCAAATACATGAGTTCTTTGAAATTTTATAAAAACAATCTTTAGTTACTGATTGGAAGATTAAAATATTTCACATAAAAATCACTGCATAGCATTCAGCTGCCTTTACCTCATTCTAGAGTCCTCATCCACGAAATTCATCCGCATCATTCATGTAAGCCTCGGTACCTAGATAGTGGCAATACATTTATGGGGTATTCAATATTTTTTGCTAACTCTAGGATTAGACATACAATTCAACAAATAATTGCAATGGAAGATGGTTTGCCAAAAGTCCAAAGAATCCATTGAGTAAGGTAGAAACACCCAAAAACGTCAATATAAGCAATTCAGTATAGTTAGAGGCATTTTTTCCAAAAAGTAATATTTTATAGTATCAACAAGTGAAAATATGAATATAAAAAAAAATAGATTTTTTGGCTGTAGTATGTAATTATTATGATTTTTCAAAGTGGTGGCTTTCTAAACCACTGAAATGCTACATAAGTAGATCTAAAACTGAAGTCTGCAAAAATTTGTAGTCAACAAATGAGAGTTAAGTATGTGACCTTCAAATGCAAATTGAAATTAAGAATTTCAAGGACACATTAATTGAAAGTCTAGGGAAAGATTTAGTGACAATCTAAGGTACAAGAATGGGAACAGGTGCACTAATGGGTGTTTCTACCTTAATATCCAATGCAATTTATCCATCTACCATCAAAAAGAATTTTTGATGGTTAAATGAAGGGATTGCATCAATAACATTGGTAAGAATGGAGGGTGGAGACATACTTTTTATACTGAAATTC
The DNA here is from genome assembly GCA_963969595.1 of Neckera pumila. Classification (NCBI taxonomy): domain Eukaryota; kingdom Viridiplantae; phylum Streptophyta; class Bryopsida; order Hypnales; family Neckeraceae; genus Neckera; species Neckera pumila. The sequence continues at coordinate 16,219,296 of OZ018417.1, read as the reverse complement.
ATTTTCCGTCATGAGTCCTCCAAAGGTATGGTATAATTTGAAGATAAGAGCTTGACCACTCATTGTCAAAACTTAAAAATTATGTTTGAAGTAGAATAATTTTTCTCAAAAAACTTTGAACTAAGAAAAATTGGTAATCAATCAAAATTTCATGTCTAAAAATCCATTTGAGATTTCAAGACTTCAACCAAAGTTATGGACAAAAGTCAAAGATGTTTGAAAATGTCAAAAAAAAGTCCCTTTTAACCCCTCCCAGAAATTTGTCTATAATCATTGATTGGAAGATCAAATTCTCAAATGGACTTTTGGATATAAAATTTAACTTCATTTTTCAACTTTTTTTAGTTCAAAGTTTTTTGAAAAAAGTTATTCTACTATGCCTAAATGAGGTCTAAAATTCTATAACAAATACAATTTCTGCTTTAATCTCTAAAGGTCAGAGACTCAAAAACGCTCCAAAACTGCCACTTCTAGTACAAGTACCAAATTTTAGAAAAAAAACAATTTTAGACACATGTAACTATAGGGTCTTGTAGTAAGCTTGTTCGAGAATATGTAGAAAAAATTTCAAAATTTTCTACTTTGTAGATTGCAAGATATTAGTGTTTGATTTTATAAAAATCTTTTTTTTGGCCCTGCAAAAAATAGGGCAGTTGTACTTCACAAAGTCACATTTGCATGAAAAATATGGTTTTTAATATTTTTGAAAATGGTAGTGCTTCTTTGGATTCATTTTTGAAAGCAAGTTGGATATATGCTTGAAAAATTTTAGATCATTTGGAATTTACAACATACAGGAAAACAATAGTAAGTAGAAAGAAGTAGAGAATGATTCAAAATATGAAATTGTTAAGAATATAATTATAGAATTGAAAATTTTCAATTATTGGTTGTAATATTTTAATAAAAAATATACATCCTATGCTTTTATTTTTTCAAAAAAAAGATTAAAAATTGAGTTAAATAAAGGACTTCAAAGTTTATTTTAGAGTAGAAAATCCATATCTACCCGCAAACTAGAACACCTCATAATTTTCATCTCATAAATTAAAATGGAATAATTCAAAGCTTTACACATATATATAAAGGTAAAAAAAGAGTTTCAAATTTTTATTTTTTAAAGTGATTTTTTAGAAAAAAAATTGAACTGCCCATCGATTGTTGAAAATGACATATCATCCAATAATTTTTTAACCATGAAGTCAAAAGTTGTTGGGCCTCAAAGCTACTCCTTGGGCACACGTTGTGTGAAATTTTCAAAGAAAAAAAATAAAATTTCCATTTGTAGTGAGTTGCCAAAAATTGCTATGTTGCCAAAAAGCGCCATTTGGTCCTTTAGGGTACTTTGACATAACTAAGTGAGTAGTTGAGCTAATTTATATATCCCACTTTGTTTGTTCCACCTCCTACAAACCTATTATGTACATAAAGAGTTGTCTAGTCTTCATTTTAGATACAAAAAAAATAATGCTTTTCCAAGCAAAGCAAAGTAGTACTATGTTCTCCATGAATTTTTTGTTTACTATTTCAAAGTTGAACTTTCATTAGGAAAAATTTGAACCTCTGGGAAGGCCATTAAGCTTTCATTTTTTGGCCCCCCGCAATGCAAGTACTGAAAATAAAAATTAAAAATTAAAAAATAATAATAATTGAAAAAAATTGAAAAAAATTATTAGAAAAATTCAAAACTATTAAAAAAATAATAAAGCCTGAAGTGGCGCTAATGTGGCACTAGTAGTACTACATTAGATGCTAAATTAAAAAATAATAATAAATAATAAATAGTTTTACTTCCTCTTTAATTGCACCGGTGTGTATATGTGTAAAACTTATAGCCTTTTAGAGGGCTGAATTTTTTCCTAATGAAATCTCTGATGCTTGTTTTTTTTAATTTTTTTTTATGATGAGCATTGCAGCGTTTAATGCTATTGTTTGTATAGCACTAACAATTCTCGCGTGAACACCAATTGTCCTTTTAGCTAATGTTGGATGTGGGATATTCCACACTATTTTATCCCTCGGATGAAATGATATGGAATATTCATATCAATCTGTAAGAAGAAAGGCAACTCAGCTCAGTGCTATAGTATAACCACCTATAGTTGACCACTTAAACAATTTCGTGCATGTTTTGGAGCAATAGAAGGCAATGTAAATCTATTGTTCAGTAGAAAGATAGAAATGACGGGCATTGCCAACTTTTTGTGATTTTTTTCTTTAAATTCAAATTACTGTGAATTTTGGAAGTCAAAAGATGGCCTCAACCCATACCCAATATATAGAGTCTTCCAATTCCAATCATTCTATAACTACTTTCCTGCTCACTACTTCCTACTTTCTTGCTTACGACATCGAGAGGTGTGTCACATGACTTTATAATGCCAACCTTGCAAAGGAGAAAAGATCACATTCCAAACCTTGATTGGAAACATGTTCCAGCCTTGGTTGGAAATAGCTGCACCCTACAAGTTGGGTTATTGATGCCTGGTTGGAAATGGGTGGTTCTACCATATTGAATGCTATGTGTGTGGTTTTGTAGCTTCTCCAATTACATTATTATACTATAACAATCAATTTAAAATAATGTATAAGGGCTAAAGACTGAAAATATTTTGTTTGAAGTGAAGGTAATTGGGTTAAAAATTAGAGTCCAAAAGTTGAAAGGAAGCTCTGTTAAGCAGTATTTTTGAATGTTTTTTTAGTAAAGAACATACTTGATAAAAAAAATTGAATTGCAAATAACTTTGTTACAAAATTGAAAAATATTGATCTCAGTGTGAAAATATTTTTGGAAGCGCTCTTTATAATAATTGATTTTTTCATTTTGAAAAATTGTCAAAGTTGAGCTCTAAATTATATCTCATAAATGATTTGCCTCAAAAGTAAATTAATTATTCAATATCTAAATGTTTTAAATCTTTCACCTTACTATTGAGAATGGAATGAAGTAAAATGAATTATCTATGGACAAAAATATTTTTAGATCGTTTTTTTCAGAGAAATAAAAATAGATGCAAAATGCAACACAAGTAGTTTTATATTTTTTGAAGCATTGTTGAATTGATTATGAATTTTTAAAGATTTTTGTTGTAGACACTTATTTGTGATCTTAGGTCTTCTCAAATTTGTCCATTGGCAACTTGTAAAGAGATTTGAGGAAATCAAGGAGAATGATTGGCAATTGTAATAAATAACATTTTTTTCTCAATTCACTCAATGGCTAAAGAAGTCCATTTAGAGACCAACTCATATCAATTCTAAAGTTAATTATATGGGCAATTTGAAGAACATGGTGGCTTTGAGAGCACCTTAGGATACCTTAGGATGGATGTTAATCATCTTAATCTACATGTGAAGCTTTGTTTCAAGTCATTTTAATCAATATTGCAAAAATTATAAATTTCTCTTTGATGTCAATTTCAAATTAGGCATCTAAAAATATTTTCTAAAATAATACTGATTAATTTTATTTACTTTTTAGATTAATACCTACACAAATACATTTGAACTATCCAATTCCAAATAATGAGATGAAAGCTATGAAGATCTTTATTTTGCAAGCAATAAAGTTAAGAAAAAACATATAAAGTCATTTTTTGAATTCAATGTTAAATTGTATCCAAAGAAAAACAAAAAGATAGCATATGTATTGTTTATTATAACTTTCTTATTTATTAGAACATTCTTCTTATGGACATAGTTCTCAATTTCTTATAAAATTTATTAGAGTTTTTATTTTATTTATTATTTATTTATTTATTTCATGATATAATACCTTCCATTTTATAATAAGAATGAAATGATGGACACATGGGTACCTAAGATTCAAAGCATTGCTTGGCTAATTCCAAAGTGTTCAAGGGACTCCTTATCCCCTAAATGATATCTCGATCGATTGGGGGTTGTTTAGGGGGCTTTTATCAATTTAGTCAAGCAATTACAATTTCAATTTCTTGATCATATGCTTGGAATTTTTCACATAAATGCACACAAGAAATGTCTTGAATGCAACTTAAATCAATGGTAACAAATTTATGTCTAATTAGTCTTTTGGTTCTCAACTTGGCCACATTGGGCAACAAGAAATGTTTTTTGCATTTGAGTTTTTTTTCTTGAATTTTTTCTATAGATTCCCAATTAAATTTCAAAGAAATCCATCAACTTGAAAAGTTGTGAGATACATACATTTTGCTAGAATATTTTGGAAGAAGAACTATGCAAGTTCAAAATTATAGAGAAAGAAAATTTTCAAAGTTCACTAGGAGAAAAATGTGTCTAGCACAACCGGCTACTATGCAACTAGTGTCCTATACAACTATCTTGGGACTGTAATCCTCTCTATTAGCACCAAATCTAACTTCATTGTTTTATGTTGTTGTTTTACACCAATGATACATTGTTTTAGTTGCAAAGAAGTCAATCTATAGTTGCAAAAAACGAATAGAAAACAACTAGAAAAAGATTGCAATTGTAAAATAACCAAAGTTCTTTACTAGTTGCTTTCTAATTGCTTTCTAGTCGTATATTAGTTGTTTCTTAGTCATTTTCTATACTACTAGAAATTTAGCTTTTCTTTTTGATTTGGTTGCATAGATTTGATTCACTTTTCTATTGATTTGGAGAATGATTTGTTGATTTGGAAGAAATCAATAGAAAAGTGAACCAAATGAATGCCACCAAATCAACAAAAAAAAACAAATTTTCTAAGTGTGAAACTAGTCATTTCTTAATTGCTTTTAAGTTGTATACTAATTGTTTCTTAGTTGTTTCTAGTCATTTTCTAGTTGTTTCCTAGTTGCTTCCAAAGTTCATTCCCATTTGTCTTATATTAATTGTTCCATATCAATTGTAAAGACTACCATTAGATTGGACATATAAGACTTGTAAGTTATTGTAGTCTTATGCAACTATTTTTTTTAATTTAATTATGAGATTTCTATGATTTGTAGGTTTCTACAGATTTTCAATTTCTATAATATGTAGATTTCTACAATCTATAGAAATAAAAAAAGATTTAAAATCCAAGAAATTTTTAAAATCTATAAAACTGTAAGGTTTCCTAATTGATAAAATCTATGAAATACCAATATTTAAATTTTTGAAATCTAGGAATAATATAGATTCGGAATTTTGAAATCTAGAAAAAAATAGATTTGAAATACTAAAATCTAGAAGAAAGGTAGATCTGAAATTCAAAAAATGTAGAAAAAAATGCTTTATTTGAAATTCAAAAATGTGGAAAACAGATAATTTTGAAATTTTGAAATCTACAAATCAATGAAAATAATATTCTAAAACAAACAAGTCGCACATGAGATGGTGTCCACAGCAACTACAAGTCTACCAAGAAGTCTCCACATTATCACCAATTGCAAAGTAGGCACAAGTGTCCTATACAACTGAAAACTAGTTGCATAGTGTAGTTGCAAAACCCCTCATTTCTTTCTAGTGGTTTCCAGGTAAATATCTTACAATCCCATATTTTTTTCACTTTGAAATTTTGATGTAGTACACTTGAATGAGTTATCTTGTAGACTTCATATTGGGGATTGCAAAGCACATTCAAGTCTTATATGAAAAGGGCATTTCCTATAGGAATTTAAAAGCTTCTGAAATTCTTCTTCCAAGTAATTTTCATATAGGGGCTAATCCATTTTTCAAGAATGTAAGAGAGATTATTGAAGCTGATTTCGATTGCTCAATTGGGGTATTGGAAACCGGATTTTGGTGAGCACCGGAGATACTGTCAACACTAAGTAATGTGAGCTCTATTACAAATGAGCAATGGAAGAAAGCTGTTGTGTATAGTTCTGGTATGACATGCTTTGAAATAGTGATGGAGCGAATTCCATTTGATGGTAAGCTTGAAAACACCTAAGCCAATTGTCAACTTGTAAATGAGAGTAAAAAAACACAATTGCCAAGTGACTTGGATGATGGAGTAAAGACTTGATCATCAAATGTTATGAACCAAATTCAATCTTGCCACCTACATTTTCTGAGATTGAAGAAATGGTAGAGCCAGTCTCTATTATTCATCATGTACGTTAATTTATATTGATTTTCTAAGAGCATTCATCTTTTGGAATTTATTTTTATTTTTATTAGTAATTATGTTTTATTATAATTGTAGAAATTTTGTTGATTTGTAAAGAGTTTGATTTGATCCTTTTTAAATCAACTTTAATAATTGCCTAATTTGTTTATTGCGTTTGTGATCAATTTTGTTCGAGTATTTCAAAGCAATTGTAATATCTCCAATCTGATTTGTTATTGTGGGCTAGTTTTTTCGTAATGAAAATAAGGAAAATTGTATGATTGCTTCTCTCTTCATGTAGTGTACTAAATTTGAAGTATAAATGTGGCTTACTTTTTTTAAATGGAGCTTATAGGAGGCAATGATTTCTTTCCCTAATTGACTCTTGTATACTTGTATTTTAGATTGTTTGGTATTGTTTATGAGTTGCTTCCACAATACCATTTAGCAACAATTCAAGAGGTTGATGAATACACAATGGCATTAGCAAAAGCAATACCTAAATGGGAGATTGCCAATTTGGCAATATGGCTCTGATAATGGATATTGTTATGGAATGTAAACAAGGTGTTTTACTAAACCATACTTTTAATGGGGTGTTGTTATCAATTTTGAAGTGATTGCATTATCAAATTTTGATATTGATTTGTTCCTCCACTATAGCTTGAAATGTCTATTCTTGAATTATAGCTCATGCATTTGTTTGGCTAACTCTTAAAGAAATAATTGTAGGTTGGAGAAGCAAAGCAATGCACGCAACAAGCTAGCAAGATTACATCATTAGACAAATCTTTTAGATTAAGTAGGAAGATTTAGTTGTATTCAATGTAATAGTAATTAAGGGAACTTTCATTTTGCTAGGAATTCAATTGTATCATGCATTTACATCATATGTTGGCAGCGGAGAAGGTGAAGTAGACTAAGACAACTTATCAGGTGACCTCGTAATTAATGAAGTAGTTGTATAGTGGAATTGATCTAGATCTTTTCTTTAGATATTAGCGGTTTGAAATTTGAAATTAAGATTTGTTTCCGTGCTCACATCTAGCTACACATTTCTACATTGATTGCCATGCACCAAATTTATGTTAATAGAACTTTTATCATCAAATCTTTTAAGAACTTCATTGCATTTGTTGTTGAATTTATCCTCACAATAATCTAATTTGCAACATTGGTATCTTGGAATTTATATCCTTGTGATTGGTTTTGTAAGATATTCGCATGATTGACATTGTTCATGATCATTGCTTCATTAGTTTTTAGTTGAGAAAGTATTCTCAAGAAACTTTTGAAGAATGTAAAATCATTGTCATATTTTGAAAATGTGAACAATCAGAGAAGTTATCACTTTTCAAACACTTGTTTGAATCTAAGTTCTTCTTTTGTATTTGAAGATTTGAAGATAGAATGCGGAGACCAAAGTTAGAATTTATTACCTAATTGTGAGCTCTCAATTTGTCATTTGGAATTCATGGTTTTTTGTTTTATTTTTTTAGATCTGCAGATTAAGTTATAATTATACACCAAAAGCCCCCAAAAGAGTGTAAAATCAAATTAGGTATCTTACTTGCCAATGTAGCATTTGGTCTATAATAGATTTTTATCCATCAAATATTCCTAAATCCCATTTGTAAATAGGTTAGATGTCCAAAAATAGTGGGAGTTGAAAGATTTTTATCCAAAATAGCCTAAAATGATTGAGCATGTGGTTATTCTTGGCTAAATTGGTCAAAGGGAATTTCAGAGAAGTCCGTAAAATGATTCCCCAAGAGAGGTTTCAATTTTCACATTCCAATGTTCCATTGACAAAATAGTAGATACCCCAATTGTTAGCCTGTAGAAGTCACTTTCACAAGATGGGCTAGCGGAAGAATCTATGGCCACCGGATAGTGATCTTGGGTCGAAAACATGTTAGGAAGTCAAAAGCGGAATTCATTCGCCAAGATTTTCTCGTATATGGAAGATTTTCTAACTGCCAAGAAATTAAAGGAGATTGATTTTACCCTCTTTATCAAAATGTGTAAAGTAAAAATATGAGCTTATACATCTCAAAAAGTTTTGGAATTTTTTAAAATGCCCTTTTCGGACGGTCAACCTCCTAAACCAACAATGAAAAATTCATGAAAATTCCACGAGTTGTGGTAAAATCTCACTAAAAATTCAATTAGCCTTTTTTATGCTAATAACGCGTCCCGAAAAGTTTCAAGTTTCAATAGCGGATGGTACTCGAATCACCAACATTCCTCCAAAATATCAACATGGTGAAATTTACTTAGAGTTGATTAGCGTCCCGGGAGCACACAAAATCGGGATGAAGTCAATAAGGAGTCTTTTCTTACTCCTTAGAGCCTTCCAAACAACCCACTAAATAGTCCCCCTTGTCAGAAAAAGCACCCCCCCAGAAGTAGCTTTTTAACCTTTTACTGATCCTAGTTGGCACTAGCTTTAGAGGGGTTTTTGATGCTAGAATAGGGAATTGGAGGATTGAAGGATAAAAATGACCTTTTGAAGCCAATGGCGCAATTTGTTTGTGATTTAGAATTAGTCTCCAAAAGTTAAAATTGTGGACTAGCGTAAAACCCTCAAATAGGTGAAAATCCTAAAAGATAAGGATGGAAATCTAATGTGATAGGATTATCTAGGTTAAATGAAAGGAGGCGGGTGCCTTGGAAGAATATAAAAAGGCACCTATTTCCTTCTCAAACCACCCCTAGTCTTGTTTTGGGTCCGTTGGGTCTAGGTTATGATGGATTTTTTGACATTTTAGCCAAAAAAACTCAAATGGTATTTTGAAAGCACTTTTGGCTCCATTCTTTTTAAAGCTCTTGAAGGTCCTTAGAGGTCCTTCCAAGTTGTTTGTGTCGTATCGAGCCACTTTTGTCAGTTCTTGTGAGTCCAAAGTAGTATGGTGTGTATTTTTAATTATTCTACTAACTCTAAAGTGATCCCCCACCGTACTTTGGCAATGCTGCTTTGGGGGGCCTTTAGTTTTGAACATTGAATGAGCAAACTAACCAAGAGAGTTGATTATCTAGTGGGGTGCATTCTTCCTAACACGTGTGAGTCCATGGTGGGCCTTGTTGCGAATTTCCATAAATTAACCTTCACCTAAAGTGGTCCTCGCTGTCCATGAGTCCTTTCCAGATGGCGAAGCTTTGACTTTGGGTGGTTAGAGTTTTTTGTGCTTGATAAAACACCCATCAGCTGCAAAGCTTTGACTCAGGATTGTTTAGAGTTTTGTATATTTGATAAAAAAAAACGATGTCAAACTTCTGGTAAAAGGATTTTAAATCCTTGACCTAGTTTCCAAATATCCATGTGTGCGTTATTTAATTAGTTTTCAAATAACCTTCCCCCCCCCTCCATGTTTAGTTTTGTCCAAAATGTTTAGGTGGTTAAGATTGGTGGTCCTTCACTGCAAGAGAAACCAAAATTATCAATTAGCAAAGTCAAGCCCCAAAGCCGGATCCCAAAAGTTGGTGAGGTTAGTGACCCACCTCAACTTGGAGATTGTCAATCAAGTTCTTGAGGTTTTCCCTCGACTGCCCTCGCCTTCCATGTGTGCTTGTAGCAATTTGATGTCCTCTTGGCGTTGTTTTATAAAGTTTAAGTTTAATTACAAGCCTTTTTATTTTGACAATCTTTTTCTGCCTAACTTTCTTTTCTTTTTCCTCTTCCTCCTTCTTTACCTTTTATACTATTTCTCCGATTGTCATTGATGGCCCTAGCTAACTTCAAAAATACCTCCACTCTTTCCTAGGCAAATTTAATGAGAATATAGGGATTTCCTTACACATCCAAAAATGCCTAATCTCCCCATTTGAGTGGGCCGTGAGACTCTTGTAATCTCCTTCTTAATCTTGAATTCTTCTTTCCTTTCTATCTGCGTCCTTCTTCCTTCCTAAATGCTCATTCTTTTTCAATTCTCCTTGAAGTAGTATTTGCTATTCCACTCTGTTGTCTTCCCACCTTCTACTCTAATTTGTACTAAATCTACTCTAGTCTAGTTGTAATTGGGTGTGTGTGGATTGATTTGCTTTATCCTCATTTGCTTTGTCTTAATTTACTTCCATTACCAAGTCATAGAATTCTAATGCAACTCATGGCAAATTTTTAGTTCAGGCATGGCCTAGCTCCCACCTTAAGCCCGGCCCTCGCAGCCTCCGGCCTGGCCCTTGCAGCTTGTCTTGTGATTCGGCAAGGCTCCCGCAGCCTCTGAGCTGGCCCTCCACCCTGACCGGATATTGGGGGCCCTAGGGTCCTTGTGGTTGGCTTTGGGGTCCAGCTCGGGGTTTGGACTTTGGGATTTCAGCTTTTGGGCCCCTCCTTTTTTATTTGTCCAAATTAGCCAAATCGAAACTAGGGCCGGGGACTAGAGTAGGGGGAAGAAGAGTTAGGTCAATTTTGAGCCTAGGATTTTGTTGTAGAGGTCTGGAGGTTTCCAAAAAGATAAAATACGTAGAAATTAGAGTCAAAATGAAGAAGTTACAACTTTGCGTAGAGATTGGATGAAAACCACCTAGGATCATCCAAAAGGGATAAAGTAAAAAATTGAAGAAATAAAAAAAATCTAGAATCTAGAAATAAAAATAGAAGTCAGCAATTTGGGAAGGTAAATCAACAGTAATTAACGGATGAAGTTTGAAATGCCGTTTAACAACTAAACTTCATCCGTCAATAATTTTTGATAGGAAAAGTCAATTTAGAAATAAAATAGTAATTTAGGAAGGTCAAAGTAAACTCGTCAAATATAAATGTAAAGCCATCCAAGATTAGTAAAAAATTTGAATGAGAGTTACCTGCTAAGATAATTATGGGTTGACAAAATAAATTAGGATAAACTTTATTGAGTAAAAACTTAGGGATAAAAATAAATTGAAATAACTTAAAAGAGTCCAAAACCAACCTAAACTTGACAATCACTCAAAGTGCCTATAAGAAACAAAGAGATGAAATTTGGAACGAGGATTGGATGAAGTCAAGGAAATTCTAACCATCTAAGACCAAATTAAGTATCTAAATAAAAACCTGCAAATTAGACCACTCGCAAAAATCTTGAGTAAAATTAGAGAGATTTAGCGATGTAGAAGGCTTGTCAGAGTTTGAGGTACCAATTAGTGGTCAAACTTCATCCATACATAACTTTCGCTAGGAATATTAGATTTTGATGAATTTTACATTTTAGAAAATGGCATGAAGCCTTCTACGGCTTAGGATTATAAAATTTAGAATATTGCCACGCATGCTCTAAAACCAATGCGGCCTAATTAGTTAGATTACTCAAATTATCTTTTACAATAGACTAGAACTTTTGAGATCTTTTGCAAGGTGGTTTGAACGTTTAGGTGTTAAAAAAGATCCATTGCTTAGAAGGCACAATAGGCCTGCACTTACGCACCCGCTTAGGATAGGAATTTACATTGAAACCAAGAACCTGGTTGTGTATGTCTATTTACCAAGGATAGATAAATAAATGCCGACACCAATCATCAAGGAGAAATATTGCATTTGTCATCGAATGAAGTCTTCTTCTCTCACATACAAAGAGATGTTGGTCAAGCTATAGTAGAAGTGGACAATTCATCATCCAAATATCATTCATGATGAAATTTCAAATTTGGTCAAATCCACTATCAATAATGTGTGACTTTAAGAAATGTTAAAAGTGTTTGTAAACAATATAAATTAGAGATTGCCAAAGAGCCAATACAATTTACAGTGAATGGAAGTAGGTTTGATTGACGGTTCTAAAAATCCATATTTAACTAATCATGGATACTTCGACAAATTACGGACAAATCCACTTATTTATTGATCCAAAAATAAGCCCAAAAGCAATGTGAAATTTAAAACGCAAAATTTTAAAAGAGAAAAATAAAAAACACACTTGCATAATTTCAAACCCAATAATAGAGACAAAGTATCGCCCACCTACCAATATAATTGCAAGCATTAACTTCAAAATAATCCATATCCATGAAAAATTTGCGGAACAAAATGTAATGTACAACAATCTAATAGAAATAATAAATTGGAAGTTGATATTAAGTGGCTTAGACAACATCGACAAATCAGTGAAAGCTGAATATTTATAAAGAATAAAATGATTGAATACAAGTGACTACTCAAAAAATCAACATTGCATTTTGTGGATGTAATACAATTGTTTTTTCCTTATTTATAGATGGAATGTACCGTGGTATACCAATCAAAATGGCGTTTTTGAATTCCCCATGAAATAAATTTCAATGCTGCCAATCTTGATAGTCTCCCGAGAGCTGAAAAACTGATATTTTAATAAGAAATTTTTGTCACAACATCATTTTTATGTTAATAATATGAGTATCAATTTTCAAAGCCAAAAAATTCACCAAAAAAAGATATTAAAAATCTACCAATATGTGTAGCTGTAAAAAAACTTTCATTACTGCCAACTTTGACAGCCTCCTAAGGATTGAAATTTTTTTGATTTCCATGAATTTTTTGGAAGAGATCATTTCTATGAAAATAATATGTGTGGTAAATTTCAAGTACAAAACATTTATACAAAATAAGATATTTGAAATTTACCAACATGTGTAGTTGTGAAAAATAATTTAAGGCCATATTCGTTAAAATGAGAGAAACTGGTTGAATTGAGACCTTAAGGCTCTTCGTTTCAAAGATAAGTTGTTGAAGGCAAAAATAAATATAGGCACACTGGAACAATACAATAAATAGATTACACATGCAGTGGACAAAGCAAGGTGGAAGCATTTTACATTATGTAATTATAGCATGATTTGTAAGCCAATGATGACCAAATATTCCATAATGATTAAGCCAAAAAGAATGGTGCATTATAAAAGTGGGTCACTTTACATTGAAGGACATTAACTTCCTTAAAAAACCCATGTACCTATGAATGAAATTTATCTCATGTGCCTATATGAATACTTTGACTATAGAAGATGAAATGTAGTTTATTCTAAACGACCGAGTGTAAAATTGTAGAGGAAAATATACACACACGGGGCACTCTACCTTCCCAAAAGGTGGTCGTTTTATGTACGGCAATGACTATTCTATTAATAGTAATGATTGTTTTGCAAAGGCAATTCCTCTGTGAATGAGAACCACTACACTAACCATCGTTCTTAGTGGAAGAACTGGTCCTCGAGGCCTCCTTCGCCTCTTTCTCTGCCTCCAACACTTTCAGTTTGGCATATCCTCTTAGAATATCCTCGCGCCGAGTTGGCTTAACGTGCTCAGATGTGTTTCGGAAGGAGCTGAATCCCCCGAGCTTCAGTACGTCCTTCACTTCTCTCCGTCGCTTGCGTTCGATCCGAGATTAAATTTCTTCACTGGAAAGAGTTGCAGAAGTTCGAGGAGGCGGTTTTGGTAGCGATCTATGGACAATGTTTACATGTGGATCTACAAATCCAGCCGAACGCGAGACGTTCAAACGCAGATGCTTCACAAGGACTGGTTTGTGTAGAATAGATACAGTGTAAGGCAACGGACTGCCTCCGCTAGGTTTAGGGGACTGGAAGTCGACGATGCCTAGTCGTTGCGGACTCCGAACCTCAGTCCAATCATCGGCTAGAGGCTTCCTTTTCCGATCCCCACTGCTCGAATCTGCTTCTGGGTAGCTCTTCAGGAGCGAGTCACCTCCTACCTTGGGCAGTTTCAAGACTCCAACATCGAGGTGGACAAGTGATTTGTCACCCTCGTATAGTTTTCGGTGCGGGTGACTCGTGGTTCGAGGAGTGGGCGACTGCGAACGGAGTCGACTTGGTGCCGAGTCTTTCCACTTCATCGGCGATGGCGAGCAAATCGGGGTCCTGGGCGGTCCCCGACTTGGCGGGCTGTCCACGGCACCTTCTTCTACATTTCCCTTCGAGAAGTCTATGGCCGCGGAGGCAGCATCCGTTGCAGAGCCAAAGACAGCAGGCTTCGAATACGATGAGGCCAAGAAGCTTCCCCCTTCTGAGCCGGACCTCCTCGAGAGCGACGCTTCCGATCCGGACAAGAGGCTCCTTGTCATAGGCTGTTGGTAATGGAACGAGTGCTGAAGGGGCCCTCCAAACTGAATCCATAGAGGTATCGTAACAGGTCCACACATTTATCTTCGGCCCAAAGATAATAGAAGACATGATCGCAACACAAGACAAATAACAGCAGTGCAAGAAGACGAAATAAAACACCACAGACAGTAGGACTACATAATGAAATGAAATATGAAAACTTTAATTATACATAAGAATGAAATATTACAAAAAATACCAATTCACACAATGTACAGTGCCTACTAGAGTCTAGGTTGACATGGCGAAGGTCCTTTCCTCGACATTCTTCTCGGCCTCGGGCTCTATCACTAAATTCATCCCCGGTAGGACATAACGCGATCCTAAATACGCGGCGGATTCCTTCAACCCACTCAAGAGAAGGTCAACTCTGTACGAGGTTTCCGTCGTGGGGCTCTCCCCAATCCGGTGCGAGTCTACATACTCCCGCAAGCGCCCCGTTGGACAGTCCTCGTGGAGTTGCGTTAGCCATGGCATGAGCACTCCCATCAGTGCTTGGTCTTTCCGCACGTAATGATTCCAGCTCTCTAGAAATATGGCGTTTCCGTTCTCATTGAGGACACTCTTTAAGGGGGAGTCGTCAATTAGAATGGTGTTCTCTTTATTAAAAGCCGTTGGATCACCGGGATCTACGAACAAGTGATCATCGAGCACTTTGAGGAACAACGGCTTGAAGGGACTCCAAGCGTCCTTAAGGAACTTCTTTTTCGAGGTCTCTACCATCCTGCACTTGTCCTGTCCTAGGATGTCGAAGGGAGATTTAGAACAGTTTTGGAACAGAAATCCCGCGATGGGCTCCACGCTCTTCTTCAACATGGAGCTCCAAACTACGACTCGACTAGCGATGCTGGAGACCTCATCTAGGAATTCCCTCAAGCCCGAACGAATGAAGACGGCCTTGGTGCCCACCATGGTGGGGTGCCTGTCGCTAAACTGATTATCGTGGACTTCGTATTTTATTTTGCCCGTATACTGCGACTTATTTATGCACTCGCATAGCACGCCGTTCAGGTCGAACACAATGTTCAACCACTTCTGTGGCGGCTTAACCACTACTGAGGACACTCTCCGCGGCACTCTCTCCGCGCGCCCCCCTTGTTCTACCTGATGTATGCATAACACAAGAGAGATGAGGTTACCTGTTGAAACGCAGAATCATGAGAGCCATATAACGGCGACAAGCAGAGATTTCCACTAAGCGATTGCAGAACCCCTCCGTTAAGAGATTGTTTGAGAGCTTTCGGACGGAGCACACTTTTCATTCTTTTGGGCTGGTCACAAGCATGGACAAAGTCAATTCATTAGACACGATTTAGTTGAAAATGTGTCATTCATATTTATTTCGAAATAATATATGATACAAGCGTTTTTAGCGTTCGCTGATCACTAGCGGATTTCGCACAAGTGCCAACTACCCTCTGTTCCTATCTGTACACTATGCTACTACAAGATGTCACAAGTGGGCAGTTCGTAGACGGCCACAATCACTGACTGTTCACTCCCCCCTGAAAGGGAGAATGAACGGACATAAGTGCCTACGACTTTGTGAATGACAATTAGATGGAATGCCCACAAAACATCCATCACAAGGCAGTTCACATACTCATGAATAATCGTAAAGGTCTGAAGATGGAGAAGGCTGTACCTGATCCGTCTCCATGTCCTCGCCCTCATTAAGATACACCCCGTAATCGAGAGTCTCGTTGTCGTCGTCGTCGCCAGGGTTCTCCATTTCCCATGCTCCTCGTGGAAGTGCCGGCGTCTCAGAAGGGGCACTGGGTTCGACAGGGACATTTTCTTCCTGCGTCTCTGGGATCAATGGTTGTTGGAACTCCAAGGTAGGAGACTGCCTTGAGATATCCTCGCCTCGAGGATAAACTTCAACAACAGGGGATCCTTCTGGAGCCGTTTCGGGGTGCGACATCTCAAGCGCAGTAGCAGGCTCAATCACTAGGGGCAGGACGGATGTTACAATCGCTTCTAAAGGAATGCTAGTTTCTGCGTCTTGCGTCTGGAGGACTTGGGGCTCATTCGCACATTGGGCAGGAAGAGGAAGAGGAACAGGATTATCTTCGTGTCGAAGACAATCCTCGGAGGTGTCCTTCCTGGATTGCTCGACGGAGGCCTGGGAAGACTCGCCCACAACATGGACATCACTGCCTCCCTGCTGAGACAATGACTGGCCCTGCGATTGGGCTGCGAGCTTATGCCTGAGCTCTTCAATTTCTTTTGCCTGCTCCTCCCGTTCTCTTGCGAGCCTCCTGTTCTCTTCTTCCTGCTCCATACGTTCTCTCTCCAGCCTTTTATTGTCCTCCTCCACCTTCTTCACCCGTTCTCTCTCAATCCTCTCTTCCTCCGCCTTCTTAATTTTATTCAAGTCCCACTGTGCCCAGAACTCCCTGTTTTCCTTCTTCACGGGCCCCAGCGCCAAGGAGACACTTCCGCCAGCTTCAGTCTCAGTGGCCGACTTCTCGGGGTCCGTCTCGGTCCCAGTCTTCTCCCCCGAAGCCTCCGCGGAGTTGTCCCCCCCGGATGGTCCAGCCTGATCCACTTCCGGCCCACCATAGTCGAAAGTCTCCATGTCGGAGTAGGTATCCATGTCGTCGTCCTCTAAATTGATGACTTCATATTCTGGCTCTTTCCCCTTATCCTTCTTCCTTGCCTCCGCATCAGGCTCGTGAAGTTCCACGGTTACGTCCTCCGGCTCCCGGTTTTGCATTTGGAAGCTCTCCGCCCTGACTTCCATTTCCCCGACCCCGAGAATATCATCGTTTGTTCCGAACTCGTTAATACCGAGTTCTTTAGTTCCTTGCTATCCAACGTCTTCCCGATTGGCCTCTTCCCTCGCTTCTTCATGTACTTCCTCACGCTCTGTGCCTTCTCTTGAAGGCGTGGAGTCAGAATTCATTTCAGGGGTCCCAAGAAGTCGTGGCCGCACATAATTTGCGAGGTACGGCGGGTTGTCGTGAAGAAAGTCGTTTATGTCCGTCCTCTCGCCATGAAACGCAACCACCTTGCGGTAGGATTCTGTTTCCTATCTCCCTTGGATTGCGTAGCAAGTGAGGCCATACAACTACCACGCAAATGTAAGGAGTTAGAAAATTATGCTCATTTGACGAACACCAAGTTAAAGAAGACATTATCATCGACACGAAGATAAGGGACTAGCGACAGTCGGCCCACTATCTCTAATGATGTAACGCAGTGTATTCTATACAATCCCACTAATTTCAGTCAGGTAGTTTATCTTCGAGTCGAGAATAAACAAGGGAACCACTGCGTATAATCTGCAGATGACTTCACTGCATTGTTTATCTTCGACTCGAAGATAAGGTGGGCGATCTCTCGAAGAGTTCTACCTTTGCCGCGATCATGAACTTGGACCCCGTGTAAATGCCCAAGACATTCTCCCCTCGCACTACGAAACTCTGAAGTATGTCTATGTAGAACTCCATCCTGAGTTTGCTCTTGTGCATCCTCAGCTTGGCCTCCATGTGCTTTGCAAAATCCCGGTAGTACGAATTGTCCGACGTTGCGTACTCCCTCCTCATGCTGTCCACACCTTTAGGTGCACCGTCGTCTCCCCTCTTGAAGAGGAAGAGGAGGGTAAACGGAGGCACTATCTGACGATTGCTCAGGCCGTCCAGACGCTCGGCCTTGCATGGAACGTACGTCGAACGTTTCATGGCGAAGGATTTCATTTTCTCCCTTGCGAAGGAAATGGCCGCCTCTTCGTTGAAGTCATTCCCAAGTACCCACATCCACACGTCCGGAGTGCCCATGCTCGGCCTGAGGTGATCATGCAGGAAGTTGAGGAGAGTTGGAACCGGTGCGGGGTCCCCAGATCCGGGAGCAGGCCTCGGGACCTGGCGAAAGTCTATTACCGCAAGGGGAAGCGCTCCTCTGCGGATTACCCAGGTCGAGCTCGTGCAGAATCCCTGAGGGTAGAATACGTGTCCCCGAATGAAGACCTGTCCGTCTGGCTTCTCCACGCGCTTCTTGAGCTTCACGAAGCGCTCGAACATGGGGAAGACTGTAGGAAATGGCTTCTCTTTGTAGTCTTTTGCCCTCTTCAGCTTCCCCTGATTTGTGAGCCGTCTTGTGAAGAAGCCGTTCGGTGGGGCGTTGAGAAGGAAATCCCACGACGCGAAGGTGAAGAGGTTCTTGCGCTTCCAAGCCCTCCAAACATTGTCGATGACATTGTCGTGCTTGTCCTTGCACTTCAAGTTCTTGTCGCTGACCATGAGCTCATCTAGGATGACCTTCTTGCGCTTCCTGCGCTCCACCCAGTCTTGCCTGCTTGAACAGTCCACCTTCAAGTGAGGAACCTTGTGGACGGTAAGTTTCGGCCACGACAACTCTCGCCCGGGTGTGCGCCCAAGTAAATGAACGACGTATTCCTTGAGGTCTTTATCTGTGAAATGCCCCAGGTGCTTGAAGAACTCCCGCTTCAGGGTGAAGCTCCTCGGCTTGAATATATCGGACTTCTTGTGCGGTTCCATCGTGACAGGATCAAGGAGCTCTCCGGCCATATGACTCGTGATGAACTCGTCCCACATATGGTACACGCCGTCCGCCAAGGTTATTATTTGGACTTCGTTGTTGACGTCCGAGGATTTCTTCACCTGACTGCCGTCCTTTTCTGGGTTGATGCTCTGGAAGCGGATTATGACAGCATCGATGAATTTCTGCATCCACCGGCAATTGTACTCAACATCGTTAGAAAGGGCATATTGATGCAATGTTACGTTTATCTTCGAGCCGAGGATAATGAGGTGGGGTTCATCATCAGGGTAATCGATCCTGGCATTGAAGACACAGCATTCTAGGCAATAACTACGAGCAAATGAGATGTAAACAAATTATCCTCGATCCGAGGATGATCATGTGGTCACAGTCTCACCTTGTACACATCTTCGGCAAATTCAGCCCTGTTATTACGGATCGCAGCCTCGCCCATAACATATGATGGCCTCCTGTATGATATCCAGATTTCTCTGCACGCTGAGATCTGGTTTCCCCATGTCGGCTGGCTGTGGACGATGTGGTTTGCTGCGTTGTGCCACCGTGATATCTCGGTCAGCTGGGCTGGATCTTTGCTCTAGACGATTCTCGCACTCCACGTCTGCAACTCGACCTTTCTTGACTGTACTACGCCTCCATCTTGCAGCATTTTGGCGGCAGTGATGCTGTGCTGGCCGTTGATGATGAAAAAGTTCCCAGCTTTGATGGCATTCCAGTCTTTAGGTCGCTCCTTCAGGAGTTTCTTGGTTTCGTCCATGGGTGTCAAGCATATCGTCTGCCGCTCCCTCATGTCGGGCATGGCTATCAGCTCTTTCCGCTTGTCATCCACCACCGTTGCCTCCAGCTTCCTGATGACGTACTTCGGACGGGGCAGGAAGCACTGCTTGATATTGACTTGGAATACTTGCTCGTCGAACAGGAAGCATTTGGCGTGTTTCTCCTTGAAGTTCTTCTGATACTTCGCCGCGATTTCGTAGTCAGGGATTTTTACAAGCTCTCCCTTTGGTGTGGGTGCAACGTTGGTGAGAGCAGATCCGAAACTCCCTGCAGCTGTGGGTCGCTGTTCTGCTGCTTTCTTCCGACGCTTGCCGCTTGTTTCCCCTGCTTCAGGTTCCGCGGACTTCCTCTTCTGAGGTTCAGATCTCGCGCTTCCTCTCCCGCTGCCTCTGCTTGCGCCTTGACTGGTCCCTCTACTTCCTCCCTAGCTGCCACCACGGGTTCCTCCTCGACCGCCGCGCTGGCTCCCCGACCTTCCACGCGCGCCTGACCCCGATAAGGGTTCAATCGTTCCCGGCCGAATACGGGACCATCGTTGTGCCTGCTTCAGAAGCTCTCGGAAAATTAAGTTCAGGGTCCGAGACGTTATGACGGCGTCATGTTTCCCCCACGGACCAAACGCCGTGCATATGTCTTGCGCTATGTCTTCCTTACTGATGGCGTTCAGTTCGAGTAGAAGGGCTTCCATGTCGAACTGACCACACTCGTCCTCCTCGTGCATGACGATCGAGTGAGTGTGTTTAATTTCTTCACCATTATCGTGGAGCGCGTGCAGTGTGAGAACAGTATACTTTGTTTGGTGGTTTTCGATTAGGGTGATCTTCTCATTGAGGTTCCAGTTCAAGAACTGCTCGGTTCCCTTCACGCGGTGCCGCAGGTATATGTACTCTTTGGATGGATTCACAGCAAACGTCCAGGCTTCCACCACCGGCTTGAATTGCCATAGCTTTCCGTAGATTCCTTTGTAGTGGACGATGAACGGTTCGTCCTTGATCCATTTGTTGAACGGCTCCAGGAATGGAAGTGTTGACGAGTAGTTGTAGTCTGAACCGTCTGCCATTATGCTTCTTTCCTGCAGCGGGTCATGTGGATCATTAGTCTTTGTACATTGATGTCTATCTTCGACTCGAGGATAATGGATAGGGGATCTGCATTCTAAGTTGGTTAAGAGTGTATGTGTATGACGATTGTTTTTACTGACGCGGTCGTTTTTGGGGTCATCTATGTTATCTTCGCATCGAAGATGGTTTGGATTCTTAGATTTATATGGTTTTAGTTGTTTAGGATTCTTGATGCCCCAGCCGTGGCGGTTGCGATTCATGTTATTCTGGTTGCTGGGTTCTTTTTTATTGGGATTTGTTTGAGTGTTGTTTAATGTTTTTTTCTGATCATTTATTTGATCTCTTGTATTTGGACTGTTGCTCCACGCAAGGAGACAGAACTTGAGGTTTATCCTCGGGTCGAAGATAACCCAGAGGTTATGTCCCTTGCATTTCCATCATATACTCGCCCACCAGCTCCATTTATCCTCGGGTCGAAGATAAATGGAGCTGTTGGGTGAGCGCATGGTGGAAATGCAAGGGACATAACCTCTGGGTTATCTTCGACCCGAGGATAAACCTCAAGTTCTGTCTCCTTGCGTGGTGGCAATGCGCTCACCCAGTAGCTTCATTTGTCCTCGGCTCGAAGATAAATGGAGCTGTTGGGCGAGCACATTGCCACCACGCAAGGAGACAGAACTTGAGGTTTATCCTCGGGTCGAAGATAAATCTCAGGTTATGTCCCTTGCATTTCCACCATGCGCTCACCCAACAGCTCCATTTATCTTCGACCCGAGGATAAATGGAGCTGTTGGGCGAGCACATTGCCACCACGCAAGGAGACAGAACTTGAGGTTTATCCTCGGGTCGAAGATAAATCTCAGGTTATGTCCCTTGCATTTCCACCATGCGCTCACCCAACAGCTCCATTTATCTTCGACCCGAGGATAAATGGAGCTGGTAGGCGAGCATATGGTGGAAATGCAAGGGACATAACCTGAGATTTATCTTCGACCCGAGGATAAACCTGAAGGCTAGGCGAGCACATTGCTAAACAATTCTACCCTAAACCCTAATGTCGACCTTCAGCACGTGGACAGAGAGTGTGAACTTTCACACATTTTGTGAATTCCAGAATTTTGGGGCGGAAAAGCAATGCAATTTCAATAGAATTACTAATCTGGTATGACAAGTAGGTGCACTGTGGCTGAAGCTTCCGAATCCAAATTGTGAAAATCTACACAACAAACAGACATTGGTGACTGTGAATGCTTCCTACAAGTTAAATACACTGAATGTAGCATCATGTGAATGGAAACTAGCCCAGCTAGAAAATCAGAAAAGGCTAGCACTAAAAACATGAATCACAACAAATTACTATCACAAATTGAAGAGATTCCATTGTGTCCTAAACCCCAAATCCAAAATCCAGCAGGTGCACCCCTACTGGGAAGCCAAACCTTGAACCCTACATACTTAAAAAACAGTCTAAAGGTACACCTAAACCGCACACCAAAACAGCTCCCAAAAATTAACACAACCAGCAATCGTCTCCAAGGCAACAGAAAGCCAACTTACACAAACATGGAGGTACTAGAAGCAACGAATCACATTACGCACAACAATCATCACAGGGACTGCGGATTGCGATTACTATACAACATTAGGTCAAAACCAATGCAGGAGACACAATGCAGGAAAAGCAGAAAACAAGGTTTCCCGCAACTCAGCAATTCAGCAATGCAAGTTGAAAGCAAACTTCAACGAAAGTTCAAGTGTTTCAAGCCAAGCTTGTAAAATTTTGAACATCGAACTTCACGATGAGCTTCAAATTAAAATTACACGACGAAGTTGCGGAAAAGCTTACAGTAGTATACGTAGGAGCAAGCTGAATAGGAAGTGGTGAGGATGCTCCACCGCAGCAAACTGCTCTCCCGCGACAAACTGCCGGCCTGTGAGGCCAAAAAATCAAAAACGACTTTGAAGAAGAACACTGATGCTCCACCGCAGCAAACTGCTCTCCCGCGACAAACTGCCGGCCTGTGAGGCCACAGAATCAACAACGACGAACACTGATGCTCTACCGCGACCCACAAATCAAGAACAAGAATATCGTTGCTCCTCCGCAAGAAGAACAGAACAACTGAAGAGAAGAGAAGGTGGGAATGAGACAAAGAAAACGCGCTTCTCGGGGAAGCAACAGCGACAACAACAACAAAATCTTCAGCGCTCTCCTGGAAACGAAGGAGAAAAATGACGAATGCTGCTTCTCCAGCTGCGAGATGACTTCCCAAGCCTGCGCTGAGCCGCCAGTCCTGGTTTGGTAAGCCCCCAACCCTATGGTTTGGTTCCTACTCTGCATTGTGTTTTTCTTTGTTTGTTTGTTTGTTTGTTTTCTTTGTTTGTTTTTTTATTTTCTTTGTTTGTTTGTTTATTTTGTGAGAAATATTGTAGTTTGTATGTCCTTTGTTTTGGTTCTCATTGAGCTCTTCGTTTACCTTTTTTGAAGACTAATGTACGAACATTATTCCATAGCAATTAATCTCTAAAAGACCAAGGAAGTGTCAAAATTTACAAAATTGTAAAGATCTATTTTAGAATGCTACTTACAATATTATTTTGACCCCTAAAGGACCAAACGTTGTTTTCTGGCAATATAGGAGATTCGAGTAGCTTATTGCAAACAAAATTATTTTTATCATTTGAAAATTTCAAACAATATGTGCCTAAGGAGTACCTTCATAGGCCAACGATTTTCAAAACTTCTGACTAATATATGGTTAAAAAGTTATTAGATGATATATCATTTTCTATGGTTGGAAGGCAACTTTTTTTTTTCTTTTAAATCTCTTCTAAAGAAAATAAATATTTGAAATTGCTTTTGTATTAGATGCAAAAAGTAGAAGCACAGGATGTATATTGGTTTTTTTTAATCATTATTTACAATCGTTCGGATGGATTAACATTGTTCATTTCCATAATTAAATTATTGACAATTGAATGTTTTTAAATATTTTCTATTTCTTCCTACAATCTATTTTTACCCTAAACGTTATATAATTGAAAATGATTTGAATTTTTTCAAGAATACGTCCTATACTTGCTTTCAAGAATAAATCCAAGGAGTACCTACCACAATGAACATTGTTTCATTTAAATGTTTCATTAGAAAGTGCAGCTGTCTCATTTTCCATAAGGCCAAAAACCGGATTTCTGTCAGTTTATATGAAAATGTCTAACTTGCAATCTAAAAGGTGGAAAATTTAAATCTTTTCTACATCTTTTTAAACAAGCTTACTCAAAGATCCAAAGGTTACCTTTTTTCAAAAGTGTTTTTGCTTTAAAATGTACTTGTACTAAAAATGGTAGATTTTGAGCATTTCTGATGAAAATTAATCATGAGCTCCAACCTTTAGGGGTGAAAAATGACTGAAACAAAACTTATAAACAAAGATCACATCCATACTTATGGTTTGGTCAGCAAATACATGATTGAATTAATCAATATTTTTCTATAAAATAGACAACCAAAAAATAAAATTAATTCTCAAATTCATACTAGATAGAATATTTTTGATTTTTTACAAGATTGTTTTTCCCAATATCTTTTGAACTACAGAATATTTGCAAAGCAAATTTTTGTAATCCATATCGAAAAAGTGTTAAAGAATTATAATAAGAATCTCAAAACATTATTGATGAATGAAAAAATTGCAGTTTTTTGAGCTTGGGTTGTGGTTGTGTTAATTAATTGTTAAATATTTGCATTCATGGTCCTTTCGGGGTCAAACTGAGAGTGAAAATGTTATAGAATTCCAATGGGAATTTTTTATGAATTTCAAAATACAAAAAAAGGACTAAACTTGGTTGTTTATTAAAAAATAACCTAAAACGTGTCTAGCACATATTTGCGCTTCGCACATATTGGTGCACCGTGTTTATTTAATTTCTAATGAAAAAACTTGCACTATAGTAAGGCACTCATTGCATCAAAATATACAAAATATTGTAATTAGATCTATATATTTACAATTTTATTAGATTCCCAGCACAAATTGTAGGCGCTTGTCAATTACAAATGTTCATTTCATTTGCTACTTCTAATTATTTATTGGAACTGTAAAATCTATCAAAAAAAAGTGTAATTACACGAAATTGGAAAATTATTATAATTTCTACCTTTGCCATGAGTGTAGTCGTGGAATTGAAAAATGCCAATTACAAGGGTTGTAACGTTGTAATAATCAATTTGCACCTAGTATTTTAGTAATTTTTCAAAAATAATAAATATTAAGTTTCATGATAGAGGTTTTGGTTTATTTGAAATGAGAGATGTCTGATTTTATTTTACAGTACAGATTCCTTAACTATCCTCAAACAAAAAGCGTCATGAATGTCATCAATCTCATTAATGAAATTTAAAATGATTTTAAGGTTTCCACACTTTATAAATGAAATTCACTTATATTGTAGAACTTCGACTAGCTTGTCCTTTCTAGAATGAAATTCAGAAGATAAATATTTGCATTTTTGTCCTGCCGTACACTTGGATGAAATTGGTTACAAATTAATTCAAAATACCATTATATATGGCATGTAATGCAGTTTCCAATATTTAGAATATGCCATAATTGACATTTCTACTAACTTTCTACAAATTGAACGCCCTCAAAACTTTTGCAATAAACTTTCTAATCATGAATTAAATAAAATCTTATGAAGTATATAAAAATGTAAAAATATGAAACTATAGATTTTAAAATAATTTCAAATTTATGTTTATGGAAAAACGATTTACTCATAACTGGAGAATGATCCAAAATAACTAATTTATAAAGAAATATGTAGTTCTTGAACTAAAAGAAAGCCAACTCCAAGGATGGAAATTTAAAAAAGAACAATCTACAATCAATTTTTTTATTTTTTTTGGACATATTAAAAATTAAGGTCAATGGAAAACATTAAAAAAATATTCTCTAGTGAATTTTCTCATGAGTTTCATCTTAATATTAGTAAAAATGGAATGATTTAGAAATTTTTACTTTTATGTATTAGATGGATGAACTCAATTCAGTATTTTAATTTCATTTCTTGGATTATTAGGGTACTCAATCTCTTTGGATTCTACTTGAAATCATTTCTAAATTGTTGATATTTTGGTACTTCATAAAATGCTTTATTGCATATATTATTAAGTTAGAGCTTTGTAATGATCAATGATCATACCAATGTATAGAATAGTCATTAATTTACAGACTTTACCTTTTATTTTACAAACTTCTCTTTTAGTAAGATATATAATAATTGAAACTAGAATTGGATGAAATTTCTCACATTTATTAGGAATTAAATCATTTTTTGTTAAAGCTGTTGTTTAGGGTTCAATGAAAACTCTTACCCAGAACTTAGAATTGTATCTTTATCCATTGAAGTCTGTGAGTTTTGTTTTGTTTTAAAATTTCTTCTAAGCATTTTCAACAGTTATTTAAATTTATAAAACATTTGAGATAAAATTCCAAAAACTATTGTGCATGGTTTATCTTTAATTTGTTTTACTGTAGTTTGTTATCTTTATATTGTAGTGTGCATGAATAATAATAATTGAGTAGGTAAAATAAGAACTTGTTTTAGCTTGGACCCAATGAGAAACAAAAGTTCTAAAAACATATTATTGAAGACCTAGAGTTTGCATAGCATCAAGATTCTCAAATAAACATTTGCATTTATATATTTCTATATTGTAAGATTCTTATTATTATTTTACATAGGATCTTTTAGTACCAAGAAAGCACTCCTAAAATTTTTTGGCTCCTAAACTTTGTATTTTGAAGGTCAACGTAAAAAAACTAGTTCTATATCAATGATGCCAACGCTTATTTTGAGGCTCTCATATTTTTTCAATAAATTGAACCAGCAGCCAACATTTTGATAAGTTGAATTACATTTCTCTAAAGTGTAACCATAGTACTTCTAAGGGGATATGTTAGAAATCACATAGGCAAAATAAAAGGACAATATCATTTAAGAATTGAAAGATTATAATGCTTGATCATGCGTGTGATCAAACTATAAAAAAATTTTAGCTCTCTTTTTGCTTGCCAAATGAAAAATAATTTAAACCAATAAAATATGAGTTTCAATTTATAACATCCCCAGTGAATTTATAACATTCCTAAATCTACTATTATTACAATTGCTCTATATTAATTTTTAGTGTGATTGTCTCTACAAAATCTCTTGTATGTGAGATTCAATTCCAAGAGCCTTTGAGAATATGAAAATTCAAGAAAAAAATGGGCACCTTCGTACAAGATTTTAAAAAGAAATATTGGAACCTTGCACCTTGCAAGATCTCGAAGATGTCAATATGATTTTATAGAACGAGTTAGCGAATATACAAAAGAACAACCCAAAAGCAATAGTCAACAAAATTAGAATGAATTCTTTCTTCTAGTGTAATCTGGAATTGTAGAATACCACACCTAATACCTTGAACCCTAAACCCTTCAAATCCTAAACCCTAGACCCTATAAGTTGATTCCCCCCACAAAAGAACAATCCAAAAGCAATAGTCAACTAAGTTAGAATCTATTTCTTCTAGTAAAATCAGGAATTGTAGAATACCACACCTAATACCTTGAACCCTGAACCCTAAACCCTAAACCCTAAATCCCTTCAAACCCTAAATCCTAGACCCTACAAGTTGATTCCCCCCACTATATAATATATTGAATTAAAAAAATAGCATTCTATGTACATTAGTGGCATGATGACAAATTCGTGCTGCCACTTGTCACAAACACAAACTGCAATCCAATGTTAGAAAAGAAAAAAGTTAACGAAAATGGTCGAAGGCAGGTGGGACGAACAACTCATGAATTGGACAAATGTCAAATCAGAGAAGAAGCCAAATCGCCAATAAATGAAGCTGACAGTGTGTTCAAGAATTTGGCAGCCGGAATTGTTGTAAAGTGATATTCCCCCTATTTATCTCCCCGATTTGTGTAAAGCAAATTCCACCTTGTCTACAGAAAAGCGGCGGAATGGACGGTGCTCTAATATTAAAGAAAAAGCACATTGTCAACGTCGCCGCTTACCTTTTTATGGAGGTTTCCAATGTCAGCGCACTCCAAAACTGAGGAGGTTCTTCCCCTCGATGAGCGAAAAGTGTTCAACGGTTCGAAATCCAGATATTCCCACCGTTATTTTCCCGCCATGCCAACACCGTCTCTCTCTCTCCGCAAGCCCCACATTTCCTCACTGCAGTCCTCCTTCATTCTCTTCTTCCATCACCATTGCAAGCATCGCTCCGGTGCATACTTTCAGTTTGTACTTCACGATTTTAGTTATTCTGTGCGAAAGCACTATCATCAGCGGTCCTCAGTTTCGCACTCATTCGCATAAGGTCATTGTTTTGCTTGTTGTTCATTTTCCTCTGTTTCATGCCGAGTACTTGCGACCGAAAGTACTCTGATTTCATAGGACAGTACTTGCATTCAGCCATTCCACGTCCCTGGTTTCGATCAGATTGTCTTCAGGGCTGATTTTTGAGAGGGTGAAATTCTCGATTGCAATGCTTGTTTCTAAACAGATATCAGCTTACCGAAATGTACGCCGTAAATACCGGAAGCGGAGATTGTCTTCACTCTCAAAGTCATGAAGAAGGGATTGTCTTCGATTCGAGGATAATGATAGACTGAAACGGTGA
The DNA here is from genome assembly GCA_963969595.1 of Neckera pumila. Lineage (NCBI taxonomy): Eukaryota > Viridiplantae > Streptophyta > Bryopsida > Hypnales > Neckeraceae > Neckera > Neckera pumila. Next base: position 16,191,140 of record OZ018417.1, on the reverse strand, counting down.
AATTATTATCTTCGACTCGAAGATAATCTGGACTCGCTGAATCGAATTAATGCTTTAGGTATCAAAAGTGTATGTATTTCGTGATCTGGCAGAGATTATCCTCGGCGCGAGGATAGTAACGTCAGACTTGCAATGTAGTTTATCTTCGACTCGAAGATAAACATATCTCGACTACTATTTTGGGGATTCTTTGATGACGTTCCTCCTAGCATTATAGAAATGTCAAATTATCTTCGAGTCGAGGATACAATAAATAGGAACACACCATCTGACTTGTTTGTCAGTGACGACTCCTTCAATTCTCTGAATTATCTTCGAGCGAACGATAATGAATTCCAGACTGTATGATGTCCTTCCACAGGAGTATCTTCGAGTCGAAGATACTCTCGTCATTCCATTGTTTTTATTTTGAATCCAGGATGGATACTCTCGACTGTAGATTATACTTTAACTTTGAGTCTATGACAAAATAGCCGGACCGGAGAGATTCGTTCAATTAGTTTATTTTTTGAGTCTCATACAATATGTTCAGAATAGAATGGATTATCTTCGAGTCGAAGATAAATTAGTTAGGATGGAGGGTGACGTTCCACTAGATTATGTTTATGTCAATGATAGGATTTTTTGACTGTAATGACTCATTTGATTGGATTATTGTCAAGTGTACGATCAATTTGTCAGACCGGCAGAAATCATTTCAATGGATTTTCTTTGAGTCGAAGATAAACTTGTGAACTGAATCCTTGCATCTCATGGACAGTGTTCATTATAATTTTAATAGCTTACTAATAGTTTGATGCCATGTACAGAATGGACAATATTTCCGCGAATGAGTTTGCGGACCCAGTGCCAACCTTGCCGCCGAGTGTCGCACCATGCGAGGGCATCCCTCGTGCTTTGTGGTATACCAAGGCCGTGACACTCACAAATGAAGCTGGAATGGAAGTGGCAAAAGGAATTTGCCACAGCGTCGATGCAGGCCTCGTCATTGATATGGATGGGAAACCGCTTGGAGATGACCGGGTCGCAATTCAAATTGCAGAATCCCTCTGTGAAGCTGATGTTCCGTCGCAATGGATGTGGTCAATGCATTCCTGGCCCATTTCAAGGACGTATCTCAACGGTGTCAATTTGTATGACCATGATCAGACATTTCTGTACAAGTCGGCAATGAGTGCATCTACGCGGCGTGTTCGGGCTGGAATTCGTTCTTATGAAAGTGCTCGACAGAGGATAGAACCGGCTAACCCTCCGAAAAAAGAAACCCTCCTCACCTCGCAAGCGATCACTCAGGTGTCAACTATGGATTGTTGCCCGAAGAACTGTTTGTAGCCATTCCCACGTGGTCAGATTCAAGCGCTTCGTTCCCTTGTTCATGTCAACGGCGGGGTGAAATTACAAAAATCGCGTTTCCTTGACGTGTACAAGCAAACCCACCCCGGCGATGATGGGAAGGATATGATTACTTTGTCCCAACATGAAGTTTGTCCCACTGCTTGGTACAAAATTCATGGAATATCACGGGCTACATACTATAGGTACAGGGCGATGTCCAAAGTCGATAAGAAGCCAGAGCACCATGGTAATCTTGGCTTGAAAAAGCCGCGGACTCATACATTACAAGCGACGGCCACACTTCGACTTATTGTTGAGAGGGAAGCAGACCCGATGCCTCACAAATCAAGGACTCTTCAGTCCGGAGATAAGGTTCCATCCATGGTCCTGCCTTCATCATTTCAATGGAAGGAGCATTTGCTAGAGATAAACAACGTCAATTCCACATTTCAATTGCGACAAATTTCAACGAGCGGGTTGAGCAACATCCGACGAGCTTCTTTTCCAGAGTACGCTCCAAAAGCACGTGGTGACAATTTCGCTCGATGTGCACAATGTAATAAACTCAAGCAACTGAGGGCCGCTTGCACTCCACGTTCCCGTGCGCAAGAAGTTTGGACTACAAAGTTAAAGGTCCATCTCGCTGGTCAAGAGGCACACAGAGAGCTGTACTATGCAAATCGTATGATGTTTGAGAGGTATCCGGAGAAGGTTCTTACTATAATCCACGACAAGATGGATCATTCAAAAACGGCTTCTCCCCATTATTCTCACAAGAACAAGGGCACCGATTCTTTCATGAAGTTGCCCATTGCTATCACTGGCATGATTGCTCACGGTCATGGAGACGTGAGGTATGCGCACTACGGCTTAGACATCTTTCCTACGGACTCCAACCATACAGTGGGCTCCATTGCAAAATTGTTGCGAGATCTTGAGTCTGAACCGAAATTTTCATCACGTCAATTGTTTCCTCCTGTCAAAGATATGATTCATCGATTGTCAAAGGCTGTGCTAGAAGGCTCGGAGATTTGTGTGGACTCCCTGGCTCCTCGCTCTGAAGAAGTGGTGCAATTCCAATGTCTTCCTCCAACATTAATTCTACAGCTCGATAATGCCGCTGGAGACAACAAAAATCGATGGGTTTTTGCATTTTGCTCTCTCCTTGTATACAGAGCCGTTTTCCGTGAAGTCTACATCAATTTCCTTCTTGTTGGGCACACTCACGAGGACATCGATGCTCTGTTTGGTCGTTGGAGCAGCATGTTGAAGACAAATGACTACCTCACAGTTCCAAGGCTCATGAAGTCCTTCATGGATTGCGAAACACAATCTGTAATTCCGCATCTAATTGAAGAGGTCCCTGATTTCAAAAAATATGTTGAAGGATTCTTGCATACTGGCGATGATGCACTACAAGGCCATTCACAAGCGCAGCAATTCAAGTTCTACAAAGATTCGAATGGATGGCCCTTGATGCAGTACAAAATTCTTTGTACGGACGTTGATTGGTTGCCTAAAGAAGGTGGAGGGATTCGCCTATGGAAGGAGACATCTGATGGGAGACCTAAAGTGCCAAAGGGTAGTCCTAAACCTTTTGCACCGCAATCAATGCGTTGCTTCGATGAGGTTTGTAAGGGGTTAGACGGGTATATTGCTTTGTGGGGTGCAATGGCTAATCAAGACCTGTCTGGGGAATTCCGGAGGAGAAATGCGACAGTGATGAAGTACTGGGAAGGTGTGAGAAATGCTTTGCAAGAACCACTTGTGGGTCGTGATATATTGCGAGATGGATTTTGGCCGAATTCAATAGTCGCAAGAGAAGAAGAAGACCAATACCAAGATGATGGCAATATGCGTGAAGAGTTTGCAGAGGATGCACCTTTTGTTGGGAAAAGGCGTGACCGTCCTCGTTCTTCATTTCGTGTAGCCCGTGATGTATATGCCGATTACTTTGTTGCAGTACGTCCTGCCGATGGTGACCTTTGTCCTTTTTGGCTTGCAAGGGCATTAACAAACCCTAGTCCAGACCCGGGGCATGTCAATTACATTCACTTGCAGTACTGGACGCCTGCTTCATTTGAGCACATTGATGACAATACATATCTTGGATGGGACACAAAACAAGGGAATTTATGGTGTGAAGACAAGAACGTCTCCACAAGCTGGAATCATACGGATACCCTAATGACGGCTTGGAAGCCCCGTGTGAAGGCGGCTACTGCAGACCCTCGCATCAAAATTCCGAAAACGCAAATCTGCATCATCAAAGAGTCTATGGACGCCAATGCCATTGCTGAAGGAAGCAATCCTTCTTAGGCGCAGGGATGAATAGGTTTTGGGCATAGGATGCCATTTTAGGAGTTTGTAGTTTAGTTTTTAAATAACCAATTAAAGAATAAATGTAAAAAGAGAAAAATTTAGAACAAAAAAAAATTTGGGAGAAGTGTTATAAGTTGCTAGGTGATTTCTTTATGATAACTATGCCAAAAAAAATAATAATAATAATTAAAATGAATTAGATTGGAAGGTCATATTTACATAGATTTTGCTTCGGGTTAACTTTAGTTTGGGGTGCTCAATCTTTTTTAGTTATTACTATATTGTATATTCTACATTTTTCATAATATAATAAATTTGTATTGTTATTTGTAATATTATATTGTGCCTTTTTTTACTTATTAATTTCATTTCTATTGTTCATGTTTGTTTCTTTCTGAAGGTGACTGTGATTTATGAAGACTAATTATGAATTTTGATTCCTGTGCTTGTGCAAAATATTGTACAAACAATCTTAAAATTGTTAATTATTGTATGTTATCAACAATCTTTGTTCAAATGTCATTGAGATCCTTTTAATATCTTTCCCACAAATGGTGGAAAGCGAATTTATCCAAAGAGACCCTAAAAAGTACGTGATCTTTATAATGGAAAAATATACAAATATAAGATATGAAATGTGTAGTATGCAAAGTGACATGGATTGGTGCAACTTTTTTTTGTACAAAAAGTTGTAGTTGCTTTGGCATATTACAGTCTCAATTTATTGAAGTATCTCAAATTAATGAACCCTTTTTCATACTAAATTTAGGCTCATAATTAAAATGAGACGCTATATTCTCTCATTTTAACGAATATGGCCTTATTTCGCTATTGCCAACTTTGACACCCTCCCAAGGGTTGAAAGATAGTTTTTTTTTATCATGAATTTTAATTTTCCAGTTCATCTCTATATTGGTAACATGTGTTTTAAATTTCAAGCTCAAAAATTTCACACACAAAACAATATTTGAAGTCTACCAACATGTGTAGTTGTGAGAAAATTTCCAATACTGCCAACTCTGACACTATCTTAAGGGCTGAGAAAAAAACATTTTACCATGAAACTTTTTTTGTGAGATTATCTTTATACAAGTAACATGTGTGTCAAATTTTGAGTTCAAAAGATTTATACAAAAAAAGATATTCTAATTCTTCCATGTGCAGTTGTGAGAATGATTTTTTGCATCCATGTGAAATATTACCCATAAAATGATACTATCCCAAGGGATAGAAAATCATTCTTACAATTATACAATTGAGTAGGATTCAAATATCCCTTTTTGTGTGAATCTTTTGAAGTTGAAATTTGACACACATGTTATCAATATAAAGATGATCTTGAAAATCAAAATTCATGATAAATAGGCAATTCTTCAGCCCTTGGGAGGGTGTCAAAGAGTTGGTAGTAGTGAAATTGTTTCTCACAATTACACATGTTGGTAAATTTCAAATATCTTTTTTGTATAAATTTTGTGATTTGAAATTTGGCACAAAATGTTATGGTCATAGAAATGATCATTTCCAAAGAAATTCATGGCAAAAAAAGAAAATTTCAATCCTTGGGAGTCTGTCCAAGTTGGCAGTAGTGAAAGTTTTTTCAAGGCCACACATGTTGGTAGATTTTGAATATCTCTATTTTTTGTAAGTTTTTTGGCCTTGAAATCTGGCACACATGGTATTAACATAAAGATGATGTTGTGGGAAAACTTTCATGGTAAAATACCAATTTTTCAGCTCTCAAGAGGCTATCAAAGTTGGCAGCTCTGAAACTTCTTTCATTGCAAATTCGAAAATGCCATTTTGATTGGTACCCCACTGTACAGTACCCACCAAGTCTGAACCGTGCAGGCCTTGCTCAAGCTAAAAATGAGCAGTGAACTCATAACTTTAAAATCACACCAAAGACTCAAAAATTTATGAAATTGCAACTTGTAAACTGCGTTTGGAAGATACAAAAGTCTAGTTTTGTATTACATTAATTTATTACATTGAAAAAGTAAAAAAGTACAACAATAGTGCATTTTGTAGCATGGTATCTACCATCTTGTACTCCCACCCCCTGCATTAATTATAGCCTTCATTCGGTGAGGCATGCTAGCAATGAGAATGTCAAGAGTCTCCATTGATATGGCTTCCCATGCCCGCTCAATGCTCTTAACCAATTCATCTTTGTTGTTTGCTCTAGTCTCATTTTGCACAAAGTCTTTTAGAATCATCCACACATTCTCTATAGGATTCAAGTTCGGTGAATTAGCAGGCCATGTGAACTTCTTGGTCTTATGCGCTTCTCGCCACTGTTTTGGTAAGGTACTCTGATGCAGTGGGGCACCATCCTCCATGAGATGAAGACTTTGAGGATTATCATGCATGAAGTAAAAGCCACTCAATCGACATTGATACACAATGTTCACAAAATCAGCACTTGTTCGTCTATCGGATGGCATCATAACAATGGGGCACTTCTCATAACCTGTAAAAGCACCCCAAATCATGACAGATATCCGTCCAAATTTGAAGATGGGTGCTAGGCAATCCCATGAATAACGTTCGTACACTTGCCGCTAGACTTTAACTTGTCTAGAATTCTTGCCTACCTCAAATGAAGACTCATCTGTCCATATAACATTCATCCAATCAAAAACTCTCCAACTCTCATATTTTCTAGCAAAGGCCAGTCGATCAGCCTTGTGCTTGTCATTGAGAAATGGCTTCTTTGCTGCAACTCGGTTACAAAATCCTAAACGTTTAATCTCCTTCCTTAACGTGCTCGCACAAACTTTCTCACTCATATTTTCTATGATGGATACAAGTGGTATGCGTCTATTTTGTGTAGAAATACGTCCTAATTCCCTCCTACCTCAATTAGTCAATTTGCAACGTCGACGGACAGCCTTACACTCGAGTGACCACTGTTCCTTCATCGCGGAATTTATTCAAGACATACTCAACAGTAGTATGTGGTATGCCTAACTTTGCTCCAATGCTACGTTGTGACATGCCTGAACAACTCATTCCAACTATTATGCCTTTTTTTTTTTGTACTCAAACGATGACCTCTCATTTCTCACAAATCCAGATTACAATCTCACACACTTTTAAATGAAATGCTAACCAACTGAGATGCAATAAGTACCTTGCCACAAGCCCACAACATGACACCAACATATGTAAAACATTAGAATGTCAACAACAATGATCAATTCATTCAAAGAAGATTCATATAAGAATCAGTATTTCAAAAACATGAAACATGAAATGAAATGAAATCCATCTCCATCTTCATGAGCTAGCTAACTTATTACGAAAGGGAAATGGACTCATGAGGACGACTGGTTTGTCAAGTGACACTGCATCGTCCAAGCAACAGTTGATAACGGAAATGCCTCAGTGTACTGAACTACTACAATGGTACTGAGCAGCAGGGCAAGGCAGCTATATACCTCAATGGAAGCACAATGTCAGTGATTGGAGTGAATCAAGGAGTGTACACATACCTTCACAAGTAGCTCAAAATATGCTCAAAATCTTGACAGAAGTTACACAACTAAAATGGATGTTGTTCCACAATCAAGCACCATCTTCCAAAATGACATTTGAAGTGCATCTATCCACTCACAAGCTTCATTTATACAAGATTTTAGCTCAATCCAAGCAAATCCGTGACCTCCATGTGCTTTGATATTTTTCAAAGTTGTGTACACGTTCAACCACCATAGTGACACATGTTTGCTTAATTGGATTTATCATAGATATTTTACTATATCTCATTAAATGCTTAATGACACTTGTAACTAAAGTACTAATCTCACCTAACACCACTAATTTTAGTTCCTATATTGAACAAGTGAAAGAAAAAGAGGGGTTCAAAGTTGTAATCCCTGCTGCTTCACTGTGGCTTTCTTCAGTGCTGCACGGTTCAGACTTGGTGGGTACTATACAAGAACCAAGTCAATATGGCCGCCGATGAACAGATGAAATTCAATGAAAGCAAAAACCATTATTGCCAATTCAAATTATAGCAAATTATATATTGCCTAGTAGCTGACAACCAACAAAATTGATAATTAGATTTGCGCACGCCTAGTCCTAAGTTGATATCATCCCATTTTGAACCACAATTAAATACAACTCAAGAGTAAATTACATATATACCATATTAATCAAAGCAATCAAAAGCTATACCAAAACCTTCAAAAATAATTGGAGAACAATATATTGGTTGGTGGTTGATAGCTGAATCCAAAAATAGCAGACGGCCTATCCGTCGGCCAATAGCCAATCCATATGAAATCCAATATCGGCTAACAACCAGCAACCACTTCAAACTTGTTGCTTTAACTTTCTCCATCATCATCATCATCATCATCATCATTATCTCAATCAACAATGGTGCTAAAATTTGTTGAAACAATTTTGGTAAATCTTTATTAGAAGAAAAATGGAATTAGTATCTGACCCAAGTTGTGTCATATTTTTTGGACCTTTGTGGAATTAGTTACAAATTCTTGAAGTTGAAATGCAGTCAACCACTTCTTGAAATTTACACTGTTGGTACACTAAAGAAAGCCAAATGTACCTTTGTATTATGTTTGCTTGTAGAGTACAATAGCTTTTAGAGCAGACTGCCTCAAAAAACTTTTTAGTCGAGTTTATGTGGATTGAATGCATCATGATGAAAGTGGCACAAGGCCAAGTGAAGGAGGCTTCATTGGCCTTGGCTTTGCTGGATATCTCAGAAGAAGAAGGAGAACTCTGGTCGTTTATGACCAAAGTGAATGAAGAGTCTGTTGGGGATAGCTGGATATCTCAATATACTTGGAGTTGTTTCTACTTTTAGTTTTCGGTGGGTGGTGCACATGTGACTGTTCCACCTACTTCAAATTGTGACAAGTATTGAGCTACAGCTCAAACCAGGTTTAGATTGGTGCTTGTGGTGTGTTTATCAACACTGCTTGCACATTGGAAATACATATTCATTACCACAAGTATGTTTGTGGTGGCATAGTTTTTTGGAGATTCTAGACCGCACGATATGGTATGCACGCAGTTGGTGCACAACAACTTAGGTTTGGAGTGTTAGTAGGTATGGAGTGGAGGACTAGCAATCATTCAATGTCCATTATTTTGGACAAAGGCTCTATTTAGCATGCATTTTCAAAGGAAAAGGTACAATTTAGTGAGTGCATATATAGATCGTGTAACAATGTACCCAAGGCTATAATGCATTCTCATTCTTGTGATCTATAGCTAGGATTGTGAATACACTAGCTCAAAAATTGCATTTGAAGTACAACTGAATACACCATGCTGAACACCCCAGGTACCTCATTAGCTCTACCATTAGTCTACCCTACACCATGTACATAGAAAGACCGTGGTCACTTACATTGTGTGATTTCTACCACTAGCAACTTCATCAACAGAACTGCCAGCCAAGTTGCCAATGTGGCTATTGGGCCGCATTGATCTCAGTAACGCCTCTTGATTGTCTCATACCTCTCATTATGCATTGTAGGTCCGTAACCAAAGGATAAAGTCGTGAGAACTCCTTGCACATGAACTTCCAGTTCTTAGTAGAACTCTTCATAATTTAAATCCAATAAATCTTGCTCCACTTGTCCTAACAAATTGTCCAATAGTGTAGTAAGCCTGTGACCAACATCGTCGCGAATATCCATCCTGCAAAACAAGAAACTATTAGCCTTCTAAAGGGAAAATGCAAAGGAAAAAGAGGGAGTGGAAACTCCGTGCATTTTAGAACCAAAACAATATTGTAACTCTGAAACCAACTGCTATGTGTGTACCCACATTAGAAGCCTCTAGGAATCCAATTAATTGCCAAGTTCATCAATGTAGAATCCTCTTTCCACAATTTCGGACAAAATGTTCTTTGGTTTTTTCTTGGAAGTTTTGGACAAAAATTTCAATCAACAGAAGAGCATTCCTCATTGAAAATTGAGGGTCCAAAGTAACCAACATGCTGCAAGTGTAACCTACAACACACACACAAAACTAGGGTCAATTACCTTGTGTGACCTCCATAAAGAGCCCCTTCCACGGAACCATCAGCCAAGTTGGCAATCTCCCACCCAGGCATTGCTCTCAACAATGCCTCTCGGTTGGCTTGCACTTCGCGTACCGTAGCCAGACGATAATTGGGTGGCAACACCTCGTCTACGCGGAACAATGAAAATGTGAAGCTCGGCCTTGCAACTGCATTGACGCTGGATTCCCCCCTAGGATAATCTTGTCTGGAATCCCACCCACAATTTGCCTCTGTGGGATACGAGACTGGACTTGCTCGTGCGGGATATAAGGCGGCCAGCTTGGAATCGACTTGGTCAAGTCTTTCGGTCCTGTTTGTATGGAATGGCCAAGGTTGTATGGTGAGAGCCAAAAATTGTATATGAGCTAAACCCTAGAAACAAGATCAGACTCAATCCATCAACATTGCCATTGGTGTAGCCTACAACGTGCACACAAAAGTCTGGTCAATTACCTTGGCAAACCTCCATAACAAGCTCCATCCACGGAATCGTCAACCAAGTTGGCAATCTCCATCTGGGTAGCGAGCCTGTGACCAACATCGTCACGAATATCCATCCTGCAAAACGGAAAATTGTTAGCCTTCTAAAGGGAAAACGCAAAGGAAAAAGAGGGAGTGGAAACTCCGTGCATTTTAGAACCAAAACAATATTGTAACTCTGAAATCAACTGCTATGTGTGTACCCACATTAGAAGCCTTTAGGAATCCAATTAATTGCCAAGTTCATCAATATGGAATCCTCTTTCCACAATTTTGGACAGAACGTTCTTTGGTTTTTTCTTGGAAGTTTTGGACAAAAATTTCAATCAACAGAAGAGCATTCCTCATTGAAAATTGAGGGTCCAAAGTAACCAACATGCTGCAAGTGTAACCTACAACACACACACAAAACTAGGGTCAATTACCTTGTGTGACCTCCATAAAGAGCCCCTTCCACGGAACCATCAGCCAAGTTGGCAATCTCCCACCCAGGCATTGCTCTCAACAATGCCTCTCGGTTGGCTTGCACTTCGCGTACCGTAGCCAGACGATAATTGGGTGGCAACACCTCGTCTACGCGGAACAATGAAAATGTGAAGCTCGGCCTTGCAACTGCATTGACGCTGGATTCCCCCCTAGGATAATCTTGTCTGGAATCCCACCCACAATTTGCCTCTGTGGGATACGAGACTGGACTTGCTCGTGCGGGATATAAGGCGGCCAGCTTGGAATCGACTTGGTCAAGTCTTTCGGTCCTGTTTGTATGGAATGGCCAAGGTTGTATGGTGAGAGCCAAAAATTGTATATGAGCTAAACCCTAGAAACAAGATCAGACTCAATCCATCAACATTGCCATTGGTGTAGCCTACAACGTGCACACAAAAGTCTGGTCAATTACCTTGGCAAACCTCCATAACAAGCTCCATCCACGGAATCGTCAACCAAGTTGGCAATCTCCATCTGGGTAGCGAGCCTGTGACCAACATCGTCACGAATATCCATCCTGCAAAACGGGAAATTGTTAGCCTTCTAAAGGGAAAATGCAAAGGAAAACAAGGGAGTGGAAACTCCTTGCATTTTAGACCCACAACAGTAGGTAACTCTGACATCAACTACTTTATGTGTACCCACAACACAAGCCTTTGAAATCCAATTATTTGCCAAGTTCATCAATGTGGAATCCTCTTTCCACAATTTCGGATAGAATGTTTCTAGTTTTTTTTCTGACAGAAATTTCAATCAATGGTAGAGCATTCCTCATTGAAAACTGGGAACCAATATGCCGCAAGTATGACCTATAACCAGGACAAAGAACTAGGGTCAATTACCTTGTGTGACCTCCATAAAGAGCCCCATCCACGGAGCCATCAGCCAAGTTGGCAATCTCCCAACCGGGCATTGCTCTCAACAACGCCTCGCGGTTTTCTCGCACTTCTCGTACCGTAGCCAGACGATAAGGGGGTGGGAACATTTCGCCTACGCGGACCAGTGAAAATGTCAAGCTCGGCCTTGCAACTGCATTGACGCTGGATTCCCCTCTAGGATAATCTTGTCTGGGATCCCACCCACGATTCACCTCTGTGGGATCCGGCGCTTGACTTGCTCGTGCGGGATACGAGGCAGCCAGCTTGTAATCGACTTGGTCGAGTGTTTCGGTCCTGTTTGTATGGAATGGCCAGGGTTGTGAGCCAAAAATTGCATATGAATTGAACCCTAGAAACAAGATAAAATTGAATCGGTCAGCATCGCCATTGTTATAGCCTACAATGTGCACATAAAAGCTTGGTCAATTACCCTGTCAAACCTCCGTAATAAGCTCCAACCACGCAACCGTCAGCCAATTTGGCAATCTCCTTGTTAGGCATTGCTCTGTACATCGCCTCTCGGTTGTCTCGCACTTCCTGTACCGTAGCCAGATGAAACTGAGATGGCAAGTCCTCCGCAATGGGAACTAGTGCGAAATTCAAACCCATTCCTGGTTTCGTGGCACTGGGATCCCGCCCAGGATCAACTTGTTGGAGATCTTGCGTTGCTAAATTGTGAGTGACTCCATTGCGCCAAACTTTTCCCCTGCTCAAGGGAAATGGTAAAGCCTGTGAGATGAGAACAAACTAAAAATTCTAGCCTTTAATAGTGCAGCTCGGAAATAAGAAAGAAATGGAGTTAGTAGCAGCGGCATTGGCGTAGCCTACAACATGCGCACAGATGTGAGGTCTATTACCTAGTGTCACCTCCATAGAAAGCCCCATCCACGGAACCATCAGCCAAGTTCGCAATCTGCCAACGGGGCATTGCTCTCAACAGAGCCTCTAGGTTGTCTCGTACCTCTTGTAGCGTAGCTAGACGATACTGTGGAGGTAACTCCTCGCCTAGGGGAAACGGTAGGAACATCATGCCTGTCCCGGCAATTGAGACACTCGGATCCCGCCTGGGGTCTGCGTGTGGGGGATGCTGCGTTGCTAGCTTATACCTAAGATCGAGGCGCCAAGTGTCCTCCCTGCTTTAAGGCAGTGATCGCACTTGTAAGATGACAGCAAAGAATTAAATACAACTCTGTAAATATTTGGTAAGTGAAGCTGAGACACCAGAATCCCACTAAAAGTTTTCAAAGCGCAGGCGTTAGCGAAGTTTACAACATACACATAGAAAGCGTGGTTTACCTTATGCTACCTCCATGTGAAGCCCCAGACTCGGAACCATCAGCCAAATTTGCAATCAGCTCTCTGGGCATTTGCTTCAGCAATGCTTGCCGGTTGTCTCGAGCTTCTTGCACCGTTGCCAGACGATAATCTGGAGGTAAATCCTCGTATATGGGGAACAGTGTGAATATCATGCTTGGGCCAGTGTAAGTGACATGGGGAGCCTGCATGGGATTTTGTGTGAGGTGCCGCACAGGCTCAGCTTGTGTGCCTGGAGATGGAATGACACTGTTGCGCCTATCTGGCCTGCGTTAGAGATATTGTCTCGCTTTGTCAGATTCCATAGATTAAGCAGACTCGACAGATGAACTGCATGCTTCAGTCAGAAAGAAAACGAAAGAAACGTGGTAATCTGGTGTCCACGATATCACCAATGAATCATTCAGTTTGGAGTTCGGGTTATTCATTACCATGCATGTCGACGTAGCCTACTATCTACGATTATGGTGTAGCCCACGACATGCACACATGTACTGTAAATTACCTTAAGAGTTCTCCAAAAGAAGCTTCATCAGCAAAACCATCGGCCAGATTTGCAATCTCCCGCCGGCCCATTGCTTTGTAGAACTCTTGTTGGTGCTGTACAGGTAGCGGGTCGTGGGCACTCTCATCCATTGGGGATTTTCCCTTTGCATTGGATTTGGCTACCACTGAATCCGGGACAAGCTTCACCCCAGGGTAGCCAAAACATGAGAATGCTGCCCAATCTAAAATTGACCACATAGGTTCACCCGATTGGGTTTGAATGGGAGTTTTAGGCTCCTTAAATCTCTTCGACTGTGTCTTTTTCCGGGCCAGTGTGTAATTTTCTACCGGTTCCTTCATCATGCATATCATAGTGTTCCTCATGGCATGTCCTAAGGTCTCTTCCGATTGAAGATTGCTGTAAAGTTTCTCCATGAAACTTGTACAAAACGACTCGTTCACTTCCCACATGGATAGCACACAGCTCGGGATTCCTGCCAGTATAAAAGACCTCGCAAAACCCATGATCCCACCTCCTGCCAAAGCACAGAATTTCACACCACTCTCATTAAAATTGTAATTAAAGAATTGATTCTAAGACTTTACTTAGAATGTTGGTATCAGTAAACAAACAGGTAAACATATTCAAGCAAAATAATTTGATCAAATCCAACGAAGAGGTAACCAGTTAAGAGGTAACCAGTTAAGAGGTAACTTATAACCTGCCACGGATCCAAGGCCGCTTTGGCAAGCGCTGGCAATTGCACATCGAGCCCTCCATGGTGATGATGCAGCGCTAGTGATGATTTCATTTGCAGTCAATCTCTGATCATCATTGTCACCAAACAAAAGAGATCCTTGTGGAAATTGAGGGGAGACTTCACCGTGCACGGAGAAGTGAATCCACGATGCATTTGGAAGATGTTCTTTCACGATTTCCTTCATGCCAGAACGCATATCTGGAGAGTCAGAGTCATCGAGTACTTTCTTGCATGCTGTTGATCCTAGAGCTTTACAGACAGCTTGTACTTCCTTGTGTGCCTCTCCGAGATCTCCAAATGGAGGTTTGTATCCAGACTTTCTTCCCACCAACAGTGGTGTGCCTTCTGCTTGATCAGAACAGACCTGCGCAAGAAGCAAAATCTGAGGAAACATGGAAACTTCAATGGAGACTGAGAAAGTAGATACTAACAACCTTGAATTAAAACTCAGAGACGAGAATGTTGTGTAATGAGTTTCTTAGCCCAACGTCACACGATTATCAGCGATGATGTGAATGATCATCCTTGTAAGCTTCAGCAGGTTTTTGAGAGTCATGTTTTGGGGATGTGAGTACCTTCTTCTCATACAAATATTCGCAGTGCCTTGAGCACCAGATTGCCGGAGAAACCGAGATAGCAAACTGTTCAATAAGAAATGCTGATCCATCTCGTTCATGTAAAGCGGCATATGGTACAACACCCAAGTCCTGTTTTCATTTGGTAGCAAATATAGCATACATTAGTTTGTTCTAATATAATTATGGCAATGTTTATACAAACTAATCAGCCGAACGATCCTCCTGTTAAAAACTTCAGCCGTCAAGTAACACATAATCTACACAATCATGAGGCCTCTCCTCTCAATCTGCCATAATATTCTGACATCATGAAATCACTGCATTGTCAAAGAATTTGCAGAGTTTCTAAATAAATCAAAATTTGAGCTAGAAATTTCACCTCATGTGGAACGAAGACAAGAGTAGCTATATCCTTAGCATTAAAACTGGCCATTCTAAAAAGATACTCTTCAACTGGTTTGATCAATATTCCATATAGGTTCTGAAGTAATTGGCGAATCTCCCTCTCCACCTGACACCAACAACCTTGACCATTTCAGTATCAAATTCAAGTTTCGTTGGCGTGCGGGTCACATATTATCGACTGTTTCTACGTTGTGATACGGCACAAGTCATGAGTCAATTAGAGTTCACAAATATATAGGAGGAGCTTACCTTTTGAATAAGAATGGTCTTGTTCCTTTTGCGTAACAACTGGACTTTAGTAACTCGTTTTTGAATACCGGCGACCATACCAGGAATCCATCTGTTGAAAGGTACCCTGTTTGTTCCATACTTGTTCATTGCCGACAGGACCTTGTTTGCAGCCTCTGCTCCCGAACTTACTTCCTGGATGAATTGCTTGGTATCATTTTCTCATCTTGTGCAAGCGTGTCATGTAACTTAGATACTCATGCAATGTCAAACATGAATATTGAGTAAATTGAACCCTAAGAACATTGTATGATCGATCTAATGTTGAAGTTAAAGAACATACTCAAACAGCCTCGCAAGCACAGGTCAACCCGCTGGGGTCAATATTTTGCCACTCAAACTGACAAAGGCGTTTCCAACATGATTTGTGATGATCTTTTGATTACCTTACGGGAACTTGATCCAGCCGTGTTTGGATCTATAAACGGCTGACTGCCAACGCCGACATTTGAGTGGCTTGGTTTTCGTAACGAGTCCAATTCCCTCTCTGCTTCATCTCGAATGTTTTTGTCAATTGTTACTGACAAATCTCGTATTTGTGAATGAAGATCATCTCCTGAGCCAGATGTGATATGTGTCATGAGGTGCTTATTATCAATGCATGTGTACTCAATAAATATCACCTTCTGTGAGGTCCGGGGCCTTCCCTGTAAAAAACCTAGCGCAAAGTAGTCGTCTTTCGAAAAACAACTCTCAAAGTTCACTGGGTAATCTGAAGGCAGATTCAATCTCTCAAGCAATCTTGAATCTTCGACTTTGGTGTCCAAGTTCTTTTGAAGCGCTCCAATGTATGACATGAGCATTTTTCCCTTTCCTCGCTCTGCCCACATTAGTGGTTTGAACGCCTGCGAAAAATATTCCTTGACCTCCAGAGGATTCCTGTTATACATTTCCACCAAAGTTTCAGCCCTAGAGTCGATCAAATTTCCGTATTTTCGCATTTCACATTTGGCCAAAGACATACTTGCGTGCTTAACGGTTTCGAAGTAGCGCAGGGCATCCTCTTCATTGATGCGAGCAATGTCTTCAAGCTTCTCCTGAGTCCAATTGTAAACTTTAAACCATATAGCATATGCATGATCCAGTTCCATAATTTCAGGTCTGAGGGCAATTTGACCCAGTACTTGTCCAATATAGATTAAACCTATATATCCTCCTTCCCTCCAATATTTCAATCCAAGAAGAAAATGTTCCCTGGCGCTCGTGGTATCACCATGTCGTAAATACAGACTGCTCAATTCTGCATGTATACGCGCATGAGACATAAAATCACCGCGACGCTCCTGCTTCTTCAAGAATTCCATGGAGCTTGAAACAAAACTGTCGGTGAAGGATTCAAGACTTGTTATTGGCCCAAGACTCCAAACCTGGAGAAAAGGTATCGCTGTGTCTTTTCCTCGTGAAGCCTCGGGTCTTTCTGCGATCTTCAAAAATTCCTGGAGATGAAATCTAATGGCACCTGATAACTGTTTAAAGCTGTCATGAGGGATTTCCTCTACTCTTGGAAGGCCATAGTTGCCGTATAAATGGGTCTTGGACATCAGAAGGTGGTACAACATAAAATGGAACAAACACTCGCGATCTTTATCCTTGCAGCTTTGTGACAATTTCAAACCTTGTTGAAAGCTCTGCTCAGCCCCCTCTGACAACCCCAGTTCCTGCTGTCCGGCGCCTTGATATAACCAGGCGTCTGCCAAGAGTTGATGACATGCACATTCCTCTTCTCGGTAGAACGCAGAGGGATAAACTATGTAATCAGAACGACAGGTGCATTTCTCTTGCTGAAGTCCAAGAATAGCTTGCTCAACTAGAATTTGGGAAGCATGGTGTCGGTATGGATAGCTAGTGTTGTCGTAGTATTTGCATAGAGACAAAAGTATAGCTGCGCAACTCCTATTTCCGTGATCGGTACTCAAAGCCATAACCAACGCCTCTATCAAGCCAATCGTCATACGCGGATCCATCGCAACTGCCGCTGGGATTTCTCGAATGAAGCCCACTAAATCGATCCCACCCAGAAAGTGGTCTTGTTTCAAGAAGCCATCCACTTCAATGAGCAGCTCCTTGGGATCCCCCTGAATGCCATTTATCTCAACCAAGAGCAGTGAGATTGCTATCTCCAGAGGAATTTTCGTAAGTTCGTTTGCGATGAGCTGAGTGACTTCCCGTGCAGAGTTGCAAGTTCGCAAAGCTTTGTCCGTGCGCCCCTGCTTTTTAAAAACCTTGGCGCATGCGTAGAGAAGAAGACACCGCAATTCCGCGCTAACAACCCCAGGATTCTTCTGCATGTACTCTATGACTTGCTCCAAGTACATCACAATATTTTCATCCGTCCCACTAATCCTTGATAACTTAGAGGCGTAATGTATCACCCTATTGCATACAAGCAGAGCCGGTGACGCTTTGACTGAGTCGAAAGCCTGGATAGCTTCTTCTGAGCTGAAAAGTTCAAGAAACAAATTGAGAACTTCAACTGCGCTGGTGACAATAACTTCGTTCTCCGTTTCATACGGTACAGTTACGGAAGGCACCTCAGAATCCTCACTGAATGCTTCAACTTGCAAGGAAGACGTACTACTTTCACCCATATTGTTTGCTGTAGCTTTCCGAAGTAGCTCTTTGAAGTGATCCATCAGCTTGCGGTCTTCCACGGTGGCCATGTCGTTCTCCACGGCTATATCGTAACAGCTCACTGAAATATATCAGTTACCTCCTTATACCCGCCCAGGTTGGATCTGCTCGTGCGGGGTCCCAAGTGGCCAGGAGTCTTCGAGTCCTGCTTGGATGGAATAGCCAGGCTTGTGTGGTGACAGCAAAGTATGCTTATGAACTGAACCTTAGATACAAGATAATACTGAATCAAACGGCATGGTGTAGCCCAGCTACAACGTGCATACAGAAGTGTGATCAATTGATACCTAGCAAAACCTCCATAACAAGCCCCATCCACGGAACCATGACCATATTGAAAACAGCACTTCATGCAGAATTTATCTCCGTGAACGTGCCCATTCAACAGCTCCAGAGCGTGCTGTACCTGCATCAGGGACAAAAGTTTGCAAGTCAATGCCAATCTCAATTGGTTTGAGATAATTATTACGTCGGTCAACAGGTCATAAAAAATTTTAGATACCAGCCCATATCAACGGAAAAAAACATTAGTCATTGGGTACCGACTTCACGTGTTGCCAAGATTAGGCTACGTACGCAAGGTACTAGAGTTTACTGCAGTGAGTACCCTGGTTACGTAAAGTAGTCAACAGTTTAGAACTCTATAGAAAAAGGCAGCACAACCGTTGTAAGTTCTTACACTCCCAAGATCATATGCAAAACTTAGAATTCATATTCTCGTCCAAACGAACCACCCAAAGGATCAAGCTCTGAACTTCACAGAATGATCGAAGACCGCAAAATTGTGCACCAGTATTCCGAAATCGGCAATACTGAAAATGTCTAGGAAGAGAATCAGCCCTGATCAGAACAAACTTAAATCGAAAAACTAACACTAGAGGACCACTTACGTGCCGCGAAGAGGAATTCGCCGGAAATCGGAGAGAAATTGTCGTGTGTGGGAACTCGCTCGGTGGCCGGCAAACGATCGACTGAGAAATTTAAGGTCACCGACTGTAGTGACGATTTAAGGGCATCCGAAACACACTTGAGCGCGTGCAGAACTGGGCTTCAGCACCTTCAGATCAAGCTTGTTAGAAAGGCAATACACGCCCGCACCACGCCCGCACCTACGGTAGCTAATTGGGGCCTCTGATTGCAAATATGGATTCAAAATTTCCAAATTTTATCAGCCTGACAAATAAAAAGGTCCTGTCGGTTTCTTAAAACTGGGGACGAGCGAGGGGGTCGGTTCACCCCGGAGACCGGGTGTCTGAAGGCCAGGTGGCCATGGTGGCCATGACTAGGTGGTCACTGTGACACCGACCATAGCGCGGCTGAAAATAGATAAGTCAAGCACAAAATAGGGGGTCTTTCTTCTAAGTATGCACCCCTTAGAAAAAGTCGGGGACTTCGGGAGGACGAGCGAGGGGTCGGTTCATCCCGGGGGTGAAGGCCAGCCGGTCTCTCTGTGAAGTTCCGTCGCTCCTTCCTCCCCTTCACTCCTATCCAACAGTGCCGCAATTCCTGCACGCGTTGCCCGGGTCTGATCGCTTGTCGCTGGTGCCACCCTGCCTTGCTCTGTTGCTGCTGGTCGCTGGTACCGCCCTGCTGATCCGGTTGCTTCTCGGCGTTGGTGATCCGGTGAGTTCCCCTCTCCCCTTCAGTTTAATCCTTCTTCGTTTCGATGGTCAGGCAGGTTGGTGTGGTCGATCGTAAGTGGAGCTGCAGCTGCAGGCGCGCCTTCCTGAATATTGACGTTCCTCATAGCTAGCTGAGCAGTGTTTTTTCCATCGAAGTTTCGTTTTGTTAGAAAGAGAAACTGGTTTCTGTCAGTGACTCGAACCCTTTAGTACAATTGTTTACTAAATAAGCCCGGGTCCCAATTGGGGGCCATGAGGATTCAGATATGACTGATCAGCTTTTAGTTCATTAATTAGCAACCGTTTCAAGTAAGAGGCAGGTGGGATGTGAATTCACCTAGTAGTTACCACGAAACTAGCAGAGGAATCTCAAGTCCAACTTCCGACTCTGCAATGGGGCCCACAATCCTTCTGCACCACTCCGCTTCTCCTTCCTTGCACTTGCTGCCATGATAACGAACGACAATGCTTAGCGGTAGGGTTTACTTTGCCGGAGCCGAAGTGGGCAGCGATCTTGCAAGAATGGATTGGCGTTGAGTGATTGAAGACCTACAGTAGAGATTTCTTAGCTGCTTCATTATCAGTCAGTGTCAAGGTTACTGATTGTACGTACGTTGTGCCTTTCCGGTACAGCTTTGCAAATGTTTATGTCATTGTGTTTGGAACTTCCGTGCAGGAGTTGAGGTTGAATCTCGCGTGGGAGGTATTTTCGCATAGAAACATATGCTTGATCTAATCGCCATAATACTGGCCTGTGGTTAATTTTCAACTCTCAAAACTTCGACTGCTACTTCGGCAGCACGATGTCGGAGGTGACTCACGTCGACCCCACTGTCACAATTACCAGCTTCAGTGGTGTATTTTGTGTAGAATGTATCTATATGCAGACCTCATTGATCTGATTTGGTTCTGTAAGTGTGTGCGTAGATCACTTAATACTTGGTCATATCTTTGTGATAGATCGTTTTGAGAGCATTTGATTAGTATCCATGCCTCCTCACGTACTGCCAGTATTGTTGCTCTTCGTTTGTATTTCACTTTCTTGGTACTGAATCGTGTGAAGTTGGTAAGATTAATTAGCCATGTAATTATTTAATTTCTTTTGTTTGACAAACAGCCAACTGCAATATCGGCTCTACCCAAAACTCCTGGAGATGCGCTTGTCCTGCAAAGCTCAGATTTGACTGCCAATGATCTGGAAGTAATATTGGAGCAGCAAGGGTATACTATTACGGAACGAATTTTGGAACAAGGAACTGGAACGGACTGCTGTGTATTTGTCTTCAAAGGTAAACCTGATGCCAATGATGCCAATTATGAGGACTCAGCCGGCCCCGACGTGGTTGAGGCCGAAGTTGACGCAGACTCAGAGTCAGACTCAGAAGCTGCCTCAGTTTTCAAAGGGGAGGGTGAACGCAAGTTAGGTAAAGTATTCCTATCATTCCTGATCTTCTTCAATGAAAACCAAAGATAAGTGCTAATAAAACCAGTTCCACCGTCCTTGTCATCCACGTCAAGTCTCACAGTTGTATAGATCGAATCGGATGCACAGGAGGTGGAAACTTGCCTAAAATACTTTAAATGTTACCGCTCTCAGCTCGTGAACATGCCATCGCTATCATCATTTAAATGTACAACTCCATGTATAAATTTGAGCTGAGCAGGCATGTTGCGCTTCTATTTCAGGTTGGAGAAAAATAACTATAGGAAATCCCACAGGCGATAACGACCCGATTACCTTTGTGCCTGGCACCGAAGATCAAAAAGTGTCGGTGGAGGTGGTGTTAGCTTATGCAGTGGACAGGTAATCTCCTATAAGTATTCTCTACTGTAGATGTTCTCCATTTATTTATCATTTTCTTACTTTTTTACAAGAATAGCAAGCTGCAGTTAAGCGAGTGGAACTCAATCCTTGAGTCATGAACCTCATTGACATTTATACTCTTTGATCGTTCTGAAATGGATGTTCAGTTGTTCACAATGATGGGTAATATCTACTGATTCAACTTCTGAAATGTGTTTTGAGCAGAGATCATCCAGACGACCCAGATATGGTGGGACTGTGCTTGAAGGTGAAGCAATGTCAGTTTGGTGTTGTCAACAGCGTTAATGAACCAGATCATCGAGGACATTTTGTGTACCGGATTGAAGTGACTGCTCTCCCCACGGGATGGAATACAAAAGTGGATCACGTGATAGCTAATCCTTCGAGCGATGACTGTGTAGCAATCAGCAATCAGGTCAATTGAAATAATGCGATTTGGAAATGATTTGCAGTTCTTAAAAACATATGGCTTTCGTAGAAACAGGATATATACTTCGTTGAACAATATGATTATATATATATTCCCTCTTGTTGGCCTCTTACTGACTCTACATTGTTCATGAATTGCAGAGGACGGACACCAGGGGTGTAGGATTGAGCATCGGACAAAGCACGGCACCATTACTTTTGCAGTACTCCGGATCCAATGCTGATGGCACAACCATCAGTGGCATCCCTGCACATGGGTGGTCATCTACCAGAGTGGATAGAAGTGCACGCTCGGTTTTGTGGACTTGGGGAATCAACTACTGGTGCAACGGTCGGCAGTTTTCTCCTGATAATCTCGGTAAACTGCTCGGCAGCTTGCCGACTTCCCAACACATCCCAGATCTCCCTTTTGATGATCTCAAGGACGTGAATCTGAACAAGACGAACACCGAGGCCGAATGGGTGGTGCCCAAAAGTCTGCTGGAAGGTGTGGAGGAGATACAGTGGGACATCTCCGTGAAATTCTATACTGCATTGGTGATGAAGAAGCGTTGGATTGCGTTTAGAAACCGCTCAATTGGTGTCTCTTGGGTGAGGGTTTGCAAGGAAATACCCGCTCTTGTTCATCGGCTTACATTGAAGCTGGATTTGCAGGGATCGGAAACCACTCCTGGTCCCGTCCCGTTCAATCGGCGGGAAGCTTCTGTGCCGTAATCCCCGATTACGCGGGCAAAATCGCGTAATCGGGGATTAGGGATTTTTCATCCGGCTCATTGTTTCATCCAATGTTATCTCCTCTTTTACTCGTGATTTACGTCAGGCAATACCCTTATCGTCGGGCATTGCCCTATACTTAGGTATTCTACAGTAGCTTGCAGGAACTGCATTCTCTTCTAATTCAACAGCTTTTGCTGCCTCCTAGCAGTTTGGTTTTGTAGTTGCTATTTGTTTACTATTATTAGAAGTGCTATACTTTCAAGGAATTCTTGTAGATTAACCCTGTAAGGATGTGGACCCTTATGACTAAGGTAGTCGTCAAAATTCTCCAAATATTGAACCAGTGGGTGCATTCTCTTTTTCTACAGTTAGGAGTGAAGTCATCCATATATTGGATCACTCTGGTTCATAGCGTCCTTATAAGGTTAATGCAAGGGTCTGGATTTCAATGCATGTAAAAATGTATTGAAGACCACATGAATAACTTCAAACTTTACTTGAAAGTTTACTTTAAATATTTCAAAAATTGTGAGTGGATTCCTTCTAGACCACACATGGTTGGGAAGGCTTTATCAATTAATACAAAATTAGGCCACAAACTATATTTTGGTCTAGTTCAAATCCTCATTTAAGTTGACAGTTTTGAGCCTCATAAGTGGTGATTTATACACCTTGGTCAACATAAGATAGTCTGTCCATATTATACCCGTGTTCTAAGAATTGTTCCTACTTTTGAACCATGAAGACCAATTTAACTAATTCTGGACTTATCCAGGAATTATGGACAAATTCTTGTAATTGAAAATGCATCATGACAGCCAACACTTGTCTATTTTTATTTTCTTTAATTCTATTAATCCAAAATAATAATTTTGATCCATTCTAATTCAAAAATCTACATTTGGACTATATATAAATTATGATTTCATCATTCAAATATAGATTTGATGTTATTTTTAGAGTTTGGGAAGTCCAAAAATTTTTTAATTGGGCTTCATGGATTGTTACTATAGGAATGAAAAAAAGTCCAATGATGAATTGGTGTCAATTGGGATTTATAGTTGTACAGTTTTTTGAGTGGTTGGGGACTAAGTTTGATTTGGAAATAATCAATACTGCCTAATCTTCAAAATGGAGACTTTTCTAGTCCTTCCCAAAGGTGACATTTTGCCTTTCCGTATAAACATAATACTCTATTTTAGTGTGCATCTATGTTATTATGCAATCATTCATGATTGTTTAACTCTTATCCTTGCAATAAATGTACTCCAGCAAATGAGGATTTGCTAGGATACTAACTTCCTTCTTTGTTACCTCTCCATGAACTAATACATTGTTTTTATGCATGAACCTATTTTTTGTTTTCTTAGGTTATTATGTCTTCCCATGAGAATATAGTTGCTTCTTTCTCTATCCGTTTGTGCCTCTCACTAGATGGCTCCTATTATGTTTCTATGCATGGTACTGGTACCGGTCTATACTTGAACTTTCTCTTCTTCCAACTCCTGCCTTCAGAATTGACCAATACCATGTAACTTTCATCTTTGTTGCCCACTTTTATTGATCAAATTTCAAGACCTTTCCTACATAAAATAACACTCATGTTCTTACTTAAATTGGCTCCACCATGAGGTCCACAAATTGTCCAATTCAAAGGTCTTTTACTAATTCAAAGATTGAAAATGGATCTTCATCTTCATTTATTTTCAAACAAATCCAAATGTAGGATCCTTTATATTAATTAACTTATTCAAGTACATTCTTCAAAAATGTTGAAGTGAAAATTGTCACCAATAGTAAGGTCAATGTGCCCAAACTTCCAATTGTAGTTTCTAAAGTCCTTACTAAAGGGTTATATTTCCTATCGAGCTTTAAAATGTGCAATGATACCTTTCAATATTTGTAAAAAAAAAAAAATTGTCCTATAATTGTTGTTATTTGTTCCTTCCATGGCAAAATGGATTGTGCTTATACAAAAATAAATTTAACCAAAAAAACAATCGATTTCATCTTCAAGAAATTTGTAAAGATGGTTGGTGTTATTGAATGAAAGTGAAAAGCACATTAGTGGTAATTTTTTTTAATTTTTTTTTAAATTTCAATATTTGAAATATTGTGATAATTTCAATATTTCAATATGGTCATAATTTTCTATATTTTTGTACTTCATTTTCAAAATTTTAGAATTGAATTCAAACATGGACTTCACATGCTTATATTACCTTCATTGCCCAATAAATAACAATCCTAATGATTTAATCTAAGTATTTGGAATTGAATGGTTCAAATATTTTTCACTCACTTTATATGTACAATCAATTAAAATTCACCAATATTTTTAAATATATACATTAAAGAAAAAATCAGCCCTTCGGAGGGTTGCTCCATGGACCCCTTTAGTACCTTGAAATTTTGTTTATCGGGTCTAAAAATTAGTTTTTTCCCCTATTTTTGCGCAGCTACAACTATTGTGACAGTGGCGCAAGAACCCAAATTTACAATTTAATAATTATTCATTTTTTTTTCATCTTAAAAAAATATTTTAAAAAATAAATAAAAAATAAAAAATAAATAAATTGCAAAAGTTGATTGCTCACCTAAGGTACTTTCCAAGTTGACAGGCCAAGCTTGAAATAGCTTGGCATGTCAACTTGGAGTGGCCCTCCGGAAGGCTGATTTTTATTTACTTGAAGCTTGATTGGCGGTTTCAAGAAAATGAATTTTAACTTTCACTTTGAATTACCATAATGATATCTTTTATTCTATATTTGATTTTGATTTTTCCTTAGATTATAGTTTTAGTAATAATCTTTGGATGACATGAAAAAGATTCAAACAAAGATTTGAATGACCCAGAACAAATAAAGCCTACTAAACTCCTCAATAATACTTTTCTTAGACTATTAGGAATCACATAATTTCATTACAATCCAATTAAAACAAGCTAGAAAAGGAAAAGCACAATATCATTGCTTAAAGTAAAAAAAAAACTATCCTCTGGTTGCATAAGGTGAGGAAGGGTACCTACATTTAAACCACAAAAAAACTAGATTTCAAGCTACTCCGCCAAACAACTTTCAAATCCTCCCAACCTTGTCAATTTTCACCAACATCTATTTTCAACAATTTTTACCATTCACACTCCATCATTCATTCATAGCCAGGACAAAGAACTAGATCAAAAAGTTGTACATGCTCAATTACAAAAAATAGTGAACAAAAAATCTAAATACAAGAAAATTACTAACTTCACAATTCTATATAGCAAAAGATCATGATGAATAAATCATATACATTCTAGAACATCTATTTTTACAAATAAATTCTTTTTTTGACAATCCACACTACCACACCAACAAATTCTTTTCCAAAGAAACAATTTTAGATACTGCTACAAAGTATGATACTAAACTGTAAATCATCCCCAACTCATCTAGCTATAAATGACTAGATGCATCCACCCTAGATACATTCTATTTTTACTTGATCCAAATCTTTTCATTGAATTATGAAAGAGGAAAACAATTCTTCTTCTTTAAGATCTTATTAAGCCCTTTAATTGTAAAGTTGTTCATGCTAACCTAGAAAATAGGGTGCAAATTTCCATAGAGAATTAAAGAAGGAATTATTGGTAAAGTGAAATTGGAAGCCTGAAGGAATGTTCACTATAAAACAATGATAGGCATGTATAACTGGTAGGCGTCTCTCATAAAATAGAGTGCTCTAAAGCAACCACTAACATAGAGGTACATTTTTCTTTCTTCATTGTACTAATATTGTACATTTAAAGAGGTGATGACTTTTAGTGACCATTGCATTTTAAATTCAATCTAGTTAAAATATAGAGATGTCTATTTTACAGACTTTGATCATACAACGCCTCACATTGAATTCTTTCTAGATTATATTTTTGTTGTTTAAAGAGATGTTTTTTAATATGAAAGATTGAATATTCCCTATATATCTATGCAATCAAATTTAAAAAATTCATCACATATTGTTTTTCAATCAAATATTATGCAAAATCATGAAAACTGATTTAAAAAATACACCAAAAATGAAATTTTGCTTTTTCAAAATTGAAATTAATTATGCTTGATTTCAATAGCAGAAAAATTGAATATTAATTATGCAAAACAAAAAATTCCAATCCCTTTCTATACTATGTAAAAAATCTTTATGGTCTTTACCTTTGGATAAGAACTAAGAGCATCTCCAGTCCAATTGGTATATTGAACCTCCAAATGTATTTCAATCTTTTGATTTATATAATTTGAATTTGAAATTATTATCATTGGAAGCGTATCCAAAAGTATTTTGACCAGACATTAAACAAAAAAAAAAATTTTAATTATAAAATTGATATTGGACAACTACTTCAAAAGTAATCTAAAAGTCAAAAATTGTAGAGGCTTTGGCAAATTACGTTATATTAGAGTGCAATTGGCCAAATTTTGCTTTGGTAAGCGTGATTTATCAAAACCTCTACAATTTTTTGACCTTTAACCTGCTTTTGAAGTGGTTACCCAATGTCTAAATTTGAATTCTCTTACACCTATGAATAAAAAATAAAAAATACATTTGAAAGGCCAATACACTAGTTGGATTGAGGATGCTCTAATTTACTTGCACATGTTTATGCTTCTAATTTTGAAAAGAGTTCAAGCAAAGACTGCAATTTCTCCTTACTAAGGTAACTACATCTAAAATTGCATGCTTCCTAAAATTGCACACTACAAATTGTTGCCTAAAATGCACTTCCACTATTCATGGAAATCTATGAATGCTTTTAGGAACACCTATTTTGAGCACTTTAAAAATTTGTAGTTTATTCACCCGGTGTCCAAAAAATGCATTCAAAGAGAATCTAGAATCCCATTTTTACTACAATACAACAAGACCTTACAAAATAAAATTCCAATATAATAGTAGGAACCATGCTGAATTGCTTATTAGTGCTATTTAAGTTGTAGTTGCTTTACTCCAATTATGGAGAAAGCAATGTTAGTCTTCTTCTGATCCTTGATCCTCATCACGAAGGTACTTAAGTGTACCAGTAACCAACCATGCCCAGTATTCAATGTGTAGGGTGCACTATTTCTAACCAAGGCTGGAATTCAAGTTTGGAATGTGTGTTTTTTGTCTTTTTCAAGATAGAGATTAATAAGGTCATGACACATGCCTCCAAAGTAGTGAGCAAGAAAGGCGTTTGGCTGTGATTGGAATTGAAAGACTCTAATCATTGGCTATTGGTGAAGAGTACTTTTTGACTCCAATTATTCATAGTAAGTTCAATTTCGGGAACAAAATTCTGAAAAACTTGCTATCCCCATATTTCCTATCTTCCTACATGGGAAAGTTTTCCACTACCTCATACTCCAAAATTGCTTAACCCCTAAAGGACCATTGTCCCTTCTGGGGACAAATGCGTTTTCAGATAGGTACCTACGGGCTAAAATTTTCTTCTGATTTCTTGAAACTTTTTTTGGAGGTAGAAAAGCTGATTAGCTTCATGGGAATACAATTTTTTTTCACAATCGGTGCTTGGGAACAAAAGTTATGACCAAATAAGCTCAAAACAGGGGCCGGTAGGCAGCAAAATAAATTTGAAATTTTTTTTTATTTTCTTTTTTAAGTATTTTTTACTCAAAGATTATATTTTTTTCTATCTAGAAAGCTTTGATTCATTTCATTTGGATTTTGTATGAGAAAGTTATGGACATTCTTGTTTTTCGGGCAGTTAGAGCATCTTTTTGAAAAAAATAACTTATAGGATTCATTTCTGAATGCAATTTTTCAAATTTTTCAATTTTTTTTTTCTTGAATGGTTTAGTTTACTTGCTAGAACAATCTCACCATTGGGATTAGTGAATTTTAATCCCACCTAAAATATATAAATATTTTAGAGTTTCCTTCTATCTCGAATCTACTTCTACTTAACAATTTTCTTAATAATGAAAATTAAGTTTTTTTGAACTTTTTTTTTTTGGCTAGATTCTCAACTCAATTCTCCAATATAAAAATTAAAAGTTCAAAACTCTGTAGTACAAAAAAATAAAGTTAAAAATGTTCAAAGTCAAAAAATCTAGTCCCACAATGTGCTGAAAAACTTGTTTTTTTCACTTTAAACGCAGATATCTTGCAATCTGTGCGGTCAAAAATTCTGAAATTTTTTCCACACACTCTCATACTAGTTAGGTTTATGATCCTACGGTTAGATGTGAAAAAAGAACATTTTTCAATTTTTTTTACTTTTTGCTATAGAAATGGCAGCTTTGAGTGTTTTTTGGCAGAAAAAGGGCCTTGGTCCTTTAGGGGTTAAATGATCAGTTACTGGTACATTTACCTTACTGGATATGGTCTTGGCTACTCTGGTATTCCAAAAGTTTTCAGTTGTGGATTGTCTGAGTGTAGGGGTCTTCCATTTTGTTCTACCTTTCCCTTTTGATGTGATGACAAGCAAAATGTAAGTCATACCAAACAAAAGTTTCCTAGCGCAGTAATTGTTTGATAGCTTCAAAAGGAAAGAGCTGAGAGATAACGATGCTCAAAGTTTTTCATTCAATGAGAACCAGAACTTACCACGTGCTGTTTTGGAATAAGATAAGGTGGGTACCCTCCAAAACTGCCACTTTTATTAGACCAGTCAAAATTTCAGTTTTTTTCTTGCTGTTGGCAAGTGAAAGGAGGTTCCAACACACCAAAAAATGAGACATTTGGAAGTTATGAAGTGTCTTCATAGTGAGGTTCTAAAATTGTTTCTATAATACACATACATGATAATTTTGGAGATGCACATAAAGTGACACTGGTGGTTTTAAGCAAGGTGTGATTTTGGTTGTACCCAACTTAGGTGTCACTCATAACTATGTCAGTGG
Source organism: Neckera pumila (assembly GCA_963969595.1). Classification (NCBI taxonomy): domain Eukaryota; kingdom Viridiplantae; phylum Streptophyta; class Bryopsida; order Hypnales; family Neckeraceae; genus Neckera; species Neckera pumila. The sequence continues at coordinate 16,161,659 of OZ018417.1, read as the reverse complement.
ATTTTTCCATGAAAGGATGAACCTCAAAAACGTGGCCTTCAATAATTTCCCCCCAAATGAAAATGATTTTGTTCATTATTCAAAGGGTGAAGGGAAGTCAGATGTTTTCAATTACTCACAAAAAAAAATTCAGATTTGGTTGGGAGGATTTGAAGTTATCATACTTTTTGAAGAAAATGAGAAGAAAATACACATTCCAAATATATCACATTCCATATGATATTCTGGTATAAAAAATGTTTTAGTTTACACCATCATTTGTATCATTTTATACTTTGAAAACCAATAAAAGAATTTATAAGCATGATAACTCATATTTGCAATGTAAATCACTCAAATTTATAGATTTTCAAGTTTCAAATTACAGTACCAGCTAGAAATTGAAAGCCCCCTAGTGAAACTCATTTCAGAAAAATTCACTTGCTGGACAAAATTTAGATCAACAACAAAAATTCTAAAGTCATAAAATACACAATGTGAACAATTTTATGCCATTCATTATTTTTGAAATAGAACCCCATATATGATCCAAAGTAGTTCAGATTTTGAACATCAATTTCTATAACAACTGGTTAACATTCCATTCCATTTGTATGGCTTGCTATACACAAAAAAACATATTATCAGTGCAATGTTAGATGTGCACCTATTTTTCACATGATTACCTCATTACCACCAAGTGCGTTTCTACTTCCTAGCACTTCCATTTTTTTTCTATAATAGAGAATGTTTTATATATGGGTACAAAAAAATGCATTTTTCCCAAATAAAAAAACCGTGGGAATGTAGGAAAACTCAAATGAAGCTCAGACTTTTGAAATGCACTGATCTAATCATCCTCTGCAAGGGGGATACTCAATTGCCATCGACAAATTCACTTCAAACTGCGTCTGAATATGGCTAGAGAAAATGGCCACCTTAAAAGCTTTTGTTGCTTTTGTTGTATGAATACGACTCACTCCTACATGTGCATCTCAGACTTGAATTTTCTTTAGTAAGTCTTTTCTTCCAAAATTTTGCAACCAGAACTGAAAAGATTTCAAGTGAGGAGGAAAAGCTCTTTGAATTGTGGATGCTAGAATTGATGTTCAATGATCATCTGTGTATGGCCAAGAACTCATCATGCCTAGTACAGTCCATTCTTCTTCTGTAAAAAATGTACAAATAATTACATTGCACGTGCCGTTGAAACAGTACAATGTAGAGGAAAAAGTAATTTTCTAATTTTTTAATTCATAAAAAACTTTGAAGCTCAATATTATTTTTGCCGTGAGTCGGAACCAGTCCTTTCTTTTTTACTTTTTGAGAAAGTGCCAAGATGGCGATCACTTAAAATTTGGTGAAGCATTGTATATCTACACTCATCCATCTTTTTGATCCAAAAACACTTTTCAATCATATTCATGCACGTTTTCAACCAAATTTGACAAATTCATCCACATTTTTAATAGAAATGAAAAACATTTGGCAAAAAGTAGAAATTTATTTTGAAATAGTGCTATCTAGCATCATGGTGCCAAAAAAAAGGGGCTAGTCGGAACACCACAAAACAAAGTTTGTGCAGTCCTCCTTGTTGAGGGCTTTTTAGTGGTACCAAGAATGCAAATCAAGATGCACGGTTCCGGGGGTCCCATTGTGTAACAAACAAACAAAACAAAACAAGCAACCTTATTTAACAATGTACTAGTGTACAATGTGTTGTTACCACAGTCTAAAAGTAATTTTTCTTATTTTTTAATTTGTAAAAATTCAAAATTCAATATCTTTTTTGCCTTGTTGGATGCCACAAAACAAAGCATGTGCATCTAGAGCTATCTGACAGTACCAAGAACGCAACTGGAGGACGTATAGTTTGGAAGATTTCAATGTAATAAACAAACAAACAAAACAAAACAAACGACCTAATTTAAATGAAAATTTCTAACAAAGCCCTTGCACTTCTTTATGCATTAAAAATTAAAAAACTTAAAAAGTTATTTTTCAATTAAAAATTTAGAAATTTTCATTTATTTTTATTTTGACTGAGGCAATGGCATAAGGCACATCATAGGTCCAAATGCCACAAAACAAAGCCCGTGCATCCCTCCTTGCAAAGAGCTTTTTGAAGGTACTAAGAACGCCACCAGAAGACTCAAGGTTCTTAGATCTCAACGTATCAAACAAATAAACAAATTAAAACAAAACTAATTAACTAATTAATTAACTAACAAGCTTAAGGTATGAAATATACTAATATGCCCTATGCCATTGCTACAATCAAAATAACCTAAAAGGTTAAATATTTTATTTCTAAAAAACTTTGGAATTCAATATCTTTCACACCGTAGGTCCAAATGCCACAAAACAAAGTCTGTGCACCCCTCTTTGTAGAGAGTTTTCTGATGATCCTAAAAACGCAACCTCGAGACGTATATTGAAGGAGATCTCATTGTAACAAAAAAACAAAACAAAATAAATAACCTAACTTAGGGTATAGACTAGTATGTTGGTGTACCTTGTGTTGTTGCTATAGTCCAAATAAAATAATATTCTTATATTTGAATTTGTAAATTTTTTGAAATTTAACAAATATTATGCACAAAGGAGTGCAAGAGTTTTGTTGTAGTATGAGAGGTTGTATCTTTGATATGAATAAAAAGCTTTATGCACAAAGGAAGGCAGGGGCTTTATTTTGTGGCATTTGGACATCCAATGTACTAATAAAAGTTGTATTTTTTTCAAAATAAATTATAATTTAATCAATTTTCTAGTTTATAAATACTTTGAAATTAAATAACTTTCACACTATAGGCCCAAATGCCACAAACAAAGTTTGTAGCCCCTTCTTTACAAAGAGCCTTCTAACAATATTAAAAAATCTATTAGAGGACTCACCATTTCTTAACCAAAGCAAACAATCTAATTGAAGGTTTAGACTAGTGTGCCCTATATTGTTGCCAAAGCCCAAATAAAAATAAAAATAATTTTTAATTTGTAAGAACTTTGCAAATTCAATATCTTTTATGTTTAAAGGAAGGCAAAGGCTTTGTTTTATAGCATTTGGACATGCAATGTGAAATTATGTTTTTTTCCAAAATAAAAGATGATTAAATTAAATTTTGTAATTCCAAAAAATCCATACTTTTTTCATCGCATATCCAAACACCATGAAGCAAAGCCATTGCCTTCCTTTGTGTACAGAATTTTCAATTCATGCCAATGTTGTGGTGTTTGGACCTACGGTGCAAAAATGATGGATTTTTTTGAATTGAAAAATTGAATTAAATTATCTTTTATTTTGGAAAAAACATAACTTTTACATTGCATGTCCAAACACCACAAAACAAAGCCCTTGCACTCCTTCAAGCATAAAAGATATTGAATCTCAAAGTTTTTACAAATTAAAAAGTCAGAATTTTTTTTTAAACTATTATTTTGGCTGTGGCAGCAGCACATGGCACACTAGTGTTGGTTACGGAGCATTAGTGTTTCATGAATTTGCTGATATTTCTAAAATGCAGTCATACTCCCATCATAAAAGCGCAAAGGAAAAGAAAAAGAAAAAAGAAAAGAAGCAGAATCTTCATAGCCATCCCCGTACAGGCACGCTCCCTATTAAAAGAACATCCCGACCAATCTACGCCGTCCAAGACTCTCCAATGGGCGAACCCGATGTATTATATCGCGTATCTGTACGATACGAAACGTAAGACCGCGGTTTAAGATCCTCCGTCCGATCCGAATCGGACGGATACAAAATAGTCTCGGAGTTTCTCGGCTGTCTTCCAGAGTACTGGAGCATTCCGGGGGTCTTCGTCGGGGGTCTTGCCGTGGGGGTCTTGTGGTCGGGGTCTTGTCATGGCATGGCATGTCCTTCTTTTAGTGCCCGTCTTCGTGCCGCTGTATAAGAGTCACATGGATTTTCGATTCCAGGTACAGAGCATCTGCTGCAAGTTTTGGAACTGAATTGATGGTTTCCCATTTTGAAATCCACTTGCAAAAATCTTTTGGCCGGTCTATCGGTGAATTCGCGCGAAGTCGGTAGAGGTTCCTGGGAAGGCTTGCACGTTTTTCAGTTGGTTTCCTGTGAAGCTTGGCGTTTCAATCCGCGACAGTGGAATTTTTTGGAGCCGGTGAGAACGGGAACGAAGTGGAAGCTTGTGAAGGAGGTGAGTGCCGAGGTGTGGCTGGACTTGGTTTACGAATCGCTGGAGATTGTCAGACGGATTATTCAGGCTTTTCTTGGGATTCAGAATTATGGTTTCTTGCCAGGGGTTCAATGGTTCCATGAGTCCTGGGGTTCATGGTTGCTGTTGAATCGGTGAGAGTAGTTAGGTCCAGAATTTGAATTTCTTTGTATATGCCGTTCTTTTTGATGAGTTGAGATTTTCAAAAAAAATTAGTAGACACAGAAACTCTTGATCAAGAGTCACAGGTTTGAAGATAGTTTTCCGAGGTTCAAGAGTGCAATCAGCAAGTGCTGTGGTCGTCTGGGATAGCTGAACCAGCAGAATTCTCACTGATCCCCTTAATCAAGAAATTTCTCAATTCTGCTCGAAGTGTTCGATTCTCAGACTCCCCGCTGTGACGCTCGTGGTTTTCTTGCTGTCTATCGAACAACAGATTTTTTGGAATTGGGTGTATCCTTGAGATTGATTGAACTCATGTGACGCCCTTAGGTGCTCTCAATTTTCATGGAGGGCGGGTTCCAGTGGACTGTGCGTATCGAACAACCAAGGCCGATGAGTTTTCAATTCGAGTACTCAAATAGTCTGTCTTCACAATCATTCAGCCGGTTAGTAGTGTAACAAGCAAGATGAGCAGCAGAGTGATGACAACGACCACAGGATTGCTGCAGGTGCCGCAAATTTAGATTTACTGCAAACGGTTCGAGAATAGAATCGGATGAGTGCAGATTGCTGATTGTTGAAAGGGAACAATGGATTCAGCTGACGAGCAGTTGTACAGAGGTGACAAAGTGATGAAGCGGGGGTTGATAGGGAGAGACCATTCCCCGTTTCAGGAAACCACGATTACCGAGCGCGGCAGTCCGACCTTTCTCTCGCTCCCTCCTAGCGAATCCTCCGCAAAGCTTGGACGATCATGGCGCGGATTACCGAGAAGATACATCCTCGTGATCTTCTTCTTCTTGTCCATCTTTGCTCTTGCAGCTTCCTTCCTATTCGCGTGCACAATGAGCACGACACCGATACTGGACACAGATGTCTTTTACTATAACCCAAAGCTACAGCGACTCCCGTTACAAGAAACCATTACAGAGCCTGAGTTTAGGTCATCATTCTCTGCTCTAGGGTGCAATGAGAACGAGGCGCTTCTTAGAGTTTTCATGTACGATCTTCAACCGGAGTTTCACTACGGACTGCTAAATATGCAGCGGCCTTCGTCTCAAATCTGGCCGAGAGAGATACCGCCATATCCCGGGGGTTTGTACCAGCAGCACAGTGCCGAGTATTGGCTCACCTTCGACTTGCTGACTTCCAACATGCCCAACCGGAAAAGCTTGTGCACAGCATACCGAGTGGAGGATTGGAGATCGGCAGATGTGATATTTGTGCCATTCTTTGCTTCGCTGAGCTACAACAAGTTCAGTGCCACGAGATCGGAACGGAAGGTCAGGGTTGATAAGAACCTGGAATTGCAGAAGAAGCTGATGAGGTATTTGAGACGGCACCCGGCGTGGGTAGCGGCTGGAGGTGCTGATCATGTTATTGTGATTCATCATCCCAATAGTATGCATGTGATTAGGGACTACTTAAGAAATGCTATGTTCGTGGTGGCTGATTTTGGCCGGTATGACTCTAATGTTGCGAATATTGGCAAGGACATCGTGGCTCCTTACAAGCACGTGGTTCAGGGTTTCCTCGATGATACCACCGATTTTGAGAGCCGGAAAACGCTTCTGTTCTTCCAAGGTGCCATTATCAGAAAAGAGGTACGTCACCAACTGCCTTCAACTTTTGAATGGCTGTCTAAACTTTTCGGTGAAAGTATGAAGGACAAGACGGATTACACCTCAGCCCCATTCCCGGCCCATTAGAAGGCTTGTCTAGCTTCTCGTGATTACTTATGAACTTGATTTCTGATACTTTTCTGAAGCTCCGTTGTCCCGTCAAAATTGAAAGAATTTAGGCTTCTTATTACGAACAACTTAACCGGTAAGAGGAGTTAGGTTCATAAGAAAGCACCGTCAAGCCAATAACCTACTGTATGCATCAAACGCATGGAGTTTGACTCGTAATTTGTTTACACATGAAACGCAAAGACGGTTATGGTTGAAAGTGGATGATTAAATTGTATTTTTCTATTGCAATAACTACTTTTCCCACATGAACAACAGGTTATGGCATATAACTTGAGAATAGACATTCACTAAAATGGGGACACCTAAGAGAAATGTTGCTTGGTGCAGACTATGAAGTACTGAAAAGATTGTTTACACATTAAATAAGTTCTGGACATTGCATTTAGAAAAATGAAAGAAATTTTGTACTCAATAAAGCTATCCATAAAGTCATTTGAAATAGGACCGTTGTCATAAGAAAGATGTGGTCTTGTCCTTTTAGCCTATATTGAATCACAAATTACATTTTTGGTGAACTTCGCATGTTAAGTGTTTCTAGATTGATATGACAATTAATGGTGAATGAAATCTTTTTTCAAATTTTAACAATTAGATAATCTCTTAATTCATGTTTCTTCTGATGTACACTCCCAAAATAAGGAAGGCATATATAAAATCACGTCTTGATTTTGTCCAAAACCCTGTGGGTGAAACTAAAAAACAAAACAGTTTCAGCGTGAGTTCATCGAAGAAGTTAGATTTTCAGTTGGGGAAACTGTTGCGTTATTACATAGTCGTTTCTCCATTTTCTCATACATGGGAACCACTTGAAATGTGTACTCCAGGGTGGAATTATCAGGCAATTACTATACGATATAGTAAAAGACGAACCGGGAGTACACTTCGAAGCAGGGAATACTACGACTGCCAACATCCACAGTGCAACTGTTGGCATGAGGGCTTCCAAGTTTTGTCTGAATTTAGCTGGTGACACACCCTCTTCGAATCGTTTGTTTGATTCCATCGCCAGCCATTGCGTTCCGGTAATCGTCAGTGACGACATCGAATTGCCATTTGAAGATGAGCTGGACTACACATCGTTCTGTCTCTTTGTGAAATCCAGCGACGCCCTGAAGAGGAATTTCTTGATCAATCTGCTCAGAGGGGTGAGAAAAGCAGAGTGGACGAGGATGTGGAGGAGATTAAAGGAAGTGGATCAACATTTCAAGTACCAGTATCCCTCGAAGCCTGATGATGCTGTCCACATGACATGGAAAGCCATAGCCCGCAAGGTGTCCAAAGTAAGGCTGCATCTCAACAGACAGAGAAGGTATCAAATTTCCTCTTTGAAACTGAAGAATTCATGAGGTTACACTGTTTCCAAATTTACGACCGCCAGCAAACGTTGGTGTGATCTAGAAGGCTAGTACGCTCAATTGTATCCATGGCATATTGCTGTTTGCCATGGACCCGAAGGGTCCATTTGGATGCACCTGGAAATACAATCTACAGCATCTGGAGGCAGGTAGTCACCTGAACTCTCCAGTTCTAAATTAAACATGGCCAGAAGAATTCTTTGGGTCACTGCTTCAAACATGAAAGCCTTTCTCAAAGATCGTAGGCATCTGAGTGCAGACCTCTTCCACTGCTAGAGGTGTGTCCCCTGCCGTAGTGTTAGACGATGCAGCATTACTCGAGATACTTTACAGTACAAGTAGCAAGGCCGTTTGTCGCATGTTTGCCGTGGAATCTCAAGGATTGCGCCACAAAATAGTCGACACTACATCTCATGTTCAGCTTCAAGAGAATCGTATCCAAAAGTAGTCACACACTCACTGTTTCACAAGAAGAACCAAGTCCACATCCATCAGCTTGTAGATGCTGAGTATAAACAGTCCCTAATAATAACGAGTGATTATTCGCAACAAACCTGACTGTGCATGGCCATTGACACAATTCGTGAATATTCAATAAAATGGTGGCTGAAATTTTGTGCCGGTAACAATAGTAGGGTGAAAGACATTTTAGTGTTGGTGATCATAAACACTGATCTTGGTCAAGTCGTAACATACAAAATCTATACGATCTTTCTGATAAAGCTGCAACCAATCAATCGTCCAAATTACATTGACGACACAGATGCTCTCAAGCCTGAACAAAGCTCAACTCAAACTCAACTCAAACTCCCAATTCAAAGAATCCCGTTTGTTTCGATTTATGAAAAAAAAATAAAATGTTGAACATTGGGCGGGCAGGACAGATGTCCTTCGTACGTTGGACAGAGAAGTGGGGCGGGAAGGCACGCACCCGGCCATTCTTCCGGCAATGCCGACCAAGATCGCCGCTGCTACAGCATCTCCAAATTCAAAACTGAACAAGTCCCCAAAGAATGACATTAACATCCATAACCAACACACGATTCACTCAACCGGCAACGAAACCCGCGTAACAATTCAGCCGATTGGGTGGTTGGGTGTGATCCCCAACCGACCCTAACCCAAACTCCCTCAAGGCTGGAGCTTGAACAACGATTTCGTGAACCCGCACCCGAGCGTCGACGCAGGAATCCCCTTTTCACGCACCGCATCAATCCCGTGCGCAAACATCACCCCCATCCCCATATGAAAGTGCCACTCCACGTGACAATGAAACGGCCACGCCCCAGGATTGTCCAGCTTGAACCTGATTGCCGTCCACCCAAACGGAAATGTCGCCACGTTGTTCCTGGAAGGCGGATTGTCCAAATTGAACCCAGAAGGCGACTTCTTCGGATCGTACAGTCCGTCGCCGTAGCCCAGGATCCAGAAGTCGTGTCCGTGCAAGTGCCATGGGTGAATCTCCGAAACCTTCGGCGTCAAGGTGCAGGAGTTTTGAATGACGAGGTCGACGACGTCGCCCGTGCGGAACTGGTACACGCCGCTGCCGAGTTTGGTCTCAAAGATGGGAGGGGGACTGGAGACGTCATAGTTCGGGGCGCCGAAGTCGGGCGGAGGGGCAGTGTCGTAGGCGGTGGTGAGGTTGTAGACAAGAGAGGCGAGCAGGGGAGTTTGTAAGGGGGCGTAGGTGACGTTGTTGATGGCCCATTTGAACTGACCTGGGGAAATAGACAAATACACAAACATACATAAAGTCCTTCAATAATTTCAAAAATTATCATTTCACAAGACTATCCTTCCTATCTTCTAAGGTAGGAGGTCCATAGAACGCCCATTTGAGCCCATTTTTGCTGATAGTATTGACGTAATTGTTTACCTTTGTACTTGTTCTGCGTCGTTAGGAAGACGAGCTTCCGGGTTGGAACATGCTCCATCTTGTTAAACGGATGGCTGGTGGGATCCGGATTGTTTCTCAAGGCCTTGTACAGCTTTGCCTGCGCCTTGCTCACTTCATAGTCATTCCAAGCCGGTCCCTTGGGTGGCGGTGTCGTCGGTTGTGTGACAGTTGCATTGCTGTAGTTGAGGATTGCTAGTCCCGTGGGGACAGTTGCGTCACTGCGACCGCGCACATTCAAGCCTAAGTGGTAGTTGTCTTTCGGTTGATCGGCGTGCACGAGGACGGAGTAGGTTTCTCCGGAGTACACATCCAGATTGTCGGTGTAGAAGGGCTCGATGTTGTGGCCGTCTGCTTCCACCACTTGCATTGTGTGTCCCTGAATTGAGCACATACAAGAAAATGCATGTCAAGGACAGTTTGGCCAAGTGCTAATTAAAAAAAAGTAGCATTGTCTTCTTTGAGACAGACAGACAAAAAATTTCATATGTTGAACACCTGTGCAGCGTGTTCAATCAACATGATGTCAGTCCAGTATGTTTGGCACAATATATTTGCGTTAGACTCGGTGTTTACTATGGTATGGTATGTTTGACGTGATGTAATACTCCGTATGTTGCATACGATTATGAGTATGTTTCACAGCTTATTTGACAGTGTTCTGTGTAATTCAATAGGACGCTTAGTTAGTATATTCAACACAACATTGAAGAGTAAATTTCTATTGATAGGACCTCCCAATCCAGTCTGATCGCCTGGTCATTTTCTTGTGAAATTAGTCCTGGGTTCTCAAGCAATGCTTGTATGCCACAATAGTCAGTAAGACCTCTTTCTCAAGTGCTCCAGTCCACAAATCGCCAAGTTTCAAGAATTTGACCAATTAGATGTTTAAGCTTGCAACAGAGCTCCTAATCCCTCCATCTTGAGTCAATGAAAACACGCCTCACCATGTCCTTTTTTACTCCATTCAAATTATTCTCAAATTAGAAAACACCCATTCAAGGACTGATTTTCGAAAATCTTTGAGGACATCAAACATCGCATGCCCCAAACAACTTCTACTACAAAGGCCAAACCCCTCTGAACCGTAAAACCCATCGGGAAATCAAAATTTATCCCGACAATCTGCTTACCTCGATTTTGAAGTTGAGGGACGACAGAGAAGCGACGCTGGCCAGGCGAAGACGGTACATCTTGCCGCGTTCCACTCTCCAAACATGCGGAGCACACCGCTCGTCCGTTTGGTTGCAGCTAATCCCCGCAGGTTTGTACGTCGGCACGGATGTGCAGTTGTATCGTCCGCGCCCCTCCAGCAACAGGGACTGCAAGACGGAAACGATTACAAGCATATATGGGATGATTATCGATTCTTCCAGCAAGAGTTTGAAGAGATCGGACAGGTGCAGTCATTCCTTTTGGGGGTCAATATTACCAGATTTGAACGAAGTGTTGGGTCAAGTTACAAGCCTATAAGAGTTTGAAGAAGAAGAATGTGAGATCTCTACAAGACCCTAACCTATTAGAATGCAATTATTGGGAGAGATTCGGTGAAAATGTGGTGTAGGTCATGAGAAATTTAATTGTTGCTACGAAATTAACGTCTCCCAGAATTGGTAGCCTCAACTGCAAACTTGTGCTGATCGGGTACCTGAGGTTCTCCCACCCATTTGAAGGTGGTGCTCTCTAGGCCTTCCTCTTGGTTGATAATCGGCCTGTGCCACCAATCGTTCAAGATGATCATGTGCTCATCATCGTAGTGATAGGGCTCGTGCATGCCTTGGGTAAGGTTCACGATGAGCCCGCCATAGAATCCCGCTGCACGCTGCGTGCCGAAGTGGCCATGGTAAAAGTAGGTGCCGGGCTGCAACCGTCACCGAATCAAGCATTCGTCAGTATTAAGAAAAATTTGCTTGAAATGTAATAAGAGAGTCGAATTCAGCGGGGAGAAGCGAGTGAACACGTGAAAGACACATGTGAGTTTCTCTGATGGAGATAGAGGTTTGGTTAGTGTAGAGAGAGACTTGCATAGAGAGAGAAAGTGGTGTTCAGCAACGTTTATATTGCAGAAAACATTTTCAATGAATCTGTAGTTTCATACGGGCTGTGGAGGGAAAGACCTCCATTTCAATCATATCAAGCGAAGTTAACGCATTGAAATACATTCGTGTCAAGATCTCCGTGTCAAGATCGACTTGCTAAAAACATATTAAGAGAGTCGATCAAATCCAGCGGGGGTCGGAGGATCGTGCGACAAAAGCTGGAGACACATATGAATTCCTCTGATGCAAGTAAACAGCCATTAAGTCAAGAGAGAGACTTGCATAGAGAGAGAAAATGGCGTACAGAATCCTTTACATTGGAGAATACGTTTCATTACTTCATGTATACGGGCTATGGAATGAAGGACCTGCAATTTCATGATACCAATGACTTGAACGAAACAATCATACATTTTTCGCTATTGAGATCGACTTGTTAAGAACGTAACGAGGAAGTCAAATCCGAAATCCACAAGATGGTAAAGCGAGAGAGAATAGAAATTTAGAGACTGATCAGATGGTGCGTAGTTGATCACTTACTCGGTCGACGATGAACTCGTACGTGAAGCTTTCTCCGTAGAGAATGGGGCACTGTGATACCGCAGCTGTTCCATCTGCCCACGGGCTCCCTATCTGCACAGAATCGAAGAACACCCCAATGTCAAACAAAATACGTATGAAGTCGCAGTCCACCGGCTAGTGATCAGAGAAATTACATTGCATCGGCCACTGGTATGCTGGAAAAGAGGAGTAACAGTATTTAAATAGAACCCCAGTAAGACCAAAGGTCAATGAAATCAACGCCTACGATAGTCCTGTTTATTATTTTATTTTATTTAAAGACTCTCAACGGGCCTGTTAGTTTCGTCTTCTCACAGATTCCACTTGCTTCGCTCCACAGCGTTTGAGATTTGTAAGGACCCCTAACAGTAGAAACTAGCTGTTGAAAACAATATAATACCCGGTGAGCCAAGTGGCCTGGACGCAAACTCGTAATCAAAAATCAAACTATTGTGTAACAGAGAGAATCCTTTGTTGGCAACCCGACCATAGCCCCTTGCACCTACCCTGAACAATCTCAAGGTGTCACTCTATCTCTGTTGCACAAGCAAATGCTAATCCCAAAACTTAGAGCAATAAGCAGAAGCTAAAATCTTGTGTAAGCTCGGTTACCGACAGTTAGTGCTCATTTGGAACACAGCTAAGGTTACCGTTATCTACAACTAGTACGCTCGCCATATTCATCTTCCAAGTACACAGCTAAGGTTAACGACAGTCGACAGCTAGTATGTTCGCCGGTCATATTCGTCCTCGAAGTACGCACCTAGACAACAAAATGCTTGAAAAAATCTTCAGGACTGGTGCACAATCTCATTGGTGTTTTGATGCAAACCAGTGCTTCGATTGAGGCCATTTCAATCACGCACCTGTTACTAATTCATGAAGCCGCACACAACGATAAACTCACCTGACGAATGCCATGCCAATGCATCGTGATCCCCTCCGTGGCCACATGATTCACAAACGTGATCTTCAGGGTATCCCCCTGGACAGCTCGAATCGTAGGACCCGGGTAGTTGCCATTAATGCCGAGGATGGTCTTGGCGTAACAGTCCGGCGCTGCACTGATGTACGACACCTTGAGAGTGTACTCCACCACTTTGCAATCCACCACGGCCAAAAAGGCCAGCACAGTACTGCAAACCAACGCAACCGCCCACCTACAAGCCATCTCGCAGCTCACTGTCGAATTCCCCTGCTAGTGATGAAAATTGACACAGCTCGCTCGAGCTAGGTGACAAATACCTGCAGCTCCACAAACTATTCTACATAATATCTTTCTGCAGCTCAACTATATTTTCAAATGCAGCTGCAAGTACACCAACATATTCTCTCCAATGCAGCTGCAGCAAAAGTATCAACTTGAAATCTTCTAATGCAGTTGCAACCACCCCATCATACTCTTTCCAATCCAGCTGCTTGCAGCAAAACTACAGCAGCTATCAGCTTAGCTTCGAAGCTTCCCATGCGCGCAGCTGCAGCTTCGTTGTCTATTCCAATTTGGAGCTGCAGGCCACGGTTTATGCACTTCCAGAAAAGTGAGAAAACTGCTAGTAATTGTGTCATGTTTAAAACGTGTAGATCTGACTCGCTGAGGAGGCTAGGAGTTTGTATTTTCATTGTTTTTCTTGCAGTGGAATTCACCGTCACAGCGGACTCTGTTGGAATTCCTTCCGACTGATTTGGAGATTCTGCAGTTTTCTTGCAAGTTTCTCCTAGTTTCATCTTTCCCTGTATTCTAATGTCACCATGGAGGGATCTTCAAAGAATTCCTGTACAAGAGAAAATCATGAATTTTCTTTGCAAGTATTTTCATAAACTCTCTCCAAATTCCCCATGTACAATTCAAATTGGTAGACTTTGTATACATCATACATTTCAATGTTGTTTCCACCTAATATTTGGTCGATTTTATAAGATGGAATTGTCCCATATCAATTGTCAAGGGTACTATGAGGTTGGACACATAAGATTTGTAGGTTGTCAATCAACATAATAATGAATTTTGTGAAAGCCAAGAAGGCTTTTATTTTAGCTGTGAAAGCCAAGAAGGTTGATAATGAATTCTAATCATAGAAATCTAGCTTTTCTTGAATTTGTATACTTTAGAAATCTAAAAAAATTTCTATCATATGAAATTATAAAATATTAGAACACATTAAATCTACATTTACCTAATATTTGAACTCTTGAAGTCTAGAAAAGGTCTAGATCCAAAGTTTTGAAATGTACAAATTAATGAGATTGAAATTCAAAATCTACATGCTAGTAAGATTTGAGACTCCAATATTCACAACTAGTATTGATTGCGCTTACTAAAGTCTACATAGAACTTAGATTTTGGAAGCATATATCTACATTCTGAAATATTCAATTTCACAAATTCTGATGATTTGGAGGCGGGGACATCATTGAAAAATGCACAAGTTTCCCCTTGAAAAATGCACAAAATTCCTGTCTCACATTTCCCTGTGAGAGCTACAATCCTTGTGTACTAAAAAAGAAGGCAAAAAAACAAATTCTCGGAGGGGATTTCCATTATAAGGTAGACATCCCAAAAGTGCCACTGACCTTAAAGCGCCATCTATGCTGTGTGTACATCTCAAAATTCAGTTTCTTACCAGAGCATAGATGGCGCTTTTAGAACCCAACTTCATTCCTTAATAACTTTTGCATATGGTATCCAAATGCCATGTTCTCTAGTGCGTTGGAACCTCCTTTCACTTGCCCACAAGAACTTATGAAATTATCACTAGTTCGATAATAGAAAATAGGCTCAGTAGCAAAAAGTAGCGCTTTTGGGTTGCCTACCTTAGTGCCTACAAGGAACCTTGAAAATGTTTCCTTGTGCGTTGCTCAGTCCAAAAAACGTGTAGCTCGTGAAGAGGTACGTCAGAGACGAAGGCTCAAGTCAGGCTGAATCTCTGACAAGGGGAACACTGAAATCTCTACAGTAGAAGCCAAGTTGACAGTGCAGTGGTCTATTCACTCTAATCGCCTCGAGCGTCGCATGCTTCTCTCGCTTGCTGTAACCTTGTAATTAAGTGCATCTCCACTTTTTCACGGAAACATCAGCAATTCAGCACCGAGAACCACAAGTGGCGGACTCACCACATGGAGAATGGTTGGCGATGGTGCCAGGCATTCAAAGATCGGAAAATTTCAAAATAAATGTCGCCAACGGCAATTTTGACGTCGGGGCTTGAGGGCGGGTATGTATGGAAACCAGTCCTGCGGGCCATGCTGGCGCGTCTGTGATCCAGAGCACAGAGGGTTGGCTCAAAGCTCTTCTGCAAAGTTTTGGCTTCAGTTTAAGGGCCTCTTCACACTATGGCCATCCAAGTCGAGAGGCCTTGGGACTCTGTAATGTAATATGATTGGTGGAACCAATGGACCCTACAATATGATTGGTGGAAACGACGGACTCTCGACTTGGATGGCCATAGTGTGAAGAGGCTCTAAGTTGCTTGTTTTTGTTGTCTTGCTGTTTGCAGTTGCGCACATAATGCATCCCTGGAGGGCATGTCTTGTAGCTACAAGGCAGGTTTGCTTGAAGGCGATAGAAGATGATTTTGCTTAATTTGAGATAGGTTCAGGATTGGAAGCAAGGAACAGGGGTGTTTTTGGAGGGATCTAAGGTAATCTATCTTGAAGCAACCATTTAAGCCTACCTAACACATCATTGACAGTAATAAATATTTCAAAGAACATGTCACTCATTCCTAGATATGAGTTGCATTTAGGACAAGGTCGCTTTTAGAGCAGACTATATTAGGATTGTAGGTGGCTCACAACCTGATAGAGCGACAATTATTGGATGAGAGAGATATTCATGAGACGCACAATGGGACTATTCTCTCATACTCCTCTTTGTGGTCCAAGTCTATTCCAATACTATTTTCATATGTGTTGGTAATTATTTTTGACTACCATAGTACTTGTTCAATTTCGGCACCCTTTGTCAAATATTTCATAAAATTCAACTTTTTAACTTCAGCAATTAAACAATAATTATTGCAACTTTCATCATCCAAGATACTAAATTAATAAAATATTTGGCATCTAGCCCCATAAGCAACTTATGAATATGTGTGAAGCAGATTGCTTTTTTTTCATTGTTTATGAAGTGCCAAAGTGGCGATAAAAAATGTTATAGTAGTGCTCAAAATTTCAGCATTCTTTGACATATATCCAAGATTTTTTTTTAACTCAAAGTTTTCTGGTGAAAAACTTCAAAAAAATTTGCCATTTTTTAGCCAAGTTATTTTTTGTAGTGCAATTTGGTATTAGAAAGCTAAAAGAAAAGAGCCTAGTGTAAAGTTAAGAAAGACAAACTCTTTATACAAATTGGATGGTAATAGGTAAAACAACCCATGTGGAATATGCATTAGAAGAAATCTGGACCCTGCTGAGGGCCGCTACTAAAGCTACAGAAACATGTGCATTTACAGAAAAAAAATATTAAAGAATTAAAAAAAAAATCATTAAAAAAATATTTTTTTCTCAAAAACATTGTCAGAGTGAGTGCCACGCAGGATTGGGACTAAAAAACTAATTAATTAATTAAAAAATAAAATAAAATAAAATAAAATAAAAAATTCTTTGGATTTGCACATTCGGCGACTTGTCAGACGGCCCTCCACAGGGCCCAAATTTTTTGTAGTAGTAAATAGTTAAAATTAGTAGGAGCCCAACTGTTTATAGTTAAGTAAAAAATAGGAATTATGTTGAAAATAGAATTTTAGACCTCATTTAGGCATAGTAGAATAACTTTTTTCAAAAAACTTTGAACAAAGTTTATGTCAAATATCAAGATGTCTTTCATCTCCAAAATTCCTTTTGAGATTTTGAGCCTCCAATCAAAAGTTATGGACATACTTCAAGGAGGAGTTGGGAGGGACATTTTCTTTGACATTTTCAATTATCCCCTTTGAATTTTGTCTATAACTTTTGTTTGGAGGCTCATAATCATGAATAAGATTTTTGAAGATGAAAGTCAAATTTATTGCTCAACTTTTTTTAGTTCAAAGTTCTTTAAAAAATGTTATTTTACTATGCCAAAATGAGGTCTAAAATTCTAGTTTGAATACAATTACTACTTTTTGACAATGAGAGGTCAAGCTCTCATCTTCAAATTATCCCATATCCTTTGAGTGTTTATGAGAGCCAATGGATTTCATTATAAAAACAACCTCACCATCTTCCATTTTCACCAAATTTCAATGAAAAAATTCCTTCACGTTTCTAATAGAAAATTTCTTGATGGTCTATGGTTTCTGGACTTTACATTGAACCTTCTTACTAACATGGTATTTTGAAAACAACTTGGTCATTTAATTCTTATTGAAGTTACATTGGGTGATTGCAAGAAAGACCGGTACTGGAAAGTACTAAAACATTGTCACAAAAGGAATGTTGAAGCTTCCTTTGGCAATAACTTTTAAAGCGTGACTTACATGATCTTGAAATTTTTATTGGAGATTCTTCTTTTGAGTTTCATTATATATCTCATATTTTCCCAAAAAATTCAAAAATCATTTTATATTTAAAAATCATTTAAACTAATATGTCACGTTTTGAATTTTAGTGTTTTTACTACATAAGGAGTCCCCAAATTTAATGATTTGGAGCTGAAATTTCTATGGTCTATTCCCATAGTAGGAAGCCATGATTCTACTAAGGGGCATTAAAAAATATTTTATTTTATATCCTCTACGTCCATACAAAGAGGGCTCCCTTGCACACGCAATTCTGAACATTGCAGATGGTTTTAGGATCATTTTTTTGGTGGAATCTCCTCACCATAAAGTCTTCTCAAATGGTATTTTTCAATTTTTTTTAGATTACTTTTCCTATTTTTTACAAATTAAAATGTCAAAGTATGTATTTTCTTGCGATTCTGCACTTTTCTAGTTCTCCTATTTAGAGAATTTTTTTTTCCTTCATAGGGTACCCTCTTCTTATAGGTTTATATATTTTTCATATTTTTCATAATTTTTTTAAAATTCTTTTCTATTTTTATAGTACTCCCTCCAAAATGGCTAAAAACGGCCAAAGTGGAACAAAAATCGAAGGTCTTTCATGCAATCAACCCGTTAGAGGAAAGACGGGGCCTCCGGAGAGCTGCTCTACATCCTTTTAAGGCCCTCGAGGATTGGTTTTGTGGGGCTTTATAATTGTTTTTTTCCCTATACCTGCCCACCTGTAGTTTCATTGTCAAATGCTCAACAATAGTTTAAAATCTGAAAACAAAGGACCAAAAAATCAAGGTTAAGGTACTCTAAATAATGCACCTTAACCTTGATTTTTTAATACTTTTTAACAATTTGTAATTAATACCAAATGTGCCAAAATAAGATTGTTCCCAAATTATCCAGTGACCATCATTAACAAGAAAAATTTGATCCACCAATGTGTGAAGGACTAGCTAACTTCATTGACATATGGTGACTTGGTGAGTTACAAGATGAGAAGAAGAGGGCTTTATGGAGTTGGGGTTGTGGTAGGCTTCACAACCCGTATGGGATATGTATCTTCAAAAAATAAGATAGAAGTTTTGAATGATAACAATGTGCTTTAACCTCTCAAGGCCTAACAACTTCTTGACAATGGAGGTTTCCAATGAATTGTCCCACATTGATATTTTTTTGCACATGGATGTGCTTGAATCTTTAATTTTAACCATGCACAAGTAAAGACTACTTTGTCTAGTATGCATGGAATTAATTGTGGAAAATATTGACTTTTGGAATTTAGATTATAACAATTTTGGATGATCAACTTATAGGCAAAAGAAACTCAGCTTTTGGGAAAGACAAGTAGCATTTTTTTAATTTAAAAAAATGAGAAATAAAAGCTCTCTCATATTCGTACACATTTTCAAATAGAAAGAGTAGAAAGCCAAAATTGACCAAATTGGGTCCTATAAAATTTCTAAAATTTATGTATGAGTTGATTTTTGAAATTTAATAATTAATATTATTGGCATTTTTTTTTAACATCTGCAAAAATTTGGATTATTTTAGTTATTTTTTAGTTCTTATTCACACTGAATTGAACCTTGTATTTTTAAAATTACTAAAAATACAAATTTGAGTTTTTTTTCTCTAGACCTAGTTTGTTTGTTTAGAGGAGAGACTAGAAGTGTTCATATAAATGTTTTTGTCCATCCTCACTATTCCTTTCATTGTAAGAAATTATTTGCTTCCGTTTTTTCCAAGACTACATTTTGTAAATAAATTTTTAAATATTTCTCACATTGAAATTTTGAAATTGGAAAAATGCAACAAATGTCAACTTGTTGCTCTATATGATTTGACTTTACAACTAAAAGATTGAGATTTGTTTCACTCTACTAAGAGTTTGCCGTTGAAATTTGAAGAAGACACATTGTATCCAAGTCTTTTTTTTTGGCTTTTTGGTGCCAGATTGCACTAGAAAAAAATAATTTGGGTAAAAATTGGCAAAAAATTGTGAAGTTTTTTGCCAAAAAACTTCAAATGAAAAAAACACTTGGATGAAATTGCCAGATTGTAGATTAAAACAAAATTATATACATGTGATATGTGCTAATGTGATAATTTTCTATCTAATATGTAGATGAATGCTGAAATTTTGAGCATTATTTTTACCATTATAACATTTTTTATTGCCACTTCGGCACTTCATAAAAAATGAAAAAAAACAACTGATTGTGTCTTCTTAGTCATTAGAGAAAATTTCAGGCCTTTGGAGGGCTGCCCCATAGCCCTCCAAGGTATCTTGAAATTTACTTTTTTTTGCTCAAAAATTTGTTTTTCCCCTATTTTCGCACAACAATTTCTGTTGTGATTATGGCGCAGGAACCAAAATTTGTGAATAAAAAAATTAATAATAAAAAATTTAATCTTTAAAAAAAAATTCAATTTTCAATTTAAAAATAAAAAATAAAAAATTCTGCAAAAATTATTGCTTCGGCGAGCAGTCAGCCACTCTAATTGTTCACCGCAGTAGTTAGCTGGAGTGACAGACCAAGCTGTTTAATAGCTTGGTTTGTCACTCCGAAGCAGCCCTCCTGGAGGGCTGATATTTCTTCTAATATTCTTGAGGAGTTAACAAGTTTCATAAAATTCCGATAATAAAAAGGATCTAAATGGAAATCTCCGACAATTGTCAATTATATTTTAAACAGATTGGATTGTTGGCCAACATTTTTAAAGCATCCACATAAAATTTAGTAGCCTTCAAAGAGGCTGCCTTTCCCTCCCTGGACTCCTCATCCACGAAATTCATCCTCAAATAATTAATGTCAATTAGGTGCTAGGATAGTGGCAGTTCATTATGTTTTGTTTCATTTTCTTTGTTAATTTTTGGACCAGACATATAAATCAACAAATATTTGTAGAAAAAGGCATTGGCAAAGAATCCAATGAATAATGCATTACAACCATTTGTCATCAATATCATATTTTGGATTTTGAAGTGAAAAGACAATTCTATATATACACATGGGGTGGTAGGAGGTAGAACAATCCATGTGGGATAAATAAATTTGAATTTGTAGTTTCTCAAGCACTTATAGTTAAGTCAAAAACAAATAATTGTGTTAAAAGTAGAATTTCAGGCCTCATTTAGTCATAGTAAAATAACTATTCTCAAAAAATTTTGAACTAAAGAAAGTTGGTAAATAAAGGTAAGTTTCACCTTTAAAAGTCCATTTGGCATTTTGAATCTCCAATCAAAATTTATGGACAAATTTGGGAGAGGGGTTGGAATGGACAATTTCTTTAACCTTTTTAAAACTTCTCTCTGAAATTTGTCCATAACTTTTGACTAAAGATTCAAAATGCCAAACGGATTTGTGGAGGTGAAACTTTCCTTCATTTACCAACTTTTTGTGTTTCAAAGTTTTTTGAAAATCGTTATTTTACTATGCCTAAATGAGGCCTAAAATTCTACTTTCAACACAATTCTTTGTTTTTGACTTAACTATGAATGCTTGAGAAACTACAAGTTTAAATTTATTTATCTCACATGGGTTGTTGTACCTTCTACCACCCCATGTGTATATATAGATTTGTCTTTTCACTTGAAAACACAAAACATGAATGACAATTACATCCAAGTGATGTAATTCAAGCATTGAGATAATTGATCTCTATAAATTGATTGCATTTTGAATAAGTTTGCTATTTTATTTACAGTTTATTTCAAAGTATTTAACTTGCTATTAACCCCAATGTGCAGCTGCGACCTTGTAATTGACTCAAGCACCTTGGTGAGTTTTGACAAGTTTCGCCAAGTGTCCTTGTAGTTACTGATTTGGTGTGGAATATACCACATCATTTCATCCCTCGGATGAAATGATGTGGTATATTCCACACCATTCCGTCTGAGGAAGGCAGTCACAGTGACTGCTACTAAATGTTATGCAACGTTGAATAAGGTTCAATTAGGGTCTTTTCTTATTCCAATTTTTTACAATTTGTAACAAATTTTTGCCGACTTTGCGAGTCCAAATGACTAGGAAATTTCTATGTCAATTTGGTCCTTTTGAAGCCAATGGCAAAACCAATTTTTGATTTTGGACAAAACTTCATGAAAACCAGAAAAATCTTGGAGTTAGAAGAAAAAAAGAAGGCCTTTGAAAATGTATAAAAGGAATCTCTCCCCTCTCTTCAAACACCCCCATTGTTATGTTGTACTTTGTTGTTTTGAAGTCATTTGTAGCTTTGGCCAATTTGTTGTATAATTTGTTGTTTTTTGCATGAATATTTTTCTTTGAAGGTTTTCTAGCGCAATTCTTAGAAGACTTGGGGTTCCATCTTGAGAATTCAAATTTTTGTCAATTCCTAATTATGTTTTGTGGTTGTTGTTTATTAGTGTGCGTGTTCTTGTGGATTTTTCCTGAGCTTTTGATTCATTTTCTTGAGTTTGGTGTCTTGCATTAGCTCCTTGTGAGAGAATTCCAAACTTTTGAAAATTCCCCTTAGAGCCTTGATATGCAAAATGTGGTCCTTGTCCAAATTCTCTTCTATGATTGATGTAGGTTATATCCTATTTTCAAAGCTAACGGCGAAGCCTTGACTTTGTTTGTAACATTTTAAAGGTTGTTAAAGTCACCGCCTTCTTTCTTTGTGTTAGATTTTCTCAAACCTCTCCATAACATTTGGCAATGTTTGTAAACATTTTAAATGTTGTTAAATTCATTGTTTTTTGTTTATTTTGGGTAGTTTTCTCTATTGAACCATCCTTGCCCTAGTGAAGCTTTTGACTATAGTATTCTAAAAAAAAAACATGCCTTATATTTCTCTCAAATTCCCACCTACCTTCTTGTTTATTATGAAATAGAAGTCCAAGTATCTTTACTCCAAAAAAATCAATTAAAATAGGTCCAACATAGCATCTAGTTTAGTAAAAAAAATTAGTTAAGTACGGAGTAGTAACCAAAGCTAGAACTCCAATTAGACTGCTTCCAAACCAAAGTCCAGAGTTCCCAGCGGTATTTTTTGATGCACAATTTTTCACCAATTGACTACAGCCAAAAAAATGTCGGCTAAAGAAAAAATTAATTTTTGGAGGTCAAAGGAGCCAATTACTAATGTATTTAGCCAAATTTTATCTAGGTATCACCTAGTTTTCATATAGATATCACTAAGTATCACCCAAGTATCACTTGCTCCTTCTCCAAAATGGAAAAAGAAAAACAAACACTAGCTCCCAGCTCAGGACCAGAGCTCCGAAAGCCCGGTTGACTCGGACTGTCCAGAGCCCGACTGACTCCGAGGGCTTGTCGACTTCTGACTGTCTTTGCTGGGGAGCCCTATCGGGATTCAGGTCCGAATTGATCTGAAATTTTTGGGGTTTGAAGTTAGACTAAAAATTTGAGCAAGTGAGGACAATCAGAGGCTGTGGTGAGAAGTGAGTGGGAGAAACAAATCGATTCTGAGCTGGAAAAGAGAACTGATCGATCAGAAGTGATCGAGAGCTGATGAGTGAGTTTGAGTTGGGAGTGTGATTTTCTAGTAGTCTAAATACTCACTTGCTCAGTTGAGAAATGAGTGTAAGGGAAAGCTCAAGGTTGTGAAGGAGAGCGGTCACTTAGGTTGTGAAGAACAGCGATATGTTGGACCTATCGTCTTAATTAGGTACTCAATGAATGCTACTGTCAATGCATGAATTGAGAACCGTCTCCCGTCCGCAAAGTGTCCTTGAATTGTGGTACTGTTCTGAAGCTCCGTTGTCCCGTCAAAATTGAAAGAATTGAGGCTTCTTACGGACTAGATAACCGGTAAGAAGAGCTAGGGTCATAAAGAATACTCAAGCCAGAGCGAGACTACTCCAATATCCTGGTTGCTATCGATATCGCTGGTTACTGTGTGCATCAAACGCATAGAGTTGACTCGTAATTTGTTTGTACATGAATGCAAAGAGAGAGGTTATGGTTGAAAGTGAATGATTAAATAGTGTTTCTCTATTGCAATAAATACTTCTTCTACATGAACAACAGGTTATGGCGTATAACTTGAGAATAGACGTACTGTAAAATGGGGACACCTTAGAAAAATGTTGCTTGATGCGGACTATGAAGTAGGCGCATGAAAAAGATTATTTACAAACTAAATAGTGAATTGCATTCAGAAAATGAAAGAAATTTTGACTGTACTCAATAAAGCTTTCCTTAAAGTCACTTGAAGGAGGGCTGTTGTCATAGAAAGATGTGGTTCTCATCTTTTTAGCCTATTTTGCATCACAAAGTACATTTTGGGTGAACTTTGCATGTTAAATGTTTCTAAAGTGATATGATAAATAATGGTGAATGAAGACATTTTTCAAATTTTGACAATTAGATAATCTCTTAAATTCACGTTTGAAATCTTTTCTTCTGATGTACACTCCCAGCCATTTCGTTCCGGTCATCGTCAGTCACGACATCGAATTGCCATTTGAAGGTGAGTTGGACTACACATCGTTCTGTCTCTTTGTGAAATCTATTGATGCTTTGAAGAGGAAATTCTTGATCAATCTGCTCAGAGGTGAGAAAAGAAGAATGGACGAGGATGTGGAGGAGATTAAAGGACGTGGATCAACATTTCAAGTACCAGTATCCCTCGAAGCCTGATGATGCTGTTCACATGACACGGAAAGCCATAGCCCACAAGGTGTCCAAAGTAAGACTGCATCTCAACAGACAGAAGGTATCACATTTCCTCTTTGAAACTGAAGAATTCATGAGGTTACACTGTTTCCAAATTTACGACCCCCACCAAACGTTGGTGTGTTCCAGAAGGCTGGTACACTCACTTGTATTCATGGCATATTGCTGTTTGCCATGGACCCGAAGGGTCCAGTTGGATGCACCTGGAAATACAAATTTACAGCATCTGGAGGGAGGTAGTCACTTGAACTCTCCAGTTGTAGATTAAATGTGGCCAGAAGAATTCTTTGGGCCAGTGCTTCAAACAGGAAATCCTTCTCAAAGATGAAGATCGTAGGCATTTGAGTGCAGACCTCTTCAACTGCCGTAGTGTTGGGCTTTCCAGCATTTCTCAAGATAATGTACAAGTAGCAAGGCAGTTTGTCGCATATTTGCCGTGGAAGCTCAAGGATTGCACCACAAAATAGTGGACACTATATCTCATGTTCACTTCAAGAGAATCATATCCAAAAATAGTCACAGTTTCTCAAGAAGAACCAAGTCCACATCCATCAGCTTGTAGATGCTGAGTATAAACAGTCCCTTCTAATGACCGGTGATTATTCGTGACAAACCTGACCAAGCGCGACCATTGACACGATTTGTGAACATTCAATAAATTTGTAGCGCGGGTATGCAACTCTTATATTATATGCGGGGGTCATCGGCATTAAAAAGGCTTAGAGGGCGGCTTTTATAAGAATTATATCAAATTAAAAAGACCAAAAGGTTGGGTGAAGACCATGTTAAAAAAAATGAAATGGAAAAAAATGTTGGATTCTATACGTATTAGGAAAGAACTCACAATATATATAAAGAATTGGAATACCTATACATAGTTTTTAAAAATCCTTACAAAAAGTTCCCTCCAAGTAAAATTAATTTTTTATTGAAAAGCCCCCAAATTGGGAAGCTTGTCCCATGATACATGTATTAAAAAACTCATATAATTAGTTTTTTAATGCTATTATTGTCTTCAAAAATATTCATTTCATATATATAATTAAAGTTTTGGATTCCATGTTAAAAGGACTACGAGAATTTTCTACATTAAAAGAAATTATGTCCTTTGAGATTGGACTAAAATGCAGTATAAGTGATTATAATCAGGGCCATATAATATGGGAGTTGCGTACCCAGGATTTGTAGTTGAAATTTTGTGCCGGTAACAATAGTAGGGTGAAAGACATTTATAGTTGGTGATCATAACCAACTATAAATGTCTTTCACCCAAAATAAACACTGATCTTGGGACTCATGTAATACACAAAAATCTATGCCATCTTTATGATAAAGCTTAAAACCAATCTATCGTCTGGATTCCATTGACGACACAGATATTCCAAGATTAATTCAAGCCTGAATAAAGCTCAACTCAAAATCCAAATTCAAAAAACCCAGAACCTACACTCTTTGAAAATCTGCTACAAGTAGTCCCAACTCACATCGCCATCTCCAAATTCAAAACTGAACTCCAAAACACACAAGTCCCCAATGAATGACATTAACATCCATAACCAGCACACGATTCACTCAACCGACAACAAAACCCGCGCAACAATTCGGCCGATTGGGTGGTTGGGTGTGATCCCCAACCGAAACCCTAACCCAAACTCCCTCAAGGGTGGAGCTTGAACAACGATTTCGTGAACCCGCACCCGAGCGTCGACGCAGGAATCCCCTTTTCACGCACCGCATCAATCCCGTGCGCAAACATCACCCCCATCCCCATATGAAAGTGCCACTCCACGTGACAATGAAACGGCCACGCCCCAGGATTGTCCAGCTTGAACCTGATCGCCGTCCACCCGAACGGAAACGTCGCCACGTTGTTTCTGGAAGGCGGATTGTCCAAATTGAACCGAGAAGGCGACTTCTTCGGATCGTACAGTCCGTCGCCGTAGCCCAGGATCCAGAAGTCGTGTCCGTGCAAGTGCCATGGGTGAATCTCCGAAACCTTCGGCGTCAAGGTGCAGGAGTTTTGAATGACAAGGTCGACGACGTCGCCCGTGCGGAACTGGTACACGCCGCTGCCGAGTTTGGTCTCAAAGATGGGAGGGGGACTGTAGACATCATAGTTCGGGGCGCCGAAATCGGGCGGAGGGGCAGTGTCGTAGGCGTTGGTGAGGTTGTAAACGAGAGAGGCGAGCAAGGGAGTTTGTAAGGGGGCGTAGGTGACGTTGTTGATGGCCCATTTGAACTGACCTGGGGAAACAGACAAACAGACACACACACAAATAAAATCCTTCAATGAAACTATCATTTCACAAGACTATCCTTCCTATCTTCTAAGGTAGGAGGTCCATAAAGCACGACACCCATTCAAGAGCTGGAAATGAATATTGGAAGGTTAGACTTCTTGAAATATTTTACAGTAAATTTTTCTTGAAAGACAAATGGAATTGGCATATATCTAACCCAAGTCATTTCATATTTTTTGGAGCTTTGTGGAATTAGTTATGAATTTTTGAAGTTGGAACGCAATGGTCATTGATAAGCATCCATCTCCTAAACTGTACACAATTTGTACGTTGTTGATTCAATGAGAAAACAAAATGTACAAAAAGTGCACATTTCAAGAGATGGACACCTTTAGAGCCTAAGCACTTTTATGGACTTCCTAGCTTATAACTTAGAGGTTTGGATCTCCTATACATTTATAGACAATATTAGTGGGACCCAATGTGAACAAATCCTAAGTTACACCTACCCAAAAAAGAGTTCAGAGTTGGAATTAGTGCTCTTTTTTTCTATACAAATAGTGTAGAGCCTCCCTCCAAACACAAAGATATAGTCCTCGTATAATGCATGTTGTAATTCTCTCTCTACATAGATAGTATATAATCTCCCTCTAAATGGGGGTAAATATTACTTTTGGAGTGACATACATTGCCTTTAGAAATTTTATCTGGGACATGAGATGAATAGACTTTTATGTCATACTAGCCCATGATAAAAAGGATTGGAGTTAAAACTATAGAGTTATTATTATTATTATTATTATTATTATTATTATTACTATTATTATTACTATTATTATGCATTGTAGAAACAAGAATGGTCATATAACACATAAGGTACCTTCAAAATGAGGACTTGCCACTATAAGTTTGCAAGAAACTTTTCTCCTTAAAGTATGTGTAAAATTATGTGATTATGGGAGATTATTCTCTTCTAAAGGGAGAGAAATCGTAATTCATCCAAAAATCGGAGAAAATTTGAAGAACTATAGTTATGTTGAATGAAGAATATTTCCTCAAGAATTCAACTTGGGGCTCAATGCTTTAAGATAATTGCTTCATAAATATTGGCTTCATCCTAAATTTAAAAGTACTTTAAAAGCATGGTTTCTAAAATAACCTTGTAAGGCCACCTAGGAAAAGAAAGTTTGATATGTATGATTTTCATTGTTAGAAACAAGGAATGCATTATTCATTTGCAATTGATAGTTATATAGGTGATGACCAAAAAGATAAGCTCATATTTTTAGGAATCAGTAGTAATTGGTTTTTGTTGAATCTTGTTGACAATTGTAAAAACACTCAAAACAAAAGTCTATGTATTTTTTTGACAAGTAGCAAGAACAAGGTATTTGTGGTATGGCATGCTAGTTTGATGACACATTAGAGGGAATCACAATAGAGGTCAAAAATTCAACGAACTTACGAAACTCTTGTATTCACCATTTTGAGTAGTGAAGAGAGTTCACTAAGCCACTGAATTATTGCCATGTCAAGAATTCAACAAATTTGCTGAGTTCAATTCCCTCAATTGTAATACCCCCTATTTTATCATAGATGATACTAAACAAATGACAATATAAGGTAAGTGAGCCCATTGTGGGCAAAATAGTAATGGTAGTATATATTTAAGTTCTAAAATGTTACAATTTTGCCCACAATTAACTTGCTCCCATTTTGCCCACAATTAACTTGCTCCCATTTTGCCCACAATGAGCTTACTTACCTTAATGAGTATGTAAACTTGTTTTTATGAGAATTAGTACTGGCGTTGCACAAAGGAGGTAGGAGCTGTTACCATGAGGTAACGGTCAAATATTTCCCACATGGTAACCACCTCCTAAATGAGTTTACCACTTTGGAGGTGGTTACCATGCGGTAATGGTCAAAAAATTCCCACATAGTAACCCCTCCTACCTTCCTTGTGTTGTTTTACCTTTGTACGTGTTCTGCGTCGTTAGGAAGTTGAGCGTCCGGGTCGGAACATGCTCTGTCTTGTTGAACGGATGGCTGGTGGGATCCGGATTGTTTCTCAAGGCCTTGTACAGCTTTGCCTGCGCCTTGCTCGCTTCAATATCCGTCCAAGCCGGTCCCTTGGGTGGCGGTGTCGTTGGTTGTGTGACAGTTGCATTGTTGTAGTTGAGGATTGCTAGTCCCGTGGGGACGGTTGCGTCACTGCGACCGCGCACATTCAAGCCTAAGTGGTAGTTGTCTTTCGGTTGATCAGCGTGCACAAGGACGGAGTAGGTTTCTCCGGAGTACACATCCAGGTTGTCGGTGTAGAAGGGCTCGATGTTGTGGCCGTCTGCTTCCACTACTTGCATTGTGTGTCCCTGAATTGAGCACATACAAGGAAATCAGCATGTCAAGGACAGTCTGACCAAGTGCTAATAAAAAAAGAAGTAGGGTTGTCCTCTTTGAGACAGACGGACAGACAGACAGAATTTTTCTTATGTTGGACACATGTGCAGCGTGTTCAATCAACCTGATGTCAGTCCAGTATGTTTGGCACAATATCTTTGTATTAGACTCGATGTCTACTATGGTCTGGTTGGTTTGACGTAACGTAATACGTTGTATAGGATTTTGAGTATGTTTCACAGCATATTTGACTCAGTGCTCTAAGTGATTCAGTAGGACACTTGATTAGTATATTCAACATAACATTGAAGGGCAAATTCCGTTGATGGGACCTCCCAATCCAATCTGATCCCCTGATCATTATCTTGTGAAATTAGTCCTGGGTTCTCAAGCAATGCTTGTTGCCACAATAGTCAGTAAGACCTCTACTTTCTCAAGTGCTCAGTCCACAAATTGCCAAGTTTCAAGAATTTGACCAATTGGATGTCTAAGCTTTCAACAGACCTCCTAATCCCTCCATCTCGAGTCAATGAAAACAGGCCTGCCTCAAATGTCCATTTATCACTCAAGTATGTTTTTCTACTATTCTAAAATTGAAAAACAGTCACCCATTCAAGGACTGATTTTCCAAAATCTTTGCGGCCATCAAATACCACATGCTCAAAACGATTTCTACTACTGAGGCCGAACGCCCGAACCCCTCTGAACCCTAAACCCCATCAGGAAATTAGAGTTTAACCCGACAATCTGCTTACCTCGATTTTGAAGTTGAGGGACGACAGAGAAGCGACGCTGGCCAGGCGAAGACGGTACATCTTGCCGCGTTCCACTCTCCAAACATGCGGAGCACACCGCTCGTCCGTCTGGTTGCAGCTAATCCCCGCAGGTTTGTAGGTCGGCACGGATGAGCAGTTGTATCGTCCGCGCCCCTCCAGCAACAGGGACTGCAAGACGGAAACGATTACCAGCATACATGGGATGATTATCGATTCTT
This sequence comes from Neckera pumila, assembly GCA_963969595.1. NCBI lineage: Eukaryota > Viridiplantae > Streptophyta > Bryopsida > Hypnales > Neckeraceae > Neckera > Neckera pumila. The sequence goes on along the minus strand of OZ018417.1, from coordinate 16,131,958 downwards.
CCAGCAAGAGTTTGAAGAGATTGGACAGGTGCAGTCATTCCTTTTGGGGGTAAATATTACCAGATTTGAACGAAGTGTTGAGTCAAGTTACAAACCTATAAGAGCTTGAAGAAGAAGAATGTGAGATCCCTAACCCATGAGAAGAATGCAATTATTTGGGTAGATCCAATGAAAATGTGTTGTTATGCACGAGATATTGTAATTTGCTACGAAACCAACGTCAACCAGAATTGGTAGCCTTGAGCAACTGCAAATTCGTGCTTATCGGGTACCTGAGGTTCTCCCACCCAGTTGAAGGGGACTCTCTCCAGGCTTTCCTCTTGGTCGACAATCGGCTTGTGCCACCAATCGTTCAAGATGATCATGTGCTCGTCGTCATAGTAGTAGGGCTCTAGCTTGCCATCGGGAAGGTACACGATGAGCCCGCCATAGAATCCCGCTGCACGCTGCGTGCCGAAGTGGCCATGGTAGAAGTAGGTGCCGGGCTGCAACCGTCACCGAATCATGCATTTGTCAGTGTTGAGAAAAATTTGCTTGAAATATATAAGGAGAGTCAAATTCAGCGGGGAGAAGTGAGTGACACAATACGATACCAAATGTCGTGAACGAAACATACATTCTTCACTGTTGAGATCGATTAGTTAAGAACGTAACGTACGAGGAAGTCGAATCCAAAATCCACAAGATGGTAAAATAGGAGATAAGAGACTTAGAGACTGATCAGATGGCGCGTCGTTGATCACTTACTCGGTCGACGATAAACTCGTACGTATAGCTTTCTCCGTAGAGAATGGGGCACTGTGATACCGCAGCTGTTCCATCTGACCATGTGCTCCCTGTCTGCGCAGAATGAAAGAACACCCCAATGTCAAGCAAAATACGGGTGGAGGCCCAGTCCACCGACTAGTTATCAAAGAAAATAGATTACATCGGCCACTGGTATACTGAAAAAGAGTAAAATAAAATAGTTTTTATGAAGGACTCTAGTAAGAGCAAAGGTCAATGAAATCAACGCCTGAGGTAATCCTGTTTATTGATTACTTTATTTTAAGACTCTCAACGGGACTGTTAGTACCGGTTTTGCCTTCTCACAGATTCCACTTGCTTCGCTCTGCAGCGTTTGAGATTTGTAAGGCCCCCTAAAGTAGAAACTAGCTGTTGAAAACAATATAAAACCCGGAGTATCAAGTGGCCGGGACGCAAACTCGTATTCAAAAATCAAACTAGGGCGGAACAGAGAGAATCCTTTGTTGGCAACCCGGTCATGCTCCCCTGAACAATCTTAATTAAGGTGTCAATCTATCTCTGTTGCGCAAGCAAATGATAATCCCCAAACTCAGAACAATATGTAGAAGCTAAAATCTTGTGTAAGCTCGGTTACGACAGCTAGTGCTCATTTTGGAACACAGCTAAGGTTAGTTCGTCCGCCGTATCCATCCTCCAAGTACACAGCTAAGGTTAACGACAGCTAGTACGTTCGTCGGCCATATTCGTCCTCGAAGTACTGTACGTACCTAACGTAGCAACCAAAAGCTTGAAAAAAGTCTTCAGGACTGGTGCACAATCTCATTGTTTTTTTAATGCAAACCTGAGCTTCGATTGAAGCCAATTCCATTACGCACCTAGCCAGCTAGCTACTAATTCATGAAAAGCCGCACACAACGATGGACTCACCTGACGAATGCCATGCCAATGCATAGTGATCCCCTCCGTGGCCAGATGATTCACAAACGTGATCTTCAGGGTATCCCCCTGGCCAGCTCGAATCGTAGGACCCGGGTAGTTGCCATTAATGCCGAAGAGGACCTTGGCATAACAGTCCGGCGCATGACTGAGGTACCTCACTGTGAGAGTGTACTCCACCACTTTGCAATCCACCATGGCCCAAAAGGCCAGCACAGTACTGCAAACCAACGCAACCGCCCACCTACAAGCCATCTCGCAGTTCACTACTAATCCCCCTGCTAGTGATGAAAAATTGACACAGCTCGCTCGAGCTAGCTAGGTGACAAATACCTGCAGCTCCACTAACTATTAATTCTACATCAATATGTCTCGATCTGCAGCTCAACTATACTTTCAAGTGCAGCTGCAAGTATACGAACATAGTCTCTCCAATCCAGCTGCACAGCTAAACTATCAACTTGCCTTCTTCCAATACAGCTGCAACTACACTAGCTATCACACTCTGCAACAAAAGTAGAGTAGCTAGCTATCGACTCAGTCTTCCAGAGTAGCTGCAGCATGAACTTCCTATTCCCAATTTGGAGCTGCCACGATTTATGCAGTTCCAGAAAAGTGAGAGAACGGCGTGTAACTGGCTTAGAAATTGTGTCACGCAAAACGTGTAGCTACAAATTGTTATCCGCCGAGGATTTGTTTTAATCATTTTTTATTTCTTGCAGAGGGATTCGCCGTCTGTGTCAAACAAAAAACGAAAAACGAAAAACGTGCAGCTCGTAATATAAGGACGTGCGTCAGAGCATCTGGAAAAAAGGAGAAAATCTATCAGTCTCTGAGAAAGGACAAATCTCGTGTCAGGGTGTGTCTCGGAAAACGTGGAAAACTTTTGTGCCTAGACTCGAACACTGGGTAAACACAAAGTGGGAAGTGCAGTGGACTATTCACCTCGTCGCATGCTCCTCATTGCTTGCGTGCTGGAACAGTGTAACTTATAATTTATTAGCGTTTATCCGGTATGGTATGGCTAGCACACGCCAATATTACAGCATCACCACCCGGCTTGCAAAATGCAAGCCAGGTTGCAAGCCTGGCAGTCCATTTTGCAAGCCGGGGAAGAAGGGTCGCGCCACCCCCGACCTCTTAACCCCTAAAGGTTTTTGACTATGTTTTCACCAAAACCGCTCCAAAACTGCCATTTCTAATACAAGTACCAAATTTTAGAAAAAGAAACATTTTTGAACACATGTAGCCGTAGGATCTTCTAGTGCACTGGTTTAAGAAGATGTGGAAAAAATTTCAGAATTTTCCACCATGTAGCTTGCAAGATAATAGCGTTTGAATTGACAAAAATCCTTTTTTAATCACTGCAAAAATCCGGGCAGCTGCCCTTCACAAGGTCACATTTGTATGACAAAATGTCCAAAATGGTGGTTACTCTTTGGATTCATTCTTCAAGGCAAGTTGGCTACATGCTTGAAAATTTTCAGATCATTTGGAATTGTACAACATACAGGAAAAAAATAGTAAGTAGGAAGAGGTAGAGAATGACTCAAAATACTAAATTGTCAAGAATTTAGTTATAAAATTGAAAAATTCCAACCCCAGCGGTTGTAATGTTGTAATAAACAATATACACCCAATGTTTTTTTGTTTTATTCAAAAATATTGAAACTGAGTTAGAAAAAGGATATTAAAGTTTATTTTAGAGTAGAGATTCTATAACTACCATCCAACTAAGAATCCTCATAACTTTTGACTAATTAATCCAAATGGAATGATTCAAAGCTTTCCAAGTATATATAAATCTACAAAACCAATTTCAAATTTTAATTTTTCAAAAAAGTGTTTTTTAAAGAATTTTTTTGAGCTGCCCAGGCTGCCTACCGAACATGGAAAATTACATATCATGGAATAATCTTTTACCTATAAATCAAAAGTTATGAAAATTGTTGGACCTTGAAGCTACTCCTCGGGCACATCTTGTGTAAAAATTTCAAAGAAAAAAATTAAAATTACCATTCGTAGTGAGCTGCCCAAAATTTCTATATTGCCAAAAAATAGTGTTTGGTCCTTTAGGAGTTAAGAGGCCATCGCCATCTAATGAGCTACGTCCAAATTCATGGATCATGTCCTTATTTTTTGGGAAAGTGGAAAGGTACTTGTCTCATGCGGTTTGCAAGTTGATTTGCAAGCCACCTTTTGGCTTGCAAAAGAGCCCGGTTTTACAAGCCACCGGAGGCTCTTGGCTTGGCTTCTTAACAAGTTTATACATTATGCAAGACGGATGGGGCAATTTTGCAAGCCAATGGCTACAAGTCATTCAATATGCAAGATGGGTGGGGATGCTTTTAGGGTAGAATCAACAATGTCAATGCCTGAGGATAGAGACGTGAGCCTACGAGCCTTGAATCTAAGGTAGAAGCACCTAAATTCAACACCACTCGTTTATGGATATCAAGAAAACGACCTATATTCACTTGAAAGTAGATCCAAAGTGAATAGGTGGGGACCCAAAATAGACAAGAAGGGTTCCAGGAAGTTGTCATTGTCACAAGGGAGATTCTTGCATTGGCCAGTCACATGTGTGTGATCCAAACTTACAATGTGTTGCTTTTGGGTGTTTTCTTGTGCACTTTGGTGTTAGTCTAATGTTCACAATACGTGCATCTACGTAGTTATTTTCAAAAATTTGTACTCCGTATTATATTCATACAAGCTTGGAAAAATACAAAACCAATTTTGCTAGTTTTCTAAACCATTTCCTAATAAGCGCATTTCATTTCATTCTCTAGCTACACTCAAGATTTGCATATCTTGAATAGGTGCCCGATTTAGGTGCTTCTACCATAATTGTTGGTATGTACTTGCAACCATTTGAAGGTGTTTATAACATATACTGTATATCTAAAATATTATACACTATAACATGGAAAGAGTATAGATACTTATGTTACATAAGTATCTATAGCATTCGAAGACACTTATAACCATAAAAGGTATCTATAATATAAACTCTTAGACTTATAGATTCTATATATGCTCCCATGTTAGCACTTCCCTCGGTAGAACCACAAGTTAGTCCATTGTTAGCTGGTACCTTTGTGAAAATAAATGGTGAAATGGAAGATTCAAAACCACACAAAAAATTGGTGGGATTGGAAAATTAACCAATTGATGTGCCAAAATAAAAGGTGGATTTGTAGTTGCTGTTTTCACGAAAATTGTCAAATTTTTTCTATTTTCCATTTCAAATCTGAAACTAAAATTTGGATTATTGGAGGCAAATATTTTCTTTTGACAAACTAAGTGGGTATGATCTTGGACAAGGTGGAAATTGCTTTAGGATTGGCGTTGAGGGGCTTGGAGTGCTTGGATAAGGTGGTTGTGGCCGCCAACCCTTGTTCCATTGTCCATGTCTCCCTTCTGTAATGAAATTTGGAAATTAGTTTCAAAACTGGCATGTCTTTGGAAGAGAAGGCGAGATTATAGCTTTTGCAAATTTGAAGTTGAAGAAAAGTAGTCGGTGAAAATTCGATAATAGAGGAATGAACAGAGAGATTTCGATGAAGAAAAGATGCAACCATTAGAGAAATTTTCAATCTTCTATAGGGTTGAATTGATGTATGAGAATGTAAGGCATTAGAAGAAATATCAGCCCTCCGGAGGGTTGCTACGGAGTGACAAACCAAGCTATTAAAAAGCTTGGTCTGTCACTCCAGCTGACTATTGCGGTAAGCAGTCAGACTGGCTAACTGCTCGCCAGAGCAGTCTGATTTTGCAGAATTTTTTTAAATTTTTAAATTTTTTAAATTTTTTTAAGATTAAAAAAATAAAAATAAAATAAAATAATAATTATTAATTTTTTATTTGCGATTTTCAGTTCTTACACCACTGTCACAGCAACTGTGTCGCGGAAAATAGGTTAAAACGAATTTTTGAGCAAAAAAAGTAAATTTCAGGGTACCTCAACTGTGGAGCAATCTTCCAAAGGCTTGAAATTTTCTCTAATGGTGAACAGTCAGCCAAGGTGCTCCCATAGGAATTCTAATTTAAAATTCATTTTTTATTATCTATTTTAATATATATATATTTTAGAAAGATAATTTGATTTTCTATCTTCCAAAAAAATTTCAGAAATTCATGTCAAAAATTATTCATGTTAAAATTATATTTAACTGTAAATTGCACATTTGCCAAAATCCTAAAGGCCTTGTAGAGGGTCCAGATTTTTTGTAATGCGGTGCCTTGGAAAAAAATCCCGTCTCTTTCTAAAAAGAAGAGGGATATTACCAAGGTAGCTCCAAAAACTTCTCAAATTCTTGGTGACATGGGCTCAAGATTTTAGTGTTACGGATGATAATAATGTAATGATTTGGGAAAAAAAATGACAGTAATGTAATGACTTGGGAAAAAAAATGCATGTGTAGTTCCTAAGTTGCAAAGTAGCGGAAGCATAATATGAATTGAGGTTAACTTAGAGGAAACCATACTTAGTGGTCACGGCCAACAAAAAAACAATTCCAAAAGTAGATGTCAATTTTTTTTTTTATGAATTTTTTTTAAATAAAATTTTTAATATAAAAAAGATTGATTGTTTTATTCTCAAGCCTCCACTAATTGAAATTGCATTTTCTAATTTTATTCATTGTTTGGCAGGGAATGCCAACTTTTCCTATCAAGTACAAGGGGGGACAAAGTATTGATGCCCTCCTTCTGTTCCCACATAAATGCCCCCATTTTCAAACACTATTTTTTATAATTTTTATATAATTCTTGGGTCATTGCATTCCTACTTAGTCCCAATTATGCAGACCAAATTTCAGCATCAAAAAAGCAAAATTTCATTTTTGGTGAATATTTAAAGTCAATTTTCATGGTATTACATAATATTTTATTGAAAACAATTCATGGTGAATTTTTTTAATTCAATTGTGGAGATATGTAGGAAATATCCATACACACATTTTATTTTTAACAAAAATTTCTAAAAAATTTCACAAATCCTTCTATAAAAACTCAATATTAAGGTGACAATGTCCTAATTTTGGAAATAGATATATTTTAATTGTAATTAGATTTGTATATTTAATTATCACATTGTATCTAATTTTGTACATTTGAGCATGATGGTGCAATTGCCTTGCCAAAGTCTAATTACAATAAAAAAATATCTATTTTCCAAAATTAGGACATTGTCACCCCAATATTGAATTATTTATAGAGGGAGCTGTGGAATTTTTTTGGAATTTTTTGTTGAATATAAAATGTGCGCATGGATTATTTATACATATCTCCGCAAAACATCATATTCATTACTTTGGGAGATAGGGGACCTCCCAAAATAACAATGTCCTATTTTGTGCCTCAAAAATTGAACTCAAGTGGAAATGAAAATAAATTTAGAGGAACTGAATTCTTTAGGTTATACCTGCAATTTCCATTAAAATGGGAGTCTTAAGAAATATGTGTGTGCCGGGCTAATTACTTATCAGAGTGGCAATAGTCATTTCCATATAAATACGTTGTATGGTTGACTTTGGACACCAAGTCATGAACTGAACGGTTGGTTGTAAGAGGCTATTTATCTCATCCAGGTGGTCTGAGTTCAATTCCCATTGAAATCGTATGAGCGGCTATGAGATTCACATGACTTGGTGTTGCTCAGTGAACTTTACAGGCAGGAAAGTTAAAACAACCAATCGGCCCGCTATCCGAAATCATGACAAGTGGTCTTAGCCACTAACAAATTTTTATAACTTGTACTATATTTTTAAAAGACATAATTTAGTTAAATAATCTGATAATGAAATGATGCCAACATACACAACAACACATGTACGATTGAATGAAAAATTTATTAAATAATATAAAAAAGTGCACTTGCTACGCAAATGACTATTCACAAAATATAGAAATACTTCCAAAACAACTCTATAATATCCAATCACCTTACTTCAATCCACACCACCTACTCTACAATATATGATATAAAATCACATAAAATCGCCTCTACTTATGCCAAAACATACGGACCATAGAATATTAACTACCAAACTTAGCTTGAAATACTACAAAGTATCTCTAAAAAATGCGGTGCATGCTCAATCGGAATCATACAAACACAAACTCCCGTTGATGACATCAACTTGAGTTGCAGGGATTTGAAGGACACATTCCACTGTGTCTTTCTTAACCTTAGACCTCCATGCGGTGATGAGAGCATTTGTGTCCTGCCAAACAGGTTCTTGGGCCTCGTCCACTTTCCAATGCAATCCCTTAACAGAGTCCCAACCACTGTAAAATTCTTGAACATTTCTCCCTCGTGCCGTTGGCTTAAAGTACTGAATCAAGATACAATTTGGATGCTCTGGGTTTGTGAAAGGGGTAGATAAAGCTCTGGCAATCTATACAGGTTTTGTATCACCATTAGCAGGTCGAAGGGCGACGAAAAAATCTTTCTCAACATCACGACCCACTCGGAAAGATGGCAAGGGATGATCACAACGTTGCCCCACGAAGACATCATCCTCAACAAATTCCTCACGAGCTTTGCCATTGTCATCAAATTCGTCCTCCTCAATTGCTTCCAATCGGGTAGAAGGCCAGAAGCCCTCTTTCAGCAGTTCAAATGGTACAATAGGCTCCAACAAATATGCTTTTACTGCTTGCCAATAGAACACCAAATGCTCAAAGCATCTCCTATACTCTCCACTCCCGTCTTCATTGCATAATGCCTCCCAATACTTGATGAACCCAGAGATCCCCTTAGAAATGTCATCCATATCCCTCATTGGAAGGTGGGCGACGGGCACTGGCTCTCCACGAGGCCATAGACTCCGCCCTTCTGAGTCTTTTTTCCACAATTTGATCCCCCCTTCTTCTGGAAGCCAATGACTATCCGTGTAGTACCTCTTTTACTTCATGATCGGAACACCCGCTAAGTTCAAATAGAACTTGTACTGTTGTGCTTTGGTGTGGCCAACAAGTGCTTCATCCCCTTCCAAAAGAGAGCCTTCTATAAAGGCTTTGAAATCCGGTACCTCCTCGATCAAGTGAGGAATGGTAGGCACATAATCCACATCCATGAAGGATTTCATGAGGGTTGGGATGGTGGGGAAGCTTTCTTTCTTCAACTGTATGCTCCATTTGCCAAACAAAGCATCGATGTCGTCATGCGTATGACCGACCAACATGAAACTGACATACACTTCTCGGAAAATCTTCTTTGCAATGAGGAGAGACCAAAATGCGAACACATATCGATTTTTGTTGTCTCCTGTAGCTTTGTCCATTTGAATATTGAGAACCGGAAGAAGGGGAGTCGCTCCAATCGGGATTTCTGGCGGTGGCCGAAGTGATGAGTTGCACATTTCAGCTCCTTTCAGCACCGCTTCAAATAGAGGAGCAGAGCCTGACCCAACAAACAACTCTCTGGAGGAGTACTTTGCGGGGAGTTCAAGGTCTCGCAAGAGCTTAGCTAGTGAACCCACTATGTAGTTGGAGTCGTGCAGGAAGATATCTAGACCATAATGTGCATAACGCACGTCGCCATGCCTGTGAGCAATCATTCCAGTGACTGAGACCGGCAACTTTGTAAGTCCGTCAAGTTGCTTGCTCTTGTAAGCCGCCTCATCCAAGTGCAACATTTGGCTATTTTTGTTTCTTCTTCTTTATTTCTTGTTGCGTCTAAACTCTTATTTCTTGTTGCCTCTTAGTTCTTGTTTTTTGTTAATACCTTTTAGATCTTGCTTCTTTTTGCTTCTAAATTCTTGCTTCATTTTGCTTCTTAGTTCTTGCCTTTTGCTTCTTGTTCCATCTATTACCATTGTTATTTTTTTTCTTGTTTATTTGTGATTTCTAAAGATATAGTGGTTATGACTTTTTCTTACCTTAAACTTGTGCAACATATTTATATTGCCTTAAATATTTGAAGGTTGAGCTGTATTGTTCATTTCATTGAAAATTAACCTCCTTGATTGTACATGTAGGCACCAAGCTGGAGTAAAGTTATCGGTGGCTACTTGCAACACTAAAGAGGCAACATCTTCACATTTTTGTAAGGAATATAGGTCTTAAAAATGTGTGGAAATATAAATTTATAGAGTGTCAGTGTGATATGATTTGTGTTAGTGTCTTATAAATATGATTAAGAAGATTCTCTAATATGAATATGTAACTGTCTTTTGTGCATCTCAATAATCATATGGATTCATTTTTAATTCAATGGAGTCTTTTATTTAGCTGTTATACCACATTAATGCATGACTGGAATACGCCATGTTCATTTAGAATGTGAAAAATATGACTAAAAATTTATGATGGAAACTACCATAAGCCTCAGTTACCTCAATTATAAACCATGCACACAAATCTAAGAAATGCAACTCTCAATTACCTGGAATATCACTTACTTTAACTTTATTTCACGATTTATCTTGGTTGGTTGTGGTCACATGATGCTGACAATCATGCCAAAAATGTACCGTAATACTTTTAAAAATATGACTACATTCAATCATAAAATTATTAATCACATTCCATGTGGATTGCCACATCATCCAAAAATATGACCCATAAGAGTTATATTTCAAATCAACAAAAAATATGACTCACAAGGATCATATTCCACATCACTATAAGAAACCAGTGTCTTTCATGGTGTCCTGGTCCGGACGTCAATGTCTGACAGGACATGGGATTGTCTACAAGTAATTGGCCTGAAGTATTGGATTCTTGTCAATGTTGCAAAGAGCATGGGCAGATTTAGGCAAAAACAGTGTGTTGCTCAGACGGACGGTTCTGGTCCATCAGACACCAATTGCGACAGACATTTGTTTTTCTAAGCATCAAGAAAACATGGCTTGCCACGTTAGCAGAGTCTATAATTTTGACTGCGGGTAAGTCAGCAAGAATTACTTCAGTAAACGGTAAAACACCTATCCGAGTTAAAAAAAATGGGGAAGGGCAGCCAAACGGCCTGCCCATAAATTTTTTTTAAAAATGCATTGGACGTGGCACGTGATATGGAAATGTACTGACGTGGCAATTCTCTTTGTTGATGTGGTATTGAAGGCTGGCGTAGGGGCCTACTGGAGCCCCTTCTTTGTACTATTTTTTTCTGATGTCTTCCTAGACATTTCAACGACTATATAGAGGTCCCAGAAAACATCGTGCATTTTGTCTTGCATGCAACTGTTCCCTTCAGTGCCTATTCATTGAAATAGATATTTGTTGGAGCGGATGCTCGACTGTCATAGCTGATCTCTGCATGTTAGGTGACTGCATCTTGCATGTCCTCCACAACATTTCCATACAACTTCTATTTGTAATACAATTTATGCGTTTTATATATCCCATATGGTTTGTCTTACCCCTTGGCACCCCGCTTGTATAAAGGGCTTGTCTTGTTTTCTCTATTTACATCATAGTAAATGGTTTTCAAAGCCATGTGATGTATTTGCCAAATATGGTGTATTATATATGGCGTATTATATATAGTGTATGGCGTATGGTGTATAGTGTATATTGTACTATGTATGGGATGTTGTGTATAATATGTTATATTGGTTATTATAAAATGCATATGTAAGTTGTGTATGACATGTGTCACTGTCTATATTAACATCATATTAAACAGTGCATTGCATCATATGAACATCGGAGGTGACATGATTTTGTTCATTTAAATCATATTGGATATTTCAAGAGGTGTTCATGCTTTAATTGTGGACGTCTAAGCAGACGTCGCAAGACTCTTGGACATTTAAGTTAACATTGCAAAAAACATCCAGATGTCTAGGTTGACGTCTCAAAAAACATTTGGACGTCCAGTTTGACGTTCAAAAAATGTCTCAAAAAGCATCTAGACGACGTAAAACTATGCTGACTATGCTTGCCACGTTAGCCTTGGTGGATGCCACGTCACTTTTTCTTGGGGACACGTCATGCTCCACATCATCTGCCATGTCAGCAATAGATCGGATGAAAAAAATGCACACGTGGCCTCCATCGTTGACATGGCGCTAACATGGCAGCTACGTGGTTGAATTTTAAGAGCCCCTAGTTCCATGTCCCTCCTGATGTCTGAAGCTTGACATAAAAACATCAGGCCATGTTATCTCAGATTTTTGATGTTTTTGCGTGTCAGCCATGACGTAAAAAAAGTGACATCTATACTGACACGACAAGACACTGCTGGGGACGCGCTCATGTCAAAAATCACTTGTCTGAAAAGACACAAGTTTCTTCTAGTGCATAATCCAAAATACAACTCACAAGAGTCATTTTTCTGCAAAAAATATGACTCCCAAGAGTCATACTCCATGTCAGTAACAAATATGACTCATTGTAGTTATATGCCATGTCAGCCAAAATATAACTCAACATAGTCATATTCCATGTCAGCCTAAAATATGCTTATACGGAGTTATATATCACGTAGGATTTTTTCCTTTGTATGGGTATCTCAAGAAAAAGTCAATTCTTTAAATATGGTCAACACATACACCACATTGGTAAAATATAGTTAATTTTGGCTAATTATATCCCCTAACCTATATGACTACAATTATGACTCATGCCCAAAGCGATTTGTCAGTAATAATTGGACCTAGTGATTTTTGCATACGTCATATTCTAAGATTTTATGACTCACTACACTCATATTTTGCAACCACAAAACGCCAATTTTGTTGTAGTGTTACTTCTAGCTAGTAATTTTTAATGAGTGCAAATTTCGTGCGTGCTTTTTTAATTTTTTTCGAGATTCTCAACTAAATTCTTCAATATAAAAAGCTAGAAATCAAAATCAATAGTGCACTAGTTTTAGTTTAAATAAATTTAAAGCCAAAAAATCTAGTTGAGTAAGATGTAAAAAAACTTGTTTCCTCACTTTAACTGCAAATATCTTACAATCTATGTTGTTAAAGTTTTTAAAATTTCTTCCACATACTTTGGTACTAGTTTAATTAAAACAAGTTTCTACAATTGGATATGCAAAAACAATTTAAAATAATAATTTTTAATAGGAAAATTAAAAATTAAAATTTTTTTGCTCTTTGCAATAGAAATCTCAAGTTGAGTGGTTTTTGATGGAAAAAATGCCTTGGGAGTTGGAACTAAAAGTTTTGGAACTCTATGCTTGGGACTTAAATTATGTTGTTTGTTTTGTTTATTTTGTTTGTTCATTATTGTGAGATCTCTAGGACCGACTGGATTGTATGTCCCTTGGTTGCGTTATTGATAACCGCTAGAAAGCTCTGCAAAGAGGACTGCAGAGACTTTGTTTCATGACATTTTGGTGAGAAAGGTATGGAATTTTGAGTTATTTGACACCTTAGATTATTCTAAATTATGGATCTTTTGGACCGTGCATATTTAGTGGAAATTGAAGGGAAATTAAAGTTGGTAAGGTAGGTACAACCAAATGTGCCACTGATCTTAAACTTCCATCTACGCTCTCTAAAATCAATTTTGTAACTATGTGGAAGAAACCATTTTAGGACCACATTTTGTTCCTTAATAACTTTTGCATACAATATCCAAATGTTGCGTTTGCTAGTGCGTTGGAACCTCCTTTCACTTGCCAACAAGAATATATGAAAATTTGATCAATTTAATAATATTAACCAGACTTAGTAGCAAAAAGTGGCGGGTTTGGGGTACGTACCTTAAAACTCCAAAAATATCCGGAATGCTGGTTGCATTGACATGACATGAGAATTTTTGCATGACAACGTGATTGCAGTCACTGGAGCAATGTACCAGTGGTTACATATAGTAGGACACCCCACCACGAGGGCGTCCCGTTGTATGAGGGTCTTGCCCAAGAAGGTGAAGCCCAAGGGTGAGGGACGGGGCCCTCACACAGCGGAATGCTCGAGTGGTGGGACATCCTGCTGCGTTATGTACAAGTGGGAGCCTTGGTAATAGTGCCTGGCACTATTGGTGGGGCTTTATGCTCCACAATTTGTAAGTTTTTCAAAAGGTGCTTTACCTCAGAGTGCATAACGGATCCTGACTCCACTATCAAAGGAAGATTGTAAGATGTTGGTGAGGTTCCTAGTCTTGTTTTGCATTATTTAATTTTAGAGTGAGATCAAATCATCAGGAACATTAATTTTCTTTTCCTCCATACATGCCATTACACACTCAAACGCCTGGAAGTAAAGTATTTTTTTGTTTCTTTTTTACTTTTTTAGGAAATGTCATCATTAGAAGTGCATCAAATTTCAATTTATTCCCTGAAAGACCAAAGGGGGTTTTCAAAGAGATACTGTCAAAAATTACAATTTTTTGGTATGTTATTCAAAAATGAAAATCAAAACTGTTTTTCGAATCTTTCATTTGTACAAAACCGCCCCAGTATAGCTAACAAAGTTTGACTCCTATTAGAATGTGATTTGAAAATTATATTTTTCTTTTTTTTTCGACAATTGCATGCCATATTTTATTAGTTACATACCTCTCAAATTTCAAAAGTTGATGAGCTTTTTGCAAAAGATTCCTAGAAGATTCCTAAATTGCCTAAGCTGCCCAAAAAGTTCAAAGTAGCATAATTTTGATCCAAGCACCTGATTTGAAAAAAAAAAATAGTTTTTCACAAAAAAAATTAATGTTTATACATTGTGCCCAAATTTCATGAACATCCGACCAAAAATGACTTCATAGGAAACTACTTGAGATTTTTGCATATGTTGAACAGATTCTTAGTCTTTTAGGGTTAAACAAACAAACAATTGAACTTAAATTTTGGATGATCAAAGTAAACACCTTGAAAAATAAGCTCAGAGACAAAAATGATAGAAGCTTTGAAAAATCATCTTTAACCTCTAAATGCCCAAACAACATTTTTTGACAACTTAGCAATTTTAGGCAGCTCATTGCAAATTTTTTTAAAATTTTTTTTCCTTTAAAATTTTTGCAAAATATGTGTCCAAGGAGTAGCTTCGAAGCCCAATTTTTTTTTTTTTTGACAAAATGGTAAAAAAGTTATTGTGTGATATGTAATTTTCATTGCTCAACGGGCAACCCAAGCAATTCAAAAAAATCTTTAAGAATTGGGTTTTCTTAAAATAAAAATTTTGAAACTGGTTAACTAGATTTATAGGTACATAGAAAGCTTTCAATCATTCCATTTTTATTAATGAAATGAAAGTTATGAGGAATTTTAGATTGAGGGTTAATTGTTATAAAATTCCTACTCTAAAATAACCTTTGAAGTCCTTTATTTAACTCTATTTTTGAAATTTTTGAAATTTTTGAAAAAAAATAAAATCATTTGGTGTAGATTGTTTACTACAACATAACAATCACTGGGATTGGCAATTTTCAATTTCATAACTAAATTCTTAACAATTTAGTGGTTTGAATCATTCTCTACTTTTTTTCTACTTACTATTTTTTTCCTATATGTTGTAGTTGTACAATTCCAAATGATCTGAAATTTTTGAGGCATGTAGCCAACTTGCCTTAAAAAATGAATCCAAAGAAGCACCACCATTTTGGAAATTTTCTCATACAAATGTGACCTTGTGAAGTGTAGTTGCCCGAATTTTTTATAGGGCCAAAAAAAGGATTTTTGTTAATTCAAACGCTAATATCTTGCAATCCTTAGGGTAGGAATTTCTAAAATTTCCACCACATCATTTCAAACCAGCATACTACAAGATCTTATGGTTACATGTGTCCAAAAATGTTTTTTTTCTAAAATTTGGTACTTATACTAGACATGGCAATTTTGGAGCATTTTTGGTGAAATATAGTCAAATACATTTAGGAGTTAAAAAAAAAAATCTTGCTATGGATACAGCATACTTGTCATGCTATTTCTATAATTTTGATTTCATAAAGTCTCTATGATGAGCCCGTGAGCAGTGCCATTGAGCAACAGATGAAAGCAAACATATCTTCAACATACAAATGTTTGCAAATTCTTGTCTTTATTTTTTAAATTTGTATAAAATAGGTTTTCAAAATTATATTTGCATCATTCTATAATTCAAAAAGTAAAATTATCATTTACATACATCAAAAAAATAACGTTCTGAGTTGAAAAATAAGTTAAGAAAGGAATCCTTGGAAATCACTAAAAACTCACTAAAATCAATTCATAATCAATTTTTTGGAGGGGGGTTGAAATTCAGTTAATAAGGATATTAGCTTGATTATGGTTCTGAAAATTTCCTTCTCTAAATTGTATTTTTCTAGGAAGCTTCACTAGGAAAAAATTGAGCCCTCAAAGGCACTATTTCCCTTTGAGGAGCTTCCCTCAATGAAACTCGTAGTCCCTTTGAGGGACAATGGCCACTATTCATCATCAAGGTTGAACAATGGCCACAATTAAAAAACATTAAAAAATATTAAAAATTAATTTTAATATATTACAAGGCACTAGAAAAAAATGTATCCAGCACAATCGGCTACTATGCAACTAGTCAGAGTATCCTATACAACTATCCTACGACTGTAATCTTTTCTGTTAGCACCAAATCTAACATAATTGTTTTATGTCGTTGTTTTACAATATTAATACATTGGTTTAGTTGCAAAGAAATCAATCTACAATTGCAATAAACAAATAGGAAACAACTACAAGAAAATTGCAATTTTAAAATGACCATAGTTGTTTCCTAGTCACTTTCTAGTCATACACTTGTTGTTTCTTAATCATTTCCTACACTATTAGAAAACTCAGCTTTTTTATTGATTTGGTTGCATAGATTTGATTTACTTTTCTATGGATTTGGGGAGTTATTTGTTAATTGGGATAGAAACCAATAAAAAAGTGAACCAAATGAATGCAATCAAATCAACCAAAATTTTGAATTTTCTAGTAGTAAAACTAGTTGTTTCCTAGTCGCTTTTAAGTTGTACATTAGTTGTTTCTTAGTCATTTTCTAGTTATTTTATAGATGCTTCTAAAGTCCATTTCTATTTATCTTATACCAAATGTCCCATATCAATTGTAAAGAATACCATTAGGTTGGACATGTAAGACTTGTAAGTTGTTGTAGTTTATGCAATGAATTTTTTTTATTTAATTCTAAAAATTCAACAATTTGTAGATTTCTATAGACTGAATATAGGTTTTTACAATTTGTAAATTTCTTCAATCTATAAAATTCCAAAAATATCTTTAATCCAAATTTTTTTAAGTACAAAATTGTAAGGTTTTCAAAACCAATGAAATCTATTAAATACCAGTATTTGAATTTTTGAAATCTAAAATTAAGATAGATTTTGGAGTTCTGAAATCTAAAAAAAAAATGAACTCTTGAAATCTACAAACCATCGAGACTAATATTCTAAAATCTACAAATCTACAAGTTGCAAACAAGTTGCAAATGAGTCACACATGAGGCGTGACTTTTGCAATTGCTGCACTTTCTTTTGTAGATTTTAGGGTGTCTACTGCAACAAGTTTCCAAATTATCACTAGCCGCAAAACAATTGCAAATGTCGTATGCAACTGAAATACTAGTTGCATAGTGTAGTTGTAAAAAACCTCATTTCCTTCTAGTGATGGCTTTGCTCCCATTTTGCATACAATGCCCATTCACTTAGTACCTTAAATGTGTTCATGTGTATTGAATGGCATGATACCAACCCCCGTAATGAAAAAAATACATGTTTCACTTGATGATTCCTAATATGTATAATTATTTGTAATTCCATTTCCATTGTTAGTATTAGAAAGGTCACAAGCATCTACAATTCTAGCTTCTTCATTCAACAGGACGTTAATTTCATGGCACGAAATGAGATGAGTAGGGTAGATTTACTTTGGGGGAAAATGCAAGAATTTTTATTTGCCACATATGAAAAAAATTGCAAATTTTGAATTCATATTTTCAATTAGAGATCCCAAATCAGCTAGGAGAGACCTACAATATACCCTAAATATGGCACAAAATAAGAAGCTTTATTTACTTTTACCCCCCAAAAATACAAAATTAACCTTGCTAGTTTCACTTCTTGAGACAGATTTAATGTTTTGTATTCATTCATAGTTCAAATAAGGTTTCATCCAGACTTTAATTTCAAAGGCCTAAACAAGCTCTTTGTATGTGCTCCTTAAATTGCTATATATTAAACTAGGCAATAGTTAAATGCCATCTTATTTAGATTGTAGGACAAATATTTCATAATCACAAGTGTATTCAAGTACAAGAATAAACCACCACCTAATCCCTAATGACCCAAGCGACCATTTTTTGGTTGTTGCCCTTGTTTTTTGAATTGTCCGTTCTCACAATTTGAGTTTTTTGAAAAATAAAATTTATTTTAAAAAAATAGACTTTGTTGCAAATCCAATGGTAGTGGTTTAATAAATTCCAAGTTAAACTCCGCCTTGTGGAATTTTTCAAAATTTGGGAGTGTTGTGTAGTTTACAGCTTGTGTTTTTGACTTTGGTTTGGACATGGACTAAAAAGCCATCCCACTTCATAAAAAGCAGATCCACCTTGAAAAGGGCAAATCAAGGAAAAGATAAGGGTCCCACTCTTTTTCTCTTCCAAAGACTAAGGTAGGAGGCTCTGATTTTAGAGGGTCATTTAGAACCGCCATATAGAATGGCCTGGAATGGACATAGAGAGGTCTTTAAATGGACCTTCTATAGTCATTGAATGGATCAATGAAAAAAACTATATTTATTGCAATAGCCAATCATTGTCTTGCTTTCCCCATTTCTCTCTAGATGCTGCATGTGAATGGTTTACGGAAGAAGTAGGGTCATAAATAGGGATCTAGGACTCTTCTTGTTTGAAATTCATAAGTAACTCAAAAATGCTTCAAAAAGTACAAAACAACTTGTGTTACAATCAAAGTCAATTTTTCTTTGTACAAAAAATGAGCAAAAATTAATCCCGTGCCAAAAAAGCACATGAAAAAGGCGGACCAACCCTTAGATGCTCACTTTTAGAGCCATCTACCTTACTCAAATTTCAGTGACCACTGTATATTGCAAGCTTGACCATGAATTGTTAAATTCTTGGAATGTTATGAAATTTTATTTGTACATTTTCAACTCTCTTATCTTTCACTAAGCACAAATAGGCATCATTTCAAAATATTGTTACAAAGATATGCTCCTTCAAAGTGCGTTGCCTTGTATTTCCATTGACTCAAGAAAAACTTCAAAATTAAATATCTCCTAAATTATAATGTCAATGAATCTGAATTTTTTTGAGGTGCTCAATTTCAATGTTAAATTCAGGATCCTATGATTACTCTCTATCCAAACTGAAGAAAAAATGAGCAAAAAAATTGCTCAAGTTTTTGGCAATTTTGGCCCATTTTGAAAGAACCCTCTTTGGGTCATTAGGAGATAAGGTAGTATGCTCTTTGTATGTGCTCCATAAATTGCTATTGGACCAATAGTTAACCATATTATTTAGATTGTAGGACAAAGATTTCATAATCACAAGTGCAATCAAGTACAAGAATAAACCACCATTTAAAGTAGTAAGTCCATCAACATGGATTGTTTGGTCCTTGCCCACACATACAATTATAGGATTTACAATTTTTTTTGCAAAAGAACTACAAAATAATAAAGGTTTATTTCACATGTATTTTGGTTGTTTCATTTTTGGAAAAAATATGATAACATAAGTGGTCAAAGCAAAAACATATAGCTTTCCATTGTGATCCTAGAAAGGAACTATTTTGGCTCAAATGTGGCTCTTTTACTTCCCTACATGGTTCTACATAGAAGTTCCATAGGATGGAACTATGGATGAACCTTTTGCCATGCATAGAAGCCATACAAGTGAGTCCATAGAATTTATTAAATGGTGACTCATCCCTAAATTTAAAACTTTGAATCCCAATTGCACATTTGATGTGATAAAACTACATGAGAATGCAACATGCCCTAGGAGATCAAATATGTGCTTTGGAAGGTCAAACAATCTTTTCTTGATATTGACAAATGAATGATTTTCATCCATTTCTATGTTGTGCAACTTTATTAATGTTATTACATGCACATCATTGAATTAAATTCAAGTCATATTAGTTGTTTAATGATTTTATATGGGATAAATTATCAAAGAAAAAATATACCTTTCAAGTACATTTGAATGCTTTGAAATTTTGTTTCCTTCAATCTTTTGATATTTAAATGACTCAAATATTTGCTTTTGAGCAAACTATCAAAGTCAAGAGTTTGAAGATTTTTAAAATATTGGAAAAATCGTAAACTTGAAAATTTATTAAAATTTGAAGTTGAAGACCTATCACCACATTTTCTATATAAAGAAAGTGACTAAATTTTTTTCTTTATATAAAAATATCTTTAATATAATGTACTTCTATTATAACTAGTTTTTAGAATTTTAAAAGCATGTTTTGTATTTGAAATGAGTTTTCTTCAATTTTTCTTCAAATATTCTTGGTTATTGAAAAGGTTCACAAAAAACTTCAAATTTTATGACATGTATTAGACTTTTGATTTCATCTCTCACAATTAACACTAAAAATTTCACCTATAAATAGCAGCAAAATAGTGGATACAGAGTGGAGGACTGCAAGGTCCTGGGTCCCATCCAGTGTACATGTTACTACCACAAACAATGAGCCCTCCAATCCTTGCTGTTGAAATGGTACAATTGTTCCAATGGGGAGAACAATATGCAGTTTTGAACACTTTGTTAGAAAACAAAAGTGCCATGTTGGACGCATTATCTACAATTACATGAAGCAACCACCACAATGTTCCAAGAGCATTGCTCCTAGCATCGATGGCACGGTGCAACCCACTCTAATTTACAGAGGCGATTTTTGCCTTGTGGTGAGCATTCCTTCATTGCCACCAACAAAAATCCCTCGTACTGGCGACGCTTCATATACAGAACCACATGCTGGAGACGTCGAGAGTCGTATGTGAGGCCATTCATCGATGCCTCTCCCACCTTCAGGGTATCCAGAGACATATACATACCACCTAGGCGCTCTCGAAGTGGACGGATCAGCACATCCAGAGCACCAAGCACACCGTGACCTCTTTCACGCCTGCGGTAGAACTTCCGCCAACAACCGATGAAAGTCAGAATCATTGCAAGAACCATTGCAGAGCCAGCGACATAGGAAAAAATTTGAAGTGCCGATGGCATTCCAAAAACAAATACTACAAAAAAATGAAAAAACAGGAAGTGTTTATTCTGAAAAATAATTCAATCCGCAATAATATCAATGTGAGAGAACAGATTATGATCCCATGTGTAGTGCTTAGAATATACAGACACAGCATTTCACAAAGACATGGTAAACATGTGCACCTTCAAATTGGTGATGAAGCAATAGCACGTTGAAAAGTGTGAAAGTATGCAAAGGGTTCAGCTGAAGTCAACATTCATTCTGAGGCAACGAGGAAGTAGGGGAAATATCTGTCTGTGAACAACGCAGGAGACCAATTCCAAGTATAGCTATAATATTGAAACAAGAGGGCAGTGGTCTCTACCCTGGTGCAGATGCTGGGCTCGCTCCAACAGCTGGAAGGAAAGCCAAGTATCCAGCAACACGAAGGGTACGACAACCGACAGATGGAGTCTTGGAGGTCAATACGCCATAGAGCTCAATCATTTCATTCAGGTAGGAGCGCCTCAAATCTTGGAGCTACACAACAAATAACACATATTTCAATGTGAAGCAAAATGCAACAGCTACAGCAACATAAACATTGACCAACATCACGTATTCTTGGGAAACAAATGCTTAAATCAAATGTGTTTTGCCACTTTTAACACACCTTCATCCATACTTCTTTCCTTTTGTCATCCAACCTGCGAACTGCATTTAAACCTGTTTATCACTTTAATCATTCATCGAGTCTGCCTTAAAACAGAGAAACATCAACGTCTGTTACCACTTACGTAAACAACACTAATGTATCCCCCAAAACAATGCAATCACACCCTTAAGGGCAAACTAAGAGTATCACATTTTCTTTAGCGGGAATTTAAGGCTTTAATGTGAACCAACCCAATCCCATCCTCACCTCAAATCCGCACTCATGTACCCAGGGTGAATACTTCTGTTCTGGAATGTACACCACGTGCACAAGCGAGGAATTGAGATGAAAGTGGAAAAGGCTAGTTCACCATCCTACAAACCACTCATCAACTAGCCATTAAATTGAACAGATACATATCCGAACCAAATAGGTCCCTGTTACAAAAATTCTCATCAAGATTCTCTGCAATCACTCACGTCACACCATTGCATCAGACTGACTACCAGTTTCTAGACTTTCCTGATCTCCAAATCATCTTAAGATTCGTTACTCTTCCTACCGATTGTAAAGCTTGAACTTCAGCAAAACATCGTCGAAAACTGACAAACTCAGCTTCATGCATACAGCAATTCCAGCCAGCGCGACACTCGCAACTCATTTTCGAAGGAATTCAATACGAAACAGTTGCACTTCCCAAACAAACCAAACTCTAATGTAAGAAGAGTGTAGGAGTGTGGGAGACATACCTGCAACAACGTCCATTCTTCTATGCTCTCGAGCTCCACCTTCGGATTGCGAGAGTGGTAAACTCGCACAAATCCGTCAAAAGATTCACCACCAAAGAGAAGAAAAATGCTGCAACGACAATCACGGATGAATACAACTTCCCACTTCATGCTAGCTAAGCCTGATGATATAGAGCAGACTCAAGAGCTACATGAGGTCTTCAGTTGAAACAATCAATAAACCCTCGGAAAAATGGATTTGGGGTCCTTAACCCCTAAATGCCTAGGGCCTATTTGGGTTTAAAATATCATTGCTTTTGAAGTGTTATAGGTCTAAATGTCACTAAGGTATAGAAATCTCAACAATATAATCTTGTAGTGTAAGTGTGTACGTGTTGTAGATGACGAGAATCAAATTTGGAGTCATTTGGCCACATAGATTGCAAGATTAAAATGTTTTAGTGTAGAAAAAAGATGCTGAAATTTTCCTAGCAACATTTGGAGGTGAAAATTGATAAATTTCTAAACCTACTCAAATGAAAAGAATTTAAACTTTTAAGTGCTTCAAAACTAGCATACAAGCACACTGGTGAAAGAAAATATCAATCTCAAAACTCATTGTGTCTACAAAATGACTTTGAAATGTAAAAAAAAGCCAGAAAAGTTGCAAGAAACACATCTAAGGCAGAATCTCCTTCTACTTAAATGCTTATCAATCATTCATGACTTCTTAAATTGATATGAAATTTTAAACCACACAAACTAGACTAGTATGCGCAACTTTTCCAAATTTTTACCCAACAAATTATTATTGAAAAACAAACATTGGATGAAAGAGATACAAGCCCCAAAGTTGCAACCATCAAAATTCAATTTGGTGAACTCAAATTGAACCCATGAACTTTGGATGGCTTCAAAAAAATCAGTACAAGTTGTTATGATCTGAAAATTTTACCACACAAACTAGAAGAGAGAGCACAAATTTCCCAACAAGCTTTATTGAATTGAGACATTGGATACAAATGTTACAACACTTTGAAATGGACTTCCACATTATGTGAGCATACAAATGTTACAGCACTTTGAATTAGACTTCCACATTATGTGAGTATACTAGTTTGGTTCCCTGGGACGCTTAGGGATTAAATATTTGGGATTCTACAAAGGATTAGAGCTACCCTAATACCGTAGGTGTAGGGCAGCTTTGCCCACTGCCAAGGCAAATAATTAATTAATTTCAAAATTTAATGTTCACCATCTCAAAAGGAATGTTTTGAAATTCAACTTTTTGGAGAATTAAATAATTGTAGTTTCGCCTTTCATCCAACCTTTAACTTAGGTTTTCTACCCTAACACAACTCTTGCCCTCATACATGAATCTCTTGTACAACTTTTAAAGCCACTTAAAGTGTTTAAGGAAGTGAGAAGACAAGCTCTTTATACATTTAGGATGGTAGGAGGTAGAACAACCCATGTGGGATATGTAAATTAGGATTAGAAAGAGCTCAACCACACATAGTCAAGTGAAAAGTAGGCATTGTGTTAAAAGTAAAATTTCAGACTTCCTTTAGGCATAATAGGATATTCTTTTTCAAAAAACTTTGAACTAATAAAAGTTGCTAAATCAAGCTATATTTTATCTCCAAAAATCCTTTTGAGATTTTGAACCTTCAATCAAAAGTTATGGACAAAATTCATGAAGGGGTTAGAAAGGACATTTTCTTTGACATTTTCTTGGACATTTTCAAACATCCTCTCTAAATTTTGCCAATAACTTTTGATTAGAGGCTCAAAATTAGAAACGGATTTTTGGAGATCAAATTTAGCTTGATTTATCAACTATTATTAGTTCAAAGTTTTTTGAAAAAGAGTATTCTACTATGCCTAAATGTGGTCTAAAGTTCTACATTGAACACAATTCCTGCGTTTTGACAATGAGTAATTCTCATACTCTCATCTCCAAATTGTCCCATATCCTTTGAAGATTCATAATGGATAATAGATTTCATTATAAAAATAACTTCTCCACCCTTCATTCTCATAGAATACCATTGAGGTAATTCCTTCACATTGTCATCAAAAAATTTCTTGATGGTCAATAGTACATGGACTTTTGTGTTCACTTTGATTCTAAATTTATTTAATTTTTTGCTCATGTAATTTCTAAGTATTTCGCCATTTATTTCATCTCATTTTATTAATTTTCGCCAAATGTTCAGCATAATTTCCAAAATATTTCACCATCAGTTTTTTGAATTATTTTTAGGCAAAGCTGCCCTACACCTACGGTACTAGTGATCAAATCCCCAAACAAGAAAATGGGACGCTCAGGGGCTAAATATTTGGGATTCTACAGAGGATTAGAGCTACCCTAATACTAGTGATCAAATCCCCAAACAAGAAAATGGGACGCTCAGGGGCTAAATATTTGGGATTCTACAGAGGATTAGAGCTACCCTAATACTAGTGATCAAATCCCCAAACAAGAAAATGGGACGCTCAGGGGTTAAATATTTGGGATTCTACAGAGGATTAGAGCTACCCTAATACTAGTGATCAAATCCCCAAACAAGAAAATGGGACGCTCAGGGGTTAAATATTTGGGATTCTACAGAGGATTAGAGCTACCCTAATACTAGTGATCACATCTCCAAACAAGAAAATGTATCACTTCCTAAACCTATGACACTGAACCTTGAAGCGCACCAAATTCTTACCCAGAAATTTGCCGAACGTCCTCAATAAGGGAGAATCGTGCGAGCCGACCCACTGTCCCCGTAGCTGAAAGCTCTGTAGCGATCCGTCTTCACGTAAACCACTTGCGGGACTTCTCCCGTTCATTCTGCGGGGAAGTTTCTGCGTCGTAATGCTTGATTACGCGGACAAACCCGCGTAATCGGGGATTACAGATTTTTCATCCGGCTCCAATTTATCATCCGGGTTTTCATTGGATTTTGCTTGTGCTTTACGTCGGGCAATACCTTTATTGTCGGGCATTGTGCCAAATAATTGGCCTTCCTTATCGGGCTCCGCCCTCCTTGTCGGTCGATTATTTGGCGCAATGCCCTCCTCTGCGAGCATTGCCCTATACCAAACAATGCTCAAAGGTCAGAGATAGCCAGAGAAGGAAAGAGGTGACACAAAAATTGGAAGACTGACGACAAGAGAAGGAAGAGGCGACACAAATTTGGCTGCCAAACAGAAGAAAGTACTGGGAAGGTACTAGGCAAGTCCGGTAGGGCGAGCTCATAGACGAGCTCCTATGCAGAATGCGCCTTACACGGCACGTTCCCTAGCGTTAAGAGGTGAGGGAACTCAGTGGGAACAACAAAAACGGTTGTGCCTGCCGATTTTGCAACAAAATCGGCCTCACTCCTCATGGGGCACATTCTACTTCATTGGGGTGCTTTGAAATGGGACAAATCTGCCACCGAGGCTCTTAACGTGAGTGCATACTTCAGATTGCCATTTGTGATTCTTGAGAATCCATTCTTTCTCGAATACATTGGACTCTTGACTTTAGGAGACTCTACCTCCATGAAAACAAAAGGAACGGATGAAGAATTGCTTCTTTGTCCAAGATAGTGTATCCGTCATCCTAAATCATTCATTGGACAATTGCTATCTTTAGCACCCTTAATGCCTTGATCCTTTCTTGAATTTTGGCATATTTTTGCTTATATCAAGTATTACATTGGGTGAATGAGAAGTTAGTTGGACGAACCCGTGCCTGCAAGCCCTCCATTCATTGTCCAAAATATAGACGTCGGAACGCTGCAGGGTTTTGACGAGCCCAAGCTTTATACTTAATTGTGGTGACGTTAGACTACCGTAAGTTAGTATGGAACTTGTTTCTGCACATTTGGGGATCAAGCCTACTTGAAGCAAGCAGTTAGGGAGGATTGACCCCTTTATTGTCCCATGTTTTAGAAAAAGCATTGGAATATTTTTTTGTCACATTTGATAAAATTTGCAAATTTTGAATTCATATTTGTGATAGGAAGCCCCAAATTAGTTAAGAAGGGTGAAGAAATACAGAATTTAAGCAACAAAAAATAGGTGGCAATTTTTACATTTATCCTTGGATGAGGCAATAAGGGGGTCAATCCTCCATAACCGTAGCAAGCTTACCCACAGGAAGTCATTTTACCAAAGGATATTGAATTGCTCTTGTTCACACGCTCTCCTTAACCTATGTGTTATGTGTTATGTATTATGTATTATGTGTTATGTATTATGTATTATGTGTTATAGGTTATGGATTGTGGGTTATGGATTGTAGTTTGTGGGTTGTGGATTATGGAGTCTGGATCATTTGGGTCATTTGGGTCATCTGGGTTTTGGATTGTGGGTTGAAGGTTGTGGGTTGTGGATTATTTATTTGTCGCCAATGCCATTCTTTTATTCCTTTTATACTCTTCATATTCCGTGTTTGATGATGAGAGTATGTGCTGTGATTCTTTTTCTAAGGCCATTTATGACCCCTTTCTTATGTGTTTTTAGCTTTTGCTTGAAAAAATTGTCACATGAGTGAGGCTTCATAGGAAATTTCAGAAATTGGATGGACGAATGTGGAGAGAGAAGGATAGAAGTCGAACAAGTGGTGTAGGTTTGGACTTTGGACTTGGCCTTTGGAGTCTTCACACTATGGCCGGCCAAAGGCTCCAATTCTTATATTTTATTGCCTATTTATTGCTCATTTCTTTGGACTCTCAACAAAGTTTGAACTCTCAATCCCACGTCCTCTCGACTTGGACGGCCATAGTGTGAAGAGGCCCTTCAGTGAAGTCATTGAGCAGACATTTAATGTCCGAGCATCCATCAAGAAATAAAAGGATGCTCACTTGCCTCTATTCACTCGCTCTATTGCTTACTCGTTTCTTGCTCTTGCTCTTGCTCTTACTTTTTTGTTCCTGAATATGGAGTTTGATTTCAAAACGGGAATGTCTTTGAAAGAAGAAGATTATATCCTAAATTTGAAGTTGAAAAAAATTGACTAATAAAAATTTGATACTAGAAAAAAGAAGCTAGGAGATTTTGATAAGGAAAAGATGCAATTAATGCCCTTAGAAAAAAATCTAGCTTCTTCTACAAAGAGGAGGCAAATTACTAGGGCCCGTACTAGGATAGCTTTGAAAACTTCCCAAATGATGAGACGTTCATTTTTTGCACAAAATTCCTAGGAACATATGCACTTTTGCTTTAAGTAAAAAGTTCTTTGTGGGTATTTTTTGACCTCTATGTCCCCATAGATTTAACCTTGAAAGAACAAACCCGACAACCATGAGGTCACACTTCAAAATCTTTGAATTTGTATAATTCATTTTTTGACTAAATTTAAATGAATTTTTTTAGAGATGGAATTTTGTGTTTTCTAAAGTAAAAAAAATTGAATTATTTTGGTGAAGATATCAAATTACTATGAATTATTGTAGAAAAAGTGAAAAAAATTTGTATTCGCTACAAAAATAAGCTTAAAAAATCCGAATACAATCAAGTCTACTGATCTTACAAGGTTTGTTCCAAGGCATTTTTTTTTAAAAGTTTGTGAACGTCAAGAAGCTCTAGCATACTAAAAAATGTATGGATTTACAAATTGCAAATTGCATTGGAATTGTAGTGTAGAGTACTTGACCATCATAACAAATATATACATGTTAAATTCAAAATCATAGAAACATTTGGATCTTTTCTATGCACTATCTACCACCTATATTTCTAAATTACAATTTGAATTCTATTGGGCATATTGGAAATGAGCATTTGCAATTGTTTTAGGAATACTTGATTCTATAACACTTGAATTGCTTGTATCATTTCTTGCTTGTTCTTTGGCCTATTCTAGTATTGCAACAAATCTTTGACTATCTTCCAAAGGTTCTCTATGGGGTGATTGCAAGAAAAATGTCCTATATTGTATTACACCTATCATGCGTATTTGTTTTTGGGCCATAACTTTTATATTCTAGATCTGAATGATTCAAGATTTATAGGTAAGGTACTTATGACTATTATACACTTTGTTTAGGATTTTTTTGCAATTTTCAAAAACCTTTTACCATCCAAAAGTAGCCCCCATTTTCATGTGACATTTGTCAATTTGGTTTTTCTTAGTACTATTTAGTAACCCCACCCCCCAAAACAAATTTCATGCTGAAATTTGAAAAGGATGGTCTTCTAGTAGATTTGTAGCTACTATCTAAGGGAATTCCAAAAATAATTAATTTTCTGTGGTGTGAAAATCTATAAATTGAATGTCTTTTTTTTCATATTTCAAAATATATAAAATATTATTTTGGTGGTTCTTTTGGTGAATGACCATTATCACAGAGTTGTTACAAATGGCTAATTTTTATTTTATTTATTATAAAAATTTTCCTTATTTTAACTAATTAAATCATCAAAGTATCTATTTTCTTGAAATTTGGCACTTTTCTAGCTCTCCTACTCAAAAAAAATTTCTATGATTTTCCTTCAGTGGTGTAGACATTAGCCATATTTTGAAAAAAATTCAAAGTATTATTTTTCTAATTTTAAAGTATTCTAGAAAAGTTCATGAATACTATTTTAAATGCAACAAAATTAGCAAGTGGTTCTTGCAATCACTCTATGGTGAATTAGGATGCAATAACAAGCCAAACTAACTTTTTCATACCATGAACTTGCGAACACTTTTTTAGAAGTTGTATAACATTCAAAATACACTTCACTAAGGTTCCAACGTAGTTTGAAAATCTATGCATTTTCAAGCATGTAAAAACATCTTGATGTTCATAAACTTTTTGCTAGCTGAATCCGCCTAGGAAAAAAATTTGGAATATTACACGGCTTGACTATAAATTATGATGTAGAACAATGTGGTGTAATTATGTATTTCTATAATCAAAAAATCAATAGACCATGGTAATAAAACCAAATTGTCATAAAATATTTGATTTGGGGATTTTTCAAATTTTCAAATTGGAATAGAATTGTATTAGTAAGGTTCATTTCAATATTTGGGCTTAAATTTGAAAAAAGATTGATTTTAGTGGCTAAAATGCAACTGAAGAGTAAGTTGGTAGGAATTGCCAAATATATTGAAGAAATATCTTTTATGATCTGCGCATTTGGCATCTTCTTCTCTTAAATATTTTCTAATCCTTCAATTTATTAGGGGTCTTCCACCATTAAGAATTATATACATATTCAATAATAAACACTCACCTGAAATTGGATGAAAATTTTTTCTTTTGAGTAGTTTAAGGTATTGTTTAACCACATATCAGCTACAAAATGTCTGCTTAGGCATTTTAGGATTAAAATTGAAAAAGTCATCAATACTTAAGAAACTTTGTCAAACATGATTGAAAAGGTGTTCCTAGGATATAAATTGACACCTTCCTCAAATTTTTGATGCCATTCTCTTCAAATTTTTAGATATCAAAATGCCAATTTCTAAAACTGTTGGGTGCCAAAGGCCCAAAACTATCTACTTCAAAACAAAACAAAATTCATAGTCTTTGTTGTGAGTATTTGACTTCAAAAAATCATTAAGAACAAATAAATATCTGCTTTGATATGTAAATATGCTCTCAAGATATATGTATCAAGAATTAATAAACACATATAAAGAACACTTTACACTTCTTGGCCCTTTGTAGCTAATCATTTCTTGACCTATGCATCTTCAAAGTCTATGGACTCTATTGGAAAATTTGTCATTGCACTCTCTCATTTGCACTTCTAAGTCTCATTGGAAGCTATGCTAGCTCAAATTATAGCACAACATGCCACAATTGGTTATATGAGGATAGTATAATTTTTGTTAGAAGAATAAATAGTTCAAGCTTGGTGCAATATCAAGCCTACCAAAAAATTATGGATGATATCTTCAAAACCTTAAGCTCAAATTTTTAAATAATTTTTATAATTCAAAGGGATCCCATAAAAATATTCCATAAATTTTGAAGTTATAATCAAGCACTTGTATAGAAAATTGTTCAATTGCCAAAAAAAAGATGGAACAAATAGCCCAGACTCATAGAGTTAGCTTAGCTTAGCAACAATGAAAATCTTTAAGTTTAGAAATTGCTCTTTCAAAGAGAATCCCTACATGTCCAAACAAACAATTTCATGGTCAACATCCATTTTCAAAGGATTTTCGGATCTCCAAATAGTTCTTTTTTTGAAACTTTATGTTTTTCTCATATAGTTTGTCATGTTGTCTTTCTACAACCATTATGAGAAATGTGGATTTAAGGTAGAGTTTATGGTTGTCTTGGGAGAGAAACCTAGACAATCAAAGGTCATCCTAAGAAAAAATTCCACAAGTGTGCAAGTGGACAAGGGGTTGATTGGTTGGAGCATATAGTGAATCAAATACAATGAACTGAAATGTTTTTTTTCCAGTGTACTTCACTTGATCAATTGCTAGTCCTTGAAAATAATCTTTGATTGCTTCAATCCTTGTGAAAATTTGGCATATGTTTGTAACTATTTATAATTGTATTTTGTCAAAAATGGCAAATTCTTCTTCAAATTTGAGATATGATTCCCAAAAGTCATTCTACTTGGGAGAGAATCCAAACTTTGACTGAAGAAATCTCAAAATTTGTAGCATCAAAGTCTTTGAAAATTAGAAGTAGACAAATTTGATGGTTGTAAACAATATCCTAAGTAAAGGATAAAAAATTTCAAAAACGGATCCTAAAAAAATTACTTTTTCATTTCAGTAATGACAGTATGGAGGTGAGTTTGGAGGGAAGAACCTCTTTGGGCATTTTTGGGTTAAACATATTGGTTACAAAAGTTTGTGCAATTTCCTTGTATACATGAATTGAAAAGCAATTCTAAAACTCCAAAGAAAGAAATCATCTAGTATGGGTTTGCTGATGGGAGGCTACAAAAATATTCCATGTTTAGGTTTTTGGGACATGGCAAGAATCAGTTGGAAAGAAAGCTCCCCTCATCCCCTTTATGAAGACCTTGATTCTAGATAAGCTCATTTTTATCTCATCGAATACATATGCTTATCTCTAAAAGTCTTGCGTGGATGGCTCGGAATATGATAAATCTGCTTCACATCCTTAATAACTCTATTTTTTTATTTATTTTTATTTGACCCAAGTAATGTGACCTTTATTGCAAGGAAAAAATATGATCAGGAATCCAACTGCAAGCAACATGGGGGCAAGTGACAAAAAGGAAAACAAAGTGAAATAAAATACAAGTACAGCGCCAAATATGCCAAAGCGGGTACCGCCTTGTTGTGGTGTAGGTGCCTCCAAAATAAATCTAGCTTTAGGACTAAAGAGAATCTACTCCAATGGCCAAATTTTCAACAAGCTTAAGAAGTATATTGTGTAACATCAAGGTTTGATTATCCCTCCAAAAGAGAGTTACCCCCCTGGTTTGCATTAGTTGGCCCCCTCCTCTCAATAAATTTATAAGCTGTTGACTAGTTTTTTTTAAAAAATGCTTACCTTTGAAATTGTTGTTGGTTTCTCAAAAAATCACAAACCGTTGATCTCGTGAGATTTAATCTGAGCCGTCCAGATATGAATATGGATACGGATACGAAATGAATATTGGATATGAATACAATATCATATACAAATACATAATGAATACTAGATACAAATGCGGATATAAATACGAGCACAGTATTGAATATAAATATTGAATTATATAGGTACTAGATGCAAGATGTATTGTCCCACATTGATTGTCAATTAAAGTGGTTTTTCAAATTTAGAAAGGGGAGGAGGAGGGGAGGAGGAGAGGGGGAGGGGGGGGGGGGGGAGCCGTATGAAAAATTTAAAGTTTAAAAATTAAATATTTTTTGGAGGGGTGAATTTATATATATTTTTTAATTTAACCCCTAAAGTTTCATGACTATGAAATGCTCCAAAACTGCCATTTCTAATACAACTACCAAATTTTTGGAAAAAATCAAATTTTGACATATAAAACCATAGGATCTTGTAGTATGATATTTTGAAAACATGTCGTAAAAATTTCAGAAAATTCCACCATGTGGATCATAATATATAAGCATTCAAAGTCTTGAAAACCATTTTTTCAATCCTGCAAAAAACCAGGCAGCTGCACTTTGCAAGCTCACTTTTCAATGAAAAAATGCCAATAAAGGTGGTGCTAATTTGAATTCAGTTTCCTAAACAAGTTGTCTATATGCTTGAAAAATTTCACATCATTTGGAATTGTACAACATATAGGAATAAAATAGTAAGTAGAAAGAAGTAGAAAATGATTCAAAATAATAAATTGTTAAAAATTTAATTATGGAATTTAAAAATGCCAATCCCAACGGTTGTAATGTTGTAATAATCAATCTACATCCTAGGATTTTTTTTTTTTCCAAAAAGTTTGAAAATTGAGTTAAATAAACGACTTTAAAGTTTTTTTTAGAGTAGACAATCTATAATTGCTCACCAACCAAAAACCCTCATAACTTTTGACTCATTGACTGAAATGGAATGACTCACAGCTTTTTAAGTATATATAAATGTAGAGAACCAATTTCCAAAAAAAATTCCGGAAAAAATGATTTTTTCTGATCTGCCCAAACTATCCAACTACAAAAAAAAGCAACATATTAGGTCACAACTTTTGACTCATATTTTGAAATGTCATGAAACTTGGTACACATGAAGATATTCCTTGTCCCCACCTTCTATTAAAATTTCAGACTCAAATATGGATATCTCTAGTCACACGTACCTACCTAAAACTTCTATACGGCCAAAAAATGCATGTTGGTCCTTTAGGGGTTAAAATCATTTTGAATGCATAGTGAGGCCTCACGATACCTCTGCCTCACTAATTATGCGTTCAAATTACAAGTACAATTCACAGGGACCCATCCATCTTTTGTGTGTGTGTTAAAAGGACACTATCTTTAGATTTCGAATTTCACATGAGCCTTTTTTGGATGTCACAAGACAATTAAAGGACCAAATGACAATCACCCATGAATGTCAAATTTATACATTGTTCCAAGTGGTAAACCACTCAAGTGCCATTTCAAGCTTAGAGCAAGTGGTTTATAATCAATAACTCAATTGTGCACCCGATTTCTAAAAGACTCTATAGATCCTACAAGGTACCTAAAAAAAGAGGTCGGTAGAAAGGAGATACACCATTGGTTAAATTTTTAACCCCTAAAGTCCCAAGGCATTTTTCAGTAAAAAACACTCAAAACTGCATTCTTGACCGTAATGATTGGAAGATATGAGTATTCAAAGTTGAAAAAGAAAGTTTTTTTGAACACGGACCTACAATTTCAGATGACTTTGACCACCATTTGTGGAAATTTTTTGCACTACAGACTTTGAGTTTAAAATATTTTATGTTGAAGATGTAAGTTGAAAGTCTACAAAAAAAAATTCAAAAAAAAACACTTGATTTTCATTCTTTAAAAAATTGTTAAGTAGAAATAAGTCCAAGATTGAAAAAAAAACTAAATCTTTAATAGCTCTTAGATGGGATTGAAATACAATAATCCTAATGGTGAGATTGTTTAAGCAAGAAAATATAAAATTCTCAAAAAAAATTTGCATTGAGAAAATGAATCCTACAACTTATTTTTTCAAAAAGATGCTTAGATTGCCCAAAAAACAAGATTGCCCATAACTTCCTCATTATTAGTCTGAACAATATGAATCAAAGCTTCATATGTAGACAAAAATATAAAGTTTCAGAGAAAAAAAAAAAAAAATTATTTTGACTTTTTGCAAAAAAAATTGTGCTGGCCGCCAAGTTCAGTTTGAGGCCTTTTGTGGTATAACTTTTGCTCCCAAACACCAATTGAAATAAAAATTATATTTCCGCAAAGCTAATTAGTTTTTCTATCTTATGGAAAAGTTTCAAAAAGTTTCACTAAAAATTGAGCCCATAAGTACCTGCTCAAAATCTAATTTTGTCCTCCAAGGGGACAATGGGACTTTAGGGGTTAATCACACATTGCGGATAGCTATATTACACATAACTTCACTTTTATTAAATGGCTGATTTTCACTGTATTATTATCCCAAATGAGATTGATGAAAATCAACAAAATGGATGAATGTTGGCTAACTTGGATTAGGATAGATAGAGTTTCTGAATTTGATTATTTATAATCATCATACTACTAAAATCATAACTCCCTCTGTAATATCACAAATGCTACCATTAATAATAGGGGCTCATGCTTGCTATGCTATGCATTCATTGTATCACATATTAGTAAGAATTTGATATACTTGAATAGAATGCATGATAATGGTTTCAATAAGTCTTTGAAATAATTAATTTTAGTATTTTGTAAAAATATTTTAAATCATGCATACATAAAAATAATATTTTCATACAATGTTATATTATAGAAATAGAGTAGTAGTTTGCAATCACCTCTATAATATCACTTTTATAGCTTTTATGATTTCAAAATTCTATTGCTACTACCAAATGATTTGACAAATTTATCCAATTGAAGCAATTTTGGATTTCACAACAATTGAGTTGTTCATGAAGTTTTGAAATTTACAAGTTTTTCTTTTCAATTCACCATGTTTTTGGGTTGCCATTGTTTGTAACAATTGAGTCAACTTTTGAATGCATTACAATAAATGTCTATCTTTTATATTATTCACCATTGCATATATTTCATTCATCATTCAATAAATTTCTATTGTACATTTCAATATATGCTTACTTATAAACAGAATTATACAAAGATTCTAGTAATTTTTATTTGAAGATTTATTGAAATTTTTGTTTTGCATTTTATCTAATACATAAAAATTCTAATAAATTTCTAAATTTCTAATGATGAATGCGTAGCATAGCAAGCGCCAACCGCTAATTTTAAATAAAAAAACACTCCCTCCACTAAATGCAAGGTACAACTAATTACCTAAATGCATGGTACTAAGATCATTTCCCATTTCCCATTTCCCATTTCTTCTATCGATGCCAAACAAACAACACAATACGTTTACTTTTGAATTGCATAGTAAAAGTCTGCCAAACTTGACTGATCCAAATGCAGTTTTTTCAAAAGATCCAAAAGATCGATGTCTGTTGATCTTCATGGTGAGTTGCAGTTGACATATTTGGATGAAAAACAAGACGCCATGGTGTAATACTTGCCGATGTTGACTCCGAGTATTGGAGACACATGTAGGTTGCAAAGTTGGCCTATTTGTTGTCATGATTGTCACTTCGAGGCATGCATGTGCCACCTTGGTGAGCAAAGGGGACCTTGGGGTAACTATTCAAGCCTTGCAAGAGATTAAGAGAAAATTTCACTCATAAATAGCAGCCAAATAGTGGATACACAGTACATGACTATAATTGAAGGTCCTGGGCCTCGTCCTTGTCTGTTAAGAGTAAGTGTTACTAAACGACAAGCCCTCTAATATAACCTTGCCTGTTGAAATGGTACAATTGCTTCAACAACAAGAACAATATACAAAATCGTCCACTTTGTTAAACAACAAAGTGTGTTCATGATGAAAGCATTGTTAACAATTACATGAAGCAACCATCACAATATTCCAAGAACATAGCCCCTAGCATTGATGGCATGCTCATCAAATGGCAAAAATTGCCACTTGACAACGGAATCACAGTAGATCACACCTAAAAGTTGACCTGCAAGGCGGCACCACTCACCAACAAAATTCCCTCAGATTCGAGAGTCAAATATGAAGACATTCACCCTCGCCTCTCCCACCTCCATGCTATCTACAGACATATGGATAAGTTACCTTTAAACTATCATATATTTTAAAATCTAGAAATAGAATAACTTTTATAAAGGACCGTGATGCATTTTAGGCAAAATTGCCAAAAACTACCGCTTTTCAAGGTAGTAAGAAAAAAATGAATAAAAATAAAATCAACTATACAAAAGTGCACAATACTACCATAGGAATGTGTGAAAAAAATATTATGATTTTTGACTGTACAAATTTTAAGATTATAACATTTGAAGTTAGAAGAAAACAAATTTTTCAACCTTGTCTATCAAGATCAATATACTCATTAACTTCTCCTAGAATGAGATTTTTGCATTACAATTAGGGTTATTTTAGCAATTGCATCCTACATCATGTTACATGCTTTTACTTTTGAGATTTTGCAAGCATGCAATTTTTAGAAAGATTCATTTAAAGAATGTGCCCAAATATTTAATTGGTCATTCAATGGGCACTTGGTCCTTTAAGGGTCAACCATTTGAAACTTGTATAATGTATGTGCAAAGAATTTCTTAATCAAAATAATAGGTTTATGCTAATTGACAAACTCTTAACTAAATGATTATTTATTAGCTAGTGTAGAAGAAAATACATATCACAAAAATGTATGTATCCTTTGCAAGAAAAAACTAATTTCCTTTTGAAAGATAGGAGTAATTTCTTTCCCTTATGTGATAATACACACAACAAATTATCTATATGCTCAACAAAATTCAAAGTGTTTGAAGTTGTAGAAGGAATAGAAGGAATAGAATATGGATACAAGTATGTCAAAATCCACATACAAAGACAAATATTTTGAATCTTTTTTCTCTCTCATAGAAGTGTAAGTTTACTAAAATTTGAATGGAAGGTCGTAGTATGACATTTCTTGCACTACATGCTTTTTTCTTCACAAAGAAATCTAAAGCTTAGAACTTCGTGAGCAAAATTGAGCCTCTCCATTGCTCTAACTATTTTGTAACTTGGGTACTAGATTCAAATGATCGGTCTTTAGCTTTGAGTTCCAGGTTTTAGAATTTATTCATGTCCTATAGGTCACTACCTTGGTTTGGCTCATTGAATGACCTTGTACCTTGTTCATCCAAAAGATATAGAAAAAATCATGTATGAAAAGTTTTCCTTGACAATAACTTCTATGAATATCAAAACATCTTTGGTCAAATTTGCCTGCTAAAAATCAGTGTGTTGTCAAAAAAAGCTTTAGAAGTTAAATAAAATTGAAATGGATGATCTAAGGTTCTCTTCCAATGCAAAGAAAAGGACAAATTTTAATTTTAGAATTTGAAAAATTAATTTAGTGACCTCTTGGTCCTAAAATTAATTTGCATTGTTTGAACTTTCATACAAATTTGCCTTGGTCAATCTCTCAAACAAATTGAATTGACTTAACTTGCAAGTATCTAAAATAAGCCCACATAAATCAAAACATATATATGTTAAGAAAATAAAAAAATTTAGACCGTCTTTAAAATCAAAAAATAACTAGACGCCTAAAATCGAACTTTAAGATGCGGATATATTGTGAAAATAACTTCAACAAAACCAACCCCTACAAATCCTTGCCTCAAATTTATCGCCCTTATTTTCAAAAAAAACTATCAATTTGGGATATATGTATTTTCATCACTTCAAAAATTCAAAGTTTATTCATATTATATTCCAAAAATGCATGCTAAGGAATCTAAGATACCTTATGACTTTGACTTCCAACAAGATCCAAAACACACTTACATAATTTAATAATAGGATCCATACTCAATTGCTTCTTCGAAAAAATGTGTATAATGAAGGACCAACCAAGAGCCAAAGCTTGAAAAAAACATAGGATAAAACTCTTTGAAGCACCCAAACTGCAACGGAGTTGTGTTTTTTTTGTACTAATATTCTTAATTAAACCTTCCTTTGACACCCCTTCTACAAACTAGATTTCACTTTGCAATTTCACTCTAATATGTACATACATTGAAGCTACAATTTTTGAACACCTACTAGAAAAAACTTTGACCCTTCGTAACTTTTGCAAAGGATATCCAAATGTTGCGTTCTTTGGTGCAATGGACCTCCTTTCACTTCCCAACAAGAGAATATAAAAAACTGACCAATCTAATAATAGTAAACAGTAGCAGAAAGCGGCGGTTTGGGGATACGCACCTTACCTACCTCTGCCTCTCGGAGCTTTGAATCATTTGGCTGAGGACACCAAGATACAACAAGAATGTATATTATATTACATGAACAGGAGTCAAAGGACATACGGTAATCAAAAGCGAATTACCAACATTCAACACGACCAAGTACCAACTTGCTCCAATTACACTCCACTGAGGATTGTAAAACCAGTAAAGCACTAAGAACCGAATCCCAACTACCATTCAAAGTTAAATCACTGTTCACATAATGATTTCAACTGTCTGTTTTTTGTTTTTTTGAAACAAATGAATCGAAATTTCAGTGCCAAGGAAAGGGAACAAAGGTACCAGCCACAAGGGGAGCCTGGCGGGAAGGAGCAGAAACAAAGGACAAAAGGAGATTTCAATTGTTTGCGTAGTATCATATCATGATTATGATATGTAGACTATGTCTTGTTATGTAGGCAAAGTGCTCGATATCTTCCCAGTCACAGGACACAATACGAGAGCTCATAGGTTTGGCGGAGGTCACCAAGTAATATGGCAGAGCCTGTAATCTGCAAAGAACTACCACCATACACACACACACACACACACACACACACACGGGTGCTGACAAAACGTTGCATGGACGGCACCCTTCTGTGCATTTCAAAAGTCTCCTTCGGCATGTTGTTTCAGCATTTCACCGTTCCTTGTGCAGACCAACACTCGCCTGCATCCTTGGGTACAGCCCATGAGCAAATCTCCTCGATGTTCAGTGCGTCGACACCTCTTATCAGACGGAACCATCCACCTTCACCCCAGTACGTCCCCTGAAATCACAAAACCAACGAAGAAGGCTCAGTGTAGGTGCCACAGTTGCTAAGACGTTGCTAACAATGAATGATTTGTTTCAGGTAAAGTTTAAAATGAAAGGGAGGTTGCTGTTCAAATGCAACAACTCAGAAAGCTAGATTCTAGAACTAGTTTTATGGAGAATGAATCGATATCTAAG
Source organism: Neckera pumila (assembly GCA_963969595.1). Classification (NCBI taxonomy): domain Eukaryota; kingdom Viridiplantae; phylum Streptophyta; class Bryopsida; order Hypnales; family Neckeraceae; genus Neckera; species Neckera pumila. The sequence goes on along the minus strand of OZ018417.1, from coordinate 16,092,941 downwards.
TGGCAAGATATGAGCATAGTTTTGTGTCGTTGAGGAACTGAAACAAGGACGTTGTGAACTCCAGATTTGCAAAAGAATGAGCCCTTCCTCCTCAATATGACAGCATGGCACAATCTAGACATCTGCAGAGAATTGAAGGGGGGTGGATCAGCTAACATACCCAAGAGTTGCGGATGATCCAGTACTTGATGCCATTCTCTTCGCCCCAACCTGAAACGCTGACTACGTGGTCATGATGTGCTTCATCCCTGCCACATTCAAAACATGGAAAATGGTATGAGTGACTAGTATTTGTAGTTCCTATTCTCATTCTCGTTAAAAATGATGAAATTTTAAGAAACTACAAACCGCCGCCAGGAACCTCAAATCTGTTTTTACCAGGTATTAGTTTTCAGCTCTCTCTTCTCTTGATGTCACAATTTTAACGCTTCGAAACATGCCATTTCAATGAAGATGGTCATATATGTTCAGCGCCGCCACAACAGAAATACAAACTTACGCGAGAAACAAAAGGTGGGTCCTATAACAGGAGTACTTCTTACGTGTTAATAAGAATGCCACCAGTGTAGGAATGAAGCAGTGTGCAGTCGATTGAACATGCAATCGGGCCCCTTTCATAAATCTCCGCCATCTGCCAAGCATCACCAAAAACCTCATATTCATTAAAATGACAGATTTCAGTGAAATTGGCATAGTTTCAGTCACGTGATTGAAACCCAAATCTTCCTAGTTATTATTAAGTGCGTAAGGCACTTAAATGTCTAGAAATTTTGGCACTTTAAAATACGATTATAATCCTATTACTTGTCACAGCAACAGGTGAGGACTTCGTAGTATCACGTGCCAGCGAAAGCCTATGAGCTTGAAACAAATATGCTCCCTCAAATAGCGCGCGTAAGTGGACTTTGTCTTACCATGTTCAGCTCCCCAGATACTCGACCATACTCGGCCACATAGTGAACAGGATAGTCAGTAATAGCAGTGCAACTTTCCGCGTTCCCCACTGGTGGTGCACAGCTGCTACAGATGTTGATAGGATTGCATTCATCGTTTCTTGCTCGATACAGCTGCAACAAGAAGCTAACGTGAGTTTACATATTGCACATCAAAAATTAATTGAGTGTCACGAGTTGGCATGATGGTAAGCTTGAGACTACATCAGTGTTGAAAATGGCATTCACCTGGCACGTCTCTTCGGGCAGGCCACGCTCATGCATGAATTGGAAGACGCCCATAGGATCACCACCGTAGCAGCTTCCCGCGGATTCAGCACAGTTCAGTACTCTGTTCAAAACTTCAATCAGTTTTGTCCTTGCAGGAGATGCATAGCCAATGAGAATGTACCCTTGGAGCACAATCTTAGGCAAACGAATTAACGTTACCTTGACTTCCAAAAAATACAAAACATGCTCTGATGGTCAAGATTTTTGCCTTACGACTGTATATTCGGGGCACAAAAGGTACCTGTCTATTCTAGAACACGCTACCTTCATCCTGCAGTCCTCATGTTCAAGAAACTTAAAGACATACTTACATGTCAAGTTTAGAATAAAAGCGTGCTTACACTTGCACGGAGTACTGAATATCAGGCCATTGAGCCTTGCGTAATATCTTGTGACGGTCTGCCAAAGAACTCAAAGCAGCATGTGCCCAGCAGGATCCTGATGTCCAATCCCACCCAACACTACACTCTTTAATATGACTTTCTCAAAAAGAACATTCTGGAAGATCCTACACTTCTCACACTATCATTGCCCGTAGCACTCTAATTACACATTTAAACTATGTCCTAATCACTTTTATGGGACCCCGGCAGTCAGATAAAAGAGGTCCGGGTATGCTCAGTTTCCAAACCATGACCTCAGTCCAGAGCTATTTCAGGGTTGATCTATTCACAGAATCGGCTGTTAAATGTGGCTACTGATTCTAAGTAGGGAATTTCAATCCTATCAAAATTTCATCAAACCCCTCCCTCACAAAGGCCAGTCGCTCTCATCAAATCAGATAACATGTGACATGCACAAATAGCATAAACTTTGCATCTAATTTTGATAAAGCAATTTACTGCACATTTTCCAGTACTAGCAGCAAAAAAAAATTGAGAAATCCCTAACGAGATCGAGGTTCAGCACTGTACCGCAATATACTGGGATATGCTGATTCAGTTCACGAGTCGCATAGCTCGTCCCTGTCAAGATCATCACGAGCAATCTCTACATTCTCAAATAATTTTTGAGGTATCAAAAAAGGATTTCTTAATCTTCAAAAAGAGCCAGAAAAGAAGGAAATGATGTAGTGACTGAGCAGGGAACCACAAGTTTACCATTAACATTGCGCCAGTCCCAGGCCTTAGGTAAATCCTCCAGGCGTACATACTCATGCGGTTGCTTTGATAACACATTTGCACGAACTGGAGATTCACACACGCCACACAATCTTTCAGCACAACCCAAACACTGAACATGAAAAGAAATCGCAGCCAAAACTCAACTCATATTGATCTTTTCATGGTCGTTAATTCAAGCAACTAAATGGCGCCTCTGAAAGCACTGTTTTCTCTTGTTGATTCCAAGGTGCTCCCTCACAGTGCTAATCTTAATAAACTAGCTAACGTGAAAGTAGAGCCTCAAGTACAGCCACGTGAGAATATTATCTCCAGAACGAGGTTGTGCTGCCATCACACTACGAGACATAACCTCAATGGTAGCATCCTCTTCAATCATGCTCAATGAAAAGTATGGTCAAATTTGTCAAAATTGTGACAATCAAGAGCTCTGAAAACTAGGACCAGTAAAGATTTGAGGTTCGTGCAGACGAGTCCCTGGAAAATGCCAATCTCTTTGAAATTTCACAGAGGGGCTTCAGAAGTTGAGAACAAGGGCACCATAACGCTAAAGAAGGGCAAGATTAAGAGATACATCCATATTCTTCACATCCAATGCGACCTCTACAGAAACGAACCTACACAGAATTAAAGCACGCAGCAACAATCAATTTCACTGCAAAAGAAAAGCCTACCATGCATGTCCTTGTACTCGTTGATGTGGGTAGCGGTACCAGGCCGAGCAACCAAGCCCATGAGCCAGGAAGTCACCAAGCTCGGCGTCGTCTGCGCCAGCGACTCGAGGAAGCTCGTGAGCCAAGCAAACGATGGCCGCTTCGCGGAGATGCCATCGAGTGCACACACGACCAGCCATAGCAGAAACACGCCGCCCACCACCCCCACCACGATCGGCGCCGGCGAGCGCCTCATCTCCTCTCACAACAACAACAAATCGGTGCACCCCTCTGTATTGTCAACCCTATCAGCACAAATCACCACTACTTCGAAAAACCCACGACGCACGTAACCTCTACCGACAAACCAGAGTACAAACCAGAACCGGACACAAGGCGTTTCAGGGATTTTGCAGTGCACCTAAATGTGGGCAGTCGGCGCAAGTGAGAGGAGATTGATCGAGGGGTTGGGTAACGTGAATCGGAATTTAGGAAAGAAAATTGACGGTGAGGAGGGAATGGCGGACTGAATTTAGAAACGGGTGCAACGGAGTTTGTCCAAGTGCGAAATCATCAATCCCACTCCATCAGCACAAAACCTCACAACGCGTATGAACACAACCCCGAAACACAGACTTCATCCAAGAGACGAGACACAACGCGTTCCAGCAAAATTGCAATGGCACCTGAATGTGGAGAAACTTGGTCAGTGAGAGATTGATCGAGGACTTGGGTGGCGACGATCGCAAGTTGGGGAAGAAAAAGAGACTGTGTGGAGGAAGTGGAGAAGTGAAATTGGAGAAGGGGGCTGCGGGGAAGGTGCATGTGGCAGGTGCAAAGAGTGATGATGATCAGCGTGAAGGACTCGCCAAGGGAAAGTGGGGAATTGAAGAGTGAAGAGAAGGAACTTGAGTCTGCAAGGGAAAGTGGGGAAGCGTGAGAGAAGGACCTTGGGTTTGCAGGTTCTGTCATCGTTGTCGTCATCTTTCTCTTCACGATTTCGTCGGCGGGCATGGTGGCTGTCTTCCCCACCGGAGAGAAAAACGCGGGCCCTGGTGGCCCGGAGCAGACAGACCATTCTGCGACTCTTTCGTTGGCTCGTGGAATTGCCCGCCAGCCGTCCTTGAGGAACCGGACTACCGGAGCCTCCTTAAAATTGCGGTCCATAGAGAATCTTTGGAAGATAGTCAAAGATTTTTTGTGACACCATAGCAAGCCCAAGAACAAGAAAGAAATGATACAAACAGTTCAAGTGTACTAAGGTAACTACACCTAAAACCAACCGTGTTCTAATTGCGACCTCTATCTAGGAAAGACTGACATGTTGCTTGAAGTATGTTCTATTGTCAATGATAAGTTAGGTAGGCTTAAATGGTCGCTTTAAGAGCATATTACCTTACACAAACTACTGTAGTGAAATTAGATTGCCCCACACTAATTTCTCGACAATCTACACTATATACACATTCGCTGCTTCTATACATTTAAGGCCTAGTTCAGAGAGTTGCATGTGCTTCCACGTGAACAAGCATTGATCCATGAGGTAATTTATCTGAGATAAGGCAACCTAACTACACTATTTTGTATAGAGAACGGTCTATTAAGGGTTGATTTTGCCGTAGAGAGAGCCCCGGCACAAGTCCGGCAAGGCAAGACCACAACAAAATCAACACTTGATGAACTGTAATCTGACGTTAAAGTCACTAGGAACACGGTTCCCATGCAAAATCCGCACTTAGACTCTGTAGAATCGGCACATGAGCTCAACAGCCAATTCTCTCTCCCAATAGATGTGTTAAACATGCCAAATCGGCCACCAGTGTTTTTAATGTTATGGGATCAAGTATCTTTACAACAATTGAAAATGCTCATTTCTAATATGCCCAATTCAATGCAAATTGTAATTTCAACAAAAGCATGGCAATACTAGATGGTAGATGGATGATTGCATGAAACACCTATACTATTTTTTATCACACATCTCTAGCTAATTTATTTTTTGGCCATAATTTTTGCGTTATAGTTCCAAATGATTCAAAATTCATAGGCAAGGTGCACATGACTATTACACACCTAGTCTGGTTTTTTTGGAATTTTTAGAAAATGTTCTAGTGTCCAAAAATATCCCACAATTTATGTCACACTTGCTAATTTTGGATTTTTTTGAACAAAGTGGTACCCAAAAAAACATATTTGGAGCTGAAATTTGAAAAGGATGATCTTGTAGTACACTCTTAGCTACTGTTCAAGGCATTTCTAAAAATAGTTAATTATGTTTTGTATAGAGGTCCACAAAATGAGCTTCTTTCTATTTGCATTTCAAAACACACAAAAAATTATTTTCATGAACTATTTTGTTGAGTCCAATATTTGTTTTGCAATGATTTATTTGCAACTTCCAAAACAATTTCAATAAACAGTATTGTGAATTCCCTTAATATGGTACAGTTGCCTTTTCTAAAGAAGATGCTTAATTGACATACTTTTTAGAGATGAAATTACATATTGTCTTTGCTTCACAAAAATTTAATAATTTTTTGTAAAAAATTGGATTTTTTTAGAAGTTTTGAAGGAAAAGTGAAGAAAAATCATATCGAATAGAAAATTATCTCAAAAAAAATTGAAAACTTCACCACATGTGTATATTGTAGTGAATAACATCATAGTGCTAAACATAATTTATGTGCCATTCTATGACTAGAATTCAATAGACATTGAAAAATACACCCAAAGTTCAAATTGCAATAAATCATTCAATTTTAGTATTTTTTTCAAAATTCAAACTAGGATAGAAATTAGAATAGATGATCTTCATTTCATTGGTTGGGCCTCAACTTTCAAAACATCATTTTTATAAAGAAATTTCAAATTTAGAGCAAGGAGCAACAAAAATATACTAAACTAGCATACACTAAACTAGCATATATTGTGATTTGTTTATTTTTCTAACTTCTCATTTTTGTAAAGAGAAACATTAGAAAGACTAAAACTCAACTTCATGTTCTCCTAGCAATAAAACAACAAAATTCTGTTTCATTTGTTTAAAAAAACTAAAACTAAAATTCAATTGTGTGCTCTTTATAATTCATGAAAGGTCAACAAGAAAAAATTGGATGAAAAAATGCTTCTAAACTCTGTCCAGCTCCCTCGATTATCATCCAACAGACAAAAATATTTCCAATTTGATCCAATTTAGGAACCTCTACATAACATTCAATAGCATTCTGTGGTACTACCCTTTCCAAAATAGAATAATGTGGAATAATATACACTCCATCAATTACTAAAGAAACACTCATCAAAAACTATCAAAAAAATGAAGTGTACTCAATTGGATCGCAATTGTACAATGTACCTTAACCCCTAAAGGACCAAACGGCATTCTTTGGTAGGGTCGTTGCATGAATGACCTTCCATTTTTGTTCCACTTTGGCCATTTTCAGCCATTTTGGAGGGAGTACTATAAAAATAGAATTTTTTTTTTTTAAATATAAAAATATAAGAAATGTATAAACCTATAAGAAGAAGATATCCTATGAAGGAAAAGCAAAAAAAAAATCTTTAAATAGGAGAACTAGAAAAGTGCAAAATCGTAAGAAAATACATACTTTACCATTTGAAAAGACTTCATGGTAAAGAGATTTCACCAAAAAAATGATCCTAAAACCATCTTCAATGTTCAGAATTGCATGCGCAAGGGAATCCTCTTTGCATGGATGTAGAGGATATAAAATAAAATATTTTTTAATGCCCTTTGGTAGAAATATGAGTTCCTACTATGGGAATAGACCATAGAAATTTCAGCTTCAAATCATTAAATTTGGGGACTCCTTACATAGTAAAAACCCTAAAACTCAAAACGTGACAAATTAGTTTAAATGATTTTTAAATATAAAATGATTTTTGAAAATTTCTGAAAAATATGAGATATAATTTACCTCATAAGAAGACTCTCCACTAAAAATTTCAAGTTCATGCAAGTCATGCTTTTAAAGTTATTGCAAAATGAAGCTTTGGCACTGCATTTGTGACAATGTTTCAATACCGGTCTTTCATGCAATCACCCGGCAATATAGTGATTTTGGACAGTTCACTACAAACGGAAATTTATTTATTTTTCTTTGAAAATCACACAACATGTGTCTAAAGAGTAGCTTTAAGGCCCAACAATTTTCAAAACTTTTGACTACACAAATAAAAAGTTATTGGATGATATGTCATTTTAATGGTCGGCGAGCAGCTCAATAAATTCTGAAAAATTACTTTTAAAAAAAATAAAAATTTGAGATTGGTTTTCTAGATTTATATATACATACGTGTATAGCTTTGAATCATTCCATTTTGATTTACAAGATGAAAATTATGAGGTGTTCTAGTTTGCGGACAATTTTGGATTCCCTACTCTAAAACGGGCTCTAAAATAAGCTTTGAAGTCCTTCATTTAAGTCAATTTTTAATGTTTTTTGAGAAAAATAAAAGCATAGAATGTATATTGTTTATTACAGCATTAAAATTGTTGGGGTTGACATTTTTCAATTTCATAATTAAATTCTTAACAATTTAGTGTTTTGAATCATTCTCTACTTCTTTCTACAACCAATTTTTTTCCTATATGTTGTAGAATTCAAATCATTTGAAATTTTTCAAGTATGTAGCCAACTTGCTTTGAAGAATGAATTCAAGGAGGAACCACAATTTTTGACATTTTTTCATTCAAATGTGACCTTGTGAAGTGTAGCTGCCCAATTTTTTGTAGGGCCAGAAAAGGGTTTTTTGTCAATTCAAATGCTAATATCTTGCAATCTACAAGGCGGAAAATTCTAAAAAATTTTCTACATATTTTCAAACAAGCTTACTACAAGATCCTATAGTTACATGTGTCCAAAAATGTTTTATTTCTAAAATTTGGTACTTATACTGGAAATGGCAGTTTGGAGCGTTTTTGGTGAAAACATAGTCTCTAACCTTTAGGGATTCAGATATGTTCCAATACATTAAAAATTTACAAAAAATCGTTGTTGTGTTCATTGAAAATAATGTAATAAGCCAATATCTTATATTGATACAAAAGTCAATGATATTTTGTTTTGCCAATGGAGAAGAGAAGCTATTTATGTACATATGGGGTGGTAAGAGGTAAAACAAACAATATGGGATATGTAAATTAGAATTAGTAGTTTCTCAACTGCTCATAGTTAAATAAAATTAAAGCAGATATTGTTTTGAGATAGAATTTTAGTCCTCATTTAGGCATAATATAATAAAAATATTCAAAATCTTTGAATTGAAAAAAGTTGGTAAATCAAGTTAAATTTTATATCCAAGAATCCATTGGAGATTTCAAATCTCCATTCAAAATTTATAGAGAATTGTAGACAAGGTTTAGAGAAACATTTTCTTCAACATTTTCAAACATCTTCTTTGAATTTCGTCCATAACTTTTGATTGGAGGCTTGAAATCTCAAACAGATTTTTGGAGATGAAATTTAGCTTGACTTAGCAACTTTTCTAGAAGAATTTTTTTGTAGAAAAAGTTATTCTACTATGCCTAAATGAGGTCTAAAAGTCTAATAATAACATAATTTTTATGTTTTGATTGCTCTTTTTTAGAGATAAAAATTAGCTTGATTTACAAAAAAATTCTAATTCAATTTTTTTTGAAAAAAATGATTCTACTATGCTTGAATGAGGTTTGAAATTCTGCTCCAAATATCATTTTTAAGAGTTATGAAGGGTCAAAATTTAAAATAATAACTTTCATTCATTGACAATAGAAATGTTCATAATCCAATAGAAGAGCCTAATTTGGCCCTTGATGGCTTTTTTGGAGCTAGATGATTTGCTACCAAAACTATGCTACTTAAGATGACATATAGGATGAATTGTAGTTTTGGCCCGGCCCTACTATAAAGCCTTTGGGACGGGTTTGGATAAATTGAATGATCCTATCGGTTCAAATTGGAGAGTTCAGACCGGGCTTCAATTTGACTCCAAGTATAAATTGGGCCTTTTGATAGAAGTATTTTTTGTCATCCATTGAACACTTAATATTTGCGGCGTCTTTCTAGAGTTAATTTTGGAAGGATGCAATCCCCATAACCAAGGTAGTCACTAGAATTCTCTAATTATTGGACCAATAGGTGCATTCTCTTTCTTTTAGAGTTACCAATAAGTCATCCTTTGGACCACTTTGGTCTACAGCGTCTCTACATAATTAAGATGTAGTAATGGTTTATATTGCAACTTATATTCACTTTACAATAGCAAATGCAATTCTATGCATGGTCTCAATTTTCAAAAATATTCAAATTTCTTTCAATTTTTGTGTACAACAATTTAAAATGATGTATACCAACATGCTAAGGCACAAAAAGTTTTTTTGAGTTCTAAAGGAAAAATTGACAAAATATCAATTTATTCCAAATTATGGCACATATAATTGAGACATCATGGCAAAATTTGAGTTTAATTTTCTTTCAAATCAAAACTAATTATTTCTTCAAACTTCTATGAGTAATGTGTTATATGTCACATACTACAACTTTTATATATCTACTTTTGGACATTATCTGTTGATACTTATTGTATAGTTTGAATGAAAAAATTACATCAAATTTGTTTTATCATTATAACTATAAATATATATATATATATATATATATATATATATATATATATATATATATATATATATATATATATATATATATATATATATATATATATATACATAGGTAATATTTTATATATAATATTATATATAATACGATATATATATATATTTTGATATTGGGAATGTGAAAGAATAGATTGAATAGAATATATCATTAGATAGAATTGAGTTAGAGTAATCATAAATCTAGTTTCTAAAGACTTAGGATAAAAGATGACCTTTGGAGGCCAAGGGACCTAATCAAATACTTAATCCAAAGTTGAAAGGATATAAACAAATGCGAATTCAAAAATGATGCATTGTGTATTCTATTTTAGAACATCTCTTTCATAGTTTGAGTTGCCTTTCAATAAATAGATATTTATATTACTTCTATTGTTTTCTAATTTCTATGTTAATTTATAAAAACATCTTTAATTTATCCTAGTTCTAGCACTAGATAACAAACACAACATCATCTCCTTGAAAACCAACTTAACTACCTCCAATTAATTAATAAAGCACTTCTATGCCAACAAAACTCACCTCAAACAATAGTGCAATATTCTCACATTACAAGCTTGCCAATTGAATATTAATTGAAAGTGTATCATTCTTTTAGGTTGCATAGAAATTCCAAATCATCAAGCTTATTGCAACAACATCAATGGAGGTGACTGAATGTGCAATTTCAATTGCAAAATTCTCTTCTCTATTAATTTTCCATTTTGAATTCAAATTATACAATTGTGAGCTCCAAATTTTTTTCAAAAATATTCATCCTTGTGCAAAGTTTGAAGCCTCATTTGAAAATTACCTCTCTTTTTGTGGAGCCTAAATCTCAAATATTCCTACCATATGTTGGAATAAAGAATGTTTCTTAGAAAATGGTGACAAAATATATGTTAATTTATACTTTGAAAAAATATCTATGACTTCACACCATTTAAGCGCTATATTGCCATATTTGTAAAGATAGCAAATTCCCGAGTTTATTGCAAATGAAATTCATAGGAGCACAAAGTATGTCAGTGCATCCAAAAGATTGTAATATCAAACCCAATCAATAATAGTTGGAATTACGAGCTTCAAATATAACATCCTTGGACAAGAAGGCTTGGGTGTCTCTTCTATAGTGGCATTGTAGATGAAATTGAACAGGTTTATAAGTAAAAAGGGGTCCACAATGCATGGGAAGGAATGGGACCCAACCCATGATGGTCAAGAATTTTATGCAGTCTTGGGCAATCTATTGGACTCTACAATGATGTTGATTGATTTTTCTTATTTTGTAGCGTTTGAACATAGAAATTTTTTGTTGATGCTAGCTCACAATCAAAAATAGAAAAATTCTACTCTTATTGCTAATTATTGTTAAACAATGAATATAACTTCTTCTTTCTAATAGTATTTTTGCTACATGCCTTGAAGTTGTTTATAAGATTCATTTCAACTCCTATCAATACAAAAACAGTTATTTTTTGCCATCTACACACTCAAAAGTTATAGAAATTCATATAGTGCCAATCATTGTTGTAGTGTGCATGATTAGCTAGTTTAACATTCAAACAAATTATAAGAAGACAAAGATGGACATGGCTACAAATGACTTGATTAGACCAAAAGATCTCATTTCAAAAGCTGCACAAACAGTGTTTCGGGATAGTGAGTCCCAATATTTGAATTGTGATATCTCAAAAGTGCCCACTCAACATCCCTCAAAGTTTCCTAGAGGCAAAGGATTGCATTATCCTATTCTTTATGATCCAGGTACTATACTTTTAAAATATTACTTTGGAGATTTATTCTCACCTTATTTAGTACAGTTTAGATATTTGTTTGGAAGGAGGTTGCAAAGGATTAAATCACAATAAGTACAATCAACACTCTTTAGTGATGCTATCTCCACATGGACATCTAAATGCTCTATCATGTATATTACTGGTGTTTGCAAATGTTTTCCAAGGTTATATGCATACAAATAGGACAAATTTTGAGAATATACATAGAATGCACAATTACAAAGTGTATCATTGGTGAGTGTAAGCATCAATGAGAGTGACATCAAGAACACAATCCTTGGATTGTTTGCATCCTAACTAACAACAAAAGTGAACAATGATATGTCAATTTTTTCTTTTATTTAAAATTGATCCACATTATCAGACTTCACAAAATGGCATAAAAGTACTTCATATTATTGATAGTCAATGGCAAATTTGATGCAAATGATTGAGTCTCAAGAGTCTACGATTTTCTTAATGAAATCCTTGTACAATCATTAAGAGCAAAAGAAGACCTCCCAATACATCATGGCAAAGATTTATTTTATGAAATTGTCTAAAAGTTCTTGCATATTTCAACCAACATTAACAAATTTTAAGTTTTGTACTAGTGGCAACACCTCAATTCATGAGTGATGCAATTATGAATGTTCTTGTGGTCAACAATATTTGTTTTCTCAATTATTTTGTATGCTAATTGGTGGATGAAATGGAAGGGAGGGATTGCAGCATGGCCAATTCATATAGCCGCTAGAAAAAAGGGCTTGAAGCTACCAATCTTGAAGAAAAAAAATGCGGTTGGGTCATATGCTTTGAAAGGGATAACCTTGAGTGAAACAAAAAGAAGGCCAATAAAAAAGACGATCCTTTTTCCACACCGAAACATTGACTTGCCATTTCGACAACCCATACCAAGGGTGAGAAAACATGATCTATCCTCTCACCAAGTTATATGATATGATAGATCTTATATTAGATATGTACACCATATCCAAATGATCCTTACACTCAACACTTTAAATACTTGTAACTTTTTCATATGGTGTCCAAAAATATATGGCAAGGGAATTTGAATTTTTTTTTCTTATTTCCTTCAAGAACCAACAAAAATTAAGATAATTCAGTAGTAAGAATCATTCTCAGATTCTTTCTTATTTTGATGCTTTTAAGTATAAAAAGTGTAATTAGCTTGGATATATATTTTTAAGATAATTGAAGCTGAGTTTGTGGGTTGTTCATATGCAATTTAATGCAGCCTTGAACAAAACCAAAGGAATATCATTTTGGAATGACTGCTAAATGAAGTTGTGCAGGTTATGATGGAACCAGCTTATGAACGATGTGCATCGCTCACTTTGCAAGGTAAGGTAGTCTGCTCTTAAAGCCACTTTTGAAGAGCTGATTGCATTTTGGGGGGAGCTAAACTCCTTGGAAAAAATTTCAGTTAATTTTTAAAGGGAAAAAATGGAATTGGCATCTAACCCAAGTTGTTTTATATATTTTGGACCTCTGTGGAATTAGTTATAAGTTCTTGAAGTTCAAACACATTGTGGTCACCAAAGTGACCACCTCCTATTATGTACACTATTGGTACATTGAAAAAGGAAAAATGTGCATTTGTGTTAGTGGTCGCTTTTAGACAATGTCACTTTTAGAGCATCCTACTTTATTCATAAGTGATAGCCTTAGGTTTATGATTTCTATTTGGCACTCTTTATCAACCATGAACACAATGTAATCCACATTTTATTATTTATAAACCATAACCACAAATAATATATTTTTATATTTTTCATTTTTGACTACCGTAGCTATATTGGCAATGCAATTTTTTTTTCTACAAGTGGCAATAAAGTACATTAGATGTAGAAATACATGCATTTCTAGTAAATTTTGTTGAGAATTGTCTTAAAGGTCATTACTTAAAATCTTATATCTAGGATTATACTTAAAAACTCACTTGAAACACCCCATTCTCTTGTAGTGTGTAGATATCAAAGTATACTCATCCATTCAAAATGCATCATAATTAAGTCATATATTTATAATACTCCTTACAAAAAACAAATCCAACATCTAGTTTTCTAATCATAATCAACAAAGCCTTTTTTCAAAGAAATTTTACACAATATTATTTTCTCTTAGCATGCATTATAATAGAAAGAATCTTGAATATTGAAGGTCAAATTGACTCTTTCAATTATAGAAATTGTCTTCCAATTTTGAAAATCCTTTGCACAAGTCCCCACCTTTTTTCAAAACCAACATCTTTATATAAATCAAAGAATTAAATGACTTATTTGAAAAGAATCTCTTTGCTATAAATCTTATTGTTGTATTTTGAATCAACATCATTTCCTAGAGACTTGAAATTAAAGGGTCAATTTTTTAAAGTTTTATACCTTTTAGTTTGGTTATAATGGACATTAGTTTGGTTAATAATGTTGTTTAATAATCCATTGTCATTAGATAAATTTACATCCATGTTTAAGTAATAAATTTAAGTTTTATTAATTGTTGAATACATTAACCGTTGGGATTTAAAACTGTGATGTGGTTTGTACTGATGTAGCTATTGACGAATTAGAACCTTATGTAGTATACAAATCAATCTTAGAGAAAATGCCACGGTACAATGTTAAAGATAAAACTGCAAGTGCCTTGGCAATACGAAAGTTTTTATTATTAGGTCTTGCTTATGTTGATGATCCAAGGCCTCCACTTCCACGCAGAAGAAAAACAAAGCGTCAACAACCACAAACTAAAGGTGATTCTATCCATATGATTTTTCTAGTGTATAGAATGTAATACACACTTTATTTCATAGCTGTAAGGATTTTACTTGGTTTATTTACTAATTCAAATCTAATTTGTATATTTATATACTTGTATGTCTTAATAATTCATGTAATTATTTAAAAACTCATGATTTTCTAACTTCAATTGCAGCCAAAGGTGTACAAAGTCCATTAGAAAATGAGAATTGTGAACCACTTGAGATCATATTTGTAAATGAAGGGCAAAGGTGTGGAATTCATGGTGCTACTATTGATGACTCTAAAGTTAAAAATTGCAAAATTCATGGTGATAGTGGTATAATTCAAGAAGATGAAAAGAAGGTACTATTAGAAGAAGATTGAATGTCTAGTAGATAGACCTAAAGAATGTTTCACTTCTTGGCAAACTTTGAATTGAGAACAAAAATATTAACCTTTGATAGCTATATTTGAAGAAGAATAAAAAGAAAAGTAATTGGGTGTATTTAAAAAAACGGACATGGAGCCCACTTTAGCATAACATCAATATTAGTACAATTTTTATGTACTCTTGAATTTGATAATTCAATGCCAAAAGTCATACACTAGGAATGTTTCTTTATCTAAAGTATTATAAATGATTGACTTAAAATAATTGCATCAATATTTGATTAATGAAATTTATTTTATTTTATTTATAAATTCAAGTATATTTAATTGCCTTCTTACCAATACATTGTACATAACTATCAATTTTGGGCATCCATATAATAAAATATTGTAGTTTTAGTGCCAACTTTAGGCTTGAACCCCTAAAGGACCATGAGTGCAGATTTTGAACAATGAATGAATGGAAACACATCCTAAACTCATCGAAATGCATATTTTCATCCATCAATTTTGTTTGAAGATTCTTATATTAGTTCTTTAATATTTATACGGTTCAAATTATGAAGATTTTGCTTTGCAAATATTCTATAATTCAATAATTCAAAATTTATTGGGGGGTCTAGCCTCAAAAAGTAACTGTTTCAATTCAAAAATGACTCTTCAAAAACAATTTGAATTAAAAAATCAAATAAAAATCTTTAAAAAATTACTATAATTAGAACTCAATATTTTGAACTTATAGAAAAAAATCTTTTAAAAATCATAAATATTCAATCTACAATTGATTTTAGAAGGAATTTCTAATATCTGGCTTCAAATTTTATTGAAAAATATTGGTATGTATTTTTGTTAATTTAACCATATGGATGTGATCTATAAATAGCATTTTACAGCTATTGTTTAAGAGTCATCACTAAAATATTCTTCTAAGTTGCTTTTTATAATAGATCTTCACAATTTTGGAAATCTAGACACCCTTTTGGTCCTTTAGGGATTAAAATATATCGGACCCATTTATTCAATTTTGAGTGCCCATGGAGACTTTTGAGGTGTTACAATTCTTTTGGCCATTTTTAAGGTGCTATGACAATTTTGTTGATTGATTTGATTTTCATAACAATTCAACTTTTGATCAATCATTGCCATTATATTTCTACATTGGCTCTTTGAAGATAAAAATGGCATTCCATAGGTTTCTTCAAATATTATGCAATATAAACTTGGTGCATTGGATGGCCATTGACAATTGGTTTGTCCTTTGAAAACTAAGTGATTTTCTTCTAGAATTTTTTTATGTAGAATGCAATACTCAATAAATAATTGTATGATGTTTTTTTCATACCATAAAAATGATTTTATAATATAAATGGAAATTATTCAAATAAAAAACAATAATAAAACTATTTTCAATTTTTTGAAATACATTTTAATATTTTAGATAGATATTATTAATAAAATTGAAATATAAACAAGTGCAAAAGTAGGCAAATCATAAAATTCTAAAGTTAAAATTTGGAAAATTTTGGAAAATAAAGTTAGAAAAATCATGAATTAATGCATTACTACTAAACAATTTTAAATGTTAAAACAAACTTCGAGTCCATTGCTTTCCATGCCTGTCACTTGTAATATCTATTGAAAATAAAAAATGTTGGGGCCTCGTGTTCAACTTGGAAGACCTTGGCAACAAAAATTTGACCCTCAATCAAATGTCTTCGGAGTAGGTTGCCTTTTACTTTGATAAAGTATAAAATAAAAGCCATAGTAGTTATGGAGATGAGTTGATCACATATACCAATGGATAAAAGCAAATTCCTTTGGAAGTGATCATTGTTGAAGATTGAAATTTACTTTTCCAACAAAACTTTGCATCATATGAGGTGAAAGCATAAAACCTTATACTATTTTGCATCATGTTGTACATCCAACATAAAAGTAAACATAACTTCTACAAATTCTATCATTTTTACTTGAAGTTTATGTTGAAGGTGAATGGTACAATGATAAACAAAATTGAGTATAAATTCAAAACAATTTCAATCAAACAACCTTACTATAAGCATTAATGGACAAAGTCCAGAGTTGATATACAAAAATTGTAGTGCAATATACTATACATTCCCATGAAAGTTTGAAGAAAAAATTAATTGTGATTTGAAAGAAAACTAATAAAAACATTAGCTATGTCTAAAACTCAATTTTGTGCACTATGGTTTGGAATTACGTTATCTTTTGTCAATTTTATCATGAAACTCTAAAAAATGATGTTGATAATGATAATTTGATTTTTTGGGATTTTTGAATCGATTATGTGCATCATGAAATCTAGTCTTTGTACAAAAATTTATACTTAGTTTTGATTTTCACTGTACATTGCCTAAAAATCAGTGTTTTGTGTTATTTCTAAAATAACAAACTATTTAATACTCAATTTTTCTAGTTTGTCACACTTTAGATTTTTAAGGTTTTTAGTATTGTAATGCGTTTGATATGATGATTTTCACTTCAAAATTTGGACACTATATTCTCTACTGAGGTTGCAAAAATTTGCTAGAGGAACTCTAAATTTTTTCTTATTGTCCTCCACATTGATGCAAATAGAAAGCTTAGTTTGTTGTGCATGCATTTCTAGACAAATGTTTGAAAGTGCATTTCTATAAAAAAAAATTGGGAAATCTTATTTCCATGCAGTTGTTAAAAATGGATCATTTTTTTTTTTTTTTTTGAACGTTTTGATTATAATCTAGCAATTTAAAAAGAAATAGGAAATTTTCATTTATTTTTTGGTGTTGATAAATTTTGAAGTGAATTTTATTAGGGTCTAATATTTGGAAACATATTATTTGTAGAATTCTTCAAATGATCCATATTCCATTATTTCATTATTTTTTTTGAAAAGCACTAATACTTTCTATACTATTCTTCCAATGCAATACAATCAATAGGTATATTTTTTCGCTTTCACTTTGTGTAATAGTTTCTTCACAATTTTAAACAAAAGCATTTGAGAGGTAATTATTGCAAATGTTATAGTAAGATTTTTTTAGTTTCCATTTCAATGTGGGCATCTATGTATTTACTTATAAAAATTCACTAATTTTTTTTATTTAATTGGATGGATCAATGTTTGCTGGAAAAACTTTGATTTGTTCTATTTTGATCAATTAACCCTATAAGGGACAATTGATGCTATATATGGTTCTTATAATCTCAATTTTTGGCTTAATTTTGAAACTTTTCTCCAAAATAGGATAACATATTAGCATTATAGGAATATGTTATTTATTCAAATTGATGCTTAGGAGCAAAAGTTATGCCACCCAAATTGCAAAATAGTCAAGTTCCAGAAGCAAAAAAATCACAAAAAGTTGAATGATTGAAAAAGATTCATTTATTATACATAATATTTTGTATATATAGATAGATAGATTCATCATTAATTCCATTTGGATTAGTATTGCAAGAATTATAGAGCAGCTTGTTTTGAAGGCAAGCTTAACATCTTCTCCAATAAGAATGTAATGGATTCATTTTTACAATTTTCATAATTTTATTTGCACAAGGTTCAGCTCTCAACTGTCAAAAAAGTCCTATCCAATATTGATGGATACTTAGTATGCTGCTCACTCTAATTTGAATCCCATTTACTCAAACAAATAGTTGAATTTCAATCCTCTCAATCTCTCTCAATGACACTATTTTTTCAGAAAAAATAATTTCAAAACCCCATTCAATATACTATAATTCTCTTGGTAACTGATGTTGGTAACTAAATCACAACCAAAATTTAAAAAATGCACATAGAAGTACCCTAAATACCAATCCATCAGAAATGAGTTGGAAGTACCAATTATAGAGTACAACATGTAAGATGGAATAGAGGTTAAATTAAATATGTCTATACTTTTAACCCCTCAAAGACCATTGTCTCCTTGGGGGACAAAGTGGATTTTTGGCATGTTTCTATGAGCTCAATTTTTGGTGAAACTTTATGAAATTTTATGAGACTTTATGAAACTTTATCATAATACAGAAAACTTGATTAACTTTTGGATAATGAAAAATTTATTTCAATGTTTATACCACAATAAGCCTTGAATGAAATTCAGTAGGCAAAAACAAAATCCACAAAAACTTGAAATTTGATTTATCATAGATTATATTTTTGTCTAGATAGAAAGATTTGATTCATTCCATTTGGATTTGTGATTTGAAAGTTATAAAGCATCTTGTTTTGCATGCAATCAAAGCATATTTTTGAAAAAATTGTGCATAGGATTCGTTTTTGAGCTCAATTTTTATATTTTTCAAAACAATAAGTTCCATAGTCTTAACTTTGATTGTTAGAGCAATCTCACCATTAGAATTAGTGTATTTTAATTCCATCTTAGAACTATTAATGATTTATTTTTTTCTTCTATCATATATCTTCTTTTGCTTAATATTTAGTTAAAGAATGAAAATCACGTTGTTTTAAAAAATTTTATTCTTATATATTCTCAAGTCAATTCTTCATGATAATTTAAAAAAAATTCAAAAACTATAGTCCATTTAAGTTAAGAAGGTAAAAAGCATGATTTATTCACTTTGAATGCATTTATCTTGCAATCTATATGGTCCAAGTGTCTAAATTTTTTACCACACATTTACATAATAATCTATTGCAAGATACTAGGGCCAGATATGCAAAAAATATCTTTATAACCCCTAAAGGACCAAGGCCATTTTTCTACCAAAAAGCACTCAAAATTGCCATTTCTATAGCAAAGAGTAAAAGAAATTGAATTTTTTTTTTCAAAGGCAATTAGCTCTTAAATGGTCGGTTTAAGAGCAAGCTACCTTGTATCACCAAATGGCTGAATTTACCATTTTATAAGTTTTATACATTAAAGACCTCAAAATATGAGCAATGTTTAAAACAAATTTAAAATTTTATTATCACTAGTAAAGTAAAGGGCAATAATGCCTTGATTATTTGAGGTACTAGGTAGAATTTCATACCACTCTTTACAATTGACAGCATTTCACAAGTAACCTGAAAAATATGAGCAATATGAAATTAGAGAATTTGTATTTCAAATTGTATATATTAGTTTTTTTAGCCATTCTAATGATTTTGGTATTGCATATCTTACTGTGCTTTAGTTAATTGAATCAAGATTGAACCAAACTTTATATTTTAAAATATAAATATTAATCATTTCATATTTACTATGATATGGCAGTTTTTAAAAACCAGTTGAAGAGTAAGGTAATAAATAAACTGTTGGATTTTACCTAAAGTCATTTCCTAACATAAACTTATGTTATGGAATTATATCCTTATTCCTTGAAATGGTTTCATTTTTGTTAAATAAATATGAGGTTGAATACATTTAGCAAAATCAAATTAAAAAATGCAATTTGTTTATCATATAAAAGAATAAAATGATAATTTCATATTTAACATTGATTAAACTTAAATATAAAAAATAATGTCGTTCATTTAGATTTGTTTACATCATATGTCATCCATACCTTATCATGTCTACAAAACACTTTGAAGAATGCATATCAAATAATGTTGATTATATTTTTTAAATGCTTTATGTATATTATAATTAGTCAAAGCCTTGGACCTTGGTGGGTTTTTTTTCAAGACCAAAATTAAAGTTCAAATTTAGAATATCTACAATTGAAATTAAAGGGAATTTCCATGCCTCTCAAATCCAATAAAAAATAACAACATTCATTTTATTAACAAGTATACCATCTTGAAGAAATTGAATACGCAATACTAATTTCATTGAAGATTTTGGAAATTAATAAAAAGTTATATATATTTAACTATAGTAACAAATAAGATGGCGGTTCAATTGAACCTAATTTTTTGTTTAACCCTTAAATGCCCAAGGCTTGTTTTGAACTTCTTGAAATTTGCTCTAAATTGAAAAAAAAATCTAACATTTTGATAACTTGAATCAAATTTATTTGAATTGTAACTGTACAAATTCAAACTAGACATGTTAGAAATTACATAAGAAAAATAAACATAACAACATCATTTAAGGACTGAAAGATTATCATGTTTGATCATCAGAGTATTAAAACTATAAAAATCTCTTTGCTCTCTTTTTGCGTGTCAAATCTAAAAAATTGGTCACCAAAAAAATATAAGATTGAAGGGCTAATAGGTATAACTCCAATATATTATTGGCTTCTCAAAATCTACTCTATAATTTTTTTCAAAGAATTTCTTGTGTGATTTTTTTCTCAAAAAAGATAAATGCTAAAACTAGACTTCAAAAAGAATTTTTCAAAAGTATAAACTATCAAAAATAGAAACTTAGTTAGATATTAAATAACTTCAAAAATTTGTCGATACCAAAATTTGGTGCCTCCGGCATTTAAGGGTTAAGTAGAATTATGTAGTGAATATTATACAATTGACTATTATATAAATGTATTTGGATAATATACCACCCAAAAAATCACTAGAACAAATGAATAGCTATTGACTACAATTATACAAACCTTCATTCTTTTTTTTAATTTTTTTTGTATAAAACTATCAACTTTTTAATTTTAGAAAAAAATTACTAGAACAAATTAATATAGACTGATGCTTAAGTAACTCTAATTCTATTAATATGTTAAATTTCATTTTCTATTTATATCATAAAAAATTAGAAATTATGAATTTGTAGTAGTATATATTTTTATATATTTTTTGATATTCAATGATTTTGAAATACATTCTATATATCTATATATTACAAAATAATGAAAAATATATTAACAAATCCCACTAATATTTAAACCAAGAAATTTGTACATATCAATTTAATATACATATATAAATATGATTGAATTTCATATAAATGATTGAATATTGAATATACATATATAAATGATAGAATTTCATATAAATGATTGAATTTAATATTTAATACTAAATATTTATTGTTTGAAAAGATTTTGTCAATAAGCAGTTAGTGTTTCAATTAAATCACAAATATTATTATTAATTACTTTCAAACTTGTTGCAAGTTATAGATACAAGCATTAAAAAATTGATTACACTATCATTTCATGAATTTCTAAATTTAAATTATCATACTTTAAATTTGTAAAACATTGAAAAATAATTTTATTTTTGCAATTTTAATAGAAAATATTATATGTACATTATAATCAAAATTCTTTGAGTTTATTTCAAATACAAATTTTATATGTTCTTTTGGATAAATTTGTGTCGATGTAAGAATGACATGTATTTTGATTCAATATTTTATATTGCCTGATAAAAAAATGTAATCATAAAAAATAGTTAAATCTATTTATAGGTTGTAATCATGTTTTAATGTTTTTTCTTTCCATGTTTAGCTTGCTCTTCAACATGTTTTAGATGCCGCATTTCGGTTGGCCATCCAACACCATATGCAAGAATAAAACCATAAATTAAGACATCATTTAAAGGCCTGATACTTCCCGTTTGGATGTATTTTTCATTGTACTTATTCAAAAAGCCTTTTTGCTTCACAAATGGCTTTCCAACACTAGATTTGATAAAACTTTCAACACTTGCTTTTGCCTCTTTTAATTTCATACTAGAAATTTGACGAAACCTTGAAAAGGCCATGTTTTTTGAAGTAAAAGTGAAATTTAATAATGAAATATAGGCTTAACATCCAAATTTTAAAAAAATAGAAGTCTTTTCAAAGTAGAACATTTAGACCAAACGTTACAAGTAAGCTAGTTCATTTACCTTTAGTATTTAACTGTTCATTATATGAAAAATCAAAAATAAAATTTGGTGATATTATTCAGGTCAACATCATGAAATTTTGGCAATTATAAAATATACTTGTAACATATAGCATATAGTAATAGAATTTTAGTTTTTATAAGCTAATTAATAAATTTAGAACTATATATTTGAATTATAAATAATTTGTATTTAAACATTGAAGCTCTATTTTATTTCATACCACAACAATAATATGGTCCACTAGAAGAATTTGATATTTTTTTTGTTAAATCTACCACAATTGCGTTGGAAATAATGTAGATTTACAAAACTTTGACTAAAATAATGTTAAAATCGCATTACTTTAAACATTTTTGTATTAGATTTAACAAAAAACATCAACATGAATAACACAAATTTCTTCTATAATAATGGCATCCATAACTATTAAACTTAAGGTGGCAATTTTGTAAACAAATCCACATTCCACATTCCTTGCTTTATGTCAATAATTTCTCAAATTTAGAGCTTTGAATTTATTAACTACTTAATTTTAAAAAGTTGTTGAAAATTAAAAATATCAAAATATCAAAATTCAACTAATCCCAAAACTCCCATCATCCTCTTGAAGGACAAATTAGATTTTGGATAGGCTCCTCTGGTCTCAATTTGTATGGTGATTTTTTGAAATTTTTTGTGAAGTTAGGAAGTTACATTAGCTTTTTAGGTTTTAACTTTTATTTCAATTGATGCCAGATGAGTTTGTTGGGTAGTACAAAAAAAATCACAAAGAGCCAAAATAAAAATATTTAAATTTTGTTTTTCATAAAAAGTGTTTTCTGCCTACATTAAAAGATTTGATTTATTTGATTCAAATTAGTGATGAGAAAGTTATGGACACTCTTGTGTTTTGGACAATTTAAGCATTTACTTGAAAAAATAACTTATAGAGTTTATTTTTTAATGCAATTTTCATAGTTTTTCCAAAAAAAAGTTGCACCGGGTTTATTTAGCTTGCTAGAACATTCTCACCATTGGAATTGGTGATTTTAAAATCCATTCTAGAG
The DNA here is from genome assembly GCA_963969595.1 of Neckera pumila. Classification (NCBI taxonomy): domain Eukaryota; kingdom Viridiplantae; phylum Streptophyta; class Bryopsida; order Hypnales; family Neckeraceae; genus Neckera; species Neckera pumila. Next base: position 16,069,566 of record OZ018417.1, on the reverse strand, counting down.
GTATTAACACTTTAGGTTCACCTTCAATCTTGAATCTGTTTTTATTTAATAATTTTTAATGAGTGAAAATTAAACTTTTTTTTTTTGAATATTTTTTTTGGATTTTCAATTCAATTCTTCAATATAAAAAATTAGAAATTCACAATGCATAGTGCAAAAATTTTAAGCTATAAAAATTCAAAGCCTAAAAAATCATCATGCAAGGTGCAAAAACCCGGTTTTCTTCACTTCAAATGCAAATATCTTGCAATTCATCTGGTCAAAATTTTTAAAATTTCTTCCACACATTCTTACACTGGTCTAATATAAGACTATGGTTCGATATGCAAAACTATATTTCTAAAGGCTGTTGTACTTTGCAATAGAAATGGTAGTTTTGAATGTTTTTTGATGAAAAAAATGCTCAAAGAGTTTAGGAATTCATACTCCGTAGTACATGTTAATTATTGTATAGTTGAATGAAAGATTTGCTAATTTTGTTGTATTTTGCTCATGTTGTTTTTATAGAATACATTAAAATTAAAACTACAATATATTTAATAACAACAAAAAAGTAAACCAACTTATAGCCTTTTAGAACATCAAAGATAAAATAATAACTTTCTAAATAGGAAAATAAAGAACAAAATTTCAAGAAAATAGATTTTTAATGTTTTATTTGTAAAACTACAAAATCAATTTAGAAAATAAAATAGAACTTGAATATTTGTTACAATTCTATGGAAGTGGTCACTCACCAAAATAAACATGTTTCAAAATGCACATAGAGTTTGCTATTTTACCAATGGATTTGTATATATTAATTTTAAGTCAGAGAAAATCCCAAGTACAAGATTATCATCCACGCCATAGGAGAATGAGAGCAAAAGAACAATATTGTGGCAAAAGACTGTAAAAATAAAAAGAATCACGTATTTACAACATAGATTTTGAGTCATTTTTGTCAATGTATATCATAATGTGTTCATACAGTTACTTGAACTAAAAATTACACAAAATTGAGGTACAAGAGTTGCAACTGGCACATTCCTAAAGGAGAAGAGAACTGTGGCACATTAGAGGTTACAATTGTGAGAAAATTTGCGCATCCCACCTGCACTGCACCCTATCACCAAGACCAAAATTCATACGAACTCACAACACACTTCGGAATTTCAAGTCTGGCTTGGCAGCATTGATTCCTTGCAGCAAATAATCAAGCTCCACAGTCATAGAAAGTCTATGCTGTTTATACTAAAAAAAAGGATTGAATGCGTCTACTCTTGCGGTAACTCTGAAAAGCACACTAATGATAATTGCTATGTACTATGCTTAGCAAGAGCACAGTACTAACTATCAAAATGGCTAATTATCATGTTAGTTCCATTCTGCATTACAAATTCCTAAGTCTAAGACGCTGCCCATGAGTTGCAAGCGAATAGTCCAATCACGCACAAGACCACGAGTTAAACTAGGAAATTCCACAAATATGGGGTAGTAGGCAACCTCGCAAACAGAGGGATCATAACATTTAACGCGAACCAGCTCAGTTACCAATTCTGCTTGCGGCCATGCTGTGGTTCAACCTGACAAAAATGAAAAACCTTGCTCCTTAAACAAGCTGATGAATCTGGAAAAATCTACACATGCCTACTAGAACTGCGCCTCATCGTCATAAGCATTTTGCAACTTACAGTGCAGATTCCGAGTTTTAAGTCCTGCAGGACAGCCACCATTACGCTTGCCGAAGAAATCAAAGCTTTACACTGCAAGAAAGCCCCAAAGGTAGTCAGAAAAAAATCACATTCTGGATTGGCATGTATCTCTCTTTGCAGAACAAAGAGACTGTATTGCCATACTCTGTATAGCTTCGCCAGTCAGATTACGTCTGGTGGTGGTATTTGACGCATCACATGACAATAGGCAATTCAAGCATCTTAATGTGCCAAACAGAGACTAGCGCTCCTGGTGTAAGAGATGAAAAACATATCCAGCTTTAGAATTAAAGGAGGGGCTGAGAAGTAGCTGACCTGCTGGTCTCCTGTGCACTCCGTTAAGGATTAGCATTGCAAAGAAGAGCTTGGTACGATGACGATCGTGCTTTCTTAAGATCTGCCCCAACAACACTCAAGCCTCACTGCTCGAGATCGCACAAAAGCCACCGTATTTGTGTCATAAGACTCTTTGTGCCACTTTGTGGGCAATATGTGTCCGTAGGGTAACCAGTCTCGTCGGTCCATTTCTCAAGAAATTCTTTGTATTGCCAGTGGGTTGGTTATCAACAATTATGTAGTCGCAGTAGAACCTATTTCATTTCAATCAACTTAAAATCCTAAAACATACTACATTGTTATAAATTTAAAAAGAAACTTAATTAATAAATTAGGTTTCTAGGTTTCAAAGTGAATCATTTTAAATTTAGAAATTTAGAAATTTAAATGTACAATCTATAACTTTCTAAATTTAGTTTTATAGAATTTTGATATTCTATAGAATTCTCTCAGGTCGCCAACTACTGCACACAACCAAGTGACACAAAAAGACCACAACTGAATTGCAGCACAAACAGGGAGGCTTACCTTGGTACAGTCGTGAGTAAAATAAACATTATTGAAGCCTCCGAATTTCGGTCATCAAGTCCCTGAAGGTCTATCCACTCCAATCTCTAGAATTCGCAAACGCTTATCAAAAGCCTCCAGCGTCTTGCTCAAAGAGGTCTCGATACGTGTACACACGGATTCAAGTCTTGCAAGTCGCTGACATACATCTTCAAGCAGCGTCTCGGATTTTGCAGGAATGGGAGCACGTGTTTCTACAGGGGATGGGTCTGGCTTCAGTGACAAAGCTCGCATAGCGAGCTCCTCATGCGACTGACCCCGAGGTTGAGCTCTCTCAGGAAAACTCTCCGGACTCGCATTACCGACGAACGACATTTTGTTCCGCAGGTCAGGCATTGAAAAGCCTTGTGCCATCTGCAGCATCAGTGGCGCCAATGCTCCAAGGGAAGCCCCTCCACCAACAGCGGGAGCAGGAACACTAGGCATAGCTCCAGCCAGGATGGGGCCAGGAGAGACCAAGATCAGAATATGGCCAATGACCACATGCGACTTCTCTTGAAGGGACAGTAATCGGATCGTCACTGATGCACACAAATCTGGATCTTCCAAATCCATTACAGTTCTATACAGCGGCTTCCCTTCACCGACGTGTTCGCCTGAGAGAGAGCTTTTTTCCACGGTCTCCAATTGCCCTCGAGCAGTACAGAGGTACTCGGCATCCGCATCTCCCTCGCTCTGACGGTACACTTCACAAGTTCTGGCTGTGCTCAACACATCGATATGGTGAATCGCATGTTGCTGCTGTTGAAATCTCACTGCAAATACACCACACACACAATGTAACGGATTGTCCATTTTTCTAAGAAGGTGACAAATCTTGTTGAGGGAGACCTTTTTGCCGTGGGTAGGTCATGAACAGGCATAAATAGAGCTTCGGATTAGAGACAAGTAGATATCTAGAATCTAATCAATATGAAAATGCACTAAATCTGGAGAGTAAGAGCCTAGCCACAGCCTTGTGAGCAAAACATTGAAAATCTCATAACTTACTCATGTATACCCAAACAATGCGTACTTTAGTGTGTCAGAATCCTCAAATAAACAGGAACAAAAATCACATTAAAAAAACCCTCATTCGAATAAGAGAAAGCAATCAAAGTCACAAGAATGGATTCCCGACCACAACAAAAGAATCGAAGATCGGGGGTACTTACGATCACATCTCGTCCCTCCCACCTCTAATTCTACACACACCTCCGGAGCATTGCATTGCGAAAGAAGACCTAAAACGATGTCAGCCAAAGATCTCATAAATCACGGAAGTCTACCTGTGACCTCGCACGACTGTTTCTCCGGACCAGGGACGAGACGAATACGCGAAATCTCCAGAACGTCAGTACCGTCGTTGCTACGAACGTCACGAACCGTCACAAAGTCAGCGAGGGACGATTCGGCTCCATCGTCTGCCGTCCAGGAGCTGCAAATCTCCCAACTCAGAGACGACGCCATAGCCAACTAAGCAACTCCAGTTTCCGCAATGAGACCCAGGAAACACCGACAGCCAGCAAGAAGCTCTGAATCCTCAAACCCTAATGAATGACTCAGAAATCCACGTCATATTTTCAGTGTGGCGTCATACCCACGTCATGATGGTCTTGTCCGCGTCATCCTATCACTTAGGGTTTGGTGCCTTTGAGGATGGTCTTCTTCTCTTGTTTTCTAAGCGGATTGCTTGTGTCCTCGCCATCGTTTGGTTGCATTGGTCAGGTAGACGGACTATCCTCTTCCTTGTTGTATTTGTTGTAATTTTTCTCGCGGAGTGTAGAGCACATGCTAGTGAGGTTGCGGGAGTGTGAGGTGGTGCTGAAGTGAGACAGATATGGTGTTTCTTGTTTGTGGGTTTTTGTTTGGGGTTTGGGGGCTTTGAATGTGGCTGCTGGTAGTGAGCTTCATTACGATGAGGTTGCGAATTCGGATGATGTTTTTTCTCGTGGAACCTGTAGGTTCTGCAATTCGTGGTTGAGGTTTTAATTTGTTGAGGAAAGTTGTGACAGAGGATTGGCGGTGGAGCTTGCGTCCTGGGATTCTTGGAAGCAAGGCAAGGCGCGATGGCGAGGAACGATTGCTTGACGCGCGTAGTGGCTGGCGTTGGAGTTGGAGGGGCCGTTGGGGGCGCTGTTGGGGCAGTCTACGGTACTTACGATGCCTTCCGGCAGAGGATCCCTGGAATTCTCAAGGTGCGATATATTGGCCAAACGACGTTGGGGAGCGCGGCCGTCTTTGGAATTTTTTTAGGAGCGGGTAGTTTAATACAGTGTGGCAAGAATTACTAGTGGTGTGGTGACAATGTTAATGGAATTTTTTTGTCAAGCTTGAGCCCCTGACTGATTGTGAATCTCGAGGGGTTTGCGCTAGAGCCGACCTCGTATGGAGCTCTTGCATTTGTAATGATAATGTCAACCTGATGTCTCCGAAGCTAGAGTGTGTATGTCAGCGGCTGTAATTGAAACATCTTGTCGATGAAGGACACTTGCATTGTAATTTTGGAAATCGATGAGATGAAAGAGATGTGCTTATGCGTGTGCTGAGATCTAAATTCCTCATTTTCGAATCTAGAATGATTCCTCCATTTCATTTAGATGCCTGCTGATTACTTAGCCTTCCCTTCTCGGATTTTCGTTCAAGTTGACTTTTATTGACCATTCTTTGACCCGTTGAAATTAGAACTCGTTTGTGGTTGCATCACATTCAAGTTGTGAGATGATATTATTACTAATGCCATGCTGGTATTCAAAATTCTTGTGGCAGATAATAGTACCGTGTATTCAATCTTAGACAGTTTTCATTATGGTGACCTGCTAGGTGTGGGAGTGGCTCGAACTAGTCCTGAGACTAAGTTTCATACGGAGTACCTTGTTCTCTTTGAACTGGGCTCATCTCTGAGCAAGATTTAGGTCAATCGATAGGATTTGGTAATTGTGATGTTTGAAACTTTGCAGAAGTTGGTTATCCAGGCTGTGGTGCAAACATGTAGTGTTGTAGTGCGAAGGTCCACAATTCAGAATCTATTCTGAAATTTCACTTGATTTCCTACTGAAAACTGTAGAACATAAGCAGGACCCCTGGGCGAAGAAATATGGTCCACATCGTACAGAAAAAAAAAAAAATGCCAGCTGAATTCTCTTGAAGTCAACTCTACTCAAGACAGATTAACCCCTAAACGCCTCAATTCCTTTTTTGAAATTTTGCAGATTTTTGCTTGCATCTTTGTATAGAAACATCATTTACCAGAATTTCATGAATCAGGTCATTAAGGAAGGTTATCTTTTCTAGATTCAAGTATTACATTGGATGAATGAGAAGTTAACTGCACTAAAGAGTGCCATGAGTGCCATGAAGCCTAGGCTTTGTTCATCGTCCAAAATTGGATGTCGGAGCACTTTTGGGTTAACTCCTAAGTGGTTTAAAGGACACATTGTGTCTTGTGGATTCATACATGACCTGTACTCGTCAAATTCCACGAAGTATTGACCAAATATGTGCTCTACACTCTTTCGATATTTCATGTGCACATATCTACTTCAGTGCACATTCAATAAAAAATAAATAACAATGCCATTCACATGCAGTACATTGCATGGCTTTATACATTGCAATTATCGTATGTATAGATGCATTGAAACACAACCAAAACTACTTAGGGGTTAAGGGATGGATCCCAATTCTTGATTACTCCCCTTGTTTAGTAGTATAAAGAGGTCTATTTTTGATCAATTATGAGATGAGTAAGTGATCAGGATTGGTGCATTATGATTGGGCTACATGACTTGATTTTGCAACCAGCCCTTGGTCAAAAATAGGATAACCTATATAACTAGTATAGGACGAACATAATCTATACCTAAAAAATTCATTAGTAATTTTGTTTAGGAAAATAAAATTGCGAAATTTTTTGGAATCGTCTTGAAATCTATTTTTGCACACAAGGAAATTTTTCTACTTAACATACTTGCGTTCCAAATATGGCTCAATTGCTTAAGTGGTCAGAAATGGATTGGCTCCTTTAAAAGTCTTTAACCCCTAAGCGGCCAAGGTCCTTTTTGAGCTTTTTGGAATTTGCTCTAAATTGAATAGAAAGCCAACATTTTGATAGGGTTTATCAATACTTTTTAATTTATGATTGTACAAATTCAAACTAAACATGTTAGATATCACATGGGAAAGGAAAATACAACTATATCACTTATGAATTGAAAGATTAAAATGTTTGATCATGAGGGTGCTAAAACTATGAAAGTGATTTGTAGTCTTTCAATTTTTTTTTCACATGTCAAATCTAAAATTGAGGTTATCAAAAAATGTGAAGTCAACTACTATAGGCCAAAGACCCACTTAAAATTTTTTGAAGATGTGGATAAGCTTTGGTGACTTCAAAATTTGAGAGTTTTGCATGAAATTTTTAGGATGGATACCACTCAGCATAATCTTTGTGTCAAACTTTGTTTCATATCATTCCAATAAACATTGCGAAAATTAGAATTTTTTTTATTTTATTTCAATGTCAAACCAGGCAATAAAAAGTATATTCTAAAAAATATAAATTATTGTCCTGAATATTTGAGTTATTCGTAAAGTCCCCCCCTCCAGTTTGGAGGGGACTTTTTTGGAAAAAGTCCTCCTACGGACGACCCCACAGGCGACCCCAACCCAGCAAGCAACCACAATCCCACAAGCAAAGTCCAGACGAAACTTCTTTTCAATCAATTTGGGCGTGAAAGAAAGTTTGATACTCAATTTCGTATTGGGTGCGGGTGACTTTTTGCCCAAAACTTGCTTTTTCACAAAATTGCGGGGTTTAAATCCCGGTTTTGGGTACTTTACGAATAACTCTATTGTATATACTAGTGTGACCCTGTGCCGTTGGCCCAATTTTCATCTACTCCCGATTCCACTCCTGGTTCTACTTCCGATTCTACTCCCAGTTCTACTCCCGGTTCCACTCCCAGTAGCAAGAACGCCACCAAAATCAAAGTAAAAGTAATTTTCTAATTTTTTAATCAATAAATACTTTGAAATTCAATAACTTTTGCACCACCGCTCCAAACGCCACGAAACCAAGCCGGTGCACCCCTCCTCGGCGAGAGCTTTCCGACGGTACCAAGCACGCGGCCGGGGGACGCACAGTCAGGAAGTTGTCCACGCTACAAACAAAACAAAACAAAACAAAACAAAACAAAACAAAACAAAACAAACAGCCTCATTTAAGGTATTGATTGCACTGAGCCCTTCACTCTTCGTCCCACTTCCAAACTGGATGAATTCATTCATTCATCCTTATTCCTCGTTGAACTCTTTGGGTCCTCTTCCCACCCAGACTCTGGCTTTGTCGGAATGCAGCTTCTCTGGTGGCTATGGAGTCTCGCCACGAGCCTCGCCTCAAGTCAAAATGCGCTTTCCATGTACAGACAGAATACTTTGAGAGCATCCTCCTCCAATTTTTATTCGGCATCTTTTTCCGAATTGGAGAAGGCTGTCAGATAGTGGCTGTGGAGTTTGTATCGATTTAGACCTAGTTCCGATCACCAGGTTACGTTTCCCGAACGAACGGAAGGAGAGAGAGTTTCCCAAATTCTCGTTGGTGTGCAAGCATTTTAAGGTTTTGGGTTGGATTGCGAATTTTTGGGGGGAGTCATGATGGGACAACGGCAGTTGGTGGTAGCGGTGGAGACCACGGCAGCTCTGGGAGCTTCGTGGCCGGTGTTGTTCACCGAGTATGTCGAGAAGATCATCAGGTTGTATAAAAAATCTCGTTTAAAACTTCCTCATAAATTCTGTGGCGGATCATTTGTTTTGGGTTTGTTGACGTAGACTTAATCCGAATATGCGTAAGTCCTCCATATTTTGTTCAGTAATGAGCAATACTTGTGTCCGTCTGATGGGTGTATTTGGTCCGTCCTGAGAGAGGAAGGTCTTCATTACAGATTGCTATTGTGGATTACAATTCTCAACACTGTTGCAACCTAGTTAAGAAGCTTGTTCTTCAAGTGTTATTCCTTTAAATTCCATGATTTCAGCAAGTAGAGAGGAAGTAGTGAGCTGACGGAATTGAGAAACCTACGATGGTGTATAAACCCTCGGGGATAAGCCTGTTTGTAGTCACACCGGTGTAGATTACTGTACCATAACAGGTTATAATATCATTATGATTATGAACTTGAGTTTTAAAAAATATTTAGAAAGATGCTGTCGCCAAAATTTCATCGTCTCATCAATTTTGTTGATTTTGGTTGGAAATGGTGGTGCAGAGCATTTTTTGAGGAGTCGAATAATCAGGTATATTTTTCAAACATTTAGCACAAGAACTTGTTTTTTTGATTCTAGAGTGTCTGTTATCAATTATTAGAACTACGCGTATTAAGCAATTTTGTTACCATGTGCAGAAAAATGCTGGAGAAATGGCATTGGTAGTCTTCAACACCCATGGACAACATTCTGGTATTTCTTTGCCTTGTTTGTTAGTCTCTAGTCGCGATAGTCAACTAGTTTGGCCCGTGCCGTTGGCAAAACTACGGCGGCGCGAGTACGGCAGCCCAATCCGTGCTTTAATCTTTTCTTTCTTTCTGTAACTTTCTTATTCTCTTTAATTTACGATGATAAAAATGCTTTGAAATTCCAAATATTGTGAAACTAACTCATGAACCTTCCCTCATTTTCAAGTTATCTAGGGTAACAAAAGCACTGACCTTGGATCCACAGTTGCAAAGATAGACAGTGTGATCACAGACAAACAAAATCAAACACATAGCTGCCCTAATAAATAGATTTGGAGTTTCCCTTAATTTCCCTATGGATGATCCGTTTACTCGTGTGTTGATAGCTTTTCTGTATCGACAAAGCGGGTGGACGTCGAGTATGGATGTCTTCTTCAATTGGTTGGCCTCGCTGAGTTTTGAAGGTGGTGGCTTTGGTGATGGTGCTATTGCTGAGGCTTTGGCTGAGGCTCTTATGGTAAAGATACTGACGCCCTCTCGTATGGTATTGGTGCTTGATGTACCATCAGTATTAGTGCTGGAACCTAACGCTTGTTGAAAGTTTATCTTAAGTTCTTCTATTTAAAGTTGTTAATTGACCTTTTCTAGTGAACGTTCTTAAGAATATTAGCTGCGCCTCGTTTGTAATCCTAGTCTCTCAGGATACTCAGTTTAAAGAGCTTCTGGATTCCATGCTTTGAATCCTTCTCGATTCATTTGCAAGCAAAAATCTGTACTCAATGCAGTCAGTCTCTCCTGTTTATGACGTTTGAGCAGATGTGTTGTCCAGGGCCCAAACCGCCAGTTGTTCCTCAGCAAAAACACTGCCTGTTGATTGCAGCTTCGAATCCTTATCGCCTTCCGACGCCTGTCATACGACCACTAGTTCTTGCTCTGCCAAACGGACAAGTGGAACTTCAGACTGAGCAGTGGTGGCTTGCCGATGCCGAAGCAGTCGCTAAGGCCTTTCCGCTAGTAATAATCTCAAATATCTCCTTCAGTCTGACTTACTTCTTGGGGGTGCATGATTTTATTAAATCATGTTGATCATTTTTGGTGTTCTAGAATTCTGCTCTCAGTTAGGGTTTTAATATATTCTTTCATGTTTTCTGCGGGTTGTACAATCCTACGATCTGAGGGGGCATTGTTTCTTCTATGTTCGATGACGGTCGCTTTCATAACTTTATCTAGGACGCGTTTTGATTCTAATGGAACTTCTGTCTGTTTGCAGTGCCAGGTGTCACTTTCAGTTATTGCTCCACGGCAGCTGTCTCAACTTCGCGCTATTTATAATGGAGTACGAAATCTGGCATGCCTCTCTATACTAGTTTGTGCCTTCGAATTTATGCAGTCCCCTTTCAGGATGACCTGGTAGAAAAAGTCCCGATTTGGCGGTATTTATTGGCGGCTTTACATGTGGGCACCATCAGAGTGTCTCGCGGACGATTTCTTGGAGATGTGCATAGCTGTTGTTGTTTCCCATCTCTTACATATAGCTATGGCCACCTCGTATTGTTTAATTGTTAATGACAGGCAAAGCGAAGTTTGCGAGCAGCTGAGAGTGGATCTGAGGTCCCTAAGCAACAGCATCTAGTTTCAATTTCTGAGGGATTTCCTGAAGGCAAATTGGCTATTCGTCGGGGAGCTTCGGTTTCAAATACCGCTGCGGCTGCGAATGCTGCTGTGCCATCTGCCTTAGCTGCGAAGCTTGAGCCTCTATTGAATACCCCTGCATCCACTCCGCCCCAGCCAGCAGCTGCTCGTCCAATGGGTGTGTCTACTAGTAAGGACATTGGGATATACTCTCTTGAAGCTTCTTCTCTCAAGCATTGCCTTTCTACTCTAGATCACATAAATAATTGTGACAAGACTCTATTTCAGGAACGAGACTCCATATTCTTAACAATTTTGACAGTTGTAGTAATGGTTTTGCTGCAGCTGCCGGATCTATGATGGGTCGTCAGGCCATCTCGAACGGAACGACTGGTGTGAGCATGGTAAGGTTTCCTTGAACTCCTTCGTAATGAAAGCTTAGCATCTAGTTCCTGGTAGAAATGCTTTGTCGTACGCCTGAAATTGTCTTACCATTTTGTGTTTAAGGCACTACTAGGTAATTTTTAGAGCAACTCATTCGACAATTTTAACTCAGTATTCTCTGAACTATTCTACATGCTATAATTGTCCTTTTTGTTCATGTACTTGTCTGTGTGCAGGACAACCAGTCGCTTTTGCATAACAACGTCACTGCTGTTCCTCTCCCAATGCCACACCCTACGACTTCAGGTGTTTCCGGTGCAGATACAATCCAGACTTCCGACACCTCCGCATCAAGTCAAGCGAAAGTTGGACCTGTTGCTGGAAATCCTTCTACTTTAGGTCACATTAATAACACTCTTACGCAACCACACAAGATGCCAGGAGCAGCCACATTAGGTCCTGTCGTCAATAGCGGGCCTGCTGGGCTTTCTGGTTCGAGCTTAAATAATCCAACAGCTCCCTCTTCTTTGGCTTCGGGTCAAGCCACAATCCTTCCTGGCTCTGGCAGCGTGCTTACTGGGCTGGGACAAGTTACAAGTGGTACTGCAGGAATGAATCCAGGAATGGGGCATGGCACAATAGGCGGGGGCACTCTCAGTGCAAATGCAAACACAAATTCAAATTCAAATATTGGAGGTCCTTCCGGAAGCCTTGTCACCAATCAGTTAGGGCCTTCTGCAGTCGCTCCTCTACAACCAGGGGTAGGTTCAATTCCAGTTAGTGGAGCAGGTCAGCCTCAATCTAACCCTTTGGGTGGAACAAGCGGTGCACTTGCGACTTCTGGTGTCAATGCAGGGGTTAATGCAGGGGTCAATGCGATGTCTCCTACATCAGGACTTGCACAGCCTGTGCAGACTGGTCAGCCCATTGGCCTCCCTTCTGGTCACGCTACTGTTGTCACACCACCACAACAACCATCTGGGGCTTTGAAGTATACTAAACTTTGGGAGGTAGGCATCTATGTTCCTATTTCCATGTGGCTACCTTAACCAGGGACAAGAGACTGCAAGCAAAAAATTCTGAAGCAGTTTAGCCTCATCAAAGCATCTTAAATTTCTTAGCTTTGCATCGCTTGATATGTTGGTTCGTGGTGCAGGGTATCTTGGCCGGACAAAGACAACAGAAGCCTGTGCCAATCTGCAAGTTAGAGGTGTGTCTTACCCCACTCGTTTCCTTACGTTATCTTCAGTACTCCTTGTTACCGGCGTCCTGTTTCTGAAAATTTCTCCAAGGTCCCATTATGATATGCGGTGTCTAATGTTTGTAATCACATTGTTCGAGACAGGGCTATCGACAAACGTCCGCCTCTGAGAAGTAAGTTCTGATACTGATAATGTAATCTGAGATGACAATGAGATTCCCTTTCCTAGGTGGAACCATAGGTTGGTCTTTTCGGATTGAAATATTTTTCCAAATAGAATTTGATCTATATTGGTACACGTTAATCTGGTTACTGGTTCTTCTTTGGTTGTCATCTCAAGCTCATGATCCGTAGCACTCTTTGTTGCGTATTCAGTTTCGGGTAACATCTAGGCCGAATGACAGGTTTCTGATGAGTTGCAATGCTACAGGTTAGCTGCTGATTGGCCACCAACAATGCAGATTGTGCGACTCATTGCCCAGGATTACATGAATAGCAAGTATGCATTCTAGCGCTCCGCATGGATTTTTGTATTAAGAGCAGTATTCTTGATGTTTGACTGTTGTCGTTTACAATTGCAGGCACTGGATCTAGAAGATTTCAACTACTGATGCTGGCCTTACTCCACTTGCTGAATCTGGTGATTGATTCTTACTGTGTGTTTTGATGAACTGTTCAATGGTTTTGTCAGAGAATATCAAGGAAAAGCAGAACTTCTGGTGTTTCGGCCGCTTTCTCAACATGGATTTCTCGTTCAATTGGCTGAAAAAAAACTGGTGAGTGCCTTTACATTATCGTCTGTTTGGGGAGCAACGCAATCGACCGAAGTAACTTACATCGGGCTATGAAAATGACATTGGATCTCATATTGTCATTGAAGTGACGAAGTCCTTCGCTGTCTCTCAAATTTAACTCAGTAAAATGGTACTGTCGACTCCACATATTTGTGCTGGGCAGAGATGGCAAGTTGTTTCACGCAGGAGTAGAGTGGTGGAATTAATAAGCGAGGAAGTATTTCTATGCTTTTAGCTCATTGCTAAATTCTCCACGTACTCATTTGTGACACTGGAGTGACTTTTATATGCTTAATTTTCTATTTATTCTGACAAAATAATGGGTGTGCAGTGTGCAGTTATTCAACTTCCCTCACAAACTCTACTTCTGGCTAGTACTGATAAGCCTGGCCGAATGATTGGAATGCTGTTCCCAGGGGTATCCAATCTACACTTTTCGTGTGCTGAACGTCAAGTAGATGAATAGGAGATTGTAGATTTCTTGAAGTAAGAAAGAAACAAGAATTGAATCAAACTGAGTCCTGCTGTAGTGGATTGTACCAAATTTTGTGGTAATAGAAGTAAAGAATATGGCTAAGTTTCCGTATATTAGACTGTCTTACCTGTTTTGAAATGAATCCGAAATCTCAGGACTTCAAACACCCCAGCCTTCACATAGTTGACCATAATTATTGTGTGTGATAGTTTTGAGCTTTAAGGTCAATGCAATGGTGATACAGGCTTCTACTCTTCAATCATGGTTGTTAAATGTTTGGAAAATGTTGGAGCTCTCTCTTATCGAAATTACGTGGACTTGGGGTTTCGTACAGGACATGGTGGTGTTCAAACCCAATGTATCGGCCACTGCTCAGCAGCCGCCAGGAGCAGTGGCACCAATGGCAGGCACGGGTCAGACCGTGGGACAGACATTAGGCCAGTCCAACTTCTCTCAAGGTCAGCTTCAAGGTCAGATGAATCCCCAACAATTGAACCCACAGCAAATGAGTGCTCAACAGTTGAATCCGCAACAGATGAATCCTCAGCAAATGAACCCTCAACAGCTGAACCCTCAACAAATGGGTGTGCAACAAATGAATTCCCAACAGATGAATCCTCAACAAATGAGCGGCCAACAGATCAATCCTCAGCAAATGAACGTGCAACAGATCAACCCTCAGATGAATGTGCAGCATATGAACTCCCAGCAAATGAGTTCCCAACAGCAGATGAACCCTCAACAGACGCGGCCACAGATAATGCCTGGCTCGGTCAGTTTACAAGGACCTGGTTATAACCTGCCATAAGTTAGTGACCACACTTGCGTTTTTCTCCTTGTCAATATCAGGATGCTTAAGTATCTCCTAGTTGATTTATTTGAAATTGCAATCAGTTATGCTATTCCCATGCAGTTGATGTCACGTACTGTCAAGGGATGGATAGATGACTTGCTATTTGTAAAGTTTTGCCACATCCTTTGTAGACATTAGCTACAGGATGCTCAAGTATCTCCTAGCATTAGTTTGATCTTGCAATCCGTTATGCTATTCCCATGCAATTGATGTCACGTACTGTCAAGGGATGGATAGTTGACTTGCTACTTGTAAAGTTTTGCCACATCCTTCGTAGACATTAGCTACAGGATGCTCAAGTATCTCCTAGCATTTGTTTGATCTTGTTATGCTATTCCCATGCAGTTGATGTCACGTATTGTCGAGGGATGTATAGATGACTTGCTACTTGTAAAGTTTTGCCACATCCTTCGTAGACATTAGCTACAGGATGCTCAAGTATCTCCTAGCATTTGTTTGATCTTGCAATCCCTTATGACTACACCTAAGATTGTCTAATTATTATCCCCTAAAGACTACGAGTGCAGATTTTGAACACCAAATGAATGGAAACACATCCCAAATTCACAAAAATGTGTTTCTTCGTCCATCAATTTTTTTTGAAGATTCCTATATTAGTTCTTTAACATTTGTATGGTATAAATTATGAAGATTTTACTTTGCAATATTCTATAATCAAAGGGTATTGGTAGGTTTAGCCTCAAAAAAATAACTTTTTCAATTAAAAAATGACCCTTCCAAAACGACTTGAAACTTAGACAAATATACAACTCCAGTTGAATAAAATATCAGTGATTAATATTAGTGACTAATATTTCACTCAATAAAACTTTAATATTTATGAACTTTTAATACAAAATTCCAAAATGACTTTTCAATCCCTTTTTTGAAGGGTTTTGAAATTTTGGAACTTATATTAAAAGTTTTTCCAATATCAAGTTTGACTAAATTTTATTAAATAAATAGTTATTATAGAAAATTGAAATTTTATTTTATACAACTTTGTTATTATTATTACAACATGTCTAAAACTTTGTTGATGTAAAATCATAAATGTATAGGTCTACTTTATGATTGTAGAATGTCTTTAAAGCCATGATTGGAATGATGGAATGAAGTGAAGACAAAATGAAGCCATGCCAAAAATAATAAAGTTACACAACTAAAATTAAAGCCTAAAGAAAATTCAATGTCTTTTCATTTGAAGGAGTGTAATTCCAAAATGCTAACCAAGGCACATTTTAGCCTTATTAGTCCTTGCTAATGGTAATTCCTTAAAAAAAAAAGATCAATTCGTTTAAAGTTTAATAACTATGAACATTTTGTAAAGGTAATTATTTATAGTTAGATTCAATATCTTAAGGTCAAAAGATCATCAAAAGTCTTTTATAAGTTGTTTATATTTTTATCTACAAATATTAATTCCATTCATAGATGCAATATGCTTGTTGATTTGTCCCTATGTATAATAAACAAGCCCCCCCACCCACCCACCCACCCCCACCCACCCCCAATCTTTGTAGCCATACATAGGTCAAGTAGACATGTATCTTCATTGACATAATGTATCATAGTTAGATATCACCTCCACTACATTTTTATATAATTCTAGAAACACATGTCTATTACACACCATGTGAATTCTTCATTCTATAATATATATATATATAGCTTTCCAATGAATTCTCTCTCTTGTAACCATTTATAAAAAAAAGATTTTAAGGCATTATTGCAACAAAATGTGTATCCTACTTTCATTTAGGATAGATAGGATTAATATGATCAAATCTTTTGAGCTATGATACCTTTTAAAATATGGTACAACAATATGTCATTTCTTGTATCCTACACACTATAACTTAAGCCTCATCCATTCTACCAATCTAAATGGTTGTAAGTCTAACTTATAGTGTTTCTTTTGTAAATCCCGATTCTAAAACTCTTAAGTACTACCTCTGTCCCACTAAAAAGCTCTTGATTTTACCTCCTATTTTTTTAGTAGTTTTGAGTATGCGTATTGGAAACTTGCTTTTGGTCCAAATTTTATTTTGGTTGCATTGAACAGATACAATGTTCTTCATGGATTGTGGTGATATAAAATTTAGACCATTTTGATTTATACAATTTACAATATGGTCAATGAAATTAGTATAAAAAAAACATGAGATAAAATAAGGAGCTTTTTAGTGGGACAGAGGTAGTATTCATTAACCCCTAAAGGACCAACATGCGTTTTTTGGCCGTATAGAAATTTTGGGGAGATACGTGTGACTAGAGATATCCATATTTGAGGCTGAAATTTTAATAGAAGGTGGGGGCGAGGAATATCTTCACGTGTACCAAGTTTCATGACATTTTGAAATACAAGTCAGAAGTTGTGACCTAATATGTTGCTTTTTTTCGTAACTGGGCAGTTCGGGCAAATAAGAAAAAATCATTTTTTCCGGAATTTTTTTTTGAAATTGGTTCTTTACATTTATATACACTTAAAAAGCTTTGATTCATTCCATTTTAATCAATGAGTCAAAAGTTATGAGGGTTTTTGGTTTGCGGGCAGTTATGGATTGTCTACTCTAAAAAAAACTTTAAAGTCGTTTATTTAACTCAATTTTCAATATTTTTGGAAAAAAAAAAATCCTAGGATGTAAATTGATTATTACAACATTTCAACCGTTGGGATTGGTATTTTTAAATTCCATGATTAAAATTTTAACAATTTAGTATTTTGAATCATTTTCTACTTCTTTCTACTTACTATTTTTTTCCTATATGTTGTACAATTCCAAATGATGTGAAATTTTTCAAGCATATAGAAAACTTGTTTAGGAAAAAGAATTCAAAGAAGCACCACCTTTTTTGGCATTTTTTCATTGAAAAGTGAGCTTGCAAAGTGCAGCTGCCCGGTTTTTCGCAGGATTGAAAAAATGGTTTTCAAGACTTTGAATGCTTATATCTTATGATCCACACGGTGGAATTTTCTGAAATTTTTACCACATATTTTCAAAATATCATACTACAAGATCCTACGGTTACATGTGTCAAAAAATGTTTTTTTCCAAAAAATTTGTAGTTGTATTAGAAATGGCAGTTTTGGAGCGTTTTTGGTTAGAACATAGTCATGAAACTTAAGGGGTTAAAATAAAAATCACAATTTTTCTATTTTAATAGACTTATATTTGGGATAAGAGTTTTACCCTTCCATTTGTGAAGTCAAATAAGTGAGACCACTTTTCATCTCTTTATATATAACCAAAAATCTTTGACTTACATTTCATAAACTGAATAATACTACAACTTGGTGACATTTATGTTTTGTTTCTCTCAAACTAGACAATATTCACTCACTTATTATTACTTCACAAAAATTATTATTGCATATACTGTCACTCATGTATAAAATCTTTGTCAAGTCATCTCCCTAACAATACATGTCTATAAACTTGCAACAACATTATTATATTTTGGTTTTTAGTCTCCAACATTGATGTTTATACTATAAAGTCAATTAGACATTCTATATCTCTCAGTTTCCCACATTCTCATGAAGTGTGAGTTATTATAAAACAATTTTGTTGTGCTTACATTTATAACATGGAATATTTGAATACATGAAATATCCACAAGAACTCAAATAATCAACTCATTATTTATACTTTAATCATATAATGCAATGGTCAAACAGATTTCCAATGCAATCACATGTATTTCTAGTAAAATTTTGCTAATAATTACCTTAAAGGTCATTACTTAAAATCTTATATCTAAGATTATAATTAAAAACTCATTTAAAACACCCCATTCTCTTGTAGTGCTAATTCATTCTAAATCAAATTTGTAGTTCCTCATTACCATACTCTAGTAACTCACATGCACACATTGAGGTTATTAGACTTCAATCTTATTGTTGAGATATTGAACACAATTAATGCGCAATCAATTAGACAACAATGTACATAATACAACGGCATTTGAACAAATCAATTAGATTCAAATCAATTTCCACATGCATTCAAACCAACTCCATGATTCTAAGTGCCATCATCATAGCCTTCTGGAAATATAAAAAATCAACACGAAAAGAACACAAAACAATCAAGCAAAATTATATTTACAAAGCAAATATACAAAACATTACCAAACTAGTACTCCTATTCAGTGGAGCATTGAACTCATCTTCCTCCTCCTATTTATACTACCATTTGGATACCTTTCAAATTTGCATTCAATCTAAGTCTTCTTGACTTTTAGAACTAACTTCCAACATCCTTTCCTAATTCACCCTTCCATGCCAACAAAAAATTGTTTTCACTTGCGTTCAAACCCAAAGAAATGGAAAAGTCATCTAACCCCTTGAAAATCTTATGCAATAGAAATTGGCAAATATTCACATAACACCCGTTTGAACAAGTTCCAAAAGAGTTTATCAAACCTAAATTAAAAAGATTAACAATAAGAAAATGTAGTTATGTTAAAATCTAGAGAGGTGGTTTGGTACTAGGAAATCTCAATCATATCATAACAGAAGTTATTTCATCCCTTTCAAGGTTAAAATATCTTTGTTTGGTAGTAATTTATATACACAATTTGTTGGAAAGATTTAAATTTAGTGATGAAGGTGAAATGAGTTGTGTACATAAGAAACTTATAGGTTGTGTTTAATTTGTAATAGATTATATTTTCAAGTGCACAATTCATGAAAATATATGTTAAGAATTTCTCATGAGTGCAAATTTGATCAAATGACTTCATATGCTGAGGTGGAAAAAATGATAAATTGCATCTTAAAGCTCATTTGACCTTCTATATGAGTGCAATTTGACCATGTGAGTGTCTGAATGGTTGCAAATATATTAAAATCCTCTTTGAGATTTATTTTTTTACAAAACTTCTTTATGGATATTGTTGTTCATATCAAAGTGATGCCAACATGCAGATTTTTCTCTAATTAAATAAAAGATTGAGTTTTTCCATTGGAGTGATTGCACAAAACACTTGTACTATTTTTGTCACACTTTGCATACTGATTAGTTTTTTGGCTATAATTTTTGCATTTTGACTCCAAATGATTCAAAATTTATAGGCAAGGTACTTATGACTATTATACACCTTGTCTAATCTTTTTAAAAATTCTTAAAAATGTTTCACTATTTAATAATAGCCCCTGTTATTATGTCACACTTGCCAACTTTGGATTTTTTTATACTATTTAATATCAAAAAAAACAAATTCGGAGCTGAAATTTGGAAGAGATGTTATTTTAGCAGGCTTATAGCTAAAGTCCAAAGCAACTTTAATAATACTTAATTTTGTATGGTGTAGAAGTCCACAAAGTGAGCTTCATTCAGCTTGCATTTTGAAACATGCAAATCATATTTTTGGTGGTTCTCCTAATGAATGACCATCTCCATAGAGCGGTTAGAAATGGAAATTTTTTATTTTATTTATTTAAATTACTTTACTATTTTTAACTAATTTAAACATCAAAATATCTATTTTCTTGAGTTTGAGCACTTTTCTAGTTTTCCTACTTTATATTTTGAAGATTCTTTTTGTTTGTGTACATGAAAATATACAAATATAAAGATAAATAGCAAAATCATTTTTGAGTTTCAAATTTGAAGATTTTTTTTATGTATTTATTTATGGACATGAAAATATACATTTGAAACTCTTAAAATGAACATGAAAATTTATGTATATATATACTATAAAGTCTTGTTGACTTGTGCTACACTGTAAATACAAAACATCTATATTTCACATAATCTTAGTCTTTTTCATGTAATTCAAAGTGATAATGAAACTAGAGGTGATTGCAAGAAACACCTGTCTTATTTTTCATCATACGTTCATTGTAGAAGTTGTTTTGTGCCATAAATATTACAAAACTTATTGAATTAACATGAAATTCAATAGTAAGCTTTGTATAGCAATTGAAAATATACTTGAATTATTTCAATTTTTTCAAAATTAACTCAATAAATGAGATTAATTTTTTAATATATGTCACATATACATTTTGGGTGGTTTTTAGTACTATTGAATACCATTTTTGAAGAATTACATTGTCAAATTCGGTAGGCTGTTTTTTTCTAATAGAAATACACCTTTTCAAGAGAAGGATTTCCAAAACCATGTTCTAAGGGTGTTTTACATTGGCCTAAAGTGCACTATATTCATGTTGACTTTATATTTAATTGAAAAAGGTTTATTAAGTTCTAGCTTTGATCTTTTTTCTTTGCTCTTAGTTGGCAACAATGACCACTTTTAAAATAAAGTTCTCAATCGTATTTTCTAATTTAAAAATTAAAAACAAAAGTTCCATTTTTTAGCATAAATTGTAGCTTGTGGCTCAAAATAATACTTCAGGGTACACAAAAAGACTCAATAGTACTATTGGGGGCCTATTCTGCCTCTAATCTATCAATGTAAACTATTTTTTATGGCAAAATAATTAACCCTTAAATTTTTTAGCGACTTAAAACATGTCGATCCATTTTCAAAATGGCCATTTCTAAATTTAGGAATGTAAAGAGTCACTTGAACTTGGGCTCATCCTCAAGAAAATCAAGTTAGCTATCCAATGGTGTTTTTAGCTTTAGAAATAGAATCACTATTGGATTTACAAAACTTTCCAAAGTATGGGAGTTTGGGACTCAAACAAAGATTATTGCTTTAGAAAACTCTAGCCAATGAGGTGGAGGAATGGTTTCATAGGTAGGCAGGGTCAAAATTGTACTGCCCGGTATTAGCAAGGCTGGCCCCAACCTTTTGGATGGAAGAGAGGTAGAAGAGGAATGAGTTTAGACAATGATGACACTTGAAATTCTAATGGATTCCCAATGTAGATCATCATTCATGACCCTTTTCAATGAGCTGCCTAACAGTAGATTAGACTTGGAGCGGCACTACCCTCTCTCTTTTTTAACTTTGCCCGGTTTAAGGATACTAATACCATTCAAATACACTTTTTGCACTCGTATTTGAGCCGTTTTTCCAAAAAAAATCTAATTGTGTGTCTTTTCTTACGTTCCTTCATTCTACCATATTTGATCTTGAATTTTGTCTCTAGATTTGTGACAAATCTTCTACTCTGTATTCTCTCATAATTTTTGAAATTTAACAATGAAGTGGTCACCATTGCAAGACCATTTTCTCATTTATTTTTGGTCCTCAAAGTACAAGACTTGGTATATATGCATGTAGAACTTGGCTACTTTAACCCCTAAAGGCCCATTATTCCTTTGAGGGACAAATGGAATTTTGGGTAGGTATCTACGGGCTGAAATTTTGTCATGGTTTTCTGAAACTTTTTTTGATGATTGAAAAACTGCTAAGTTTTGTAGGAGTACATATATTTTCTTCAATTGATGATCGGGAACAAAAATTATGCCCAAATAAGCTAAAAACAAGGGAGAGGGGGGCAAGAGGCAGCAAATTTTTTTTGCAAAAATTAAATTAAATTTTTTTTTTTGTATAGAATATACTTTTGTCTATCTAGAAAGTTTTGGTTCATTTTTTTGGTTTTTTTATGAGAAAGTTATGGACACTCTTGTTTTTTGGGCAACTAGAGCATCTTCTTGAAAAAGATTCATAAGATAGAATTCAATTTTGAATGCAATTTTTATAATTTTTCAAAAACAAAAATTTCACGTGGTTTAATTTGCTTGCTAGAATAATCTTACCATTGGAATTAGTACATTTCAAATCCATCTAAAAGATATTAATATTTTAGACTTTCCTTCTATTTCATACCTACTTCTACTTAACAATTTTCTTAAGAATGAAAATTAAATTTTTTTGAATTTTTTTCCTTCTTCTCGACTTTCCACTCAATTCTCTACTATAAAGATTTAAAGCTCAAAACTCTATAGTGCAAAAAATTTAAGTTAAAAATGTTCAAAGTCATAAAATCTAGTCTTGCAATGTGTTGAAAAATTTGTCTTTTTTACTTTAAACGCAGATATCTTGCAATCTGTGTGGTCAAAGATTTTGAATTTTTTTCCATACATTTTCATACTAGTTGGGTGTAAGATCCTACTAGATGTACAAAAAAAACATTTTTTCAATTTTTTTTTACTCTTTGCTATAAAAATGGTAGTATTCAGTGTTTTTGGTAGAAAAAGGGCCTTCAAGGGTTAAGAATGATCATAGGATGACAACTTTTTAAAATAATTTATATCCAATAGAGCCAGTCAAAGCACAATTTTGCTACTCCAAAATATTGATTTCCTTACAATACCCTTTACATTTATATTATTATCTTCCAATCTATGACTTGGATTTAAACCAAACTTTGTATAAATGATAAAGACTTGGTTGTCTATAAGATCCTTTGGTTAGTTTTGCCTGAAAAGGATTCATCATACTTTGAGCTTCAACCCTTTCAAATTTACAGAATCAAGATCCAAAATACATTCAAAATGGCCAAAAAATTTAAGGGTTAAGTATTGCCATTTAATTATGCCATCCAATGATGACATCACAAGTTGTCAAAATAGTAAAAGTGAAATCCAATCGACCATCCGGATTTAACGATCTGCGCCTCCAATAGTACTAAAGGTGACTTCTAGTACAAAAGATAATAAAATATTGAAAATAAAAATGCAACAAATAGTTTAAGTGTTTTTTGCACGCACCCCTAGTAAGAATTTAAAGATGGCTCTTATTTTAGCTCAAAGATATTTAAAATCAAAACTTTCACAAATACTTTTTTTTTACCATGTAATGACGTGAGAAGTTGAATGACTAAAGATCTAATTTGTCTTTGTAAAACATACAAGCAATATTCTAATGCTTTATAAGAACTGCAATATATAAAAAAGAATTGCAATATATAAAAAAATCCTACAATGATGCTCTCTAGACCTAAAAATATAAATAACTCCGTGTATTTTTCTTCTTGAATCTTTTTCTCATTGTTCTTGTGTTCTTGAATCCTTTCTTTATGGTTCTGAAAATGAAACAATCTCACACCAGGTAGCCTTACTCAACACTAAGCTCACCGTTCGTCGTTGACTTCAACATTCACATGTAACTTGGTCTAGGTTCACTAATATCTGGCTCCAAACTTTAGTTTTAGCGACTAGGGTTGGCTACTCAGTTGATTGGAGTAAGGAGGGCCCTCCTTTCTACTCCTTCATTTGAGTCTTTGTTTTCTTTGTTTTGTTGCTCATCTTCTCTTCATTCGTCCAGCCTTTGGCTTGGCGGTTACTTTGATTCTTTTAATACAATGGTTTCCATTTGTTATCGAAAAAAAAAAATGAAACAATGAATAACTTCATATCCTCGTTCCATTTTTAATAAACTACAATATGAAAATCATTTTTTTGTAAAATATGATAAAATATTAATTAATACAAATACAAAATGAAGTCAAAATAAGAAGAATGTTATTGAAATGTTTTAACAGTATAAAAATGTGGATTATGCAAAGAATAAAGGGAAAAAAATTGAAATATTTACCTTTATGGTTTTCAATATGTTTTTGAGTGCACCTCTTGGACTTTGTTTTAGATCTTTGATATCTCTTATAACATTCTTACCCTATACATAACAAACAACAAAGATGTCTTAAGTTTTAGATGCTGAAGTAACTTAATCCCTAAAGAATCAAGGCCTTTTTTTTGCCAAAAAACTCTCAAAACTGCCATTTCTAGAGCAAAGAGTAAAAAATCTGAAAAATGTCTTTTATGCCCATCCAACCGTAAGATCTTATATCTAACTAGTATGAAAATGTGTGAAAAAAATTTCAGAATTTTGGACTGCACAGATTGCAAGATATCTGCGTTTAAAGTGAAAAAAACAAGATTTTCAGCACATTGCTGGACTAGATTTTTTGACTTTGAACATTTTTAATTTAAATTTGTTGCACTACAAAGTTTTGAGCTTTAAATCTTTCTAGTGGAGAATTGAGTTGAGAGTCTAGGAAAAAAAAAGAAATTCAAAAAAACTTAATTTCATTCTTAAAAAAATTGTTAAGTAGAAGATAGTACAAGATAGAAAGAAAATCTAAAATATTAATATCTTTTAGATGGAATTAAAATGCACTAATCCCAATGGTGAGATAGTTCTAGCAAGAAAACTAAACCATGTAGAATTTTGTTTTGAAAAATAGCAAAAAATGCATTCCAAGATGAATCCTACAAGTTATTTTTTTCAAGAAGATGCTCTAATTGCCCAAAAAACAAGATTGTCCATAACTTTCTCATAAAAAATCTAAATGAAATGATCAAAGCTTTCCAAATAAGCAAAAATAGGGGTTATAAATCTATAAGGAAAAAAAAAAAAAATTTAAATTAAATTTTTTGCAAAATATTTTTGCTGCCCCCTCTCCCCTGTTTTGAGCTTATTTGGACATAACTTTTGTTCCCAGGCACCGATTGAAAAAAAAATTATATTCCCACAAAGCTTATCAGTTTTTCTATCTTCCAAAAAAATTTCAAAAAATCACAACAAAAATTCAGCCTGTAGGTACCTGCCCAAAATCCCATTTGTCTCCCGAATGGACAATGGTCCTTTAGCGGTTAAAAGGAAAATTTTTAGTACAACTATTTATTATACAATAAATAGAATTTTACATGCTCTAATGATAATTCATCTTTTCTATACAATATATTTCAGTCTTAGAATATTATTTTAATTAATTAAATTAAAAAAGTCGTATGCTCAAAATATTATTTATGTATAACATCTTGCCTAGAAAAAAGAATCTAAAGAAGCACCATCATTTTGGACATTTTTTCATCAAAAAGTGAGCTTGTGAAGTGCAGTTGCCTTGTTTTTTGCATTGCTTAAAAAATGATTTCAAGGAATTTGAATGTTTATATCTTGCAATCCACATGGTGGAAATTTCTGAAATTTTACCACATGTTCTCAAGTCAGCATACTACAAAATCCTATGATTACATGTGTCAAAAAAAAAATTTATTCAAAAATCGGGTACTTGTTCTAAAAATGGCAATCTTGGAGCATATTCAATGAAAACATAGTTTCAGAACTTTAGGGATTAAACCACCCATATTTCCCTTGATTTTAGTCATTTTCATATAATTCAAAGTGATAATGAAACAAGAGAAAAAAATTAAGGCAATTGATGGGTCTTATTTTAGCTCAAAGACATTTAAAATCAAAACCTTTAAAAATATTTATTTATTTAGCCCTCCAATGACATGAGAGGTCCACTTCAACGATTGAAAATTAAATTTATCATTGTAAAACATACAAGTAATATTTTATCACTTTGCAAGAGTGGGTCCATGAGCTTTCAAAAATAATAAAGCCATTACGCATATGCCTCCCACACGTGCATACTTCCAGTACTTTTCTTCTTGACTTTTTTTTTCACCGTTCTGAAAATGAATAAATGAATAATTTTAGAAATCTTCATTCCATCTAGAGTAAAAACTGTATTATTATTATTATTATTATTATTATTATTATTATTATTATTATTATTATTATTATTATTATTATTATTATTATTATTGTTATTATTATTATTATTATTATTGTTATTATTTTTTAATACAAAAGATTGATAAACACAATTTAAAATAAAGTCAAATCAAAAGAATGTCATTGAAATGTTTTTAGTATTAAAATGTGGATTATGCAAAGAATGAAGGGAAAAAAATTGAAATGTTTAACTATATGGTTTCCAATATGATTTTAAGGACACCTCCTGGACTTCGTTTTAGATCTTTTAGATCTTTTATAACATTTTCACCCAGCAAATGGCTACAAATAACAAGCAACAAACAACAAAAATGTCTCAAGTTTTGTACGTCGAAGTCACTTCAAAAATAAATAAATTATTGGAGCTATATATATTACATACAAAATACGCTTTTGTGCGTAATAATGATAATTGAACTTTTCTACATAGATATTTAGTATATTTCAACCATAGAATATGACTTTAATTATACATATATATCAAATATGATTGCATTTAATAACTACTCTCATCTGTATTTAATGGATAAATCACATTGAATAAACAAGATACAAGCTTTTGGACCAAGAGAAATATGATCATGCAAAATGTGACATATATATACAACAAAATGAAAAAATCAGAGTTTCTAAGAATTGGTGAGTGAGGATGAATTGTTGTAAATAAGGGTCACTGCGGACGGAAATTTTATTTTTTTTCTTTGAAAATTTCACACAATGTGTGCCCAAGGAGTAGCTTTTAGGCCCAACAATTTTCAAAGCTTTTGACTACATGGTTAAAAAGTTATTGGATGATATGTCATTTTCAATGGTTGGCGGGCAGCTCAAAAAAATTCTGAAAAATCGCTTTTAAAAAAAATAAAAACTTGAAATTGGTTCTTTAGGTTTATATACACGTGTAAAGCTTTGAACTATTCCATTTTGATTTATGAGATGAAAATTATGAGGTGTTCTAAGTTGCGGGCAGTTATGGATTCCCTACTCTAAAATAAACTTTGAAGTCCTTTATTTAACTCAATTTTTAATATTTTTTGAAAAAAATAAAAGTTCATGATGTATATTTTTTATTGCAACATTACAACCGTTGGGATTGACATTTTTCAATTCCATAATTAAATTCTTAACAATTTTGTGTTTTGAATCATTCTCTACTTCTTTCTACTTAATGTTTTTTTTCCTGTATGTTGTATAATTCCAAATGATCTGAAATTTTTCAAGCATGTAGCCAACTTGCTTTGAAGAATGAATCCAAGGAGTAAGCACCATTTTGGGCATTTTTTCATTTAAATGCGACCTTGTAAAGTGCAGCTGCCCGGTTTTTTGCAGGGTCCAAAAAACGATTTTTGTCAATTCAAATGTTAATATCTTGCAATCTACAAGGTGGAAAATTCTGAAATTTTTTCTACGTATTCTTGAACAAGTTTACTACAAGATCCTACGGTTACATGTGTCAAAAAATGTATTTTTTCTAAACTTTGGTACTTGTAATAGAAATGGCAGTTTTGGAGTGTTTTTGGTGAAAACATAGTCTTTGACCTTTAGGGATTAAAAACACTCATGGTCCAAACCATCACATGATGCATTTTTGGTGGGCATATTCATCCAAACAATAGCATCCAAGATCAAGTATAGTGTCATCATCTAACACAGCTACAAATTTACATATCCTGCATATAGTTGGTAAGTTTGTTAATCCCTAAAGGATTTAAAGTTGATAGTTTTACAATGATCAATTTAATTGCTCAGATTGCATTGGCTGAAAGATGCTCCACATTGACCTTGGAAAATGACTTACACGAAAGAACTTATAACTAAAAATAAATACCACTTCAAACATGATAAAAGCCAATTGTTGGTTTCTAGATCCTCTACGCACCCAACTATGTCATCACAAAATACCGATTATTCAACTATGCCATAAAATTCACATACTAAGATATTGTTGAAAGATATTGTTGAAATTGAGTTTTGATTTACAAACCTGCACCGCGGTGCTTGGGTCCATGCAAATGTGCCCACATTCACCATTTCGCCGTAGTTGTTCATAGCCCTGCAAATCATAAAATTTCCAAAAGAGGTAGCCCCAATTTTTTTTGTAGATTTGTGCTTCTTGAAAGTCTTGGGCGATGCTAAGGGATTTGACCCATTCCTGACCACTATCCATTCTCGCTTTGTAGACTGTTTTCTTTCCGCTCAGCAGGAGAAAAAAATGGTCATTTATTACGGCATAGTTTCCAGTGTAGTTTTGGCACATTATGATTGGCTACAAGATGATCAATATTGCAACCAACTATTGGGTGGATTATCAACCAGCCCTTGGTCGAAAATAGGGTGGTCTATATAACAAGTATAGGTTGAACAGAATCTTCAGCAAAAAAAATCATAGTAATTATGTTTTGAGAAATAAAAATCGGGAAAATTATGGGAACCTTCTTAGCTCAATTTCTACACATGGGAAAATTCCTACCTTGAAGAACCCCGCCTTGCAAATATGCATAACTGGTTAAATGGTCGACAATGGGTCGCCTCCCTCATATAGGAAATTTAAGAGCCTTGTTTACCAAGGAAGATAATTCTATCAAAATGCTGAGTGTAACAGTTGGACCGAAAGTGAAACTAAAAGAACTGTGTAATTTTGGAGAATAACTTCAGTCTTCACACTACATTAACTGCAGTTAAGTTAAATCATTCATCAATGAAAAGCACCAGGAGATGAGTACAGCTGCTGATGTTGGAAAATAAAGTTGTAACTTGTTTCAGAAGTAAGCTGAAGTTAGCTGTTGCTGAAAATATAACTTCAGTTTGAACAGTTGCTTGAGTTGGAAAAGTGCATCAAAAAGTAAAACATAAATTATTGAAAGACATAAAGTAGAACTCCTACAAGTACACACTCTATGACTCATCAATAAACCTTTGTAAAGCATCCGGTCCTTGCAGCCCAGCTCCAGAAGAAAAAAAAAAAAAGTACTAAAAGATAGTCCAATGCAGTTTTATTTGTTAAACTAGTGTCACACACTATTAGGACAAATCAGTGTAGCTTCTGCTGGAAGAATGAGATGCTAAACTTTTCAGTCCGTTTTGGAAAAAGTAGCAGTCGTCGAAAAAGTAACGTTTTGTTTGAAAAGTAGCTTTTGTCGGAGATAGACAAGGCATGTGGGATGCTCTTTGCCTTCACTGACGGACGGAAGCTGCGAATCCCCGAATCGCTGTTTTTTCGCATTCAATCTGTTTTTGACCGAAGTTGTAGCTCCCAATTCGTGTCCCACAAGCTATGGATTGAATTTCTTCGAAAAATTTGGTTTCTTGAAGGTCTTACTTGATGGTTTAGGGTGAGCTTTTGGTTGCTACTAAGGGTTTAGGGTTCATGGCTTTCGTCGCGGTCGTTGCTTGAAGGATTTGAAGGATAAAACACCCGCAGCAATTGCCGCCCCTCTTTCCTGCACTTTGCTGAAATGGAGCCCAATGGCGGGGTTGAGGAGGTTGCCACAGACAACAAGAGACCGAGAGAAGGAAATGATGGTGCTGCTGTGGTGGAGAGTGACGTCGTTCCTGAACAAGTGAATGGTGCTGCGGCGGATTTGGAGAAGCCTGATGTTAAGAAAGCGAAGATCGATGGGTCGGCATCGGGTGCGAGCGTCATGGACGTGGAAGAAGAGCGGAAAGATTTGGAGAGTGAAATCGTCGAAACGGTTGTGGCGAAAGATGGTGAGTGAACTTGCATATGCTGATCAAAACCTAATTCCTTTGGTAATTTAGAATTTCATTGCGAGAAGTGTCTGTTGCCAATGCAGTAGGCAACTGGTTGAACTAACCGCAACTTCAAGCGACATTTAAGCGCTGAGCGTTGTTACTGTTATTAAAATCGCCAATTTTTCTACGTATTGTTGTTAATCAAATCAAAGAGGTTTTTTATGCAGTAAAGGATGTATCATTTGCATACCATATGCAAAAGTTATAAGGGTTTCACTTTTTTTGGATGATGTAGAAGCAAACATGAGTTCTGATCTCCAATATCAATATATATTTTTAGGGTGTTTGAATTAGGTTCTTCTGCTTCATGTTGGTTGTATGCTCGGACAGTCTGCTTGGTCTTAATCTTCAGTTCAAGTCATTGAGATTTCCAGTTAAAAGTATCTCTTTCGTACTTTGTGATATGAAGGTTCAGGTGCGGAGAATGCTGGAGTGGCCGAAGCGAAGAAGGGCAAGAACATGCCTGGAGGAGGGAGAGAGGGGAAAAAGAGGAAGGTGGCAGTGCTACTTGCATATTGCGGGGCCGGGTACCAGGGAATGCAGAGGAATCCAGAAGCTATTACCATTGAAGGTGAACTGGAGCAAGCATTGTTCCGAGCGAATGCTATTGCGCAGTGCAATTTTGGCGACATGAGAAAAGTGGATTGGATGAGAGCGGCTCGAACCGATAAGGGAGTGAGCGCAATAGGGCAAATTGTTTCTGCTCGTTTGGTGATTGACCCCCCAGGCTTTGTGGAGCGAGTCAACCAGCACCTCCCCAAGGATATTCGTGTCTTTGGCTACACGAGAGTGACATCCAACTTCAACGCCAAGCAAATGTGTGATAAACGTCGGTACGAGTATTTGGTCCCTGTTTTTGCTTTCGATCCGCATGCTCATCATGATAGGGAGACCATGCTCATGTGGACTGAGAGAAAAGAAAACGTGAGGCTACAGCGAATCGAGAAGCGGAAAGCACTCGAGAAAAAAGGAGCTGGAAGTGATACTGGTGCTGCTAACGCCAAGGTCGTCTCTAGTGGTATGATTGTAGGATATAATCAGCTAAATTTGCAGTTTATGCTTTAGAGTTTGCGGCACGAGCATTTGTATTCTTTTGTTGTCACTACTCCAAAGGGAAATACTGAGCAATGGGTTGGATTGAAAAATTCATTGGACACCAAATCAGGGAGAGAATAAGACGTGGCAGTTTGATATTTCTATTTGGGTAAGGGATACTTGCGATCAGCTGCTGGTTAGCGCTTTTTAGATGTAGAGAAGAGTTGATTTTTTTTTGCTCTAATAGTAATGTTTGTTGACGTACACAGATGCATCGCAGCCAAAGCCCTCTGAAGGCGAGGTCCAAACAGTGACAGAGGTCACCACGGTCGTCAAGGAAGTAGTGGAAACTGAAGTGGAAGAAACTCCTAATAATGAAGTGCGGGATCCTTTTGTTTTTGATGAAGCGAAGCTGAAGCGGCTGAACGATGTTTTGTCCATGTACAAGGGCACTCACAATTTCCACAACTTCACCGCCCGAATTAAACCAGAAGACCCAAGCGCAAAGAGATATATTCTGTCCTTTGAGGCAGGGAAGGTGATTGAGGTCCAAGGTACGCAGTTTGTGCCATGCACAGTTGTAGGTCAGAGCTTCATGCTGCATCAGATCCGGAAGATGATTGGAACCGCCATAGCCATAATGCGGGGCTGCGTGCCTGAAACCATCATTGGCTTTGCTTTGAAAAGGTATGTCCTACTCCAGCATTTGGTTGCGTTTCAGTGGAAATACGTAGGGAACGTAGAAGTTACCATTTGCGTCACTTTAAGCATTTTCGCAGATAAGAAGCGGATTTTGAGAAATCAGTCTAGAGATGTGTAGTGATTTTTTGGGTAAAGAACCAAATCTGTTGCGATCAAATGTTTTGTCACTATGTATGAACTTTTGCAATTTCAAGTGGGAGTTCTTTTTGCTCATATGCCTTCTTGCAGGGAGAATGACGTCAACACACCTATGGCTCCCGAGCTTGGTTTGTTCCTGGACGAGTGTTACTACACAGCTTATAACAACAGGTTTGGCCGCTCACACGAGGAGCTTACACAGAGCGGGTACGAGGAAATGATCTTGAAGTTTAAGCATGACATCATTTACCCCCATATTGCAACAACCGAGGCGAAGGATGGCACCATGGCTTTGTGGCTTCATAGTCTCAACGATCGCCATTACCCCTATTTTGAGACTCATAGGGCGGCATCGAAAAATTAGGTCAGCTCACAGGGTTCTGGGGCTTTGTGAGGTATATTGGTGGTCTGTTTTTCTGAGGCATCAGAAAAATTTCTGTCATTTCAGTGTCCTTCATAGCATTCTGCTAGGGTTCTCGACAGGTTTTTGGTTAGAGATATTGAGTTGGGTCGTTGGGAGAAAGCAGCTTCAAGATTTTTAAGGAACTATCAGTTGCTGCATGAAACTTCAGGTAACCAATTTTCAGAGTTTTGTAATAGGGTATAGGTGTAGTTCCACGCGGTTCAGTTTGTGACTGCAGTTGAACAGCAGTTGGTGAGTGCATTTTATTTAATTATTATCTTTCTAAGGATGAAGATGTTGCTGTGAATTGGCAAAACCCAGAGACGATTTTCTTGTTGCGATGAAGGAGCTGGCGAGTTGGTTGATGCACTTATTCACCAGCTATTGTTTAACAAGGAACAGCGTCTCATACATGTGAGTTCTCTTATTAAGCGGGTAATTCAGTCCATCCAAAATCTTACTGCAAATTCGCATCGTTTCTGAAGACTGCCATAACATATAATACAGGATACAGAAGCCATAAAAGTATCAGGCTAGTCATGTACATATCAAAAACATTAGAAACTGACTCCTTAATCTAAATGTAAACGATACTGAATGTGGAAGTAGGCGTCAGATAGGAGCGAAAGACTAATTTCTGCAATTAATCAAAGCCGCAGTCCGGCTCATTTGAACTATGCTGAAGCATCACCCGCCTGCTCCACATGACCAGCACACTCTACAAATGGACGTTTCAAGATCTCAGATCGTCCTAGTCATATATGTGGTCATCAATACATTCAGATGAAAACCATAATAAATATAATCATCACGGATCTTGAATCTACGAAGCAAAAATTATCTTATCTCAGAAGGAAGGCAGTTCGGTCCTAGAGAATCATAGTGACATACTCACAGCAATCTTGTTGCAGGAACCTTCTTCATCATAGATAAAAGCAAAAAGAGATATTCTAATAAAGTACAGGTCTCAGTATCCTATGAATCTTCAAGTGACTAAGCCACTCAGATATATGCTTGTCATTGTTTTAACATCATCAACCAACCGACTTTACAAGTCAAACATCCAACAAAATCAAGACCAAGGACAGAGACGACTATACAAAACAACGAAACTGTTGCTTAAGAGCGAATCCTGAATCCACGACAGGAAACAAGAATTATAACCTCGCGTTCCTCTACGAGCGTTAAATGCCACCGGCAATATAGAGATTGCCCATGAAGTAAGTCACTCGACGGACAAGGAGCAGAGAAACTGTAGCAGCAAGGCAAAACCTAAGCTCGGTCACAGAGAAAGAGCGTGAACCGAGCACAACAGGTAAACTGCCAGAAGATTTCTACGAGTGTCTTCTGACGAATGCCAAACGAACCTCGACACCGAAAAAATTCACTCGCTGCGGCACGGTTGTAAAAGCCCGCCGCAAGAGTCAAATGCAAATAACTATACAAATAAAAAAACACTCTCTTGTAACAAAAGACCACGTGAAATACAGAGGAGCTGTTGTGTATGTACGTAACCCCATCGCTGTTATGGTTCGAAGTCGCAGGGCTTTAGAGCATCACGTCGCTCTTCGGTAGCCTAGAAGAGCTGTGACCTTACTATCAAAGCCGGCTCATATAAAAACGGCCCCGAGATACTTCAAAGACATACCCTAAACAGGACTAAATGAACACAGCGCAGACAGACACCATAAAAAAGAGCAAGCGGGTCGCCGCCGCCATCCGGAACT
Source organism: Neckera pumila (assembly GCA_963969595.1). NCBI lineage: Eukaryota > Viridiplantae > Streptophyta > Bryopsida > Hypnales > Neckeraceae > Neckera > Neckera pumila. Next base: position 16,035,987 of record OZ018417.1, on the reverse strand, counting down.
CGGAGAGATAGAACTTGAGACGGGGAGCAGTAGACTTATAGATCGGAGAAGAGGAGATATTAGGGTTTCTAGATGGTTCTCGTCGAAGATTTAGGGTTTCGTCCGACGGAGTGGATTGGGAACACAACTCACTTCTTTAATATCACATCCTCTATTCTCTCTCCAAACTCTCTGCGGAGGATACTCAGGCCTCTTCACACTATGGTCGTCCAAGTCGAGAGTCCGTCGTTTCCACCAATCATATTGCAGGGTCCGTCGGTTCCACCAATCATATTGCAGAGTCACACGACCTCTCGACTTGGATGGCCATAGTGTGAAGAGGCCCTCACTCTCACCTTTCGTACATGACTCTCACCAATTAGCTGCATTCAAATGTGATAATGCAGAGTTCAGAAAGTTTGAAGACAATTTTAAACTAGCAATTTTTACGATTCTACATTGGGAACTTTGGTATGCATTACAATTACTTTACGTTTATCCTAGGCATAGTCTATGGAGGCCATATGGTGACTCCATACTTTTCCAAATAAAGACAAAACCATTGATTATAGTTGTAAAAAAGATATTCATATCACTTAACAACAAAACTTAATTTATGTTTAAAGGAAACATGAACATCAACGTTGTTGGAATTTGCGATGTGGATCAAAAAGGTGATTCAATATAGTAGCAATCAAAGTACATATGCATTTGATTTGATTTTAGCCAATGAGACTATTTCAAGAATAATATTTAAATATAAGGCTATACAGGAAGAAGAGAAACTAAGGAAGTAGTGTGAATAAGAAATACATTTGGATGGATGAGTGGTTCCCTTCTCTTAGTTAAGCCTAATAGAATTTTTTCATAAATTTTAACCACTTTATAAACTCTTAACCCTTTAGACACTATACTTGAATTTTTATGAATCTTTGCTAATATTTTTGTATAAATTCATTATTTACCTCAATTTCAAAAAATTATTCTTCAAAGTAATACATCTACTTTTTATGATTCAAGTATTATCATAAATGGATGAATTAATATTGGATGAAACATTGTTTAAATTGAAACATTCTTTATATCATTCAACATCATTTTGGGGAGTTTATCTATTGAAGATTCAAATAATAATTTAGAAAGATGAGAAGCTACTTAGACAAAACATTACTTGGAAGCACTTTGTTCATCACCTAGATTTTGGAATTTAGAGCATTAGGGGTTTTAAATTACATTATATACACTAATGATCCAAATTAGAAATATTATGGGTCATTGAAATTGACTCAAGACAAATACAAACTTCTGTCACTATTCTATACTTCATTTTATGTTCCTTCTATATCAAGTACGCAAGAAAATACTACAATGTCCAGAATCAAATTTCCCATGCGTTTCAAGGTTAATGTGGTCTACATGCAAGATAGGAAGTCTATAAGCTTACATTTCAGGAAGTCAACGCTTCTTGTGACAAATGCTTTTCAACTTCAAAAATTCATAACTTATTCTACGTACCTCCAAAAAATATGAAACGACTTGGATTAGATGTCAATTTCATCTGTCTTTCAAGGACAATTTATTGAAAAACATTTCATGAAGTTTAACTTCCCCAAAATTAATTTTCAACTCTTAAATGGGCACTTTAAAGACCTCGTACCTTAGTATAGTACAGTTCAATACTTTAGTTATTGCAGATTGTTGTTGTCAAGAAGTTTCTATACCGGTACTTGTTGAAGATCTTACGAGAATTATTTGCAAGCCAAGGATAGCACTCATTATCTTTGCCTTTATGGCATGACTAGAAGAACTATCCCAACACACTCTTCATAGACCAGAGTTTCTCCGCAAGGGTGTTTGAGATTTGTCTCGTGGAAACCACTGCTTTTCGCACTCACACTCGTGTTCTGTTTCAACACCCTAAACTAGAATCTCTGTCACAAGCTGTTGGAAGAGGAGATCGATTGGCATTGGAGCCTTTGATGGAGACATGGCGCATTTTGTAGGTGTTTGAAATTTTTCACTGTTGCAAACCTTTTGTGCTTCTAAGCAACCTGCAGTAGTGTTTTCAGCACACATCAAGATGAGAGAGTGAGCTCTTTTTGGATAATTCAGTGCAGGGGAGCTTGTGTGTAAAGTTCAGGACTTCAGGGTTGCCTCGGACTAATGTAGGTGATGAGTGTTCCAGCTTATGGAGTGTGCTTATGGGTACGATTTTTTTGCTTCGATTCTCGTGAGCTCGCTGCTCATTTGTGTCTCAGAATCGATTGACTTGAAGCGGTTGGTATCGAACCTCTGCTTCAGTCACACCTAGATTGCTTGGCTCAGAAATCATTAGCTGGAACCGGAATGAGTCAACGGCATCTGGCGTTCACGTCTTTTGAGGAGATTGATTTTTCCTTTTGGAGTAAGTTGATGGAGATTCCAGGATGTTTGAGAGTTTTTGGAGCGAAAGGTGTGTGTGCTTTCGTAGAGAGTAGTTTGCGGAAGAACTTTTGACAGTCAGATTGTTTAGAATTTCTCTGTGGGTTGTAAGGGAATTAGGGTTTTGGGTCGTTTGCGTTTCTTTTAGTTGGAAAAGAAAAGTTCGATCTCGATGGAGAAGCTTCGGAATCGTTACTCTGCGCTTAATTTGTTGAGCGAGGAAGAAGAGGAGGAACATAGGAGTAGAGAGGACGTGGCCAAGAGTTCTGGCAGTGGCAAGAAGAAACTTGGTGTAGGAAAGGGCAAGGAAGAGGAGCCGGAGGTGCCCCGAATGCGAATGCCACTCGTTTGGATTGACCTAGAGATGTCCGGGTTGGATATCGAGAAGGACAGGATCCTGGAGATTGCGTGTATAGTAACAGACGGCAAGCTGGAGAAGATGGTGGAAGGTCCTGATATAGTGATCTCGCAACCTGAAGAGGTCCTCGCAGGGATGGGGGACTGGTGTACAGAGCATCACGCTGCGAGTGGACTGACGGAAAGCGTGCAGGCAAGCGCAGTGACGGAGCAACAAGCTGAGCAAGAGGTGTTGCAGTTCGTGCGAAAGCACACGAGAGGGAACAACGGTCAACCTCTGCTCGCCGGGAACTCGGTGTATGTGGACCTCAAGTTCATGAAGAAGTATATGCCCACCTTGGCTGCCGAATTTTCGCATGTGTTGGTGGACGTGAGCAGCATCCGTGCGCTCTGTGTGCGTTGGTACCCCCGGGAGGCCGAAAAGCAACCATCCAAAAAACAGCAGCATCGTTCTTTGGAAGACATCAAGGAGAGTATTGCAGAGCTCAAGTATTTCCGGCGCTCTATTTTCAAGTAACCGCAGAGGAGACAGCTAAAGCTGCAGCAGTTTTGGCAAGGGCGTCTGCGACACTAAAGGATCGAAATACAACTGCAAGTGATCCTTTCAGATCAGGTACGGTAGGGTAGACCATTTGTGCCACTTTAAGCATTTTAGCATGTGTAAGAGTATGAGTTTGGAAAATGTATAGAACTGTGGAGAGATTACTTTAGGTAGAAGTGGTAAATCCGTTGAGATCAAGCTTTTATTGCTATTTATGATTTTTTCATGCAACCATTCAAGAGTAGGAGGTCGTAGATGATTGTAGGTGACAGTGGACGACCGCATTTTCCATTTAAGAATGTGGATATAGAAACTTAGCCAACTTAGCCATGCTTACACCCAACTTGCCAATTGTAAGCCAAACAAGTGTAAGAATAGACGAGGTGCTGTTGGTAACAGGGGTCAGAGTAGGAGACGGGAGCATGTCCCTGACGGTTTCAGTATCCTCTACCTTAGAGTAGGTAGCGGAGAACTTTATTTAGATTCAAAGACTTACAGAATGTAGTAGAGAATCGCTTTGATATGGCTTTGAAACTCTCTTGCCATTCATTGTGATATGTGATTGTTCTCACATGATTTGATTTTAGCCCTTCACTGATGCAGGAATTCTGGGGCTCTTTTCACAATCCTGTATTATTTGCTCCGTCACCATGTGTCTCCTAGTCGCCACCCACAAGATTTGTCTATCGGCAATTCCGTAAATGGGAAGCACATTATTTGCGGTGGCTTGTGGGACTTCTCTGTTCTAATTGCTGATTCTTGTTGTAGGAAGACGAGACAGAGCCACTGCTTGGAGTCGTGGCGAATGACGATGAGAGAGTCTAAAATATGAGGCACTCGTTTGTGTATTCCTTGCAGATTGCTTAGAAATTTTTCAGGTATTTCGAGGTACACTGATAATCCTTTGTGATGTGCCATAATGTCTTCAGCATATCAAGATAGGGAGATGTCCCTGAATGGAGGTCAACAGCCACTCCAAGCTCAACACTGTATCTGTATCTTTCTTGTAGGGGGTGAATTTGTTGCATTGTTTGAAGCTTGCTCTTCTTTTATGCTGACCTTGGAACGTCATGAGTTTTGATGTCTTAAGGGCTATGGAAATTAGTATTAGTCTACCTTGGAGTAAAATTGTCATTGGTCATGAATTTGGGCAATTGAATTGTTTTGCCGTTCTTTTAGCCAGTATTTTGTATATATATAGTATATTTGAAGGGTTAATTGTGAATGAATGATGACAATACCAAGGTACATCTTAGAATGTGTTTGTAAGTATCCAATTGTTTAGAAGCGAATTACTTGTGTCAAGGTGTTAGATAATTGATTACCTCTCCCTCTTTGTGTAGCTCAATTTTGTAGGTTTTATGACCATATTCTCAGGTGTTCATTTCAATTTGTATCTTGTATATTGAATGCAACTTGTGTCATCATTTCATTTGTCATGTTCTCATGTGAACAATATTTCATTCATTGTTCATGCTAAACTAAACCTTGCAGCTTGATGAAACTTTTTTGGTGGTTTCTGTTTAAGATTGCAAGAATTGTGAACATTTAACTATTACACACAAATGAAGTGTTCAACTTATATCATTTTAATACGTTTTGATGTAAAATTAACATGAACCCTTCAATCTATCTATACAAAGTATGTAAATCAAGATTACTTTTTGTGGCCTTCTATACTTGCAGTGTTGAAGTTAGAATGAGTGATCTTAGATTTGTGGTGGAAGGAGGTCTATTAGCGTTAAATAGTGAGATTATTTGTTTAACTCTACAATGGTTGGTTATAGGGTCGAAAAGAGGCTCATCTGGGTGTCATTTGCTAGTCATTTGAGCTCATGATCAATGATTGTTGCCAACAGTGTGTTTGCTTTGGCACCATTTTAGTGACTTGTAGTCATTGTTCAATTGATTTTTTAATAACCAATCATGTTCTCACTAGTTACAAATTGATCTTTTTTTCTACTAGTGGATGTTGTTGATTGCAAAGCTCATGTACACGACAAATCCTTATATATATTCCTTGGGGTGATTGCAAGAAACACCTAATATACTATTTTGTGTCACACCTTGCATGTTGATTTGTTTTTTGTCCATAACTTTTGCATTCTAGCTCTAAATGACTCAAGATTCATATGAATCATACTCATGATTGTTGTATACCTTAGAATTTTTTTTGCATTTTTCACAATGTGTTACTATCCAAAATATGCCATATTTAACTACTTCTAGACTTTTAATAGTCCATAATTAAAGAGATGGTGAAATCTCCCGATCTACCTCAATTTCTGCACTCATAAGTCTTTTGGAGAGTGCTTCTTCATGTGCTTGGAAATGCTAGAAAAATTGTAAATTACTGTTCCATAGTTGACTGTGCCAGAGTTCACATGCTTGGATTGGGAGATCTGTGGACCAGGTTTCCATAATTTCAGCATCCCATTTATAGCACAACGTTTATAGTATCGTGTGTATAGCTCACGTCCCTAAACCTATCAAGAGATCCCACGATGACAACCAGTTCAAGCAAATACGGCTCCGAGCCCCATATCAATCCTTCACTCCGTGTTTTGTTTGAAACAAATGCATCAGGAGATCCCTTGACAAGGTTGTCGAATACGCATTGGCTTCATTGACAATCTTCGTGTCAAAGCGCTACAGTTTGATTCATGTGCTGTAGATAGTGCAATTCATAGATACATTCATGGAGGAAAACTTGATATTCATTGGAAGTCCCAAACATCACTTCAGAATTATCAAACAAGCACTTCCTCTCGAGAAGGAGACCAATTTTATCTAAGCAGGAGATCCCCCGATGGAGTGCTAACACAAGAAACAGTGTCATTTCACACTACATCTAGTGGAATGACAGAATTGTAGACAAGTGAGTCACAAGTGCTCAAACATTCAGCATACATATGTAGATTGATGAATATTGGCTAATATACTATTCCATCTGAGAGATTTCAATTTGTATGGAGAAAATCAGGATTCTATCATTGCTGAAAAACCTCCAATCTCTGATGTTCACGTAATTGTGAACATGTAGAATCCAATCGACTGGAATTCCAACACGGATTGAAAGGGTAAAAAAATAAATGTGTTTTCAAACTAATCTTTGTGCATGTCTAATCCAAATACCGTATTTGTCATTGATAAAAACATGAACCACTTCCATTTTAGCAGATGAAAGAAAAAATAGCCCGCACTTCACATATCAGGTGACTGCTTGTGTTCCGCACACATAATGAACACCATAAACAAATTCATATATTCATAAAGATTTATGATGCTAATACATGTCACATAAAAACAACACTGAGAGGTTCATCGTATAACAGTCAAACTCAAACAGGGTAGTGTACCTGGAAAACCTAACTTGCAACTAAGCTACCTCGACGTGAAAAGCCTTGTAGGATCTCACAATGTCTGCAGCGACCTGAACAATGCATCATGAGATATCACGATAGGCGCGCTACTCCACCGTACATCGGGTGATCTCACGATGGATTACTATTTAAGGACAAGGCGCTTGATCATGGGTCCACCACGTTTGCTCAATTCAAATTCGCCAAGGCACACTATTAGAAATTTGTATTTTAGGTGACAAGTCCTGATTTTTCTTCACGGATTTTAGTGGACATCGAATGCAACAAATCCATGTTTTTGGTCAACAAAAACGTCCAATGTAACATCAATGTTGATATGAAAACATGGATTTGTTGCACTAGACATCCACTAAAATCCGTCAAGAAAAATCAGGGTTCATCACCTAAAATGAGGGTTTCTTATAGTGGCATCCTCCCTACTCTTCTTAGGAATGGTCTTTGATTTCGGATCCACTATTTTCGACCAATTCGCATACGCCACAGCAGCTGCGTCAACCTAGGTAGGGGCTGAATCTTCAACAACCCATTTACCGTACCAACAATTCCGGTACCTCAACTCCAGCGTTACTCTCGTGAGACATTATGGCTTCTTGGTTATCTACAAAAACATTGAGGACTATCACACCCACGAAGACCTCACCAAGTGTTTCATCCTGGAAATGATCTTTTGCCCTCCAGCAAATGATACGACCCGACAAAACGTGGAGTCCCCATCCGTCTTTCTGATGAACATCAAGTCCAAACCAGGCCCATTGGCGAATATAAAGACATGGATCCATTGGTGGATCCCTCGACGCTCTTACAACGTCGGCAATTCTCCACAGCACGACACATCCTTGAACATCATACAATGTTCTATAACTCCTGTGTTGGGGGTTATGTCTTAAGTCTTGGAACTCTAACTTTATGGAATGAGGCTGCACCAGAATATAAATCTAGGGCTCTACAAGTAGAGGCACACCTAGCCACTGGCCCTGGGGACGAACCTCCTTAACAATCCCGGATCCGACCTCACCGAATTCATAAACAAACAGCTTAACCTAATCACTGGTCAAGAACAATGGAGATTCATTGCTGGACTCCTATCATCCACTTCCCACATGCTCACCACGTACATATAGAACAATTGCATCAGCAGCAGACTCACAAAATGAATCCATTCTCAGTTAGTTATGGCGAAGAGAATTTGAAGATTTGTTGAACCTACAAAAATCATGAAGGAAACCAGGAGTTAGTTCAGTTAAGAAATTGGTGTTCCCTTTGTAGCCAAGGAACCTGATGACGATGTCTTCAGTTCCGGCTGACTACTAAGGAAACACTTGCAGTACAATATACAAGAGAACTAGTCAATCATCAACAATGGTGTCAGGGAATCTAAGGATAGCAGGTCTTGGCAAATGAAAAGAGTACCTCAACAAGGTAAGTAAGAACATCTGAAGTCCAGAAGCGATCGTGCGGTCACACGATGCCCGTGAAGGGAGCACTGAGCCAGTACATACATTGAGGAGTAGGCCACTGGAACCAGATAGAAAGGTCTACACACCAAGGTTCAGTGCGTCGTGGGAATCTACGACACATAGGTCGCGGGGTCACCCTTTTCAGCGATCGTGGCATCCCACGATCCTCCTACAAAATTACGCCTGGAGGGAGTGAAATGCTAATTAATAAGTAAACAAACTTAATGTGCAGACAGATCCCAATCTCATATCTAATCGGTTGTGCGATACCATGACTAGGACATTCTAGAATCCACAAAACAGAGATCTCAAGATCTCCTCATTGGAAAGAGAGACCGTGGGATCCCTTGATCGTCCGGAACTAAGAAAAACATAGTCCAAAGTTAACGGGGCCCAGAACCAAATTTGGTTTAGTCAGTCGTGGGATCCCACGAAACCAAGATCGTGAGATCCCACAATACTACAATCTTATGATCCTCCAGTTTTTAGGTCGCTAATTTCCTCCATTTAGAGAATAGTGGGAGTCACTACACTTTAGAAAGACCGATCGTGGGATTTCATGATTGTATCTAATACGTACGCGTACTGCTCTACGATATATCACTGTATCTAAACATTCTTTTCAACATCCAACGGCACGGTGGTTGTATTTACAGGCACATTAAGCTCTGTCTTTTGCCGTCTCCAGGTGAACCTCCATGTCACCAGAGCATGGTGATTGCTTCACTAGGTGAGTTTATTATAAGTAAATCTATTGCTTGGAGCAACCACCCGCAATCGTACTCTTCTCTACTTTCAATCTACGCGTTTTTAAAGAGTTTTACAAAATTGCTGTGGCATGCATTCGACTGATGAAACACTCAGGCTCGAAATTTCACTGTATTTGATAGGAATGCATAGCTTACCTTGTGAAAAATGACCCGGTCAGAGCATCGTCCGCCTCCACTCCAATCTCATCGCCTACATTGGTAGACACCGACTCCAATCCCCCGCAGCGTGCTTCGCTTATTCACGGCTGCAAGCAAAAAGGAGAAGCTCGAGGTTCGTTTCGGGTTATAAACCACCTAGATTGGAATGCAAAAGCTGTGGATTCCTGCCTTGCGTTTTCAAATTTTCAAGCATTCCTTTTTTTCAAATGTTGGTTGGATGCGTTCTAGATTGCCGAGCCGCAATCAAGAAGTGGAGTACGTGCGGTTATACACTTTGGAAGTGGAATGTACTCTCGAAATTCGCGCTGCTCCAACCACAAGGAGGGAGGGCGTGGGGCTCTTGACTTTGTGACTGGAATTTTGCAGCTCCAGTGTTCACTACAATTCCGGATCTTCACTGACATTCTAAAAATTCGCCGCATTCAAGGATGGTATTGTTGCATGGTTTCATAGGAGTCAATGATGCTTCGAGCAAAGTGGATTTGATCTTCAAGACTTTCATTTCTCCGGATTTCACACGCTTCCCGGTCAATACTTGGACGAGTAACTCTGTGTCCTTCCACCTCAAGGCGATCTAACGACCTGAATACCAACATAACAGTTCCACAATTGCTGTGCCCTGGTCTATTTCGTGCTTAATGTGCTCTGCAACCAGGGTGCTTGTTGGTTCAATTTGTCAGTCTGGGTGCGGGAGTTTGTTTTCTTCAGCCCCACACCGTCTGCAATTTTAGGGTCTGTGCTAGAACCCCTAAATGGCTAAGGCACCAGTTCGGTTTAGGTGGTTTTCGAAGAAGTCTTGAAGTAGCAACTTACAAGAAAATGTTCTAGCCAAATATATTTTAGTATTCATCTAAATTTTATATAAAGCTATCTTTTCATCCACATTTTGGGATGAGTTTTGTTTATATAGGGCATTTTCATTCAAAATTTAAAAAAGAATTGGAGCAATTTGGCATTGTCATCTTAATTTTCTTCAAATTTCTTCATATATTAGGCTCGATACAACCCATTTATTTTTGAGGGGTGGAGCCATACAAGGCCAAAAAATAGGGTTTACGGTTTAGGATTTCAGGGTTTACGATTTTTAGGATTTTAGGGTTTAGGATTTTAAGGGTTTAGGGTAAACAGTGCAAGACACCCATAGGTGGTGTCTAAGAAACTTTTTTTTTAATCTTTAATTTGAAAGCAAATGAATTTTACTGAAACTGAAACCATACCAAATTCTTATTTTTAGTAGATAATATTATTGAAAGATTCTTTTTTAAGTCTAACTGTAAACCCAAAAACCAATTTTGGGGCATGAATGATTATGATTTTTCCTATTCAAAATTTTGTACAAAGGTATCCATTGCAATCTTAACTTCTTGTATTGTTCAAGGCTCTTGGAAATTAGCCTCAAATACTCTAGATCTTGGAGAAAGAATCATTGACACTAGGAATTCTTTTTAAAAATTTGTATAGTAGATTTTGAGAAGTCATAAAATGATTGGGGTTATATATTTGATTAGGCCCTTCAACCTCATATTTTTGGGGTCTTGAATGTTTTTGATTTGACATGCAGAAGGAGATTGAACTCAAAGGCTTTCATAGTTTTAACACCCTGATGATCAAACATTACAATCTTTCAATCCTTAATTTATGATGTTGTTGTGTTTTCTTTTCCTATGTGATATTTAACATGTGTAGTTTGAATTTGTATGGTTACAATATCCAAAAATTTGATTCAACTTATCAAAAGGTTGGCCTCTAGTTCAATATAGAGTAAACTCAAAGAGGCAAAAAATAGGCCTTGGGTATTTAGGAGTTAACGTTTCCAATGAAATTCTAGAGCATTGGAATCCAAAACAATAACAAATTCTAAATAAGAAGAGGTATTGAATCCCTCATTTTTTATTAAATGAAGGATTAATTTTCACCTAAATCTCTTCATTTGCAAAAAGAATTCACAATAATTTTAGGGTTACAGATGTTCATACTTGATGTTTTATATTTGAATGACTGAAGTCTTAAGGTTTGGGGTCCACGGTTATAAGGTTAATTGTCCGCGGTTTAAGGATGCAAAGTACACACTTGTATGGTTGAAGCTTAACGGTTGAAGAATCATGGATTTTGGGTTTAGGGTTTAGCATTCAAGGGGGCATTGTTGATGACTAATAATGCTCAGGCTTAGGATTAATTCATTTTAGGGTCATGGTTATTGGTTTCAACTGAAGGTGTATACTTCATGGTTTAGGGTGGTCAATTCTAGAGTCTTTGATTTTAGATAGACGATTTTCGGATTACAGATTCCAAAACTTTTTGTTCAAGTTTTCTAAATTCATGCTTAAAGGATTTTGAGATTTGTCACTATTTAGAAATTGTATACGGTTTAGGGTTTAGAATATACAGAATTTATACATAGCGTAGAATGAACTTGAAGTATAATGCTTCCAGCATTTTCCAATTGTTGTGTCTTCTCAAATTTATAACATGGAAACTTTTAATTCAAATTCAAAATTATAGCTTCAGGCCAGCTATGGGCCTATAGCTATGTTATTGTTAATTTCTTCTTTTGCAATAAAATTTTGTTTCATTTGAGCCCAAGAAAAATTGAAATCTAAAATTACAGCTAAAATTTTAAATTAACATTCAAGCTTCTTTTATTGCTATAGTAAAGATCCAATGGTTATATAAAGGACTGTATGTATTCAACAATCACACACTTTATAGTTCAATTGTTAAAAAAAATGTAGAAGTTGTAAATACTCCGCTCATGAAGTTAAGATTCATGAGCGGAAACAATCCATGCAACTTTTCCCAAAATGGACCACGTAACTAAGAAATGGGATCCCCATCCTGCGGGTCAAAGAAACCTCATTCCATAAGTCCTATTCAAAATAGTACACATTGGAATGAAAAAAAAAATGTAGAAGTTGTAAATACACCGCTCATGAAGTTTATATTCATGGGTGGAAACAATCCATGCAACTTTTCCCAAAATGGACCAATGTAACCTAGAAGAATGATGTAGTCCAAATACAAGTTAGTGATAAAGCGCTCAATATGTATTAATAGGTGGCAGCAAAAAAGTACTTGAGTTCGTTGTAGAAAACTAACATTTGAATGTTTCAATTACTACGCTAATGAATTTTAGATTTATGAGTGGTTTAATAATTAATACCCATGGTGATTTCTCTAATTTTACCATGTCACCCACTAATTAAATAACGTCCCCAGTTGTATACTTAGTTTAGTGATTTCTCTTTTATAATTCATATTAATAGTAGCATACATTTCATAAAAAGTTTTAATAATGTAAAACTTGTTTTGTTTTGCATCCAATCCATACTATTTTTGAGGAAATGGATAGTAACCATGGATTCATAAATTGTAATGATTGGTATAGCAATATTGGGGACATTGTTAGTATCCTATATTCTTTATCATATTATATGTCTTAGGCATCATTACATTTCAATATTGAAAATCAAATCAATTGGCAATGGTGTACATACTAAGTAGAAACCGTAGGACTTTTGACAGAATTTTGTTGATTAGTTCAGATTTTTGTTAAAATCAACAAAATAGTGACCGAGACAACGCGACCAAATCAACAAAATTCTGTCAAAAGTCCTACGGTTTCTACTATTGTGTAAAGCGGACAAAATATCATAAATAATTAAACCCTCAAGTAACCTATTTGACAATTTAATTTGTGCAATCATTTTGTAGGACGGTATACTAGACAACTATTTAACGATTGTACAAGTCAACAATTCACAAGCATATTTAGTATTCAATTTTATGAGCTTTATTTTTTATACTTTTGACAATAAAGACAATTTTCCAAAGTATAAATTGAGTTCAGCCCTTCAATCTCCTGTGCTTCTATGTTGAATATTGGAAAACAAAGCATGAAATATAGAATGACTGACATTCTTAAATCTTCAGTTCATGAATCAATTCATATATTAAACTAAGTCACAACTTCTACATTTTTTTCCCTAGTACCAACATGTACTATTTTAAATAGGAGTTATGGAATGAGGTTTCTTTGAACCGCAGGACAGAGGTTCCATTTCTTAGTTACATGGTCCATTTTGGGGAAAGTTGCATGGATTGTTTCCGCTCATGAATCTTAACTTCATGAGCGGAGTATTTACAACTTCTACATTTTTTTTTTCATCCCAATGTGTATTATTTTGAATAGGACTTACGGAATGAGGATTCTTTGAACTGCAGGACGGGGGTCCCATTTCTTAGTTACGTGGTCCATTTTGGAAAAAGTTGCATGAATTGTTTCCGCTCATGAATCATAACTTCACGAGCGGAGTATTATAACTTCTACCTTTTTTTTAAAAACAATGTGTACAATTTGAAATGTTTTTGTCTAATTTGAGTCAAATTTTTAGAAGTTCAATATTGGCTTCCAATTTGGTGTTTCAGTGAAAATCCTCCACTGTCTCTCTACCAATTCAATTTGGATGCAAGCGCTTTACTTTGCTAAGGCCTCAAAATTAAAAGCCACCGGAAATTTATCATTGATTTAGGATGCAGCTAAACTTAGGCCACAATAGACCCAGAAAATGTAGGACCTAGAATCAATAGCGAGAAAAATGAATTTTATCATGAAGTTGGGGTGCATACGCTTTGCTACTTAATTTCTAATTAATAGCAATTAATATATTGAAGAAGGTGATTCAAATTTTTTTTCCTTTTGATATAATGAAAGCATCTTGAAGTTTTAGTTATCTAATAATTTTAAATCCGTTCTCATGGTCGCTTGTGGAGTTATAGTATTAGAACAAAGTCAACTTGCAGTGCTTAAAAAAGTTATTTCAATTTTGGGGCATAAAAATGTTTGTTTGAAATGTTTTGTGATGGGAATGAGGACTTTGAACTTCATATTCTTCTGGATCTAACATCGCTAAACCCTCTTATACTCTTATGGTTTTTGTATCACCTCATGATTGAAGGTTTTATATATGATTTGAATCATTTCTCAAATTTTATTCTAATCGATTTCATTTAGAAAACATTTTATTTTTTCATTTGAGAGATTGTTTAATTTTTGGGGCATTTAGACTTTCATATCTGAAGCCTATAACAAATAGAGGAGTTCAAGACATGCAAGTAACTATGACTACGAGTATAAATGGAAAAGAGAGTAATTTAATTTTCATTTATGATAAGTTCATGGTAAGTTAATTTTTAATGATGGTAAGTTGGAATTCACTTATGACTTAATCGATGGTCATGAATGACCAACTTTCATAGACTTCTAATCAGCCCCCCTCATCACGTCAATAATGATGAGGAGGGCTGACAATCATTTCCTCCGTCGCCTCTTCCCTGACAAAGCCACATTGACAGGGGGGAGCTGGGTTTCCCTTTGCACTGCACATGATGTCCAGCGCTCTCTGCGTTTACCCGATATTGTGTGCAGCTAGAGAGTTTGCTTTCGTATTCTCCCGTAGTGCTTGTGTTCCGCCGTGGGGTGTGCAAGAGTTGTTCGATTGTATTTGACAAAGCGCGAGTTCGATTGTGTTTGACAAAGCAAGTGTGCAAGAGTTGTTGGCGGAGCGTTGAAGGCAACTACGTGTAGTGCGTCGTCATTTACAAAGGGGCGGGAGGCGATCAAATTTCGTGAGAAGTCTGTGGGTGGGAGCTGTCGCTGGTGGAGACGGGCGCTTGAGCTTCTTGATTTTGGCAGCCTACCATTTGCTGGTGGAGACGGGCGCGCAAGGTTCTGGAGACAGGCGCGCAAGGTTGTGGAGGTTGGCGGCCAAGCAATTGCTGAAGGAGATGTTGCGTGAGCTATAAACTGCGCAAAGGATTTGTTGTGGCGAAAGTGTGCACGAACTTGACTCCAAAGGTGAGTTTCCTGAACATTCTTTCGCTGACGTTCATTGTTTTAGTTTTTTATTTTCATTTGCACAGACTGGCTTCTTTTCTAGAGATAGAGAACTACTTATTCAAGTGCGTGGCGTTAGACAGTCTTCATATACTCGGGCTCCTAATTATCCTTCCACTTTCCACTTTCCAGCATGCAGCCCTTCCTGATTGAAATCCCCCATTTACATTATTATTTTGAATATTCTCAAGTTCTCGATGCATGTAGTAAGACATGGCATTTCTTGTTTTGAACTTGATACTCGGCAAGTTCTGCATTTTCTAGTGTCATGACTTTTCAGTTTCAATTGGCCTGAATGTATCATCCTTCAAGGTTGCAATTTCTAGTTTTCTGCTGAATGTGATCATGCTTGAATGGCTGGGGACGATGCAGTAAGATAGTCCAATGCATCTGGGAAATTATGTTTTTCTGTCGAAACAAGTCTTCACATTCTGTTGTACTGATTGGATCATATAACATTTTTTGGCATCAGTCGATTTTTGTACAATTGTATTGCATTCTGGACTTGGGCAAGCTATCGGTACGATGGCAAGAAATTCATCTCAGTGTACAGGAGAGCAAGTAGATTGGAACGACCCGTAAGTTTCTAAATGCAATCCTCATTTCCTTTTTGTGCATGCAATGCTAAGCTTTAGAACATTGGAATTAAAATTAGGATGAAGGCTGTTGTTGTTGTCCTGTGATTTAGGGTACTCTGCACTCTCTTTAGTCTTTGTTACAAATCCTGTCAAGAGTTACAATAGTGCAAATCAGTAGAAGAATACATGGTAATAAGTACCCCACCTTATTACCGTGCTTCGTACCCCTAAACCCGTGCATCATGGGATCCCATGATTTGCCAATTCTTAGTCAATTGGCACTAAAAATCATCGTGAGATATCATGATAGGTTACAATTTCAAGATATTAGAAAACAGTCCATCAAGGGATCCTTGATTGAGGCTCATGGAGTAGCCTAATTACGTCCCGAGGACCGATCTCGTTGGAGTAGAAAACGCCACATCGTGGGATCCCTCGATGAAATGTTGTAGAGACTCCAAGGAAACGTGAACCAAATCTGAAGTGCAGATGAGGAAGGAACAAAATCCCACATCGATGGACATCACAATGCATCATTGAGTGTAGCCTCGTCAAACACAGACAAATAGGTGAATAGGCCTTATAGATTACTCATCATGGGATCTCATGATCGATGTAGACAATACCCTGTAAAAATAACTGAATGAAGGCGGCCATAAACTAGCCCAAAAACATGTCCCATATACTTCAGGGACATTGTGATATCCTATGATGTCTATGCCATCGTGATATCCTACGATCTATAAGCTGTCTTGATATGCTTACACTCCACAATTCAGTCAGTGACACGATATCCTACTCTATGTTGTCCAAAAACCAAGAATAGGCATTAAGAAGACTGCTAACTAGAATGACTGACAGATATCTTACGGCTCAATAAAATGTCATAAGATCACCAATCGTGATATCCTACGATCGTGCTTGCAATTCAAGCATGTAAAGAGAATTGGAATCGCAGGACTCTACTGATTTTCCATCGCCCTCATTAACATCACTGCTTGCAATATTGCAATGAACACCAATTCGAAGATGGTCCGGAGGAGTTATCACCAAGGAAGCTTAGTCACTTTGTCGATTGCTGGATCTAAGACTTTAAGTACAAGGGTCCACATCAACCCGGAGCCATATTCCGATGTGACAAAAGCATTACAAAATGGGACTTGGTCTGGAAGGTTGAGAGTGACGATACAACTTTGATACATCCCTCAATCCTGAACAATGACTTGGGACATGGAATAGGCAGTCTTAGTGTCAAAGAAGTGCAAGGACTTGACAATAGAACCGCCCTTCTTGTCATAGGGGAGAAGGTACCCCTTTCCCCTGAGTGCATTACCTACGGCTTGATTCTGGACTACGCGACGATGAATTTCGCACTCTGTGAGTCGTTGACAGCAAAGGCGCATTTGATGTGCAAAGATCCCAAGAAGCCTTGGTGGAAGCCTAAGGAAATGAAGAACCAATGGGACATCATACAAGAAGATTTGCGTGAATTGAGTGTTGCTTCCAAGGCAATCGAAGTGGTTACTCCCATGCCTCTTCAGCAAAGAAGACCAAGAAGAAGAAGTCAATAGTTGGAGCTCCAGGCGATGACGATGATGTCAGACAAGGGTCAGCCGGAAAGAAGAAAAAAGCAGAGGCTCCGCTTTTGCTACATGAGGCTGTGGCTCTAGGGGAAGCATAGATAAAGAAGATGCGAACGAAGCAAATGATGGCGATGAAGACATTGTACGAGAAATCCTTCAGTGGCTTCTACAAATGGGGAAGAAAAGCCCTTCGTGACAAAAATGGGGAGCTCATCCGCGTCAACATGAAGTGCTTGCACAAGGCTTCGAAAGCATTGCTTGTATATAAGGCCATCAATGCGGAACGGCTTAACAGAATCACGAAGAAGGCACGTATCACTCCAAATTATGAGTCAGAGAACATAGTGATAATAGTCCTTCCTCTTAGAGTTGGCCCTTACGGCCCAAATGGCCTGGTGACGCACTACAAAAAGACACCACCAAAGCCAGAAATCTTCAAAGACCCAAAGACGCAATACTTCATTATTGGGGGACAGCACACTGTCAAAGCCTTCAAAAACCTGATTGAAGCTAATGAAATTCCTGAGGCCGACAAAAAGCTCGCTTCTACGTTTTATATCATTCCAGTCTGGACACCCAAAGACAACCATAGAGATCTACAGAAGGAGTAGAATTTCACCAAGCAGCTTTTGTACGCAAGAACAAAGTGGTGCAGTATGGGAAGTCTGCAGCCCGCCATAATGGGAAGACCTCACTCGCAAGAGTAAAATGTAAGACTCCAATTCAAATTTATCTTGACTTTGCATCTCTAAGGAACACTTAGCAGTCATCGTGGGATCCCCTGATTGATTTGTACTTACAGCCTTAAGCAGAGCACATTATAATGAAGTCTTTGTGGACTCCACCATTGCTCCGGCAAAGCATCTTCAAATCTTCTGGGGACGTACCTAAGGACTGTTTGGAGATTTTTGGCTACATTTCTGTGAATTGTTTTCTGGATTACTATTCATGCTTTTATGGATGAATTATCAGAATGTCAATCATGTGATCCCACGATATCCATATTTGTGAGCTACTTCGATTTCCTTTACAATGTTGTCATCATGATATCCTCTGATGGTTTTCTAGTCTATTCCAAACAATTGACGCTATGTTGATTTGTTTTACTGTGACTATCAAAGATCGTGGGATCTCACGACTTTGTATCCCACTCATGGTGTAGACCTGTTCATTGGGTACTCACTTTGACTCCTCTGTTGTGCAAGCATTTCATCCGTCTTTGGTGACAATTTTTGTAAGTGTCAAGGTTGTAGAAATGTTGGAACTGCGAATACCACTGCTCTTCATGGAAGACGACACCAACGTAAAGAGGTGGATCGACATTGAGGAGAAATATATGAAAGGATATCTTCTCGACGGAACCAGCCTGATTGATGTATGCAGGAAGCAAGAGCAAAAACCCCTAACGTAGAATAACTTCAAGACGCTCTATGGACTTTGATTGGAGGACATAAACTACCTTGTAGATCAAGTGGAAGCCAACAGCATCTGTGTAAAGAGTTCGAGGATGATGGGTTAGAAGAGTGGCCGGCAAAATTTCAAATTCATCCCTTTCAATACCGCTGGTGCAAGAGTGAGGCTAGTGAGGGCCATGAAGAACGAGCTCTTGTTACACTATAAGAGTCAATTGCTGCCCATGAAGAAGATGGAGTACGTATCATATCCGGAATCCACATGGAAGGTGTTTGCGACCAAAAAGGACATCGGTCCCAATGAATTAGATTTGTGGGTGAACAAGCACTATAAGAAACCCGTGTTTTTTTTTATCCCTGGATTCTGCATGCTGATGTCGCGACTAGTGTTTTGAAATGTCTATGTGAACGTTCAAAAAATCGCGTTGCTCAAGACTCGGGTTTGACATCAGATTTGACGTCAGACATCAATATGCTGGGGGACCGGATGTCTAAAAAAAATGGGTCAATGGGGTCTTCAAAGGCCGCCATGTGGCTGCCACCTAAGCGCCACATGTGCATGAGCAGCCACGTAGGAAACTTTTTCATCCATTTTTGACCATGACGTGACATCTAAGGTGGCATGTGATGTGGTGGTGGGAAAAGTGACGTGGCATCCAGCAAGGATGACATGGCATGCCACGTCAACATATTTTTTTGTTGTCTAAGAATTTTCTTACTATCTTTAAAGATGTCAGCATAGACATCTATACGTTTTCTGAGACATCAACTTAGACATCCAGACGTTTTCATAGACGTATTTTGAAACATCACCTTAGACGTCCAAATTTTTTGTGACATTAATGTAAACATCTACTTTTCATCATGAATACTTTTGGCAATGTTTGGTATGATCTAGGAGAACAATATGATGTCACATTAAACATTCATGGAATGGACTATTTAGCATGATGTTAATATGGACAGTCTCACATGTCTCACATGATGTCCCTTATGCATGTCATAATGTCCAATATAACATGTCATACACAATACACCGTATATTATACATCATACATCATATACTATGCATAATATGCCATACAAAATACATCATAATTGGCAATTATGTCACATGGCTTCAAAAGCCACTTGATGTGAGTTTATAGAGGGAAAAAGACGAGCTCTTTAAATAAGTGGAGTGATAGAGGGGAAGACAAACTATATGGGACATTGAAAACACTGGATTTAAATTTTGGTGGAACAGCACACAGACATCCAGTAGGATATTTTTTGCATGTCTCAAAGGCCGCTCTGATGACATCTCTATAGATGTTATACCAACTGTAACTATGTTTCTTAAAACATCTAGAAGTCTATAAAAACATACAAGAAAACATCTCAACGTTTTATAAGATGTCCTTAGTGACAGCTTTACATCTACTTAGACATCTCCAATACAAATGTAGAAAACGCAAAGATGGGCTCTTTATACAAGTGGAGTGGTAGAGGGGAAGACAAACTATATGGGACATTGAAAATACTGGATTTAAATTTTGGTAGAGCAGCATACAAATGTCCAATAGGATGTTTTTGGTATGTCTCGAAGGCCGCTCTAATGATGTCTCCATAGACATTATACCGATTGTGACTATGTTTCCTAAAACATCTAGAAGTCTACAAAAATGTCCAAGAAAACATCTCAACGTTTTATAAGATGTCTCCAGTGACATCTCTACGTCTACTTAGACATCTCCAAAATAAGTGTAGAAAATGCAAAGAGATAGCCCGCTATGCTGACATGGCATGCCACATCAGCATAATTTTATGCCACGTCAACTGATTTACACGTAGCATGCCATGTCATATGCCACGTCATCTTATTTTCTTCAAAAGCTGCTTGGAGGCTACCTCCAATCCCTTTTTTTTAACCTTGGTCAGACTTTTATCCAAAAAAAATGTGATTTTCAAAAAATTACCCTCCTTGAAATTTTTCCCCCAAAGTTGACGTGGCCATCCATGCTTTTGCAGATGCCTTATTGGATATCAGTGAGTCCTTAAAAATGTCATCAAAATCTCGATGTCCTCGGGAACACCAACTAGTTCCATTCAAATTTTCCGCAATCATTTGGAACATCCTTGGAAATTTATCCTAAATTGCAATCCTCTTCTGTAACATCTTGATGTCTCAGCGAACATAGTATGTTAGGCCTTGGACATCGCATGTTTTTGGGCAGACATAAAAAAAACACAGGTTTCTTATAGTGAAGGCAATGGAAATCCCTGCTTGCAAGAAGTGGTTGGAAGACCGGACAAAGGATTTAAACAAGCCGTCCGACCCAAAAGACCTCCCTGAATTTGTCATTAATATGTGGGATTCGTTTTTCAAGTTGGCCGTGGAGGATGAAGTGACACAGGTGCATGTACAGGATTTTTTGAAGCACTATCTGTGCAAAACCATAGACGAGAGAACTTGGGATATCAGCGCAACTTTGTCAGCCCTAGACGTCAAGGCATGGCGGGGAAAGAAGAAGCCTCACTTATACATTTGGTTCATGTTTGAGGAGACATCCTATGGATCCCTCGCGAAGATGCTGGAGTTTGGAAAACTGAACAGATTCTTTGAAGCTCTGGAGTTCTACAACCCAAAGGACAAGACTGTCTCACCCCAAGCTGGCGCCATCCTCATCACAAATGCCGAAGGATTCCACAATATTGCAGCTTATCTCGAGAAAAGAGATGAGCAGATGAGAGCAAGGCTTTGGAACTGGTACGTTGTGACCTACATGGCTGGGCTGGACGACTTATTCCCTCTGCCACCTGCCGGAGAGGGGTTCAATGTGTTTTTTTGTCTTCATCTTTGAGCACATCCCTCAGGGAACCAAGCAAGCTTCCTTCAAAAGCTACTTCCCTAGATTAACTGACCTGAAACAAACTTGTAGATCGGAAGATATGAAGGACGCCTACCCGTATTGGCGATGACAATATGTGCCTTACTTGAGGATCAAGATGGCGGAGGAGATATTTAAAGGACTCGCCTGCAATGACCTTGTCCTTGTGAATGTCAATGGCAGTCCCAAGTTCACCTACCTGGGACTAGTAACTATTTGGGCTCCACATTTCTCCTTTCATTTTTAGCAACGCCAAATTTTGGTCCTGCCAATTTCAGGCACACTAACAACTGATTGGTGTAATTTAGAATTTATGAGGTGATCAAGTGCTGGAAGTTGTGCATTCTGTTGAAGCTGTGACGGCAAGTGAGGTCTTCACCAGACAGATTTGGGATGACAAGGAAGCACTAGCAGCAACTTCTCCAATTCCACAAGGCCCCGGCGAGGCCAAGGATCAACCTGACATCGAGGCTGATAATGACGAAAACAACCTAGCGGATCCTCTGGTTTCCCGTGATGAGCATGAGGAAGATACAGTGAATGAGGTCATCGATGAATCCCAACAACATACAAGAACAAGGTTGGTTGAGCACACCAAGGTTAGTGTGCATTACTTGCTGCCCCATTGTGAGATCTCCGGATCCTGGCAAGCTCACATTAATGATTTGCAGTTCAGGAATGGGAAACTAAATGCCCAAGTGATTTGTTTTTGGATTCCACGCAGGAAGACGATGCGCCTATGATAACTCCAGGAGGAAGGACTTAAGACGTAAACGCCAGTCATCCCAATGTTCAGTCGCCTCCAACGAGTCCGAAAGATGTGGTCAAACAGCCGAAGGATGATTTTGAATCGGCAGTGTGGGGTCGGCCGGCAGAGGTGGTCAAGCAGCCACAGATAGTTCCTAAGCCGGCAACAACTGGACAAAAAGTGCATTTCCTGTCCGCAAGTTCAATAGGCGATGAGGATATAGTGACTCCGCTCGTAAACCTGAGGACATTCAGAAAGAAGACTGGAATGAATCCGGCCAAGGAACTTAACTGTGGAAGAAATACTACTGGAAAGAAGTCAGCGAAGCAACAACAGAAAGGTAGTGCAGCCACAAGGTAGCTGCGGAAGGTGGTGAGTTCCAAAGGGAAACAGAACAGGGACGTTGTCAAGGGGAAACAAGATCCGCAGATGTCAACTAGGATTGTGAATCCCAAAGCATCACACGTGGCAGGCATACTTTTGACATGTGCTTGCAAACGTCACCTCTGGAGATTGTCGACTTAAGCGCTTGCAAAGAAGAAGAGCCGCAGATAGCTAGTGCTGATGGAGTTATCAGGAATTTGCCTGATGTCACAGAACTTGCCCAAGGGATGGAGCACACGGGAGACAGCAAAAGTCGAGGCCCATCAGGGGATCCCACAATGAACACAAGGACTGTGATGGACATAATGAAGGGTGTTCTAGAGCGTATCCCGGGGCTGGAAAACTCAGATGAGAGCACTGGTCGCCAATCATCCAAGTACCCCACACTGATCTAGAAGACTCCAGAGGGTACTGGTGAAGGGTACCCACAGCTTATTCTTGGTGGAGACCTCACGGAGATTGATGCTAGCAGACTTGAATCGAGAATTCCCATGACAAATGCCCCTGCACTAGGCTCCGAAATCCGTAATCAGGGGAGTGGGGTGGGTATAGAGGCATTGAAGGATCCCCTGATCGTCCAAGAAACGGAGGTCGTCATGGCACAAGTTGATCAGGCAGCAGGTGAAGTTATTAACGGACATGTAGTAGGGGTAGCAACTTCTACATCGAGGGATATCATGATGGTCCCTTCGCCACATCTCCTGTCAACGGGCATTAGGGTGGATGAACAGGATGACACCCTTGTTGACTTGTTGCCCATGAGTCCTAAATTGAGAGGAAGGAGGGCTGTGGATATTGCTTCTGAAGCCTCCAATGTTGCACTAGAGGTATCAAGAGAAGTGGCTCTTGGAAACGGTGAGGGGATTAACGAAGAAGTGCTGGAGGCCTTATCCTATGAGGCTGCAGATATAATGAAATTCTGTATAGTGGATGCGATCAAATCAATTGTTGAATCACCAAGTAACGACGTAATTGCATTGGGAATCATCGACCCTCTAGATTCTACTGAACTTCAAAAGAAGAAAAAACATACACAAGCCATGAGGCGAGCGCACCGATTCTTGCACAAACCCTTCTTTAACTGGGCATTTCAGAATGGGCCGCATGCAGGACTGGAAGGACAAGATCCAATGGATCAACTTGGTGATGAGGAAGGGCAAGCAAGCAACGACGACAAGGAAATGGGGATGGGGCCAATTACCGTTGACAATGATGAGGAAGAGCAAAATTGCGGCGACGAGAGGGGGAAAGGACCAATGATTCTCAACGAGATAGGAAATCGGCAATGGAACAGTGATGAGGGTAAAAAAGCACTGCAGAGCTTCGACAAGAGCGGAGAAGGGTCTTCCCAAAAATACCTCCAACCCCGGATTCCAGGTAAGAAACCAACCGTTTTTTATAATGGTTATACTTGAGAACAGATACTTAACTGGACTCTAACGCGCTGTTTCTTGGATTTTCAGCAGGTTGTTGAGCCACCGAAGTCTCTTGTGAAGAGGTGCCAAAGTTGTTGAAAATGGTAGAATTGCGGCCGTATTTTGTGATCTTTGACCTGAATGGAGTTCTAGTTCACAAGACAGTCGATGATCATAATAGACGTCGCTATGCCATGCGACCAAAATGCGCACACTTCTTGGACTGGTTGCTTAGGACTATTAAGCTCGCTTTCTGGAGTAGTATGACAAAACAGAATGTGATGTTTGCTTTGAACCAGGTACTGTCCTTGGCAGTTGTGAAGCCAAAGGATGTGCCTGTCCTCTCGCAGGAGGACTGCACACTCTTGTCTTATAGAGACTGGCATCGTTCGGACAGGCCCTACTTTCTGAAGGATCTATTACACTTTGCCCGTAAGCTGAATTTGCGAACATAGGAAAATATTCTCCTCGTCAATGACGACCCATTAAAGAACCTCTAGAACAACTGTCATAGCGCCATTTTTCCAAAACTTGGGATGGTGATATGAGGATGATTACTTGCACGGGAAGCTATTTCCTTGGCTCGACAAACTTTTCAAGTTATAGGAAGCTGTCCCAGCGTATGTTAAAGACCACCCGCTTCCTTGTAGTCAGCATTTGGCGATCCCGTTGACTAGACTGGGGTGTGACATATTGAAGGGTGTAACTTAGATCTGGTTATTCTTCTACGTGGGACTCAATCCGGAGATGTCATGATCTCATTTTGGCATACTTCATTACTTACTGTTTAATACTCTTGAACTCACTGTAAATATTGTAAATGCATTTTCTAAATACTTGACATTCCCATTTCTTAAGAGTCATTTTAAATTTTACTCATTTTGTAAGCCACATTGTAAATGTTATAGTAAGGTTATATGCAAAATCCATTTGTAAGCTAGAGTTATGATTTCATTCGGATATTTTTGACATCCATAATTATTGTCGTGCGTGAATATACTAAGATGTATTTGTATAATATACAAGTTCATTTCCTGTACGTGAAATTTCACAATGGACTATAGGGGCGCTTTTAACTGACATGTGTTGTCGTACTCATTGTTCACAGCATCAGTCTCTTCTTTATTTTGCCAAATTGCATATCATGTTACTGGGCAAAATGAAATTGTTTTTAACTCTGAAGTATTTTGTTTTTGTTTTTTCAAAACAACTAATGGATCATTGCATTAAGAAAGGTAAGCAAGAATGCAACCATGACATATGACATTAAGAAATTAGAGCAAAGTAAAAAACAAAATGAAGATAAAGGAGCAAAGGGAAACATAAAGACTAAGTGAAGGAGCAGAGTGGGGGACCTTCTACACTCCAGCAGTCCCCATCACATCTAAAGACGATGGTAAGGTACCATCACGTCTAGTGAAGATGGGGGAATGCAGCGAAGCAGTATCTTCAGTAGATTTTATTAGTGTGGGCCTCATAATGTTTAGCTGCTTAGTTTAATCAGGAGATTGCATGATCTTTTCTCTTGACGTCCAGGGAATTTAATGGATCACCATGTACATGTCCGATAGTACAAACAGTTGAGTGTCTTCTGTCCCCATAATGTCCCTCTTTTTGGTTTATATAATAGGGGATGATAGTTGTAGTTATGCTTCTGCAGTTCGTTGGGCGTGTTCCTCCTATTATCATATATTGAAGTCCTGATTTGAATTTGTTTATATAATCTTGTCTCTATGGCTTGATTGGCAGATTTCACGGTCTTGTGCCTTTGCCTCTAGTGGATACTCTGAACTCTACAATTCTTTAGCTGCAATGAAATGCACATCCTCCTTTTCTATGGTATTTTGGATCTTTTAGTATTTATGCCTAATTCCACTTTCTGTATTTGATAAGAATCATTTACCTGCATGCCTCACCAGTCTTGCATTTTTGGACTGCAGTCACATTCTACACGTATTGTTAACTTTCTTAAACTCATCTGCAAATGAGATTTTCACTTGATGTTCTCTTTTCTAATCCGCTAGTTCTATTCAATACGCGGTTCTGTAGTAATGCATAGTGATTGTCATATCTCACAATCATTTGACGTCCTCTTCTATCTTTTCATCATTTCTATGTGCTGAGATGTGCTTGGTCTTTGCAAAAGGCGATGCTCCTTGTACTGACTGGGAATCTCTGCGTTAAGGGCGGTGTGGAGGATCTTCCATAGAATATACAAATACAGGCTGGCTTCCACGGTCTTCTGCGATATCTGGTTGAAAAAATTCATTGTGGCCTATGGGCGGCAGTGCAACCTTTGACATTTTCCATTCTCCTTCGACGTATTCTGTCGCTGGAGATTCTTTCAAGGTTCCTTTTCTTTTCTGGATCTGACAATCCACGCAAGAACCAATTGTATCCGCGTTGTCATACACTACTGAGGACTCTTTCAAGTAATCCTCGGACGCGCAGGGTACTCTTGAATGACACTGTTGTAATGCTTGTTCTCGATCCTCTGAATTGGGCACGTCCGCATTTACTTCAACCGGCGTTGCATGTCAGGGATGATGTAGATACTTCAGATTGGCAATGTGCGCACGTTATAGGACCACAGTTTGATTGGTCGTAGGCCCAAAAGTAAACATAGGTTCATATGGAACTAGTGGCACTTATTTGATTGGCACCCATTTGATTTGAATGGCACGTATTTGTTGCATCCAAATGATTATAAAGTCCTTTTTGCTCGTTATCTCTTCAATTGTGCAGACTCATCGCTTGGCTATTTTATATTGTGTTTTCATGTAGTAGATTTGCCCCATTTGTTTCACCAAAAAGTAGAAAATGATTATGAATTGGTAAATCCACCTTTTGTATTTCACTGTTATTACAAATTACCAAATGTCCGTAACTGCATGGTTGTTTTGCCTCATCACTTCTTTCTTCTTGGGTAATGCTCTGCAAAATATGTCGTGACATCTCCCGATCTGTAATGTCGCAAATTTGAAGCCAACCCTAAGTACAAAGGCACTCCTTACAGTAAATATGGGAATTGACATCATCCCAAATGCATCAATTTGTTCCAACACTTTAAATCCAAAAGGGATACAATTCCTCTGCATCAAAAATCTCTCGATGACTCAACATCCTAAGGCGGTATAAGCCTCCATAGAAAGGCATTGGGGCCTCAGTTTATATAGATTAGGATATCCTATGATGGAGTAAACCTTCATAAAGTCCAGAATTCCCACTAAAGTCTAGAAGTAGTTAAATGTGGCATAAATAGTCTCCAATTGCCAATTTCAGGGTTTTTGAACAAAGTAAACAATACCCCAAATAATGAATTTGGATATGAAATTAGTAGGAATTGGTCTTTAAGTAGACCTGCTGTTAAAAAGATTTCTAAGAATAATTAAATATATGTTGTATTGAAGTCCACAAAATGTATTATTTTTCTACTTGCATTTTGAAATATGTAAAATATTATTTTGGTGGTTTTTTTGGTGATTGACCATCTCCATAGAGTTGTCACAAATGCTAATATTTATTTTATTTTATATATATGTCTTTTAGTATTTTTTACAATTTAAAACATCAAAGTATCTATTTTCTTGAGATTTAGCATTTTTTTAGTTCTCCTACTTAGAGAGTTTTTCTATGCTTTTCCTTCAATAGTTACCTTCATCTTAAAGGTGTATAGCATTAGCCATATTTTTTTTTTTTTTTTTTAAATAACAATTTTTTTGGTATACAACAACAACAAAAAGCATGGATATTGTGAAATACAACAAAATCAACAGGTGTTTCTTGCAATCACCCATTGCTAAGCTCTCATGTTGAAAAGGTGTACATTTTCTTGTTGGGACTTTTGTTGCGGTTGATTTTGCAGTAGATAAGGTTGGCAACCCCGAATGCGCCATTGACCTAAACCCACCATCATCACTTTGTGTACATCTCCAAAATCAATATGTACCTATGTGGAAGAAACTTACAATTTTAGATCCTCTACCAAAAAAATTTGACCCTTCATAACTTTTGCATACGGTATCCAAATGTTGCGTTCTTTGGTGCGTTGAAACCTCCTTTCACTTTCCAACAAGAAAATATGAAAATTTGACCATTCTAATAATTGTGACTAGGCACAGTAGCAAAAAGTGGCTGTTTTTGTGGATGTCCACCTCACATGACATGCCCAGAGCTGAAGAGAGGAGCTAGAGAATGGAGGAGCTGCACACACTGGTGTTGCATTAATAGCATTTTATGTGCTTCAGCCTGGAACCCAATTGTGAGACCTCATTGTTTCTAAACTGTCTGAGCTTTTTGAATTCGATAACTGCCAGGTTTGAACCTTGTCGGAAATCCAGCCAAATGATGCAGCTGCAGCCATGATCAAGTCTAGCGCTGAAGGTATGAATCCAAAACTAATTGCAACGCTGAATGAATCTTTTGTTCTAGTTTCAAATAATTAAGAAAGGCCAATGATTTCACAACATTTTTGGTAGCAAATCAAAGAGGTTTCCAACGCACCCAAGAATGCAACTTGTGGATTCCATATGCAAATTAATGTTATAATAGCTCAAAGTTTTATTGGCACACAATCAAAAACCAACACAAGTTTTGATGTTGAAGTAGTGTACATTCTCAAAATCAATTACGTATTTGTTGTCTTACATTTTGGGGTATCGTAATTAGGTAACGATCACAGTCAGGTGTAATTACCTCATGCTTATGCTTGCTCAGATCTTCTACTTTCGACATCTTTCTGACCAATATTCTGATGGATTAATTCTCACGAACAGATCTATACACCACAATTACATCCTGGTATATGAGATTGATGGGAGAAGTGAAGATTGTAATCAGGATTGTAATCTCCAGAGACAAGAATTTTCAGTGTATTTTCAAAACCTGTGACATTTAAGGGTTCGATTAAGAAGAGGTGAGTAGCTTGAGATGAGTGAGAACGGTAGCCCGTTGGTGAAATGGGAGCGAGAGCAGGAGCTGAAGAAGCATCAAGACCGTATTCTCAACATGAAAGCTTGCGTTCATTCCAGTTTGCTTCCGCTTGCAGCATCCAAACGGCGACAACCCATCCGAGCTAGGATTGACAAAGGTATGCATTCAGAGCCCCGCGTATTGAATGTTCTCAATAATCTCAATATAATGTTCTTAGTTGTGACAACATAACACTGTATAACCAACTTTGGTCCTCAGTCTCCATGCTGGGAAGGTATAATGCTTTGCTAGGTAGATCCCTTGGAGGGATGTAAGGTAGTATGTTCTAAAAGCGATTGGCTTCTAAAACCGATCGTGGTGCATAGGTACATTTTGCTTTCTTCAATGTCCAACGGTGTAGATTTCAGGAGGTGGTTGGTTTTAGTGACCGCTGCGTTTCAACTTCAAGAATTTGTAACTAATTCCGCAAAGGTCCAAAAAATATGAAACGCTTTAGTTAAATTACTTGGTGTAGATGCCAATTCCATTTTTCTTCCCATGAAAATTTACTTAAAATTGTTTCAAGGAGTTTAGCTTCCCTAAAAAGGCAAATAGCTCTTAAATGGTTGCTTTAAGAGCAAGTTTGCCTTATTGTTAATTCAAGAATTATTGTTGGCTGAGAAGCCATAAGAGATTTTTTTGTTTAGAGTAGAGGTCCACTTTTCAAGGAAGCAAAAGAGAACCCCAACCTCATTGGTAAACAATGTAAGGAAGGTTTTTATTAACAAAGAAGAGACAAGTTGAGTTTGATAATACTTGAGTTTGACAACGAGTCTACTAAATGTTTAACATTGAGTATGCATATACTAATCCCATGTAGGCCACTCCCTTGTAATTTAGGGAACCAAGTATTTTAACTAAATATTTTAAAGATGACTACATTTGATTAGCATAATTATAAAATGATCAAACCTTGATAAAGTTTTGAGAAAATTTTGATATGATTCTTAAAATAAATTTTCATAATCCTATTTGTTAAATATTATATAGTTTTTATCGCCAAAGAAGAAATTGCTCCCTCTCTTTTAAGTCGCAATGTTTTCTAAACAAAATAATGCCAATCATCTCTGTGAGACTATAATAAAAGGTTTTAACAATAAGTTGTAGTCGTAGTTTTTTTATGTGAGCATTTGAAATCACAAGGCAACCAAACAGTTTAAACTTGTTTGCATTTTGTTAGGTGATGGCAAAGTTGGTTTGGTCATGAAAAACACTATAGATCGTTACATCCTTCACCGTTGATATGGCTTTGTAGATCCTTACTTATGCAATGGTTTTTCATAATTGAGTCATACTTATTCATTATCCATTATCCAATCTACAATGCTTTGCTACTACAACAAGAACTTATTAGAGCACGGTCCTAGTGTGGGGCTCGGGGAATTTTCACTCGCAATCATGGCGCCTCCTTCGTGATTAGGGGGTGGTGGGGACTTTTGATCAGACTTGGAAGTTTTCTTGGAAGTCCGCAAGCTTTTATAAAAACTTCCTGCAGCTTAAAGGAGCCAGCCTCTCTCTTATTGTCTCTCTTCTTGTCAAGTCTCTCCTTGTCCTTGCTATGTCTTTTCCTGTTAAGTCTCTCCTTGTTTCAAGTCTCACTAATCTCTTTTAGTTACTTACTACCCGTTAACTGTACAGGGGCTAATACTAGGCCCCCACACTAGGACCATGCCGAAATTAGTTGACTTCTAGTAGTAGTATAAATGCAGATGGCAATCTTGCCTCTATGAGATGGTTGAAAATTTTGAATTTTTTCTTCAGATATTAGACAAATGTAAGAAAAGCCAATAGCAATTAAAGTTATATTTTTTTGACATACTAAGACCTTTTGAGAATTCTTGAAGTGTGCTGCCAAAATAGTCATTAGACTTTTCTAAAACCCACCATAAAGTGTACATAATTTTTTTGTTATTTACTTTAAATAATTATAATCTCTTTCTAAAACAATTATATTGTCTATGCCATAAATAGTCCTTTTGTATGATGGATTTTTAAAGAAAAATGGAATTTTCTAATGTAGTTACTAACTCACTTTGGCTTTATTGTCACTCAAATTTTTATCGTGGAAACTCGTAACATTTGTTAACCAATGTGTGTGGGAACCCTTCAATCACATCCCCTTAAATCTAGGATGGTGCCCTCTAACAGTGGACAAAGCCAATGATTAGCAATTTTTGCAAAAAATTGTATGTACGTGATATAAGTTAAAGCCTTTTCCTTCCTATATTCTAGTGAGGGATATACCTTGCTTATTGGGACCTTGTGAAGAAGAATCACAACAATTTTGAAATGTTATATTCTTCAGCTAATTATGGCATGTCCCAATTCATCATGAATGATGACTTTAAGTTGAATCCATAGTTGTAATAAGGCCAATTTCTAATTGCCTAGAATGTACAAAATGTCTCGAATCAACTTTCCTATAATCCTACCTAAGTTTTAGTATTGATCCCTTGTTTTTGTAAGAATAAAAAGTAGGTCATATATATTTTCTAGTATCACTTCAAAAACACTAGCCAATCCATTTCAAAAAATGGATTGGCTAGCAAGTTACAACATATTCAAATTAAAATATCCAGTAGCATAGCAGGGATTCAACTAGAATTGATATAGATGCAAATATAGATATGGTGTTCATGTATACAACTATTGACAATGATGCAGATTATCCCATAGCTTTTGTTAACAACTTGAGTTAGTACCGGTATTTCAATTGTTATAATTTAAAAATACAATTTTAAAAATAGACTATGTTGCCTAGTGTCAATCTTATTAATTGAGACTTTGACACATTGGGTGACTACCATCCACTCAAAAATACAAGACCTAAGGTCATAGTCATCCCACTATTTTGTGGATTTTGGTTTAGGATTTTGAAAAGTATGAACTTCAATTATGTTTATAATCTTTATAACTAGATTTAGTATTAATTTTTTGTATAAAGATGTCTAAAATTGATGCTTTTTTCTATTCAACGTAAAGTTAAATAGAACATAAATTATTTCATGCAATTGAATTTGGTGTAAATAAAGTCTAGAGAGGAGAATGGGGCAATTTCCTAAATTTTTATGTAGTATAAAAAAAATAGTCTATGGAATAACATACCCACACATAATTTCAATGAATCCTATATTTGTAAAATTGACAACCACCAATGTTATCTCATTTAGGAGTCTTCAAATATATAATTGGTATAGAACCACATATCTACTATGTACATTCTTCACAAAGGAGTTCAGCATGAGTTTGTTGTGTAAGCATTCAGTAAACTATGCCAATTATAGTTATATTTCTTTACACCTATACTTTGACATTATGATGGCTTTCAAACTTTAATTGAATGAATATCAGGAACAAGATTCAACAATTGAATTATCATGTTTCATAATATAAAAGAATAATTTGGTTATGGGAATAACACTCCTTGTCTTTCTTGTAGGTTGGACTATTAATTTTACATTATCAAGTCTATAATACTACAATAGTTGTATACATATAGAGATCCAGAAGTTGACGCATGCAAGATTTTTATGATTTTCTAATTTATATTATAGGGGTGTCATTTCATCAATAAATAATTATTTTTTAAAATTACATGCCATGTGTCCTTCCATTGGCCATGACTTCTAATTTTTTGACATGGTATTAAAATATTTTGTAGCTTCATTTTGATGTGACAAACTCTCAAACAAACTTGATAGTCTACTTTTATTATAGTCTATCCATCCAAAGTGTCACAAATTTTTTTGCATCATCTATATTTGGACCTTGAATGGTCACCTTTGTTCTCTTCAAAACACTATAAGCTCTTAACCTGTGAAGGACCAAGGCCTTTTTTTCACCAAAAAACACTCAAAACTACCATTTCTATTGCAAAGAGTAAAGTTTTTTTTTTCAAAACTTCTATTTTCTTTTGCACATCTAACCATAGGATCTTACACCTAACTAGTATGAGAATGTGAGCAATAAATTTCAAAAGTTTTGACTGCACAGATTGTAGGATATTTGCGTTTAAAGTGAAGAAAACAGATTTTCTTTTAAATTATCATTGTGGGATTAGATTATTTGACTTTGAAGCTTCTTAACTTAAATTTTTTGTACTACAAAGTTTTGAGGTTTGAATCTTTATGGTGGGAATTGAGTTGAGAATCTTGAAAAAATATAATTCCAAAAAAACTTAATTTTCATTCTTAAAAAAATTATTAAGTAGAAGTAGGTGTAAGATTGAAGGAAAATCTAAATTGTTAATATCTCTAAGATGGAATTAAAACTCACAAATCCCAAAGGTGAGATTCTTCTAGCAAAAAAACTAAGCTATGTATACCTTCTTTTTTGAAAAAATATAAAAATTGCATTAAAAAATGAACCTAACAAGTTATTTTTTCAAAAAGATTTTTAGATTGCTCCAAAATAAAGATTGTCTATAACTTTCACACCACTTATCCAAATGAAATGAATCAAGTTTTCCATATAGACAAAAATATAATATATGTGAAAAAAAAAATCAAATTTTTGAAAAAAAATTTTGCTACTCGGTCTCTTCCGTTTTGAGCTTATTTGGGCATGACTTTGTTCACAGGCACCAATTGAAAAAAGATTATATTTCTATAAAGTTAATCAGTTTTCCTATCTTCAAAAAAAAGTTTCAAAAAAGCATGACAAAAATTGAGACTATAGATACCTAACCAAAATCTAATTTGTCTCCTAAAGGGACAAAAGGTTCTTTAGGGGTTAATTAAGATCTACCAATAGAAGTTGGAGACTTTTTTGAGGCAATCCAAAAGAGTTGAAGCATTTTATACCTTAAATAGAGGAATCGTGTGGCATGATAGGTTCTATATGCTCTAAAGTTTGAAAACTCATAGATTATTGTATATATAAGAAAATTAAAAAACAATTCAAGTAGGTTTTTTCTCAAGGAAGCTACATTCCTACATAGGAAAAAAAAACATGTGGGTCTCTTACTTGGTAGGGCAAAAAAAGTGGCAATTTTGGATGCTTCAATTGTAGCAAGCTGTAACTAGCTCTATTAGTAAAATAATGATGTTTAGCCTTCATGAATGAGAGTCAGAATTGGTATTACCGTCATCACAATATTCTTGAAGTACAGTACAAGGTTGAATGATCTTCTACAATGGTATTCAAGGTAGGATTATTTTGTCTAGTATATTGCTCCAAGATTTGTGAATGATTTTGATTCAATTGAAGTGTTAGCGGTAAAAGATGAGTAGACATTACAAGAGATTTTGAAGCCAATCCCCAAGTATTCATTCAAAAGAAAGACTCTTTGCCTTGTAGATGAAGGTTGTGTAGCTAGTTGTCTAGGTTGAGGCCTTGATTTTTTCCTAAACTTTAAACAGTCTAAATAATAGAGACTTCATATGAAATGTTGTAAAAGATTGGAGCAAATTGTGACTTGGAGTTGGGCCTAAAGATACTAAACTTTTTGCAAGGGTGTTGGTAAATAACTTTGGACTAGCAAAAATGCAAATAATAATGAGTGGCGTGGAGTTGTCATGTGCAGAGAAGCTTCAACAGATTGATAAACAAAACTATTGTCTATTGATGAGGCTCCGCTGCATTCACAAGAATTACTCCTTATACATGCCAAAAAGACATGTTTATCTTCAAAGAGGAGAAGCAGGAAGGTAAATCAAATTTTGCACTTTTGATCACAATTCTTCATGAAAAGATGATCATGAAGATTACATCATACATGCATGTGATGAAGGCAGAGACTTCCAAATGCCCCATTGTCCAAAAGCACCATCTTCATTAGATATACATCCCTATAAACATCCAATCAATCAATATCTACCTTCACTAAAGAAATGACTTTAAAACATCTACCAAAAAAATTTTGACCCTTCATAATTTTTTCTTTGAATATCAAAATGAGACATTCTTTAGAGCATTAAAATCCTCTTCAAATTGGCAAAAAGAATAATATAAAACTCAATGAGTGTAGTATTTGTAACTATGAGCTACAAAAATAAATGTTTGCTTTAAGGAGTCCCTACCTACAATATCTCACTACATAACATTTTACTCATTTACAGTGCATGTATTTTTTACCAACATTTTTACCAACATTTGGTGCAAATACATTCAAAGAAGTTTCCAAGAAATTGGATAAAAATTTGATTTTTCTTCATGATCATGTATTGCTAATTTGAAATCATCTAAGTGCCACAAAGTGAATGCACAGGTTTTCTTAAGGATTAAAATAGTCTCTTTTGATGTATAGTGCAATGTGCAAGTCATTAGAGGACATTTGAGGCCTCTAGAAGACCGTTTCAGGCCCGTTCCCAATGCTGTCCCAATTCTGTGAATAGTTGGCACGGGCTGTCAGATTTTAAAAAATTAAAAATAAAATAAAAAATTTCCAAATATCATTTTGAGCAAAAAAAAAGATTTTTTTTTTTTTTTTTTTTTCTAAAAATGACGTGGCACGATGTCGACCACATCAGCCACCTGCTTCCCCTGCATTCTCACAGTCTGGGAACGCAAGGGAACTCGCAATCTTCTAGAGGCCTCAAATGTCTCCTAATGCAATTCTTCAAATTTCTTAGAGCATCCTCAATGCAACTGGCAAACCATCACAAGAAAATTAAAGTAGCTTTATCCCAACACTGACTTCTGACCCAATACCACAAAAATGTAAGGCCCTCATTGATTTTAGAATAAGAGTCTATGACAATAGTACCTGCCTTAACTCCCCAGTAAATTCCTAATAAAACATCTACTATTGTTGTACTTTCTTACTCTAGAATCAATGTGGGCCCTTCCAAAGGCCCTACATTTATGTAGTATTGGGTCAGGGTCGATGTTGGGTTAAACTACCTTATGACTTTCGGTGGACATAAAATTAGCACTTGACATCATTTGAAGCAAATCAAAAAAATCTAATTCAATCTAAGTATCCGAAATTAGACTCATATTCCATTACAAGCATGTTAGTATCTTTAGAAATTCCAATAATTACTAAAACAGAACTTTCCAACGTTTTTTTGTTTTTTTTTGAAACAACTCAAGGTTTTCCCATTAATACTAATTTGAGAACTTCTTCCAAACTCAAACTATTCTTTATTTTTTTTTCTTCTTTCCAATATTTTAGTGGTGAGTTGTCCTACAGACAGTAATAAATTTTGGTTTTCTATTCACTGATCCAAATCGATTCAACAGGGCAAAGAAGCCGGCTAAGAAGGTAGCCAAGTTTGAAGAAACAACGCAGAGTGCAAGTGAAGAAGAAGTACCAAAACTTCATGTGGTTGCTGAAGAAATGGCAAACAGAGTTGCTGCTATGAATCCGTGGAAAACTTGATGCTTAAATGACTGGTCATATTTTTTTTATTGGCAAGTGAAAAGAGGTTCCAATGCACCAAAGACTGCAACATTTGGATACCATATGCAAAAATTATGAAGGATCAATTTTTTTTGGATAGATGTTCTAGAATTGACGTTAACTTTCTTCAACATATGTACATATTGATTTTATAGATATTCATAGTGACAATGGCAGTTTTGAATAAGGTGCAATTTTGGGTGTACAGTACTCACCTTAAGTTGTTACATAGACATAGAAAATAATGTCACTCCATCCTTTTTTAAATAAATGCCACTTGTAATAGAGGCACATGCAACTTATAAGGATGCAATTTTCCCCTTCTTTGGTTGCAATATCAAATTACTCACAATCCCAGAATATAGTAGTAAAGAGAGATCTACAAAAACATTTAGATACAAAGCTTGTTGCTTGTGTGTAACGTAGGAAGTTCATAAAGTGCTCTTTTATCAGCTGATTTACAATTTTGAAGAGTTTGACCTCCTGAAATATTTTTCAATACATTTTCTTTAAAAAATAAATGGAATTGGCATCTCAAGCATGGAATTGGCATCTTATATGAACACAAAAGCAAGTCTTTTTATAATCACAAGGAAATCTCTTTAATCTAGAACTAGACAAACAACAAATCAAATCTATTTATGATTTGCGTCACAACCTCATGAAAAACACAAAATATGGGCTAATTCCAAATGAAAGACCTTCTGAGCTCAAGATACTTGAAACTTGAATCTCCATTCTACAAGAGTTTGAAGAACAGAGCCCCAAGCACTGCAACTAAAAATGCATTGGGCCAATAAATGTGGTTTCTCATGTAAGGATCAAGTTTTGTTTCCGCACGTGTTAATTAAAGCATCCCATCTATAATTGTCACCACCTTGTTGAATCCCCTCGATCACACCATTTTCAGTTAACCCCTAAAGCACCAACATGCATTTTTTGGCTACATAGAAATTTTGGATAGGTACATGTGATTGGAGATTTTTATATTTTTGGCCCAAATTTAACTAGAAGGTGGGAACAAGGAACATCTTTCATATGCACTAAATTTCATGATATTTGAAAAATGCGAGTCAAAAGTTATGGCCTAATATGTTATTTTTTTTGTAGTTTGACAGTCTAGGACAAGTTGAAAAAAAACACTTTTTGTGAAAACAAAAAATTTGAAATTGGTTTTCTAAAGTTATGTATACGTGGAGAGCTTTGAATAATCCCAATTTGATCAATGAGTCAAAAGTTATGAAGATTTTTAGTTTGCGGGCAGTTATGGATTCTCTACTCTGAAACTTTGAAGTCCTTTATCTTACTCAATTTTCAATATTTTGGGAGAAAAACAAAATCATAGGATGTAGATTGTTTATTACAACATGAAAACCATTGGGATTGGCATTTTTCAATTCCATAATTAATCCCTAAAGGTTTTTGACTATGTTTTCACCAAAATCGCTCCAAAATTGCCATTTCTAATACAAGTAATTAATTTTATAAAAAAAATACTTTTGAACACATGTAATCATAGGATCTTGTAGTACACTAGTTTAAGAAGATGGAGAAAAAATTTCAGAATTTTCCACCATGTAGATTGCAAGATAATAGCGTTTGAATTGACAAAAATCCCTTTTTAATCACTGCAAAATTTCGGGCAGCTGCCCTTCACAAGGTCACATTTGTATGAAAGAATGTCCAAAATGGTGGTTACTCTTTGGAATCACTCTTCAAGGCAAGTTGGCTACATCCTTAAAAAATTTCAAATCATTTGGAATTGTACAATATAGGAAAAAATAGTAAATAGGAAGAGGTAGAGAATGACTCAAAATACTAAATTGTCAAGAATTTAATTTGGAATTGAAAAATGCCTATCCCAACGGTTGTAATGTTGTAACAAACAATATACACCCAATTTTTTTTTGTTCAAAAAGATTGAAAATTGAGTTAGATAAAGGAATTCAAAGTTTGTTTTAGAGTAGAGATTTCATAACTACCCATAAACCACCCTAAACCAAGAATCCTTATAACTTTTGACTCATTAATCCAAATGGAATGATTCAAAGCTTCTCGCATACATATAAATCTAAAGAACCAACCTCAAATTTTTATTTTGTAAGAAGTCATTTTCAAAAAAGTTTTTTTTTGTTGCCCGGGTTGCCCCCAAGCAATGAAAATAACATATCATGCAATAACTTTTTAATCATGTAGTCAAAAGTTATGAAAATTGTTGGGCCTTAAAGCTACTTCTTGGGAAAATGTTGTGTGAAAATTTCAAAGAAAAGAAATAAAAACTCTGCTCGTAGTGAGCTGCCCAAAAATGCTATGTTCTCAAAAAAGTATGTTCAGGGTTTTAGGGGTTAAATTCTAGACAATTTAGTATTTTGAATCATCCTCTTCTACTATCTACTTACTATTTTTTCCTATATGTTGTACAATTCCAAATGATTTGAAAATTTTCAAGCATGTAGCCGACTTGTCTAGGAAAAGGAATAGGCCCCAATAAAGCATCATCATTTTGGACATATTTCCTCGAAAAGTGAGCTTGTGAAGTGCAGCTGCCCAGTATTTTGCGAGGCCCAAAAAATGATTTTAGTGAATTTGAATGCTTATATTTTGCAATCCATGCGGTGGATGTTTTTGACATTTTTATCACATGTTCTCAAATCAATATACTACAAGATCCTATGGTTACATATGTCAAAAAAAAATTTCAAAAATTGGATACTTGTACTAAAAATGACGATTTTTGAACAATTTTGGTGAAAACATAGTCAAGGAACTTTCGGGGTTAAAATAGGTCAGCCTAATAGCGTTAATTAGTTACCCAATTCCAACATCTATTGAACCCTCTCATTTGCATAACAGACGTCACCCATTTCCACAAATGTGCAACTCATTTTTTTGGGCAAGCAATTGGATGCTATTATTAATGAATGATATTAGATTCATATCTAGTTATGGACAGGAATAGGTTGATAAGAGTGTGGTTCATTAAACGCTGGTTCAAATGGGCTTAGTGGTGAACAAATGCTTGTCAGAACAAGTTGCAAGTTTAGGCAAAAAAAGAGGTGTCTTTTAAAATGTTAAACTTGTGCTTTATAGTACTCATCAAATAAGATGAAGATGGGGAGTCACTAGTCTTGAACCTTTTCATTAAGATGGTGATGACCACCACCTACTAACGGTTTTATATACTTGCATCAAACATGTTTGAAAACTCATACAGTAGAAGTTGTTGTAGTGCATGGTGTCGCGATTGTGCACTAAAAGAAGTTTATGCTTTTAGAGAAGTATAATAATATTCACCTAACTAATGTCAACTTTAACAACATTACTTTTCAGAAAAAGTAGTTGAAATTGGACCTCCCTAATGTCTACATACTTAACAGTTATGCAATAAGAGAAGATACAGTAACACAAGTTATACTATATTGATTTTGGTTTTATAAAATAAATAGTAGTCTTCTCATATTTGAGTTCACTCAACCTTGCACTCAACTAATTCTTTCTCTAAAAAATGCAATCAAAAATAAACACATTGCACAAGATATTCAGATTGCAAATCTGAGTGGGACTAGACTTAATTTTTTTAATCATTTTGTGAATGTTTATGACCCCCCTGGAGTTCTTGATTAGACCTTGAACCATTTTATGAATACATGTCAATTATTCCAAAGTGATCTAAGCAAATTATTGCAACAGCTTGTAGCTTCAAACCATTCTAATCAAGTTTAGATACTTTGACTATTGAAGGTTTCTAATGACTTTTTTGACAATATAACTATTATTCATTCAAACCACGCTTGACTTTTTTTAAATTACACTTTGAGTATGATGGATTTAATGTAATTGAGGTAATAATATGTATATATAAAGATATAGCAAAAATATGCAAAATTTCAAGAAAAGATTCAAGCACTAAGGCATTAACTAAGTGAAGAGACTAGAGAAGATGATCATAATGCAAGCACAATAACCTTGACTCAATGAATACTATCCAACTATCTTTCGTAGGCTCTCTTTGCCTTAATATCTATAGGTTTAATTATTTGGAAGTTCTCTTGTTTTTGGCCTTCACTAACTCTAGATTGAAGTAAGTGGTAAAATCAAGATACAACTAGAAACATGAATAGGAAAAGATTTGTTGGTAGAATGCACGTCGTGTTATCATATTCCTAAATGGATGAATAGGTGGATTCCCTATAAGTCATTTACTGGACACTTTGAGTCCTTTGCATCTTTATTGGATGAATTGGACTTGGGAAATAAAACCTTAGCATCCACTAGCAAATCAAGTTCAACAAATGGGCCTTTAGATGTAACATTTGAGGGGTAAATTTGGCTATATATTCTGATGACTAGATTTATTGCAAATGGCCTCGTAGTTGGCCTTGCAGATAGTGGGTGAGGACAACATTTTGGCAAACTATAGACAAAATGGGATGAAAATGTAGACAAAATGTCAAAAGGTGGACTAATTTGGAATGAAAACGCACAAATCAACTAAATTGTAGCAAAAAGGTGAATGAGCATATGACTTTAGGATTTCAAGATGGTTTGTGTGATGTGAATTGTGATTTCTTTTTTAAATATTGAAAAGTGAGATATGTACAAGTTTGAGGGAATATCAATTTTTAATTCAATCAAATCATGGGACCAAAAATCATACCTTATGTATTACAAACATTGACATTGTATCTAATACGCTATACATTCAACTGTCTTCAATTGGTTTGAAATATCCTCAAATACTCTAAGAACATTTTGGACATTCTAAGAACATATTGGACCACTTGAATATATTCTAAATATAGTCTATTCTAAGAGTAATCTTGTGTATAAGATAATAACTACACCTAAAAATCACATAGTTAAGCAATTCAACATGTTTCCCATTTTTATATTGAAAACTTTTTTTGTGGGATCTTGTTGATAATCAAAAGAAGATTCTAGATTCTCTTGAAAAGCATTTTTTGGACATTGTGTGAATAAACTACAAATTTTCAAAGTGTTAGAAATACCAACCATAAAATCTCATGAATTGGGGAAGTACATTTTAGGTGAGAATCTAGACTGTGCAGTTTTAGGTGTAGTTACCTCAGTATGAATAGAACTCTGTGCCATCTGCGAGCTTGGAACCCTAATTCTCCTTCACCAAGTGAAATCGTCAAGAAATTCGGGTCTCCTGAATTGTAGTTAACGTGCACCAGACGGTTTTCTCCTTGCGGTATTGACACAAAATGCTAATAATTTTTGCATCTTCTTCCTGTTTTTTTTCTTGTAAAACATATTTAAGAGACCTTGATAACCTATTTTTTGTCACTAGTCCGAGCTTTGCGCTGGAGCTTCGTTGTCGGTAGCCATCAACTGCTTGCGAATTACAGCAACAGCCTTGATTTTTGCTCTTTCGTTGCATTTTCTCCGTCGTTCGGTTTTAGGGTTTCGGGAGTTTCAGGGCTCCGGGTGAGTCAATTTTTGCACTTGATTTCGTGACTTGTAATGTTGAGAGAATTAGGTCTTGGGACTAGAGAGGACAAGCGTAAATTTTGATTGATTGTTTTTGACCTCTATGAATTGCAGCAACATCCTTTGATTTTTGCTCTTCCGTTTCAGTTGTCTCTTCTCAATTCCGTCGTTTGGTTTTGGGGTTTCGGGAATTGAGGGCTCCGAGTAAGATCTGTAGAAGTTTTTTGCACTAGTTTTCGCGACTTGTATTGTTAAGAGAATTCGGATATTAGATCTTGGGACTAGAAGAGTACAGTGTGGTTTTTTGATTGTTTGCGGTCTTTGTGGTGCACCAGCATTAGGAGCAGACACTGGGGTTGCCGGCCATGAACTTCCAGGTGGTAGTGCTGGCGGGCGGGTTGTCGAAGAACCTGTACCCGCTGGTATCCAAAGACGTGCCCAAGGCATTGCTCCCGCTCGGCAACAAGCCCGTGCTCTCGTACGTCCTGGAGCTTCTGGAGGCCAGCAACTTGAAGGACATTATTCTCGTCGCAGCGGGCGAGGACGCCGCGCTCTGCGTCGGAAACTGGGTTGCGGACGCCGTTCATGATCGCCTCCGTGTTGAGGTACAATCTCACATCACCTTTCCTTTTTGACACTTGCAATCCTAAACCCTAATCTTCCAAACCGAAGCTTGCATATACTTAAATCTCTCGTCTTAAACCCTAATCCTCCAAATTAAGGGTTGCGTACACTCAATCCTCTTTTATCTTACTGCCTGAAGTTCCGGCTTTGAATAGTTTGAATGTTTGACAAGTGTACGACAATCAAGAATAGTGTGGCAAGTTTGCAAGATCCATCAGAATGCTGGTTTAGAGAAGGCCATTTTACGAAGGTTTAAGTGTAATCTCTTGCCTCCGCGCAATTGGAATGGGGACCTAAGCCCAAATCTTCCAGTTAATTTTCTTGAATCTTACTACCTGGAGTTCCTACTTTAAATTTTGACATGTGTACGGGCAGTCAATGATAGTCTGGCAAAATTGCAAGATATACTAGAATGCTAATTTAGAGAAGGTCATTTTACGAAGGGTTGAGTGTAATCTCTCACCTCCCCACAAGGTGAACTTGCAACTTAAACCCTAATTTTCCTGTCAAACCTCCTTATTCTTACAGTTTGGGGCCCCAACTATCACATGGTTTGAATGTGTGCTGTAGTCAATGATAGTGTGACAAAGGTGCAAGATATTGTAGAATCTCATTTTAGAGAAGGCTTGCTCACCCAAGAGATTTGAATAGTGAGCAAACCTCCACTACTTGTCTAATTGAAGCAACCACAATTGTCTCTATTTACTTCTTCCATGGCGCAAGAGCTGCTCAGGTGCGCCCCCCTGAAATGTACACCTTGGATACATTCTCTCAATGAACAGCCAAGGGGTGTCTCCTGAGCAGCACCCTACCCTGGAAAACTCTCTATTATGTACACTCAACCCTGTTTGATCTTTCCACCTGGGTTTCCAATTGTTTCACTATGGCACAGTCTCAATGTGTGGCAAATGTGCAGGATGGTTTCAAATATCGATTTAGAGGAGGTTATGATAAAGAGGTTTGAGTGTAATGTTTGCTTTTGGTTCAGGTTACTGCAGTCCCTGAGGACTCGGACACCGCCGATGCCTTGAGGTCCGTGATGCACCGCTTGACGGCAGAGGATTTCTTGGTGGTGAGTGGGGATCTTGTCTCCGATGTGCCCATCGGCGCTGTTGCAGCTGCTCACCGACGCCAGGGAGCTCTGGTCACAGCGTTGCTGTGCAACCGTGCGTCATTGGGCTCTTCGGAACCGGGAAGCGAGAAGATTAAGCAGCAGCCTGTTAGTGATATCATTGGCTTGGACTCTAAGCAACAGCATCTTCTCTATATGGCTCCCGGCGCAGAGGTCAGTCCTTCTTGCCCTTTTCAGCATGCCAGGGTTGTGAGGATTTACTGTGCAGGGATGAATGAAGTTTAGGGGTTGCCCAAATATTACTAACCACGCAGAACATTCTTGAGTAGATCTCCTAGTTCAAGAATCAGGGAGCCATTTATCTTGAGAGTTCAAGAATGTTGAAGAAGAAAGCCTCTAA
The DNA here is from genome assembly GCA_963969595.1 of Neckera pumila. Lineage (NCBI taxonomy): Eukaryota > Viridiplantae > Streptophyta > Bryopsida > Hypnales > Neckeraceae > Neckera > Neckera pumila. The sequence goes on along the minus strand of OZ018417.1, from coordinate 15,992,171 downwards.
CATTAATCACTTCAATAGCTCCTTGACATTACCTCTCAGATTGATACTTGTGAGCAAGCAGAAGGAGCATGTTGTTGCGCACCATTCTCTAGCATATTGATTGAATCTAAATCATATCCTTTTCTTAATATCATATCTTGAATTTGTTTTTAAGATCAATAAAAAGTTATATGTTATCAAATGAACAGTAAGACGGGTGCACCCATAGAGCAACTTAAGAATGTTATGTATATTTTGAAATTATGTTATGAGTTGTACGTACCCTTTTCCAGGAGTTCGTGTTGTTTGCATGAGAGTCATGAAGCTATGGGACAGTAAGTCGAAGTGAAATGTGCAGTTGTTTTTGAGTGTGAAGACGGTAGCGCTGCTTCCGAAGCTATGCTGTAGTTGTAGAATCGCCATTTTAAGTTGTTTTTTTCCTCTTTGTCAATTCAGATTGAGAGGGACTTGCGAGTGCGTCGCAGCCTGCTTCGCGCAGTTGGAAATATGGAGATTCGAACAGACCTTGTGGACGCCCATCTTTATGCATTCAACAGGCTCTTAGTGCAAGGAGTGTTGGAGTCGAGGCCAACCATTAAGAGCATCAAGCAAGACTTGGTGCCGTATCTTGTGAGGTCTCAACTACGATTGGGTGTTCCCTCAACAGCAGTGGGATCTCCTGTGGAGGATAAAGACACCCGGCACCAACCTTCACTCCCAGATACGGAGGTTTTTGCTCAATTACTGCGATCTTCTCAAAGTGGACACCGTATCACGGGTTCCCCCCTCAAATGCTGCACTTACATTGCAAGCAAAGGGAAACTCTGCGTGCGTGTCAATTCCTTGCAGGTTCGCTTCCTATGCGTTTTCTGGCTATTACGTAGTGCCACTTTAGATTGCACAGCTTACAACTTGAACCAATATCTATGGGTGGAATAACAAGCTTAAGATAATTCATTACATCTATGACTCCTTACTTCGCATTTGAGGTTAAGAGTGTCCAATTCACCTCTAAGAGGTAGTGCGAAACCTTCTTATCTCAAATATTTTTCCCTTGTACCAAATGGTGTATATTTTCTCAAATGTTTAATTTCTTCACCTGCACTTGAATATGGTTGCAGGCATATCTGGACATTAACAGAGAGGTTGCAGGAGAAGCCATCCACTTGACAGGCTACGAAGTCTCCGCTCACAACAATGTCATTCACGAATCGTCACTTTTGGGGTGGAAGTCCACTGTTGGCCCTCAGTGCATGTTGGGAGAGGGGTCCACCCTTGGGGAGAAGTGCAGTGTGAAAAAGTCGGTGGTCGGCAGACACTGTCGTATTGGTTCCAATGTGAAAATCATCAACTCGGTGGTCATGAATTACGTTACTGTAGAAGATGGATGTACCATTCAGAACTCCATTATCTGCAGTAACGTGAACTTGCAAGAACGATGCTCTTTGAAAGACTGTCAGGTAGGTGTCCTCCTTCTCTTTCTCTTAAAATTCCATTCATTAGTATCTTATAGATTTCAGTAGCTGGTGGTTGTGTAAGTTCTCATAACATTCTATAAAGGGCCTTTGCTGTGCCCAAGAATAAGAATTCATCATCCTGATTCTATCAAATATTTAGCTAAAGTTTGTATTATGACTTGCTATCTTACCATTCAGTTAATAACATAGCAAAGAGTAGAAGTACGATTAATAATAACACGTTAGAAAGCTAACCAATCTTGGGCCAGCCATGTCAGAATGAATTGTTGATTCTGGTTCTCAAAAAAGAGGGTGCAAGGCTTCAAAGCTATAGTAATCTTTGAAATCTTTCTATTTGGGGAGCTGCGTTTTTTTCTTTATTTTCCTTTTTAAGAATTTTTCAAAGCTGATTTATCCTGGTAGTGCGAGCAACACTAGTTTACAAAATACACTATTTGTAATAGTATATTGAAACTAGTGCAGGCTGCAATATTGCTGTGTTGTGCTAATTTTCACTAGATAGAAATTAGTGCTTGTCCAAGTTGTAACCTCTTTTCAGTCTGTAGTTGCCAAGGGAGTATTTAGCAAACCTCTATCAGTTTATTTCCACCAAATAAAATTCTTTACTTGGTAAATCTAAAACTCTTCTAAATTGCAGTGACACTAGTATTGCATCCGCACTGGTAGGATAAATAAATGTTGTGAATAAATGGGGTTAGTTCAGAGAGATGAATAATTAGGAGGCCTCTCAAGGGGTCTTATGAGCAGCAACTGACGTTTAGGTTTGTTTTTTTCAAAGTTGAAATTGAAATAAAAAACCAATTCTTTGATTCACTTACCCATTTTTCTTGTGTTGCGGGCTATTATTCAGGTGGGTCCTGGCTATGTTGTGGGTGCTCGGTTGGAACTCAAGGGGGAGGCACTTGCGAAGAAGGAGAAGCCTTGAGCGCGGCAATTTTTTCGAAGGGTTTGGTTCCTCGTTCATGTTCTAGTGGCAGTGTAAATGACGTCCCTCCACGTTCAGAATTTCTAGTGGCCATGTCTCTGGCCTTTCAAAGGAAGAGTGTACAGTATCAATACAGGGCTACCACCTTGGTACATTTGGGCTATCATTCAGATTAGGATTCAAGCAGCCATTTACAACGTTGTCTTAGGAAGTGGTTTCTTCTGGAGGTTCAAATTTTGGATCACTTATATCTTTTACTCAGTGCAACTGCAATGTTTGTTACGTTAGCCTGGCTCAATTCACTGTTTGGATGCAGGTAACTTACCCTAGAACACTGGGCTGGTCACCATGGGAATCATCCTTTTTGGTGCCGTTGAAATCATGTGCTTAAAAAAAACAAAAAACAATAGCACTCATTGGAGGTCAAACTATTGTGCAAGACCTCCCCTTTTCACACAAAATTCCAAAGATGATTCATGAAACGATGCACTTTTCTCTTACATAGAAGGATTCTTTGTTATTAGGCACTTAGTGTCTGTAGTGACGTTACAAGGTTAATCTTGTCAAGACAATCCTATTACCAGAGTAGTTATCTAAGAAATAGATGCTCAAATGAATGAGTTGGTGCATTCTTTGTGTTTGAAGAATCCCTAAGAGTCATTCATTGGGCACTTGTTGTCCTCACTAGGCATCCCCATTAAATTAACCCTTAATAGGTATGATATACAGTGTGTGTATAAATTGTCAAAAATTGCCACTTTCTATGGCAAATCGAAAATAATGAGACAAATGTTTCTTTTTTGAAGCCAACCATACAAATTTGCAATAGACTATGGTAGAAGCATCCATTGTTGATCTTTTAAGGGATTTTTCAACAAATCATGAACAATTTATGACAGCAAATTTTTCACATGTAGAAAAATGGGAAATATAAGAATTGAAATTTTTTCATAATTTTATTCCCACAGTTGAAATTATTGTGAATTACTGGAGCCAAGAAGTACTTAAGACCTATTGCTAATCTCTAGACTCTTCCAATTATGACCTATTAAGAACTACTTTTTTGCTCTCTACTTTGAAACAAGTCTCAAAACCTTAATTATTAGTCCCAACCTTGAAAAAGACATTTCAGAGTTTTGCACATGCTGTCCGGATTGCTTGGTCTGCCCCAAAAGTTACGGCAAACATAACTTTTGATCCAGCACCCAATCATACAAAATTTATATTCCCACCTCATGTGTAAATTTTATGACCAAATTTTTGTGCACAACTACCCAAGATTTCTTGCATACATTGAACGCTCACTGGTCACTTGGTCCTTTAGGGGTTAATATCGATTTCGTACTCAGCATTGATTTGGAATCATAGATGTACTAAGGTTTATCAGTCACTCTGAAAGAACTTGACCGAAAAAACACGTTTCTCTCATTCAGTATACCAAAAACGTTAAAGTGGCCTAGCTCTTTGATAACAACCATTGTAGACGAGAATTATTTTGCAGATAAAATCGCACAGTGGCTGCTGCTGCCAAACTAAATGAAACCAAACCATAGTGTCATACCATGAAGCTCTAAAACAACTCAACTTCACTGAGGCCGAAGATTGCGACGAAAATATAGCCTTTAATACACAACCCTAAAACTCTATGATAAACTTCACTGCTGTCAAAAGCATTTAGTGAATTCAAATCCTTATTTACGAAGAACCTAAATCCAAAGCATACGGAACAATTCTAACTGGTGTACATAGATCTCTCCCAGATTATATGGATGCTCTGAAAGCACCAGCCGCAGCTTCCCGCTTAAGCTGCGCTGCTTTTCCTGAGCCCCTAAAGTACTTGTACACTTCCTGGGGACAGCAAACAACACACCCTGTCACTTTAGTACTCAAACGGAAATTTTATTACGCCATTTACCAACCAAATTATTACCAACGTGAAATGTCTTGAAGTGAGTACTACCAAAGCTGTGGCCATCAGAGAAGGGAAACTTATATTTCACTCAGCCATTGGCTTTCCTCGTGGGACTGACTGGAACACACATAGCATCAAATCCAGTGTTTTACTTCTGTCCGTATGTCCGTATAGAAGCAAGTGCAGCCATTCCCTCTCGAATGGGTGCAGTAGGAGATTGACATCAATGATGACTTTGAAATTTCAAAAAGAGCTACTCATTATCATTCAACAGAGGCATAGGGGCAACAAATTAGTGTGATTTATATTATAGGATTTATTACCGTGAGAACCCAGAGACTCAGCAGTAACTCGAGCACGAACAAGACGCAGCCCACCACATAAAAAATCTGCGAAAAGGACGGCCATGTAGTCAAGACTCGGAATACTATCATACAGCCTAATATAAGTTCCCATTCCAAGAATAATTTTACTCGTGTTAAGTTCACGGACTTGTCCGTGAAATAAAACTCAAGAAAATTGGTGTCACTACAAAACCTTTTTTTGTGGAATTTAGTAAAACAATTTTACTATTTGTTCTTGTGTTAAGTAACCGATTTGTAGAGATTGTACATACGTTGTCTACACTGATTTATCCTAAATAAAGTGGAAGTACGCCAAGATAAATTAAAAGGTGAAAGAACCAATACTAGAGAGTTGAGGCTGAAGAGCATAACTCACAGAAACGAGAGTGTTCTCTCCAAATAAACCGATGGTAGGCCAAAGCCCCCTGCATTCAGTCACACTTATGAGCTGAATACAATATACATGGCCCTGTATCTCTAGAAGTAAACATCCAAAATCCATGAATTGAGATCCTACTAAGCACATCCCATAAATACATTGGTACGTGCAAACAACTAAAAAGTCCAAGTAGGGCAAACAACTAAAAAGTAGTCAACGTTTGCTTAATCCTATGCACACTTACGCAAGAGATTTCCCCTTAAAGAAAATCGGGGGTGCAACTGCAGCCAATGCAACGAATGCGATATGGAGCTATTCATTGTCAACACAAACAAGCACAAATTTTAGAATATTCATGAGGATGCATTAAGTCCAAGACAACGCTGCCAGATATTGAATACAAATCTATCTATATAAACCGAAAAGATTATGTGCAATTTCTGTTCGCTAGAAAAAACAAATACTGATGGGTTACAGACCGGATTTAATTGTTCTGCTCAAGTATGGCACAATGCAAATGGTCTTCTCATTGCTAACCCCTAAATGCGCAAGGCACCACGATTTGGTGTTGACAAATTTCGAAATCACCTTAAATCTAACCCGATTATACTTTTAATATTTTGTTCTATTCAAACTCCAAACATTTGAAAAAATGTACTTAAGATTTTTCTATTCAAAATTTAATGCAAAAGGGTCCATTGCAAAAGTTCATTTTCTAGCCTCAAAAGCTCCAGTAGATTAACTGTGGATCTAAGACAGAAATCAAATTGCAAATTCATTTTTACAATTTATAAAGTAGACTTTTAAATGGGATAAATTGTCTAGAGTTAAAAATGTTATTCCTCTAACCTCGTATATTTTACATATAATTTTAGACATGACATGCAAACAGACGATTGCAAGACTTTGAACAACTTCCAAATTTCTAAACTCCTGGTGATCAAACATGATAATCTTTCAAACTGTGCTTAATTTTCCCAATTGAGCTATGACATGCCGAGTGTAAGATCCAACGGTTACAATTCATTACTTATATGAGCATTGGCTTTTGGTTCTGTGATTTTGTTTAGAAGACGCTCCAAGAAGCTCAAAAAGGGCTTCGGCATTTAGGGGTTAAGATATGGATATGGTCCTTACAGAGTAGAAGATAAAGAACCAACCAAACTTCAGGGCACTGTCAGACCTGTAGAAACAGAGTATCGATCAGAGATCAACTATAGTTCAGCGGATATTTAGTATCGATTGCTGATCTGAACACAGCGAAAACAATCAGCAGACAAACAACAAGTAACCATGTTTAAGGACTGTTTGCAACACAAACAGCACAGGTATCTAGGTCAGTGTCGCACACCTCATTGCACGATAAAGTGGCCTGTACCACAGAAAGTAGGACAGAGGATAACCAGCTAACACGAAAATAACACCCAAAAGCCATATTTTGAGGTCTGCCATCACCACAACAAATTAACCTACAGAATAGACAAACATGTCCAGAGGTTTTAGCAAATAAACATACAAGAATCCAATACAAAAGTATTAAAACATAAATCAGAAGTTAAATAACTCACCGCCAGGGCCTGCAATCCAGGCTACTGTTGTGCAGATGAAGTTCCAAAATAGACAAAGCAATATTCCTGGTACAATGCCACACTGGTAAGTCAATATGCAGTGAAACGGACGCATTTGCTAGCATTGTCTTGGACTAGGTGCATGCATGGAAGCCTGTAACCAGAGACCATGCTCACATTCATTTTTTAATCGTATGATAAGAAATAAGGGCATTAGGTGAAATGGGGTCATAAGACGATGCAGTAGAGCCGTACCTAACCAGCTGTAATAAGCGTAGGTCTGTAGTTGTTGAGTGTGTGCTGGTACGTCGTTTGCAATATCATGATGCAGAATGGGGAAAAACGGCGGCCAGTTTTTGTCATCAATAAGAATACCAGCTGAAGCCACCAAAGCCAACAATCAATGCCAACCTACTTGATGTACGGATTCATCCATATTCAAATGTACGATGAAATAAACCTCGATCCAAGTAAAAATATCCACTAATCAACAACCCAGATTTAGTAACTTATCACAAAAAATCAAGACATTTGTCATTTCAGAGAGAAAATTGGCAATATCATTATGAATGGTGACTTCAAGCAGTACAAACAAAATAACACCAACCTCTAGCCGCTGCCTCCTCTCTGCGTTTTAGGTCCTATGAATCAGCACAAGAATGTGATTAGTGACTGAAATTCTACCTATGCAAACAGTCATCCCAAGCCATTTCTTTGCAGCTATATCATCCTAACGGTACTAGAATGTTGTATTTCTGACTTACATGTGTACCTATCCATAGACTTAGAAGCATGAAACAACAGTACAAAGTGAAATGCATTCCTATCAAATATAGCTGTGTTCATCAAATACCTTTTCTTTCTTCTTAAGCTCATCTTCCTTGGCCTTAAGCTCTTTCTCCTTTCTCTTAAACTCCTAGCAAAATCAAGAAACTGACAGTTAATTAGAATCAAACAAAAAATAGAAGTAGACGAGCAGTACAGAAACCTGATAGGGCAACCGAAAGTATCAGAAAGAGGAGCCAAGAACGAAGAAAAGAAGGCAAGAAATGATAAAGTCACAACTTACTGTTGCACTACCAAGAGGAATATCGACAGCTGCATCGTTTGAAAAAACTGGCTCGTGCGGGAGAGGTGATATTGTATTTACCTGCGGTACACTCTGTATCTGACACAAATTGAATTTATGCAGAACAATTTGAATTTGGATCCAGCAATGAAAAAAACACTTTAAAACCCTATCCCAAAAGTTTACTGTGATGATGGACAGTGCCCGGAATCAGGATGAAAACCTCCTAAGATACATAGACCTGCTTGCGTAATACCGCACTTTCTTGCACCAAAGCTATGAAGTCTTAATAAAAGAGTAGGTGAAAAATGCCATTTACTCTACAAACAAAAATATGGCTGAGCTTTACCACTAATTTCCTCCAAGCAACTAGTGCACAAAGTTCATGATAGAAACAAAAATCAAAACCTAATACTTCATATCCATACACAGTATTCAGATGGGAACGCTGCCAGGACGCGCGGATGCCCAAACTAGTCTAAGCCAAAAAAACTGCCTCAAAACCTAGAACCTGAAGTTGCAGCAAACCACGTAATAACTACAAATTGCCGCCAGACTTACGTACCCTGTCATAGCCATAGGATGGTTTTCCTGCCTGAGCTCGCACTGCTGGATCCTGCACACAACACCCATAACCTCAATCACCTCTACTTCCACAATAAGTGAAGGCTATTGCCGGTGCATGGCCAATACATGTCTTGTCTATGCGCAAAAGAATTTAAGTAGGTTGTGATCCAGGAAAGATCGCTCGATAATCAGCTCTTTGACGAAAATGAGATCACTATTTTCCCCGAGGGAATTCCCAGCTCACTCTCATTCTCCAGGATGCAGATGTTTAAAAATATACGTTCGCAAACACATGCTCCAAAACGAAACCCCGAGTCACTTCTGAACTTCGAGATGTAGATACTAATGTCTACCAGCAGGTTAACCTAGGGACGCGGAGAAATTAAACAATCACGGTTGAACTTCCCTCGCCTTCAGCTTCAGCAAAGATCTAAAGAGCATAAGTGTCAAGGTGCATAGAAAATCCAGTCCCTATCGCAACATTTCAAAGCAGTAGCAAGCATTAAAATAAGAACGAACGCAATGGAGAGCCGATATCCAAGCTGCAATTAACTTACAAAAAACGGATTCACATCGTCTTCGTCGAACGGATTGCTGTCATACCGTCCCGCCATCTCCAATCAGTGGAGATTTTTAACGCGAACTCCTCCACAATCGCTTTTCCGGAAACAACTTCGTTCCGCCTCAGTGAACCTGATTATAAACAAAAAACTACAGAAACAGAAACTACTCCGATAATACCCACGCACAAATCTCCTCCGATCCGGTAAAATCCGTCACCAAGAACAAGGGTTGGTATCCCGATTTCGAGCCGAACTGACGCTGTAAGACTCCAAACACAGCAAGAAGAAGCTCAAGCGATACCTTACAAACGAGAGACCAGTCAGTACAAACGACAATGACGACCACAACTAAAACGCCGGCACGCGCACACGCCGCGCAGCCTCGCAGAATCCTTCGAGGAGCCTTGCAACTCCGCAGCAACACACCACCGAGGCAGCAAACAAACATCGTTCATCCATCAGCACTAATCTAAACATATATTCATCCACTTAAAAATCCTGGTCGCATAATTATCATTCATCCTTGGCTGTTCTGTTAAATATTTCATCTGTTCGTAGGTGCCAAGACCTTGCTTCCGCGTCTATCTCGATCATTTGAATCTACGGTAATGCCCTGTGACGTGCACCTCACGAACAGGTATTAGGGGTATCAGTATCAATAGGAGCTAAAATCCAGAACTGCAGGAGTGCAAATATCCGGGTATCAGAACAAAGTGGATTATGTGTACAACGACCTTGTCCTAAACACCAACCAAATCCATCTAAGCGGGTATTCGCAAAAGAGTGACAAGTCTATTTTGGTGTCACTTGAACGTGTTTTTGTTCTATTCTAGTGGTTTGACTCTTCCCTTCTTTCTACACTATTTGATGATTAGTTAATTTTCATTGCAAAAAAATCCTCAAAAAATACATTGAGGCCTTAGCATTTTAGAATGTTTCTAATTAGAATTATCCAATAACTAAGTCATGAAATGTCCCCCTCCCCTGTAGTCTTTAATTCTTTTAATCCAAAATGGTTATAGGGATATTGGGTCTCCAAAGTAAAGTATCAAATTTTGGTTTTTTGTTCCCATCTATTTCTTGAGATTAGAAAATTTAATGACCTTTTATGGAATCTAATTTTACAAAGATCCAACAATTGGTTAAAAAGATTTTTGTTCTATTTTGACCACCAATGTAGGCAAGTAGAGAGAAACCTTAATTTGCTTTGAAAATATGCAAACTTCTTCCAAATTTGAGTCTGTACTCAAATTTGAAGTCCTTAAATCTTTTTGAAAAATAGAATTTGAATTAGAAGGCTTGAAAGCTTGACAATGCCAAATTGTCTAAAGCTTAAGCAACCTTAAAAAAAAATTATTGCTCTTTGCTTGGTCATATTTCACACTGGTACATTATTTTTTGACCCCAATTTTTTTAAGCAAGATTCTTATACTAGTGAAGAATAAGATCCAATGGCTACAAATTTGAATAAAAAGATAAATTTTGATTTATATGTTTATTTTTAGAAGATGCCATTTTTTGCAATTTAAAGAATTTTTCTAATTTTGACTTGAAGAACCAGTTAGGGATTAATTATAGAGTGCATTGGAAGTTCTATTCAACTTGTATATTTTGAAAAATAATGATAAGGCATGATTGCTTGCAATCTAGATTGTTTTCTTTACCTAAATTAAGGTTTAAGTCTCACATTGCAAAAAGAAGGGATCAAGCATAAATTAGCACTTGCTAAACCGCCATTGATTGAAATTATATAAAATTTTCAAAAACTACAATTTCTTTTTGGTTTAAAGATTGTTACACAAACCACAAAGTTCATTCCTTGAATTCAATTCTTGCTAAAAATCAAAATCACTCTCCAATATAGTGAAAAGCCATATAATTAGTCAAATCAATTTACATAAGGAGTAGCTTCAAGGCCCAAAAAATTTCATAACTTTTGACTACATGGGTAAAGAGTTATCGCATAATATTTAATTTTTAGTCCTCGGCGGGCAGCCCGGGCAGCTCAAAAAAACTCTTTAAAAAATACTTTTTCGAAAAATTAAAATTTGAAACTGGTTTAATAGGTTTAGGTATACTTGAAAAGCTTTGAATCATTCCATTTGAACTAATGAGTCAAAAGTTATGAGGTGTTTTAGTTTGAGGGTAGTTATGGAGTCTCTACTCTAGAATAAACTTTGAAGTCCTTTATCTAACTCAATTTTCAATATTTTGAAAAAAACAAAAAACTTGGGTGTAGATTCTTTCTTACAACATTACCACCGTTGGGATTGGAATTTTTCAATTCTATAATTAATTCTTGACAATTTAATATTTTGAATCATTCTCTACCTCTTCCTACTTATTATTTTTTTCCTTATATGTTGTAGAATTCCAATTGATCTGAAAATTTTCAAGCATGTAGCCAAATTGAATTGAAGAATGAGTAACCACCATTTTGGACCATTTCATACAAATGTGACCTTGGGAAAGGCAGCTGCCCGGATTTTTGTAGTGTCAAGAAAAGGATTTTTGTCAATTCAAATGCTATTATCTAGCAATCCACATGGTAAAAAATTCTGAAATTTTTTCCACATCTTTTTAAACCACTGGACTACAAGATCCTATGGTTACATATGTTCAAAAAAGTTTTTTTCCTAAAATTTGATACTTGTATTAGAAATGGCAATTTTGGAGCGGTTTTGGTGAAAATGTAGTCAAAAACATTTAGGGGCTAGACTAATGACTATAACCATACCTTGTCCAAATTAGGGTCAAATTACTTTGTCTTCTTTGAATCTAACAGCATGTGACTACAAAAGGCAAAAAAAACTACACAAAATAGTAAAATAAGATTGCCCCACACTAATTTCTCGATAGTCCACACTATAGAAATATTCATTGCTTTTGTACAATGATGCATTCAATTCAAAGCCATGTGTATGGCATAGATTTGTACACCAGTTCAAGGCTTGGTTCAAAAAGTGGCATGGGCCTCCATGTAGAACAAGCATTGATCCATAAGATAATTTGTCTCATGTAAGGCAACCTAATTGACAAGGCAACACAATTTCACTATTTTGTGTAGAGGTTTGGAGCACCAACTTAGAGTTATGATTGTAAGTTTAGCATACCAAACTAGTGCCCACCAAGGCTTTTTTTTTGGACCAGTGTCTCCCCCTCTGGCTTCACAGCAGAGGCCAGTATTTGGAAGGAGGGACAAACATAGGCCAAAATTCTGACAATCTAGCACCATGGTGCCAAAGAAAAAGCCCTACTGCCCACTCAAATTACCGTTATCTTTGTGCCCCACAAAAGTTGGCACCTCTATACCAAGTGTAAAGTAATACGGAACACAACTGACTATTTCCATCCCTTTAAGATATCTACCTTCTATTATTATCAAAAGTTATACTTCCTCCGTCCTGAAATGATTGTCCATCTTTCCAATAATAAATGTCCAAAAATGATTGTCCACTATTTAAAATTTAGTTATATGATGATGAAATTCATGAAATAGTCAGTATGTCACAATAAGAGTTTCAATTAGATGAAGATACAATTCAAAAAATAGTCAATGTCAATTCCACAAAGACACAATTCATAAAATAGTCAATTTTAGTTACCCAAGCTGCTTATAATAAATTGCTCACAAGCTCAAGAAAAATCTAACCGTAAACTATCTTCACGAAATCTTCATGGGGTACAAAGACAAAATGGAAAACAATGCATTGCTATGCTCAGTATTCATTTTCACTAGAAAATCATAAGCTAGTGGGTGATTTACCATATGAATTTACAACATCAAATTTTCCGTTTTAAGTAGTTCATACTTTAAACTTGATATTGCCATTTTTGCAAACCGTTGAATAAATCAAGAGTTAATCTACATGTCTGCATTCATTACTTTACCAAATTCTCAAATTTTGCCTTAATCTTGGGAAATTTTTTTCAAGAGACAATCATTTTGAGACAGAGGGAGTATCTAATTAATTTGTATTGATTAGCCTTTTGGACCAAAACTCTATGAATTTGGAAATTTGTCTTTATTGCTCGCATTGATTTCATTGTCAAATTCCAAATTCAATGCTCCTAAACCCCTAGAAGGCTTAGAAATGTAAATTATTTTGTCCTCCAATATGGTCTGAATTCATTTCTCGGACAGTAAACAATTGACAGTACATTACAAGGAATCTTTTATAATTGGAATCAACCAAGGAATCTAAAAAGATTCCAGAATCCAATTTACTTCTAAAAAAATATGTGGAACGAGGATTTGAGTCATCCAATCCTTTACGGTAGATTGATATCCCCGTTTGCGGTTAGCCAAAATTCAAAGTTCAAAATTATTTTTTTTGAATTTTCTAAGAATATTTGAAGTGCGAAAATGTAGTAGCTACCTATTAATGTCCCTAAACATGTAATGAAGACGCTCTTCAAAATGTAAGAATCTAACAAGTTAAAATTCATCAATATCTCCATAGGTAAACGTACTTCAATGAAATTGCATCATAAAGAGGTTGCTTTAGAGTGCAAAAATAGGGGTCAAAACTGTATTCAAATGAATATAAGTTGGGAATGGGAAATTCTACACAACATAGACAATAATAACAATTATAGTAAATACATTAGAAAAAAAATCAGCCCTCCGAAGGGTTGCTCCTTTAGCCCTTCGGAGGACCCTGAATTTTTTTTTACGGGGCTGAAAAATATTCTCCTATTTTCAAGCAGCAAAAATTGCACTAATAGTGTAGCAAGAACCCAATTTTGCGAGCAAAATAATAATAATAATAATAATAATAATAATAATAATAACTATTTTTAATCTTAAGGAAATCTTCAAAAAATTGAAAATAAATAAATACAAAAGCTGACTGCTCATTGTGGGCCTTTTTGAGATTGACAAGCCAAGCTTGAAATAGCTTGGCATGTCAATTTGAAGCAGCCTTCTAAAGGGCTGCTTTTTGCTCTAATGAGACAAGAGTAGAATATATGGTATTAGTATTATTTGAATAAAAATTGCAAAAACATTCAAAGAAAGGTGAGGTTGAAATTTGTATTTTCAAAAGTTGGTTGGTGCATACTAACAACACATTTGCAATGGTTTTGCAATGAAGCAATGCATTGTAGACAAATAATGCACCTTGGTGCAAGATTCACAACATAAAATGTTGTAGCAACATGCTCCTTCTTTACACTCCAAAACATGATAGAAATTATGAGCATCCTTGTGGTAAATAAAATCATGACTTCATGACATTATATATACTATAGTCTGTAGATATTTGTTTCATTGAGTGATTCTTCATGCAATTATCTGATTATTTGCACAACTTTGAGTTTAGATGGGTAATTGTATGAAACACTTGTACTATTTTCAGCTATATGTCTCTACACTACAATAGAAAGCAGTGACTGCAACATACTAGCAACGCATTTGCAGTGGTTTTGCAATGAAGTGATGTGTAACGGATCTTAGTTTGGAACTCAAAAAATACATAGTGTATTGCAAAACCCTTGCAAAACCCTTGCAAAGTTGTGATTAATTCAATATAAAAGTCTTAGACAAAGAATTGATTGTATTGTATTACTAAACTGTTGCAAATTCTAAACCATTGCAAACACAGTGCAATACTTTATATTAAACCATTGCAAAAATCAATGAAACAAAATTTGTAGGCATTGCAAAACCATTGCAAAAGGTATTGCAAACGCTGCATTTTCTTGTAGTGCTAGTTGATATATTTTTTAGCCATAACTTTTGCGTTTTGGCTTCAAATGACTCAAAATTCATAAACAAGGAATCATGAATATGATATACCTTGTCTAATTTCTTGGAATTTTTAAAAATGCTTATAATCCCAAAATAGCCCCTAATTTTATGTCACACTTGCCAATTTTGGATTTTTTTTGAACAAATACTTAGTACCTCAAAGAAACAAATCTAAAGTTGAAATTTGAAAAGCCATGGTATAGTGGTACATTTTTAGCTATTGTTCTAGTATTTCTAAAAATAGATAATTTTATATTATATAGAAGTTTACAAAATAAACATCTTTCTACTTCTATTTTGAAACATATAAAAAATTACTTTAGTGAATTTTTGGAGAATGATTATCTTTATAGAGTTGCTACAAATGGCCAATAATTATTTTATTTAGTATTCTATTTTTTTCCTATTTTTTCCTATTTAAAACATCAAAAAATGTATTTCTTGAGATTTGGCACTTTTCTAGTTTTCCTACTTAGAGAAGTTTTAAATGATTTTCTTTTGGTGGTTACCTTTACCTCATAGGTGTATGCATTGGCCATATTTTTTTAAAAGTTTAAAATTTTTTTTTGAATTTTTGAGTATTCTAGAAAAAAGGCATGAGTGCTATAAAATGCAACAAAATCAACAAGTATCTTATGAAATCACCTAGATGAACATTGAGTTCTCCACCTTTAGGAAACGTGCATGAATGTTCTAATGCTTCAATGGAAAACTATATTTTTTTGATTAGTAGCACATACTAACATAATACGGGTTGTCACGCATCCTAATAGAATGGCATTTCTATGAAGTAAGAAAAATTTGTGAGAGAAAGAAAGAGCCAATGGCGAGCCGTTCTACTTGGAGGATGTGTGACACCCTTTTTTGGTGTTCGGAGCATGGAGAATGAAAACGCGAGATTGGGGTAATTTGTGTTGCTTTCTCAGACCCAATCACAGCATGATGGTGAAGCGGGCAAATACCATCAACGGGGTGAATTTCCGGCCGCGGAGAGGTGAAACTATGGAACGCAAGATCAAAAATTCTTGGAGAAAATTCTTCAAGCCCAATTCTTCACTAGGGCTTTTTTTTTGACATCATAGTGCCAGATTGTCAGAATTTTGGCCTATGTTTGTCCCTCCCTCCAAATATTGGCCTCTGCTGTGAAGCCAGAGGGGGGGACACTGGTCCAAAAAAAAGGCAAAGAATCTTCACCTCCAGAGAAGAAAGACTGCCTGCATTTCTTGTAGAATGGAACCTCCACCCGCCCTGCGAAACCACTGATACAACGCCGTATGCCAATTCTCCAAGAAATTTTGCAGGTTGAAGGATGTGTGACAACCCCTAACGTTACTCATTCCGCTCCAGCAGAAATTTGAGAAACACATATGTACAACCATCTCAAAAAGAACCTTTATCATTTTCCAATGACTTTCACATGACATGAATTCAAGCTACTAAAACTTCAAATCATATGAATTTCATATGAATATCAAATTCTTGTGCTATACTGAATCCCGTATTGAATTCATATGCCATGGTTGCTTAGCAACAGCAGCAATCGCATCTCAAGCCCATGCAGATGTCAAGATTACCTCACTTCACTGTGCTAGCTAGTGAATCTGAACATTTAGTGCACATCCAATTCAAGCTGAAGAGCAGCAGCGAAAATAATTTAGAACTGATGAATCAAGCTTCGCTTTAGGTCATCTCAAAAAACGGACACTACATGCTGATGATCAGCACACATGATTAGCACAGTTCTCGGTGCAAATTTGATGAAGAGAGAATATGAAAAAACCGGTCGATCCTAAAACTACTTACGCCTGGCGATCAGCACTCTCTCAACAGCTAGTACTTCTTCTTCGCGACCAATGTGCTTCCGCAGTAAACCTCGTACTGCTTCCCGCCCTCGCAGGGTCGAATAACGAGTCGAAGCTCAATGCAATAGATAGGATTCCCGCATGTTATCTTCTTCCCAGTTGGCACCGCAACCTTCTTCGCGAGCCACAGGTTGACAGTCGCCGACATATACACTCTTCTTTTTTATTGTACAGACCGGTGACGCTAATGGGATCCGCGTTACGAATGTCACTGCAATGACATATTTCTCCGTCTGCCGCAATCCATTCTTTTCAGTGCAAATTAATGAAATATTCGAGTGAGGCTAGCAGAAGAACAACCACGACACACACATGCACAGCGCGCCTTCGCCATCGCTAATCAACTCTGCAATGCCAAAAGTACAGGACTGAGCGGAACCTGCATGAAGCTGCTTTCGAACTCCAAAGATACTTCTTCGCATACATAATTAGATTTCGAGTCCATACCACGAATGTGCCACTTCCAGCAATGCTCAGCAATTCATGGCGAATTCATTCGCTAAGTTACGAATTCGCCATGCAATTTAAATACTCGGAGCGCTAATCGAATAGCGGGGTAGCACAGGCGCGTGAGGAGGAGCAAGTGACTACTTCGTTTAGATGTGGCGCAGATTGCCACCTGGTCGACTTCGAATTTTGGGTTTAAAATGGAACGACGCTAGCTTACTGGGATTGACGAGGATCAATGCATCTTTCCAAGAATAATGAAAACATGTTTATCCACATTGACATTGAGATTTTGAGAGTCGCACGAGCAACTACCAAACACAACTGTAATCCTGTCCAAAATCACACAAGCAAATTTGTTTTTCTAGCTCGAATCTCCACCCATGAGATGAGAGCCACCAACTCATCATTCCCCACCTGCTCACTGGCCAAAACATGGCGTTGCGTAGGGGCCAAGCCAGAACCCTGAACCCTCTATAAAAGGAGACCGTCGTTCCTCCTAAAAGCGACGGCTGCTCAAAAGAGTAAGCAACGGGGTCCTCGCAAGACTCCCGCCTCCTCCACCATGGAGGCGTAGCAAATTGAATGGAAAGGGGGCCCGTAGGCCTCCTGCCACAATCACCGAACCCTCAAGATGAACAAAGCGCACTTCAATACGATTATAATACAAAAGAGTTGCGCACCACCACAATCGTAATCAATAATGTACGTACATTTCCATAGGATTTGTTTGTGAAATTCTGAGATCTTCAACAGCTGCTGCTACTACCTCGGGCATGGCCTTAATGAAAGCTCCGACGACGTCAGAAAGAAAGCGGCAAGGCGACTGACGAAACGCAAGGCGACGAAACCAAGGAAATCTCAAGAATTACCTACGTACTGCAGCAGTGCGAGTGACAAACAGCGAGAAAAGCGCGACCACGAAAGTACTCCAAGCAATCTTGACGAAAGGAGAAAGATTTCACGGGACCAGGCAGACGAGAAATGAATGCAAGCATGGAAACTGGAATGGCGGCAGATCGAGATGGAGTGGAATTCCATACCACCGAGACGGAAAAATCGATCGGGGTTCGCGCGTACCAGCTGTGGTGTTGTTTCGGGAGGGCAAGCTTTGCGTCACCACTCGTTCTACGTGCTTGCGTTTCGGGAAATTGGGGTTTTCCCCGTCGTTGCAATTGTTCAGTTTCACACCTTCACTTTCGTATCGTAGGCTTTGCCTTGAGTTCATGTCTATAAACAGCCATTGGAGACAGTTCCTAATTTAATTTCGAGTGTACAGTGGCCTACGACAATGGTTGACGCCCCCTATTTGGACCTTTCAATTTTCTTGACATTACTCATAATATATTTGACATTTCTTGTTTCCCTCAATCAATATTTGTAGCTACTACACAATCCCGCTCAAGCATACCAAATTTTCAGTATCAGAAAACCAAAACTCCATTTTTTGGTGAATTTTTTAAATTTTTTTACCGATGATTTTACATGAATACTCATAGAAAATAATTACTGATGAAAATTTTAAATTCAAATGTGGAGATATCCATATGCACATCTTTGTTTCAACAAGAATCTCCAAAAATGTTTCACAACTCCCTTAATAGAGGCTAAAATGGAGGCATGAAAAGTGCCCAAATTTTTGAAAATTCGTATCTCTTTATTGGTTATACTCAAGTTCAATACGATAATGTGTGTTTTGCAGCTGCCACCAAGGAGGTGAGCAAACGAGGAGCCATGTACACAGTGGTAGCTGGCCTTCTAAGGGCACCCAAATCTGGTGTTTGCAAAACTTTGAAGTTAAATAAAACCTAAGAAAGTTGTTATTTTTAGTAGTTTATATTTTTGGAAAGTTCTTCTTGAAGTCTAATTTTAGCAACAAAAATCCAATCTTGAAAATAAATGATAGTGATTTTTCTATTCAGGTTTTTGTACAAGGGTACCCATTGCAATCTTGACTTCCCGTAGTGTTGAGAGCTCTTGGAAATGAGCCTCAAATTCACTAGATCTTGGAGAGAAAATCATATTCAAAATTCATTTAAAAAAACTGTAGAGTAGATTTTAAGAAGCCATAAATTGATCGGGATTATACAAGTTTGACCATTTAACCTCATATTTTTTGGGTCACCAACATTTTAGATTTGGTTTGTGTAAAGAAGATTGAAAGATTTTTGCAGTTTTAGTACCCTCATGGTCAAACATTATAATCTTTCACTCCATAAGTGATATTGTTGTGTTTTCTTTTCCTATGAGATCTCTAACATGTCCAGTTTGAATTTGTACGATTCCAATTCCAAAAAAAGTGATACAACTTATCAAAATGTTGGCATTTTGTTCAATTTAGAGCAAATTCCAGGATTCCAAAAACAGGCCTTGGACACTTAGGGGTTAAGCCACCTCCCCTTTGGTACTGAGTCAATGATTATGTCATTGTGCACCTGGAAACGCAACCGTTTTGTTAGCATTTGAACAGATCAGAGAAAGCTGGCAAACTTCTTGCTATGGTCCTACTCCAGGGTGGTCGAGGCAGTAGGTAATCTCTTTAGTTTCTTCCATCTCCATTTTCATGTACCGTAGATTTCTTGCTGTGGTCGCCTTCTATGTCTATTCCAATTAATTTCATAATTATAGTTGCATTGTGTCGCTTGGCAGTACAGATACTGATACACTCTTTTTTTCTATTGTACAGATCGGTGACGCTAATGGGATCCGCGTTACGAATGTCACTGCAGTGACATTTCTCCGTCTGCCGAAATCCATTCTTTCCAGTGCAAATGAAATATTCGAGTGAGGCCAGCAGAAGAACAACCACGACACACACACACACAGCCTTCGCCATCGCTAATCAACTCTGCAATTCCAAAAGCACAAAATTGAGCGCCGTCGCCTGCATGAAACTGCTTTCGAACTCCAAAGATACTTCTTCGCATACATATTTAAATTTTGAGTCCATATGCCACTTTCCAGCAATGCTCAGCAATTCATGTCGAGTTCATTCGCTACGAATTCGCCATGCAATCTGCAATCTGCAATCCGAAATCCAGTCATTCAAATGCAAATTCAGTACTCGGAGCGCTAATTGAATAGCGGGGTAGCGCAAGCGCGTGAAGAGGAGCAAGTGGACGACTTCGTTTCGACGTGCCGCAGTTTGCCACCTGGTTGACTTCGAATTTTGGGTTAGAAATGGAACGATGCCCACTGCGATTGACGAAAATAATGAAAACATATTTATCCACATTGACATTGAGACTTTGAGAGTCGCACGAGCAGTGTGAGGGAGCTATTGTAGGATCTGTATTGAAGGTGCAACAGGGCTGTTGGACAAGAACATCCACAGCCAAATACTCCATAGCTTTTTGGCTACAGATTATACATGAATCTTGGGACTTGGGAGTGGCGGCAAAAACAGCCATGCGGAGTTTTCGGAGTCTTATTTGGATCACGTTTGGCACTGTTTCCCAGCAGGGCATGGCTCCTGATCCTAATTTTGGATGGAGGTACTAAGGTGGGTACACCCAAAATTGCACCCTGCCTAAGAACCACCATCATCACTATGTGGGCAGTTTCAAAATCAGTATGTACGTCCATATGTTGAAGAAACGATTTTAGAACATCTAGACCAAAAAATGACTTTGATCCTTTATAACTTTTTGCGTATGCTACCCAAATGTTACATTTTTTTTGTTGCATTTGATCTTCCTTTCACTTGCTAATAAGAAAATATGAAAATTTGACCAATCTAATGATAGTAACTAGGCACAGTAGCAAAAAGTGGCGGTTGAGGGGTGCACGGGTCGAGCTTATAGTTGTATGACGAGCCTCTTGCGGAGGCTATTTTGCCCCCCCTATTTTATCCTGGGGAAAACGTAGGAACATTCTATTTGCTATGCATGAATTTTTTTGCAAATTTTGAGTTTGTATCTACAATCAGAGGCCCCAAATTAGCTAGGAGAGGTGTTAACAATTGATAAAAGACGGCACAAAATAGGGGGTCTTTTTTTTTACATTCACCTTGGGCTTTACCTCTGCAAGAGGCTCATCATACAACTATAAGCTCGATCGGGTGTACGCCCACCGCTTAGTGAAAACGTCTCTTACCTCTATGTATATCTCCCCGATTAGATCAACGAATAGTACACAACCAAAATAACCCCGAGCGAGTCAACTTTGGCACCCCAGCTCGCAAAAAAAATATGTTGATACTTGGAATGCAAGCAAGTTAAAATAATTGTCCATTTGTATAATTATCCATTTGTCACTTACAAACTTTCATCTACATTAGGATTCCTATTATTTGTAAACTCCATCTAAATTTATGCGGGTTTTTTTGCCATTGCAATGGTATTGAATGGCAATTTTATCCAATTTCTCTCTAATTTTTTGGAAGTAAACTTTTCTACTACCAATCATTAGATAAAAAATGAACCCTTTAGAGGGCTGCTAGAATGTGACAAATCAAGCTATTAAAAGTTTGGTCTATCACACCAAGCTAATTGCTCATCGCAGCAGCCAACTTTCAGGATTTTTTTTTTTTTTTTTTTTTCAATAATTTTTTATTTAGAATTCTTGGTTCCTGCGCCATTGTTGCTGCAGTTTCAGCAAGGCGGAAATAGGGAAAAAACAAGTTTTTCAGCAAAAAAAAACAAATTTCAGTGTACCTTGCAGGGCCGTGGAGCAGCCCTTCAGAGGCTTGAAATTTCTTTTAATGTTTCAATTAGATTTGAGTAAAAATTTTGCAAAAGAAAATTGTTTAATTAACAAAAGATATGAGCACCTAGTAATTTAAACAGTTGAAAAGTGTTCTTAATTTCAACTTGATTTTTATTAAGATATTTGATGAAAGACCGATTATAGTTGGATCCTAACAAACTTAGAATTTCAAACTTGGCATGTGACTACCAAAGTGATTGTAATAGTAAGAAGATTGTAATTGTAATAGTATGAAAATTTCAAGACTAAAGGCATTATTATATGACATTAGGCTAAATAGAAACACTTTGTTTGCACCCATGTAAGTTTGCTTGAGTTTTTTGCATTTGCATTCAATGGTCTTCTCATCATTACATTTTATAGTGAATTAAGGCCCAATATCATAGTTGCTTGCGTTTCACACTTCTAATTTAGCTTCATGCTAGAAGTAGCTTAGTTCCGTCCTCATCTAAATTAAACATGCAATTCAATACTTTGCCTCACCAAATCTTGGTAAACCTCCTGAAGTTTATAAAGATAATTGCATCAATGTTTGGGGAGAACAACTGGTTAACTAGTTCATTGTTAGCCAGTGGAATTAGGAAAATAATTGTGAAAAAATCTACAAATTTTCTATTTAGAGTAAAAAAGCAGAGAAATAACCGAATTCACTAATTGAAAAAACGGTTCCATTCGGGAATCGAAACCGGTTCAAGATGAGAAACAATACAAATCATAACATTGACCTCGATACTAATTGTAAACCACTCGCGGGACTTCTCCCGTTCATTCTGCGGGGAAGTTTCTGCGCCGTAATGCCTGATTACGTGGGCAAACCCGCGTAATCGGGGATTACAAATTTTTCATCCGGCTTCAATTTATCATCCGGTTTTTCATTGAATTTTGCTTGTGCTTTACGTCGGGCAATGCCCTCCTCTGCGGGCATTGCCCTATACAAAAAACACTCCGGACGAACGCTGAGTATTCAAGTACCGCGGCACGTACCGCAGCCATCGCCAGGCAGTACCGAAGTACAGTACAGTAGTGTTCAGTTACTGTTCTCCATGAATCGTTGACGCAGAAGCCGGGACTTCCGAAGTGCCCTTCTCTGAACAATAAGCAACCATCAAGTTGTCTCCATTCCGATCCGAGCAAGAATAGAAACAGCGCGCATCCTCGAGACCTCGACAGCGAATGGTACACTATAGCTATTGTTCGATCAGACACTAGAGCAGAATAGACGTTGACATCGATCCATCAATTGCGGATGCCGCTAAGAAGCGGCTTCTTCCAAGGTAGCGTGGACTCATATATATACACACACCGCTCGCTCACATTGCAGTACGGAGCAGATCGAGAGTCGTCTCGATCCTTAGCAACAGGATTCGGGTACACTTGTGCTCCCGCGTCGCATCCGAGATCGCTTCAGAGCAGAAGTTAGATTGGGTTCATTTGCATTGCGGTGTGATTCACCATGGCGCAGGTTCGGATTCTCGTCGCTTTGTTGCTGGTGAGTTCGCTTTGCATCTGCATGGTGGACGCGATTCAAGCAACCTCCATTTCATGGTACTCACCGCCACTGCCAGAGTCCCCACCACCACCACCACCGACACCGCCTTCTTCCCCTCCACCACCTCCATCGTCTCCTCCTCCGCCTCCAGCGTCTCCTCCTCCGCCTCCATCGTCTCCTCCACCGCCTCCATCGTCTCCTCCTCCGCCTCCATCGTCTCCTCCACCGCCTCCGTCGTCTCCTCCTCCGCCTCCATCGTCTCCTCCACCGCCTCCGTCGTCTCCTCCTCCGCCTCCATCGTCTCCTCCACCGCCTGCATCGTCTCCCCCTCCCCCACTTTCCGCAGGACCGCCTCCTCCTCGGTGTCCGCCATGTCCGTTCCCGTTCCTGGAGGTGAAGCCGTTGAAGGTGAGCTGCGAATACGGCATCGACGCCACGATTATCGTCCGCTACGTCGATAAGGTTCTCGAGCGAGCTGGTCCTTACCAGCTGCCGGCGAAGGGGGAGGAGATGGTTTTGCCTCAGCAGATCCGCGTTACGAAAGTGGAGTCATTCTGCGTGGATTTCATAATCAAGCAGGGATACAAGAAGGTGTATCTGTCGGCGACTGTCAACCTGTGGCTCGCGAAGAAGGTTGCTGTGCCAACTGGGAAAAAGACGGCATGCGGGGATCTTATCTATTGCATTGAGCTTCGACTCGTTATTCGACCTTGCAAGGGCGGGAAGCAGTACGAGGTTTACAGTGGAGAAACATTGGTCGCGCAGAAGAAGTACTAGCTCCAGTGAATAGCTCCAGCTCCATTGCTCTCTTTGCAGGATTGCGTGAGCCCTGTCGATTGAATGATGTAACTTGCATTATTTAGATCTGCTACGATCTCGCTGCAGATCCTGATTATAATTTATTTTCTCAATAATGAAATTGAGGCTCTATTGATCTTCTCAGTATTTTGCTCATTGAGCGTGTTTTGTAAGTTCAGAGTTAAGTAATGTTCAGATGATCCGGTTTTTGAACACCGGGAAATAACTGCGTATGCAAGTTTAATTGGAGCTGAGAAGCTCCAACGTGGAGTCTGTTTACATTCCTAGTCTTCCGCTTCTGTGGTTGCAGTTTTACATATTATAGAGAATTAATATTTTGAATCAGCTGGTGTGCCTTATCAAAAGTTTTCAGGATTATAATCTTCAGTTGATAATATTCACGATTGCATGTGACATATCGTAGGTCTGCAAAATTATATGAAAATTTGAGGTACAAAGAAGAATTTGGTGCTTGACTACTTTTTAAAGTTATTGTTCTTGAGGTTATTTGTTTTTTAAGGTACAGTTTTGTCCTGATTTGTAATTCAGGCTCTTTGTAACTCTTTGGCCCATATTGAACAAATGCTAATTTTGTGCTCCGCCCTCCTCGTCGACCCTTTCTGATATCTAAGCTTGTGTGATAAGTCACAAGTACTGGCTGGCAGTATTATTGATAAATCATCGATCTCAAACGGAGTTCTCCCAGTGAATATTGCTCCTGCTTATTTTTATTATATTCAAAGCGCTCAACATTCTCTACTAATTAGAAGTCTGACAGGCTGTCATCAAGAGAGTTGCGGATAAATGGATCTTTTGATGCATTTTCTTGCTGCACATGATATTTCTTTGATGGAATGTGAACCGGCCTTAATTTCGCAGCTCGAAATGGAAGTTAGATGGGGATGAGATCGATGGGTTGCTTCTTCACCAAACAGGCGGAGCTACCTGCTGAGAATGTGCTTAGCAACGTGGATGACTGTAAAGAAATTTCAAACCAAAAGAAATGATAGAGTAGTGTGAATGAACAGTTAACCAACGGATAAAGAAAGCGGAAATGCTTGATCAGAGTGTAGATTTTCTACAGAGAAGCAAAAGGGACCCCTGTCTACATCTCAAGAATGTTATGATTCAGATCAATTCGTTCCGATTGCACAATTGCTTGGAAATAGAATTCCACATCACAGTGACCAGTTTTTGTTCCTGCCCATGAAAGTTGTTTTTGATGGTAACGAAACCCAATTCAGAAACCTGTAGCAAACTCTCGTAAGACTCCAAACTCGATGTACAACTAAATTCCCAACTCCAAGAAACCCAAGAAACCTTATAAAACTATAAAACAATAAAAGCAAATAAATTGAAGCACAGAGCCAATAAAGCCTCGACTAGCTTAGCTGCTTGTTTGAAGCTTCATTCCTTCAAAACAACGGCCTGCTTCATTCTGGTTTGACAATCTTTTTTGTTCTGGAGTTGAACTAGCAAGGCTCGGGGTATATCAAATTTCCGCGCATTACAAGCTGATTTGGTTATGCAATTTGAAATTCCGACTTTGAAGAATAGAAATGTGGAAAATCAAGAATCGCAAAATTAATTGTCAAATTGAGAAAGACACAAACCAATTGCAAGGCAGAATTCACTGCCCCCCCTTGCCTTGGTACTGTAGACTGCTCAGCAAATATGCCTCATTATTAGTTCCGTTGTCGATAGTGGTTATGAAACTCCAGTTCTGAGCTTCTACTGAAACGGGATTCTGCCCTGCTGTTTTGAGAATGAACATCAATTGTGTGACGACCAATCTCTGAACTTTCAGAGGAAAAAAGAAAAGGTTAAATTGGCAACAACAGACAATGATCACAGACTAGTATTTCTACTAATCTACCCTTCTTCGATACCAACTTCACTTGGTAGATATCTACAATAAATTCTAAGCTTTTAACACAAGCGGAAAAGGATTCTACAAAAACCTTGATTTTCGGGCTCCTGAGCGCTGCTATTACCGTTAATTTCGTTAAATTGGCGTGATTCCTGCGCCAAAAATTGGGTACACAAATCCACATAATCTGTAAAAACTATGGTTGGTGTAGGTAAACATTTCAGGACGAGTTCTGAAAGCAGCCAAAGTAATGGAAGTCCGCCGATTTAACGAAATTAACGTTAATTGGATTGCTATACAAGAGCAGATTGTGACTATTAATGAATTGAAGGTCAGCGGGCTGAATTCTCAACTGAGAAAAGCTCATGACTATAGGCCGTATGTCTGACTCCTTCCCAACATTGTGACATTAAGAAGGCTGTCGATCGTCCATCCCACATTAGTGACCTTCTCCTTGCTCTCCGCTGCATCCAGATTTAAGGTAATAGTTTCCCTTTACACTACAGCTACAAATTGTGAGGCCCCTCCCTTGCATTCGATCTCTGAAATTCAATTACTTCTTGACCTAACTTGTGAGCTCTCAATCTGTAATAGATTTTCAACTTCATAGAGATAGAAATGAATTCTGACCTTCTCTTTCATCGCTAGCTGTGTCCCTGTAGATAAGATTTCCAGTGTCCTGCATGTCCATGGAGGTGTCCATTTTCGCTGGAACCCTGTGGTGATTCAACTCGATCTGGTGAGCTTTGCAGCAAGGCCCCATGCCATTCGGTAACAACAAGCACAACACTGTGCGGGAGAAGTAGGTAGGGCAATTCTGTGTAATTTGGGCCTCCTCTGTGTAGTTCTTTTCTTTTCGGAACTGCTCGCACTTGGCCATGATTAAATGGTGCAAAAGTCGGCAAAAGTTCAGGACAGTTCCTGCTAAAGTCACCCTCGCTTTTCGGCGATTGTCTCCGTAAAGATACCTCAATGCATCACTCTCCCCTCTTTTCATACCACCGACCCTTGTAAATTCTGGATAGCCCGTAAGTTATTTGCAAGTCAAGTTCACTTTGCTGGGCTACAGGCCGTCACCGTGGCGCCCAGATCAGAAAGAGTGCCCTGTAGCACAACTATTGTCTAAGTGATTGAAGTCCTAAAGTACCAACGGCCTTCGTATCCAAATGCTCTTTAGTACCTCCAAGTGGGAAGGACGACATAAGAAAGACATCGACTCGCATGGGATCACAGAAGTTGCTATTCCTCTCTCAAGAAAAGTTCAAAATAAACAAAAATAAAAAAATCGCAAATTTTTTGCCACGCATAGATATTCGGAATGAGCAGTCGTATGAACATCTTAATTCGTAAAGCTCCGGAAAGGCGCAAACGACTGTTGGAACAGCATAATCTTACTACTTTCGGAGCTCGGCAGACCAGTGAGACGTAGTTATGGCGCCCGCCACACAGGTAGCTTATCCTTGATTTCCTTACGGAAAAAACAGAACTTACACTAGAAACGGGGAACAGGGAAAAGCGAAAAAGCGGGAAAATTTGTCCCACTGAATGAGCGTCGACGCAGAGTGACGTGTAGGAATTACGAGTCCAAGCGTAAAAGAAACATGGAATGGCAATCCGGCACAACCTTCGGTGCCACAAGAGACCATGCTGCACAGAATAAAATCCTAGGCAGCATGTCTGCACGTCGGTGCCACACAGCATTTAGACCCAGCCGAAGTTCTGCTCAACTGTCACATATTTGCTTTGATCGCTGTACCGAACAGCATTCAGTCTTCCTCATCCGACAGTCGATCTTAATGGGTGAAGCAGTTGGTCGTCAAACCTCGAATGCTGCATGCACTTCGAAAGCTGGCTCTTCAAGCCGACCACGTCCCACACCATCAACGCCTGCTCTGAATCAACCAGACACGTACTAGCTCCTTTATTTAGAAAACTCACAAGCTCATACTGCCAAGTATACATTACGCCTCACATACATAGTTCAGCTTCACGAACATTCTCACACCGATCTGCCACGCACAGTCTGCATGCGCGTCCGTCTGGAGAGTTGGACTCATGTTTTCTGGGGGAGCACAGATAAGTACTGTAATTTCCGACTCATTCCAGGTGCAGACAACTTCGACGTAAGTGACGCCTTTCTGTAAATTCTTATGAAAGCTGGCCGGAGACATCAGAGATCAATAGAAAAACATCTCAATTCTCTACTGAAGCCCTAATACCGTATGCCGTCTCCGCCGCGCCATCTCAGAAAAATAATGAGTTAAATAACTCTTCTTAAGTGTTCATAATGGGGAACTGTAGCCCTGTCTCGTAATCCGGACGGTAATGCGCTGTGTGTCCAAGCCCGGGTCCAGCTAATGCTCCACAAGTGACGCTGCAATTCAAGATGGATGATTTACAACTGCTGGTGAGATAAACCCCGCAACCCGATCCCGCTCAAAGAACGCCAGAACATTGTGCCACCGCTTGTCATTCTTGACCTGGTGAACCAGAATGGTCTCCGGAATGAGCTCATGGGCACACTGGCCCCCGAACTCCGGATGATCATAAAACAACGGCTTCTTGTTTACGCGGTTCTTGGCCTTCATACCGGCGTTCAACCACCTTCCCATGAGCTCGTCCTCGGTTCCTTCCGTCGCGTTCCGCGGGATCGGGGACTCCCGCACCCACTCCACGAGGTCCCAGGAGAGGATATAGCCCATCCCCGCCATGTACCAAGCATAAGCATCCTGATTCTCACACGGCAGGACATAGCCGTAGTAAAGATCCTCCCGAGGCAGAGGCTCCAGACTCTTGGCGAGATTCTCCAGACGTACGTACGAGTCATCGTCGACTTTCATGACGTAGTCGTAGTGAACTTCCCCGGCTGCGACCGAGGAGAAAAATGTGAAGCTCTTGCCGTGGTTCATATTCTCCTCGATGTCAAGCACCATGACATCCCCGTGATGCAGAGACTCCAACCCCACGGCCAGGTTCTCAACGTCGCTCTTCAGCTTCCCGATGATAAAACGTAGGGTTACGTCCGCGTGTTGCGTGCTTTGGATCCCGTACACGACGCGCAGTAGGTTGCGCCTCTCAACCTTGGACGCCATGGAGAATACTCCCAAGAGAATGCGCATTTTCGAACCATCAAGCGGCCGTGATGAACCGTGATGAAGCCGTGAAACGCAGACGCAACCACTGGAATTGCTGTAGGATTCCGCATGGGTGTCACGACTGTAACCCGTGATGGCGCCTTGTAAGAAATCACCACCAAGAAGAAAACCGTAGAGAAAAGCGATCATGCTAACGACCATCACAAAGATCCCTAAACTTTCGAACAGCGCATTTTTGCGGCTGCTCAACATGGCCTTCTTCATAACTTCGAAACCGTTTTCGTCACCACAACCCTGACAATCAGTGTCTGCCGATCTCAAACTCTTGGGAGCAAAATGTGATTACTCTGTTTCGGCCGTCCGCGCAATTTCGATATACCTGTTCCCTCGAACTTCACAGCTTCACAGCCTCATCCTGCAATTGCAAAAGCAGAGCACCACGGGTAAGTTGTGGACTCTTCAAGATCAACTACAGTTACCAATTATGCATGCGACGCAACCGAAGCCACCGTTCAAGTAGATAATCACGGACATTTTCATTTCAAATTGCGGTTCGTCGTAGCAACCTTAACTGCAAAGCAGATTAGCGGCAAACCTACTTACCTTCCAGAAACAATTACAAGGCATGCCAAGAAGCGATATTCGCGATCAAATGTGTTTTCGGCACCATCGTCCATTATTTTTTACAAATTATCACAGCTTCACAGTATCATCCTGCAAAAGCAAAGCATCAATTGCAAGAGTAAGCTGTGGACTCTCCAAGATCAACTACAGTTACAAAAAAATGAGTACGAACGAAACTGAAGCCAACACTTTTAGGAGCAAATCTCGCAAGGTAGTGTAGCGGCGACCAACGACTTACCTTCCAGAAATAATTAGAAAGCATGGCAAGCAGCGAAATTTGCGATCAACTCGTGTGTTAGGCACCATCGAACCAACTGATTTTTTTATAAATCTTCACAACTTCACAGCATCATCCTGCAAAAGCAGAGCTCCACGCGTAAGCTCTGGACTAGCTCTCCAAGATCAACTACAGTTACCCAAAATGCGTACGGATGAAACTGAAACCAACAGTCAAGGATCACGCACAATATCTTTTTTCAAATTTGCGGGTCTTCGTAGAAGAAACCTTGCATTGCAATGTAGAGTAGGAGCGACCCAACTTACCTTCCAGAAACAATTAGAAAGTATGGTGAGCCAGAGAAATTCGCGATCAACTCGTGTGTTCGGCACCGGCCATCGTCCAATTGATTTTTTTGTAAAATTTTCACAGCTTCACAGCATCATCCTGAAAAGCAGAGCTCCAAGAGTAAGCTCTGGCTGGACTCGCTCTCCAAGATCAACTACAATTACCCAAAATGCGTACGGATGAAACTGAAACCAACAATCAAGGATCACGCACAATTTTTTTTTTCAAATGTATTTGCGGTTCTTCTTAGAAACCTTGCATTAATTGCAATGTAGACCGAGTAGGAGCAACCAACTTACCTTTCAGAAACAATTAGAAACTATGGCGATCCAGAGAAATTCACGATCAAGTCGTGTGTGTAAGCCCGTCTGTTGGCCGGACCAGCACCATCCTCCACGATTCTTCTTTTGCAAATTTTCCACATGAGCGACTACGTGCGGTACAACGAAATCACGGAGTCCGGACGTGAGGTAGTCTTGACAACGATGCTGCAACCCCGATCAAACGAAACCTCTGCAGCAGCAACATGGACGCAAATCACTGCGGAAACGTAGGCTTTAGGCCTTTAAAAAAGAAACTACAGCTCCGACGCTCAGACAGGCAACAAGACGTGACGCGTACCACAGGGTAATAAAGCGTTCCCGTCGTTGTGTTCCCCTTTCGTTGTTTACGTCTTGCTGTTCACGTCTTACAAAAAGAAAGTCAACGTCTTTTGGCTATAGCCACTACTGGTGAAAAATCGTACATAAAAAAAGCACTGCAGGGCAATGAACGGGAAGTACCGGCATTTAGTTACGACCTAGCCAGTTGAATTTGAGAATTTCCGAATGCAATAGAAAGTCTAGGCTAAGGTTCCGGATGAAAAAAAGAAGTTTAGGAAATGGGCCAGTTAGAAAAATTATGTTTAGGCATTTAGCCATCCACCCTTAGAACATGTAGGAAAATTACCTATTAGAAATATTTTTTGTAGGCAGGCAACCGACCAATCTTATACTTTCTAGGAATTTTGTATTACTATGTATAGAATTTTATGCATAGTAATAAAAATTTCCTAAAAAGCTGTGTGTTTGTGTACTGTAGTACTGTAAGTCTGTAACTCTGTATTCTGTAGAGGGAATAACACAATAAACATCATGGGACTGTGTCACTGTGGAAGTAAAGTTTGTCTTTTGCTGTTGGATAATGAATAATGGGGTTTAGGATTAAATTTTTTAGGGTGTGGTGCAGGCTTTGGAGCCGTCGATCCTTCCTAATCCAATTCATCTGAACCGTAGGGTTCAGGGTTTAAGGTCTTCCTGACCCACCTCGTAGCCTCGTTGTGTCACTTCCGCACTCCACTGTTCCGCACTTCCCCACTTCTGTTTGGTTTACACTTTTACGTCGTTGCAGCCTCACAGGATGCAGACAGCAGGCTCATTCCGCATTTCTGCCTTGTTGTGAGTTGTAATTTCACGTCACGTGATCACGTCCCCGCGATGAGCTTGCAATTTTCAAGAATTTTTTCTCTCTGAACTTTGAAGGTGCTCTGAAGGCGTAGTTGTGCACTTTCTGGCTCCCTATATAGCGCAAGTTTGTGTGATTTGGCAAGTTGGCAAGTTTGTGTGAATTAGCAAGTTCGTTTGCGATTTGCAACACAATCTAGTCCTGTGCGATTCCACTGCAATGATTTGGCCCTATGCACTTTCACTACGTTATTGAGGTTTGGTTTGCAACAATGTAGGATTGTAGAGTTTCAATTGAAGGGACAATGTGTTTTTTGTGCTCGAGGTAATATCCTTGTGCAACTCACATTGTCCCCCCATAAAAAGCCATTGATTGCAAAGTTTTTTGCCTCACCATTTAACCGTTGTAAAGCACAATCTCTCATAAACAAAAAATTTCTTTCACATATGCATGCGCAATTGCAGGCTAGATGGTTAAACAGCAAAGGTCCATGAAAAACCATTACTTTGCTAAATTGAAGGACGTTGATTTCATTAATTCTTATAAGTGGTGGATTATATGTCTTCTCCCCATTTTTTTGCACATACTTTGATTCTTGTAAATTTTGAATGTTGTGTAGGCATGTCGTACTAACCAACCTCCTGAAAATGCATGGACCTTCTTCTAGATTTGTGCATTTTTGGAAGGCTGAATCCCTGGCCCTAAATTGATAGGGGCAATGCCAGGTTCAAATCCTGTCAGGGTTATGGCTATATGCTAAAAAAAACTTATTCAAAGAAAAAAAAAACTTAAAGAAGACACAAAAAAGTCCTAAACCAGCTAGATTTACATAGTAAAAGAAGTTTGCCAACTGAAATTGGACAATGGTGGCAATGCCACTGGATAAAATTGAAGTTCTAGGAAATTGACCGGCAAGTTTTGCCACCTCACTACACACTTCTAGACAAATTTTCAAAGAATTGGGATGGATGAAACTTTGTAAAAAATCTACCATTTAGCCCACCAAACTCCCTGGACTGTGTTGCAGGGGAAAACATGCATACTGTACCTTGTTGTTATTATTTGACAATGTAGACATAATAAGGAGGAGAACAAGAAGAGGGGAACAACAAGAGGGGAACACTAAGAGGAGAACAACAAGAGGGGAACATCGAGAGGGGAACAATGGGAGGGGAATAGCAAGAGGGGAATGCTTTTGGGGGGTCAAAAACTCAAAATAGCCATATTATTTTTATACTTTAAAATCAATAGCCAAATTTTATCAAAATATCACTAGTTTTGATGTAGATATAACCAAGTATCTCCAAATATGGTCTATGTATCACATGAATATTGAAAAAATATCTGGCTACTTTTCTAAAATGATAAAAAAAATCTTGCCCTAAACCTTTGCTGAAATTGATGATTTCTCCACAAATTTGCAGGCCTTCCTTTGTGATTTCAATTATGGGATTCCAAATTATAAAGTTCCCCTGTACAATACAGACCTATTGCAATCTGCCCTATTTGCCCAAACCATTGGAGCAAAGTTTCAAAAGAAAACTTCCTGGGAAATTTTGCACCCAGATATCCCCAATATAGTATTCTCTCCCTTCCAAAATAAAGAAAGCACACCCATTCTTGTTGGTGAAATTCCGTTGTCATATCTGAATGCAGTACAATTTGGAAAGAAAATCTGAGCTTTTGCTACATACTGACAGAATGTGGTAAACGTACAGAAGTGGGTGCACATACCTTAATCTTCATGTTAACTTTAATTTTCTATCCCAAAATTAACTTCCTGTTGTGGCAAGAAGGAGATTGGCAGGCAACTTCCCACCTAAGATAATTGCAAATTTTTTGTAATTACTATGCCAGGTTTTTGTAGCGTTTTGCACAATATTCATTTTTTTTTGGGAAATACTTATAATTAAAAAAACAATTTAAAAATATGTAAAAAATATGTTTAATATATACACCTTGAAGAAGAAGGTACGCAAGGAAGGAAAAGCATAGAAAAATTCTCTAAATAGGAGAACTAGAAAAGTGCAAAATCTCATAAAAATAGGTACTTTCACTGTAGTTTCACATTTTAACTTGTAAAAAGTAGGAAAGTCAATTTTTTTTTATAAATGAAAAAGTTGGCCATTTGGAGAGTTAGAGTTGATGGTGATGAGATTTCACCAAAAGAATATTCTTAGAACCAGGCTTCAATGTTCAAAAATTGCATGCAATGGGAGTGCTATTTGCACTCATGTGGAGGACATAAAATAATATATTTTCAGATTTTCTTTAGTAGATATATGGTCTCCTATTATGCAAATAAACCATGAAATTTAAGCTCTAGATCATTAAATTTGAGGACTCCAAGTATAATAAGAAACCCTAAACCTAATTTTGTGACACAATAACAAAAATGATTTTTAAATATAAAATGATTTTTTAATTTCTAAAAAAAAAGGTATTTGATTAACATCAAGTTAGACATATTCACTAAAAATTTCATACTTCAAAAATTATAGCGGATGACAAGACAGTCACTCTCACTGTGACTTAAAATAGGACTGCTGGATGGTCTTTTATGCAATGGCCTCCTATTGTAGCAACTACAATGATGAAATCCACAAAAATAAGAGCATTTCCATTTTCATGCCAATAGATTCTTTCATACTATAGCTTTTCAGTGAAGAGTTCCGGACATGTAGGCTAAGTGGATATATTGCTCCAATGAAAGGGGTAGCATTAGAAAGTCAAGTCAATAGGATACAGATCACAGCTACAGCTTCCCCCCCTGGGTCTCCAATATGCTTCCATTTTGAGGGCCGGCTTCCACCTTTTGTGTCTACAACAAGCAATTGAGCGGCTATCGGTACTCCTTAGAAATGATCCAAAAATCTAATTTTTAGATACTTTGAAAAAGATTCCAAAAATCAAAGTTCTAAGATTATAGGAGTGCATTGAACCTTGTCCAATAGAAAGATCATTTTTGAATAGAGGGAGTATTTGCTTTAGCCACTTGGTTGGCTTACTTTTTATTTTACCTTTAATTAATTTAATAATCTAACTAATAAGTAATATAGTTGCATTTTCTATTTTTGCCATAATAGAGTGACAAAAATGACCTACAAAAAAAATCAATCTTAAGTACTTGTCCAAATTTTAAAATCTAAAATCAAGGGATTACAATAAAATCATGGTGTCTCCAATTTGGTAATTAAGATCAAGAATTGTGAGGTCTAAAGTTTTGTATCAGAGTATACTTACAAAGTAGGAGTATCATTCTATCGCTTTCAGTTGGAAGAACATAAATTTAACCCCTAAAATAGAGTAAAAGAACTTCAGGTACATTTCACACTACCTTCCAAGTCTCAACTTTCTAACTTTAAGTTCCACTTCAAGACCAAATCCCAACTTTCTTGGGTTGTAGAAAGTGAATAAAAAAATATAATGTGGGACTTGAAACTTACAGTGTGAAGGTCAAAGTACCAACTCTAAGTTCCAACCTATCTCGTATATATATAATATAATATACCAATAAAGTGTCCCCAGAAGTCAAAAATCCATTTATTAGGCATTTTTGGCATCAAATCTACAGTGGACAAATTTGGAAAAAATTCTAGTCTACTAGAATGCCTTATATAGTGTTTTTTTACTTCATTTTATATTCAAAAAAATTATTGGGACTTGGAAGTCAAGTTGGATTTCCATTTTGGCTAAACTCAATTCAACCTCCAAGTCCCACTTCCTTGGCGCTAAAACTTTGCAAAATTGTTACCATATAGGCGTTTGGAAGTGATAGGGTGGAACTTAGGACATAGGTTGAAGCACCAAATCCCAAATTTCAACTCTCCAACAATCAAATTCTTGAGAATTCAATGGGACTTGGGATATAGTGTGAAATGCCTCTTTTTAAAGTCCCTTGAAAATTGTCGTCGGAGTTATTTTATCACTCATATAATTATGATGTGCCCATTTGGTGCAACGTATCCTAAATGCTTCAATAGATGACTTTTATTGTGAGATTCTACTCTTTCTTTCTTTTTGAACCATGACATGACTTTGAGTCCTAAATACAAACCCTTGGTACGGTCTGAAGTCTTGTTGTGAGAATCATTCTTGATACATGTAGTTTCAAATATTCTAATTGATAATCTGC
Source organism: Neckera pumila (assembly GCA_963969595.1). Classification (NCBI taxonomy): domain Eukaryota; kingdom Viridiplantae; phylum Streptophyta; class Bryopsida; order Hypnales; family Neckeraceae; genus Neckera; species Neckera pumila. The sequence continues at coordinate 15,956,600 of OZ018417.1, read as the reverse complement.
AATGTATAATCAAAAATACAAAAATTCACTATCAAAGTTAACAACTATGTATTGTAGTAGGAAGAATCATAGTTGGGCAACGTCTAACCCCCCTAAGATTTACATGTGACACAAAGAGAAAGGAATATGCAGAGGCATTCATTACGATTTGGGGAGAATCTAGTACTCCTGCAAATTGATGAGTACACCTTCCCCCAACTTATTTATATTTGTCAAATATTATGACTACTTCCACTTTCATCCTCCAGAATTAAGCAACAATTTCTTTATTTAAGCTTGTTGCTTGCACAAACCAACACTATAAGAAACCCATGTTTTTTAGGATGTTTTCACTACTTTTTGGAACGCATTTTTGCGGACATTAAATAAAACAACCCATGCTTTTATGTCAACAAAGATGTTCAATAAAACATTGAGATGTTTTATTGAACATCATTGTTGACATTAAAACTTGGATTGTTTTATTTAATGTCCACAAAAATGCGTTCCAAAAAATAGTGAACACATCCTAAAAAACATGTTTTTTTTATAGTGCAAGTCAATTGATTGTTCTTCATAAGATTTGATAAAATTCTCTTCCTATAAAGCTAGGATTAGATTTCTCCATGCCCTCTTGGCATAAGCATTTGCACACTAGGTGGTCATCATACAATTGGGTGCCTTTTAATTGGATAACAAATGAAGAACATTGTAGACTCTAAGTTTGATGAAAAAATTCTCATTTGGTATGGTGACTACCCCTATTATATATCTTCCAAAACATATTTATACCACCAAGAACAAAAGGCATGATTTTTTTATTTTAGCAATTTGTTTAATTATATTCCATAAAATATCCAAAGAAACTTAGTGAAAATCTTCCTAAATGATTCCTACCAACTCTTAAAAGATAGGCCATTTGTTGTTTTTGGGGGGCATTGGAGGCAGCTGTAGGCCCGTTCTCCATGCTGTGAATCAGGCACTGCTAGCAAGAATAAAATAAATAAAAAAATAAAATAAAATAAAATAAATCATAAAATAATTAATTGAATAATATTATATAATATGGCAAACGTCAGATGGCTGATTTGGCACAGGCGCAAAGCTCCCACTTTCCCAATTGCACAAGAATTCATGGCCCTTTATAGGCCCAAATTTCCATTTAATGCCAAGCTCCTTGGATTTGGTTTTGAGAGATTTATTGACAGAAGGTGTTTTTTGTATTTTTTTTGGAATATTTCTTGTCAACCTATTGGACCTACTTCAATAGTGAATATGGCTTGCCAAACAAGGTTAACCTTGCTTGGCAAAGCACTATTAACTATTTACTTTCACATGCCTTGACCATACAAACTTAAGAACAAGCAAGAAGACCCACATATATATATATATATATATATATATATATATATATATATATATATACTACTTCAAAGATGCTTTTGATTCCCCTTAGGGCTGCCCTTAGACAAGTGAATGTCATTTATGGGTTAAATGAACACTTGTGACTATTTTGGCATTGAATTGACAAACTAAGATCCCAAGAGAGCTAAGAAAAATGAACAATAGTAGCAGGATGAGTACCAAATGGTGCATGGAAGAGTGATGATCACGAATGGGAGTAAGGTAGGAGGTCCATAAAGCTCTTAGGCTCTAAATGCGCCCTTAAACACAAAAATACTTTTTTGCTTCCTCATTGCACCAACAATGTACAAATAGTGTACAATTCAAGAGGTGGACACTTTTAGTGACCATTACATTTCAACTTCAAAAATTCATAACTCATTCCACGAAGCTCCAAAAAATATGAAATAACTTGGATTGGACGTCAATTCCATTTGTCTTTCAAGGTCTGAAAATTCCTTAAAAAATACTTGAAGAAGGTCTAACCTCCCCAAATTAATTTTCAGCTCTTAACCCCTAAAGGACAGTTGCCCCTTTGGGGGACAAATGCGTATCTGGGCAGGTACCTACGAGCTGAAGTTTTGTCTTGATTTTTTGAAACTTTTTTTGAAGATAGAAAAACTGATAAGTTTTGTGGGAATATAATTTTTTTCACAATTGGTGCCTGGGAAAAAAAGTTATGACCAGATAAGCTCAAAACAGGGGACGGCAGATAGCCCGGGCAGCAAAAAAAAATGGACAAAATTTTTTTTAAAAAAATTATATTTTTTTTCTCATAGATTATATTTTTAACTATTTGGAAAGCTTTAATTCATTTCATTTGAATTTGTTATAAGAAAATTATGGACATTCTTGTTTTTTGGGCAATTAGAGCATCTTCTTGAAAAAAATAACTTCTAGGATGCATTTCTGAATGCAATTTTTCAAATTTTTCATTTTTTTTTTTTCATGGTTTATATTACTTGCTAGAATAATCTCACCATTGGAATTAGTGCATTTTAATTCCATTTAAATATTTTAGATTTTCCTTCTATCTTGTATCTACTTCTACTTAATAATTTTTTTTCCTAGACTCTCAACTCAATTCTAAACTACAAAACTCTGTAGTGCAAAGATTTTAAGTTTAAAATGTTCAAAGTCAAAAAATCAAGTGCCATAATGTGTTGAAAAACTTGTTTTTTTCACTTTAAACGCATATATCTTGCAATCTGTGCGGTCAAAAATTCTGAAATTTTTTCCACACACTCTCATACTAGTTAGGTGTAAGATCCTAGGGTATGATGTGAAAAAAAAAAAAAACTTTTAATTTTTTTAACATTTTGTTATAGAAATGGCAGTTTTGAGTGTTTTTTGGCAGAAAAATGCCTCGGTCCTTAAATAGGTGCTTTTTGGACCTCCTCCCTTAGGGAATATGGCACTAATTTGAACTAAAGAAGATGATCAATATTCAAATGTTAATGTGGGCTTATGCTTGGATCACACGTGTCAGCATGAGTCTGGTTTGTCTGTAGCATTCCTTAGGTTTATTGTTTTTTTTTGCTTTTAACCAAATTATCCTTCTAAGGACATGCTGGTCTCCGTGGAAATCTTCCTTTTTGATACAGTGTGCATCATCTAAATTGCAAAAATCAAAAGCACTCCCCTTTTTGCACGAAATTCCAAGGATGAACAATCGCACTTTTGTCCTACATGCAAAGATTCTTTGTCCTACATTGGATAGTTAGTGTCCGTGGGAGCGTTATAGGATTAAAGAGTTTCTAAATGTGCATCGCCAGATGCTAGTTCACTACACTGTTGCATCCCTGCTTGACGGTTCTAGCGGATGGGTAAAGTTGAAGTAAAAACAGGCTAAAAACACCATTTTTTCTATTATGGACAAATTCTATAATTACACCAATAAAAAATTTATATTTTTTCATTTGACAAGTAATAGGAGATTTTGATGCACTAAAGAACACATCATTTGGATCCCGTATGCTAAAATTATGAAGGATCAACGTTTTAAAATTTATTCAACTAGATGTTCTTGAATCCGTTTCTTCAAGAATAGGTACATATTGATTTAGGAGATGTGTACAATGTGAGCATCGTAGAAAGTGATGCTTTAAGGCATGGCATGATTTTGGGAGGGTCTCCCTTGTAATTTGCCCTTGTCCACCTTGTAAGTTGCAACTCCAATATGACGGTTTTGGTTTTGTGGAATTTTTACCCCCAAAAAATGCAGAATTTTTTTAATTACTCTAAAGGATCATATTTGGAATCAGAGGCACTAAAATATGTAGGGGAAGCTACGAAAAATAAAATAGAATGTTCCACAATAAAGATTGTCTTTTATATATTTATTCACTTGGAAAAATAACTATATTAAAATCTTGTTTTTAAATTTAAGGAACCTTAATTGTAAGAAAGGAAAACAAGTACCTAGCTGCAAGCGACTTGTTTGGGTGAGCAAGTAATAAAATTCAAAGTTTTTGAAGCTTAGATACAATAAGACCAAATGTGGTCTAGTTCTAATCCTTGTTGACTATACTAGCTTATCCAGTTTGTTACCTTGTTGGTAGTGCAACATACAACTCGAATGCATGCATGTAAGGAATAAATGAATAGAATCATCTACAAGTGTTTATTCCATTAGAGGGGATTCAAGGGCCTTGGAGGGCCGTTTCAGGCCCGTTTTCCAATCTGGCCAAATTCAGTGAATGGCGGTACGGGCGTGTCAGAATTTTTTTTTAAGATTTTTTTTTTTATCAAAATATCATTTTAAGCAAAAAAAAAAAAAAAAATCATTTAAAAAAATGATGTGGCAGTCCCTGTGCGATGTCAACCAGCTGCTGTAGCTGTGTTCTCACAGTCTGGGAATGCAGGGGAACTTACAGCCTCCAAGACCCTCAAATCCCTTCTAATGAATTATCAAAGAACTAATTATAGGTAATTGCAATTCAAAACAATAGTAGATTTGTTAATATTTGGTAGAGAGTTACCAATTTTTTACTCATTTTTAAGTTTTAATTCTTACAAAATGAGGTAAAATTGTAATACAAATTTGTCAATTATTTTTATTCAATTTGTCTTATTATAGGTTGACACTACAAATTTAGTACCACCATTCTCCAAATGCATAAAAAATTTCAACGGCCAAGTCTTTTTTGGGGCACCAAATCTACCATTTTGTGCATGAGAGTGTGAAACTTTCCATAGAAATTAAGGGGTTGATCCTTTCACAGACCATTTTGTAGTTCTTCTAAGCTTCTTAATTACCTGAATTCTATGGATCAACCACGCAAAATTAATTAGGATTCATGAGATTGATCGATTTCAACTCAGGGTTGAATTCATAAAACGTTTTGCTATTTGTGGTTGCATAGTTTCATCGTAATCAACACGCTCTTGCAAATGGAGATCGATGAAACAAGGGTGGTTTGCGTTAATCTTTTGCAATTTTTGCTTGTCTGCATTAGATTTCTAGCACGTATTCTAGTCTGTTTGTATAACTGTTGATAATGAATTTGTATCTCATTGGTGAATCTTATTCTTGAGCCTTGCTGCCTTTAGAAGTGTGTTGATGCAATTATTTATTTATTAGTAGTGAGGATAAATTGCTTGATCAAATCAACTTGTTTGTAGAAATTGGTATAGTTCTCATTTTCATTTGCACTAATCTTAAATCTTGAAACTTGATATATTAGTGTCACATGCAAGATGTATTTGTATTGGTGTATTTGTATTGATGTATCTTGCATCTTCTATTGGTATATTTGTGATAATTCTACATTCAAGATAATTGCAATAGGATCATAATCAACTAAGATCATAATGAATTACACAATCAATTAAGATGATGCAATAAATCTCAAATCACTTTAGAACCATTAATTAATCTATTAATTATTATTTATTGAGAATGAAATTGGCTCCTTGTTAGTCTCCAACTTGTATTGTTCACTAAGACTTTTGACAGGTCTTGACATATTAATACACTATCAATGGTAGATTTGACCAAATTTGGAATTTGATCATTAGTGATATTTGGATGATGAGTTGTCTACTTCTATAATAACTTGCCCAAAATTCCTTCACATATGAGAGAATTAGACTTCATTCAAATGACCATCTTAGTCAATACATTTCTCTTCAATGATTGGGTAGTAAAATCATAGCTTGGACTATGCAAATAGCAATCTCAAAATGGGTTTAGGGTTTTAGCTAAATTTTAATTTTTGGAAGATTTTTTTTGAATTTATCCTATAGGTATAAAAAAATTAAGTAGAAACCGAGCAAAATTTAGCCAGTTTTGGAATTGCTGCTATGCATTCTAATATCTTCAAATATTCAAATGCATATAGTCCTAAAAATTGGATGATAAAAGTTCCATTAAGATTCTTACATTAACAATCAATGTGAAAATGCGTGGCTAAATATAAATATGGGAAAAAACACAAACTTCAAATTTCAAACCACCAATATCCAAAGAAACGATCTACTTCAATTCCTTTGCTCAACTTCATTTATCATAAGGTCAAGTGATCAATTGTCTTGGCCTAGTTCATCTTCTCTACCCCCCACACATCATGTAAATGTATTATAGAATTGAATTCATAATGGTCATATTTGTTAAATTGAGACAAAATGGACATTTTGAGACTTCCGCCCTATTATTTGAGACCTCTATTCTAACAAATAAAATATTTATGAACATATCAACCTTTATAAAATCAAAGGTTTGTGAATGTATTAACATGTTCAAGTCTCAGTTCACCAAAAAAATTCAATATCAAACACTTATTATCATATAAATGTCAACAATAATATAAGTGACTGCAAATTGTCTCATTTTAACAAATATAACCTTCATAGCAAAATGAAGGTTCCTTATATTACCATTACACTCAATACAACTAAATCTTCTTACCTAGTAATTGGAAGAAGATGTGTCTAATAATATAATCTTGCTAGTTTGTGACCTACATTGTTTTGCTCCATCAATCTACAATAATTTTGTTAAGAGTCAGTCAAACAAATACATGAGCTATGACTCAAAGATATACATTTCTAACTATAATAAAGTAACAAGTCAAAGAAATTTAGTATTGCAATCACTTCAAAATTGATAGAAACAACCCATTAAAAGCATAGTTTAGCAAAACACCTTGTCTTCATTCCATAAGAATATCCATCGACAGAGCCATTTGCCAAATCTCATCCAAACATTACTCTTGCTAATGCAAATGGGTATTAATCAACTTCTTCAACGATTGCTAAATGGTACTGAGGAGGCAACTCATCACCAATGCCAAACAATCTACAATGCAATTAGAGAGGGAAATCATTGCCTTCTACAAATTCCATTTAGAAACACAAGAAACTTTCATTTTTAAAATATAATACAATACATGAAGAGCGAAGCAATCATACAATTTGCATTGTATCCAAATCATCACGAAAAAAACCTATTGTAGTCCACAATAATTAGATTAAAAATATTATGACTAGTTTGAAGCTTGAGCAAAATTTATCAAAAACTAAGTAACATACAAGGCAAGCACTTAACAAAGATCTAAAAAAGAAGAAAACCAAATGCTTTACAATTCAACAAAATCTCTTCAATTACACTAAAATATAAGAACAAGTCAAAAATCCAAGAATGCAAAAGATGAATATTTTAAACAAACCAATAGAAGTTAATCTTCATTTAGAAATAGCAAGTACTTGAACTAGCATCGTCTATGAGACATCGTTTCTACCATATCTACAATCTTTGAGAATGCAGGTTGCAATATTGGATCTACTGCCTAACATTTGGTGATCAAGTCCTTCACTACCTCATCTAAGTTACTTGGCAATTGGGGTCTTTTACCATCAATTACAAGTTGCCAACCAGCTTAGTGTTTGCAAGCTTATCATCAAATGGAATTCACTCGATCACTACTTCAAAGCATGTCATACCATAACTGTACACATCAGCTTTCTTCCATTGCTCATTTGTACTACCTTTGTCCCACTAAAAAGCTCTTGATTTTATCACCTATTTTTTTTAGTAGTTTTGAATACGCATATTGGAAGCTTGCTTGGGTTAATTTTTATTTTGGTTGCATTGAACAGATACAATGTTCTTCATGGATTGTAGTGATATAAAATTTAAACCATTCTGAATTATACATTTTACAACATGGTCGATAAAATTAGTATAAGAAAAACATGAGATAAAATAAGGAGCTTTTTAGTGGGACAGAGGTAGTAATAGTTTCTCGTTTCACTTGTGCTAATAATATCTCCGATGCTCTCCAAAACCTAGTTCCCAAAACTCAACTGAACATTCAAAATCAGCTATAATGAAATCCTCAATTTTGAAAGGCATATTACAAAAAACACTACTTAATCCCTAAAGGACTGAGGCCTTTTTTTTGCCAAAAAACATTGAAAACTACCATTTCTGTAACAAAGAGTTAAAAATATTTTAAAAAAAAATTTCACATCTAAGCATAGGATCTTACACCTAACTGATATTAAAAAGTGTGGAAAAAATTTCAAAATTTTTGATTGCACGGATTGCAAGATATTTGCATGTAGGGTGATTGCATGAAAGACCGATACTGAAACATTGTCACAAACACAGTGTTGAAGCTTCATTTTGCAATAACTTTAGAAGTATGACTTGTATGAACTTGAAATTTTTAGTGGAGATTCTTCTTATGAGTTTAATCATATATCATATTTTTCAAGAAAATTCAAAAGTAATTTTATATTTAAAAATCATTTAAACTAATTTGTCACATTTTGAGTTTTAGGGTTTTTACTATGTAAGGAGTCCCCAAATTTAATGATTTGGAGATGAAATTTCTAAAGTCTATTTCCATAGTAGGAACTCATATTTCTACCAAGGGGCATGAAAAATATTTTATTTGATATCTTCTACGTCCATGCAAAAAGGGCTCCCTTGCACATGCAATTTTGAACATTGAAGATGATTTTAGGATCATTTTTTTGGTGAAATCTCTTTACTATAAAATCTTCTCAAATGGTATTTTTCAATTTTTTTTTAAATCACTTTTCCTATTTTTTACAAATTTAAATGTTAAAGTATGTATTTTCTTGCGATTTTGCACTTTTCTAGTTCTCCTATTTAGAGATTTTTTTTTGCTTTTCCTTCATAGGGTATCTTCTTCTTATAGGTGTATACATTTCTCATATTTTTCATATTTTCTTAAAAATGTTTTTCTATTTTTATAGTACTCCCAAAAAAATGGCTAAAAACGGCCAAAGTGGAACAAAAACAGAAGGTCATTCTTGCAATGACCCTGTAAAGTGGAAAAACTAAGTTTTTTAGCACATTGCGGGATTGGATTTTTTGACTTTGAACATTTTTAACATAAATTTTTTGCACTATAGAGTTTTGAACTTTAAATTTTTATAATGGATAATTGAATAGAGACTTTAGGAAAAAAAAAGAAATTAAAAAGAAATTAATTTTCATTCTCAGAAAAATTGTTAAGTAGAAGTAGGTATGAGGTAGAAGGAAAATCTAGTATATTAATATCTTTTAGATGGAATTGAAATGCACTAATCCCAATGGTGAGATTGTGCTAGCAAGTTAACTCAACCAAGCAAAATTTTTTTTTTGAAAAATTGTAAAAATATTCTTTAGAAATGAATCTTGTACGTTATTTTTTTCAAAAAGATGCTCTTACTGCTTGAAAAACAAGATTATCCATAACTTTCTCATAAAAAATACAAATGATTATAAAATGAATCAAAGCTTTTGAGATAGACAAAAAAATAATCTTTAAGAAAAAAATTTCAAAAAGAAAGTTCAAATTTTTACAAATTTTTTTTGATGCCCCCCGTTCCTTGTTTTGAGCTTATTTGGTCATACCTCTTGTTTCCAGGCATTGATTGTGAAAAAAATTATATTCCCACAAAGCTTATCAGTTCTTCTATCTTCAAAATAAGTTTCAAAAAATAACAACAAAAATTCAGCCCGTAGATACCTGCCCAAAATCCCATTTGTCTCCCAAACGGACAACGGTCCTTTAGGGGTTAAAAGAAGAATATTAGAAGCTTTTAGATCCCAATAGAAAACACCCCTCTCATGCAACTTCTGCATATGCCATGCAATCCCGCATATGAAGTCTAAAGTGTGCAAGGTCTTTGAGAGGTGATTCCACTTGTAGGAAAATGGTGGACCTTGGATACCATCTACATTCTTCTTTTGCATTGCTTGATCAATCAACTTCCGCAAGTCACCCCAACATCTCTCCATCAAAAAGGCAAACCTGCCATCTTCCAACATATCCGCTTCTAAAATGCATTGGTCAACTTCTTTATAGAAGACAAGAAGGGGCTACAATCGCTTCAAATCTTGAAGTGATGTTCCTCTCTCAAACACCTTCATCAAAAAAAATAAGAGTGATTTACAACTTCATAGATTTCTGCTTGTCCACCTTTCACAAAACTGGCTAGGTTAGGAGCTATTTGCATGCAGAGACCCAACCCGCTCTTCAACCAGGCATAGGGGGTCCGCATGGACGTTTTCACAACTTGATTTCCGATATGGAGCTCTGGTTCTTCCCATTCTCTTCCGTCCTTGAATGTAGGATTTTCAAACCCGCTCTTCTTTCCATCAACCCAACTTCCTATTTTTTTTAAAGTTTTCTTCTTTTGGTCCTTGTCTCATCTATTCCAAGACTTGCTTCCATGGCTTGCCTCATTCACATGCCACTAAATTCCAAACGTTACAAAAAAACAAACGGAAAATTCTCATTTGAGAACCGGTGCGCATCCAGAAGCAAGATGTGGCCTGGACCGGACCTCGGAGCTCGACGCCTGGAGCTTCATCTCCGAGTCCTGCGAACAGGCCCTTAGGCCGAAACAAACGAGGATACTCTTCCCTCAACTGGTTCGACAGTTCCCTATTTTCTCGATTTAATTCTTCCTCCTCGGCCGACCACTTCGCTCCGATGCGACTTCGAGAACTCGATCTCCAGTGCAGCGTCGTCAGAGAATAGGCCTCTGCTGCGCTTCATCGCCTCGCAACGTGCTGAATAGTATTCGGAACACCCAGAAGTGGACGCCCCCTCTGCCCTCACCATCATCAGGGCCTCCAATTCTGCAACTGCGTCAAATTCGGTGGAGGGAGACTCCTCAGCCTTGGCAGTATAGAAACGGGAAGAGGAGGTAACGTCGATTTCGCTCAAATCCCAGCAAACTAAATTCTGTGCCCGGAAGACTACGACTTCAGCGCTTGCGAGTCACACACCCGTGCATGCAAACGATATCACGCAGAAATGTGTACCGACAATGGAGCGGAGAGGAACTTCAGAGCGCAGCAGGACTCTGAAGAAAAAGAGGCCAAGGCAAAGAGTGAACCCACGTCTGGAGTGAAGGCCTCGAGGGCTAATCCCGCCCCCACTGCCAATAACTACACGACTGCAGGTTCTCTCGGACTTCCTCGCTCCTCAATAGAGATCTGGCGAAAGAACTGATAACAGAACCCGAGTGACACATGCAGTATCGGCGACCTCGCCCCGCCATCACCCGGCGTTTCAAGGGGCGCCATAGGTGAGGTCGCCAATACTACATTCTACCCGTCGCACACAGACGCGATCATGAAATGCTGCAGGGAATGGAACGGAGAAGGGCAACTTACGGTACTCAGCTCGGTCTCTGCAGAAGGAGTGGCCGTCTCAACGATACCGACTCTTAAGCAGACCTGGACTGAGAGCGCAGAAGCGCACTAATGCGAACCGCAAAGAGGGCAATCACGTCCGAAATGAAGACCTCGAGCTGTAGTCCCGACCTGCTGACACACGATTGGAGGTCCTCGCTCCTACATAGAGATTGGTGAAAGACTTGACAGCAGAACCTTAGCAAGTGGGGACAACAGCAATTTAAACTGGACCCGCAAGAGAAGGAGGAGGAGCCTGGATGTACTCACACGATCGTGAAATGCCTCTCAGAGAAGTGGACCGGAAGGTTGGCTTGGAGTCTGCCGTTTGATCACCATATAGAGGGCTTGTGAGGCCGGTCTGTTCTCGCGTTCTGTCAAAACAGTGCTCACGCATTTTCCAAGCCTGGCCGTCTCTCACTGCTCTCAAGGTGGGCCAAGCTCTGCAAGACCCGGTCATCCGCGTATTCTGCGAGCCTTCCATTCCACGATTTCCGCCCCCTGCCGCTCTCCTCGAAAGATCACTTCGTTGGAGATTGGAATGTTGGAAACAACTGAAGTGCTCGCTGATGTTTTTCAGTCAAGAATCGTTTCCTCTGCAATTTCCACCATCAACTTGTATCCAAGCTGTTGAGGCATCTTTCCAAGTGCTCCAGCACACCATCTATTGATGCAGCGGTCTCCCGAGATGCCATAGTTTCTAACACGACCCCTTAAAAGGTTGAGGAGATACCAATTTTAATCTCAATTTTTCATACATGAAAAATAACATCCAAAGTAACACAAACATTCTTCATAAAAAGTATGAATTAGTTACGAATTTTTGAAGTGATCTATCCTAAATCCCGAAATCCGAAATTGTCATTTGATCCTTCAAAACCTACAAACTAAAAGTACCCAAAATGGTCATTTACTCATCTAAAATAGCTACAATATATTCAAAAATGGTCCAAATGTCAATGGTCGCATTCTTTCATATTATTACATGCACCCAAAAGTGCATAGCCCTCTTGTGCCTACTAAAACACTCCTAAACTAGCACTTGCACATTCCAAAAGTTTCATTGTATAATCCCAACAAATGCCCATTGCTTCATATATACAAACATTCAAGGTCCATTTTATATTTTTTTGACGGTTACATATGACACGGCCATTACGAGAGTAACAAAAGTAATTTGGTATCCACAATAGGCTAGCACAGCTTACATACAACCTCAGAACAAAGAATGTGGTATCCGAGGAGTAATATTAAGGTTCCCATCTCTGAAGATAGTTTTTTATTTCTGATCACAGCTGCAAGTAACAAATGTTGAATTTCTTTTCCAGCTATGTGAAGTGGGTACACCCAAAACCGCCACTCTTTGCTGCTGAGCCTCGTTATTATGTTTAGACTCGTCAAATTTTAATATTTCTTGTTAACAAGTGAAAGCCGGTTCCAACGCAACAAAGTGTGCGACATTTGAATATCCTATTCAAAAGTTAAATGTTCTAAAATCGCTCTTCCACGTCGGTACACATTGATTTTGGAGTGATGATGGCGGTTTTGGGTTAGTTTTGGCACATCTCCCACCTTACATCCTGCACTAACTCTCACACAACTAAGTCCATCGTCTACACTAATGAGGAAATGGAAACCTCCTTTCTGCAACAGACCTGCACCACCTTCGTAAACCTCACGGGCATAACCTCCTTGCGCAGCGTTCTCCCGAGATGAGTCTTATAATCCCGAATGTCAAGCAAATCTCCAACTTCAAAAATCCCACCCCCACCCCAAAGCTAATGTCTGGGTTACTTGGCAGAGGATGTTGAAGCTGCAAGTTGACTGCAGTTACAGGTGTAAGAGACCAAGAATTGCATTCTGCAAACAATAAGAGACCAATTCTCAAATGAGCATGGCCATCCCTTTCACTGAGCACAGACTCTTCATCGTGGACCGACTTGAAATATGCTCAGCAGTGCAAGATAATTAAATGAAATATATGCTCAGTCATTGGTATCCTTCCTATACATGAAGTCTCGTAGTATGCTTGCCAAGAATTTGGGGCTCCTAATGGAAAGAAAGAAAAGCATCTTGCTGTTAAAGTCGCGCAATTGCATACCCGTGTTGGAAGTCACTCCGGTGCAGGACCAGCAGCGGTGGAAGCGGCGTTCTTCTTATCCTCTTCAGACATGTGCAGCTTATGTGGGTGAGTTGCGTAGAAGCTATCGATGTCGATTCCTTGCAATATGTGTTTCAAACTTGTCAAGTAGGACGTGTGACCGTCCACCATTTCGGATAAGTCCACCTGCCAGTACCGGATAGCAATACAGATCAGATTTGGAAGCTGTTGAAGTAAAGACACCCTTGCATACATCCCGCAAATTTTTCGTACAAAGAACTACATTAAATTCATCCAATTTCAAGACGCCTCGGTGATTTATTCAACTAGAAGAAATCACTAGAATGGTGGTGTATCCACCGTCAAACAAGCACACCTTAATATTACAAATGTCAATGAAGGCACTTACATTCTCTATGCCATGGACGTCCACTGCTTGAAGTCCTGCCAGACCTTGTGACATAAAACTGCAAGAATATGATAACCACGGTCTCAGTTAGAGTTTCCGTTGCCAATATCATGGAAGAAATCAAAGTACATAAGAGGAGAAAATTCGAGGCCAACAGGATATGACATGTCCACTTTGGAATAAAAGTCCCACAATAGCTGTTCAAAATGGAAGAGTTCTTCCAGGCAACGGATCTAACAACAGTTGACTTGGAGCGCCTCAATAACATTCAGGAAGGATCTTGTATGGGAACCCACAACAATTTGAATGCCTCAACTTCAACGTTGGAACAAGGTTTTCAAGAGAATTAAGGATTTCCATGGCGAGGAATCAAAGTGATCATTGTGACCAAAGGGAGACCTTCTCATGGATCATGGGAAAAGTTGGCATTTAATGATGTTTTTCAAAAGGTTTGATTTCACTGAAAACCTTGTGTTGTAAAAATTTCCTATACAAAAAGGACTTCATATTTATCGTAAACGTAAAGGGTGTGACCAAATATTGAAACAAGCTATATGGGACTCCACCAGGTCTATTACAATGGGCTCTACACATCATGAAAATTCTCTCTTTGGTTCAACGATAGGGGTGACTTCGGAACTTACTTGGCTCGATAAACTACCCCAAGAACCCAATCATTTGTGGAGAAACCGTTAACGAATCGGCCTGCCACCACCTGAAAAGAATGAAAGACAATTTAGATGATGTTTAGAAAAAGAAAAAGAAAAAGAAAAGACGTCAGGAGACGGATTTCTTAAGACATATTTCTAAATGAGGACATTTCAGTCCTTCCTATCATACTCAAATACTCAGCTCTGGGTAAATACTACTAAATCATTACAAATGTAATTTTGTTCTATGTGTCTTACCCCCTACATGATTAAGGAGTCATGGATTTAACATGACATATTCCATTCATTAAATTGTGAATATAATGGAATTCAACAGGGCCACAATTTTATATCAACAAAATTAGTGAAGAACATTGCATTGGTTGGTAAAATAAACATAAAGTTGGATTAATGAAAGTCCGCGTAGAACCTACTCAAAACTGCTAAAATAGAACATCATTCAACCCGAGTTGAACGTCTTGGTCCTTGAGGAGTTCACCAGAAACAAACAGTAGAAACTAGAAAGCTCGCACTAGAGTTCTCTCCTGGACGTGAATATCCATATTTTCAAGACCCAAACCAATGGTTATGCTGTCTTCTTGCAGTGGAACGAGTAAATCTGTGAATTGGAAGACATGATTATATCACCTTGCGAACAGATTCCCATCTGTCTTGATCCAAAGTTTGTGGAGTTCCAAGAAGGACCACCCGTTCAACAATTCCAAGTCCTGCAAACTGGAAGGTTAGCTCATACAACTAACCTTGCACCTAAACATCACAGTTTTCAGAAAGACACCAAATACTCAGCCGTGGGGAGTGCTGTGACATTGAAAGGTTAAGCAAGATATAAGGAACTATGTGAGACGTAAAAAAAATCCAGATCTATTGAATGAACAATAGTTGAGAATGAACAGGTTTCAAGAGCTTACCTGCATCTCCATGCTTGGACAACTCTTCCAAGCATGTAAATATAACGCGAGCACCTAAAGCATATCCCACCAGTGTCACTGGTCTGTACAAATGAAAAAAACAGGGGCATCAGTATCAGTACTGCCAAGTGATACAATGCCAACTATAAATATGGAATTCATAGACATAGAAGGCCACAGCAAGAAACTCTACGGTACATGAAAATGGAGATGGAAGAAACTAAAGAGATTACCTACTGCCTTGACCACCTTGGAGCAAGACCATGGCAAGAAGTTTACCAGCTTTCTCGGACCTGTTCACATGCCAACAAAACGGTTGTTTTTACATAATTAGTGGCTCAGGACCAAAGAGGAGGAGGCTTAAGTGGCATCGAAACGAGCTATATTACAGTGCTTGTGAGGAAGTTTGAGCAAGTTCCTACTAGAAAAGCAAAGCCAGTTCAACAGGGACAGGATTACGAATTATCCGCATTATAGCTCCTTGTTTTCCACAGCCTGCTTGCTTAATACGAAAAGGTCTACATTGTAAAAGTTGTACATTTTAAGCTTCTTCTGTAAGTGTGGAAGGGAAGGGGAAGAAGAATCCAACAGCACCTGTCAATAGCAATTGCCCACCGGCTGTCAATCATGTCAGTTGCACCAAGAAGGGATAAAGGCGTCGCGAGAGCGCTTAGAAGGCCACCGAGCACTGTATACATGGCTCCTCGTTTGATCACCTCCTTGGTGGCAGCTGCAAAACACAGATCATAGTATTGAATTTAGTTATAACCAGAGCAAACTATTCAAGAGCAGGTTTCATCACTGAAATGTAGACAGAGTGTCATCACAATTCAATTCTTAAGAGGAATTTGAATCATGTTGAATTAAGTGAAGCATACAAAACACATATTACATTTGAATTTGAGTGAGCAGTTTAGCGAAACCAGACCAGACTATTCAAAGTTCTTTTACCATTCGAGTATAGAAAAAGTGCCAGCATACGTCAATTCTGTAGAGAATGTAAACCTGGATCATGTTGATCTAAGTGAACACAATTGGGATATGGAAAGGTCTGAATTATCGTGTCTCAGAGGCCAATACTTTAGCAAGATTATTTGGGTATTAAAACCTGAATTGGGTGGTATTACATCGCAGGCAAGAAGAGGAAGAGTGGCGCACTTCTAGTAAGCCAGTCTTGTACTGCAGTACTCACTGCAATGACATTCTCCGTCTCCCAACGCAATGCATACCTGAAAGTGTGCATAACACCAGTTTCGTTAAAAGTGCACATGTAAAGAGAAATTATTGTTTGATAAAATGAAGGATTAAGTAGTTCTCCAGCTCAAACTGACATCAAAAGTTTAAGATCTAGACACATATTCTTCTACTCAAAAATGTTTTTTAATCAAACACAACTAAAATAACACAATTGAATGAACTAATGAAATACAAAAGTCCGATTATATTGAAAAGTCCAATATACATGAAAGATGTTTAGAAAAATAGTGAATGACCTTCCTCAATGTTTACCACCTTTCATCAAAATTAAGGGTTACTTTAGATTGCATACGTGGGAGGTCTTACCTCTCTAAATCGCCATCAGGACCCTCCCACGGTTTAACAAAGTCATCTGGTTGAAAAGCAATGCCAGATACAACGATCTCCACAGCCAAACACTGAAACAAAAGCAGATATTCCCAAGAGATGAGACCATGTTAGAAAAAACGATTACGTCCATCCCTAGCTAGTTTTTCATTTTTTTCATTTTATTTTGACTTCCTCAAAAGAAGTGCATCTTGAAGAGGTACTTCTATTCGATTCAATCTTGTACTTCTTCAAAACCACTAGAGGCTTCCCCCAATCAACTAAATTCAAAAAGAAAATGAAACTCAAAACTCTAGTCCTCAAAAACCTCTCATAAGGAGGTAAACAGAGAAAAACGGGAGAAAGAGAAAGAAGAAGAAGAAGAAGAAAGAGACCCCTTGTTGATGATTGCCACCCAATGTTTCAAATTGAAATTCGTCAATGTCACTAATCCTTCGAGCCATCTTCATTCCAGTTAGTCTGGCTCCCGCCGCTTTTCATGCATCAAAAGAAAAAGTAAACAAGATCAACAAGATATCTCTCTCTAATTCCAATTGCATCGCACCACGTTGCAATGAAAGTGGCAAGAGAGGGTTATGACGCGCACAATAATACACACAACGACTCACATGAGAACGGAGAACACACATATTTAAGGACAATTGACAAAACAATTCTCATGATCCCAACCTCCTATATCCGTTTCCTACCCTGATCTCTTCTGTATTACAGAAACCCAAACACAGATGTTCTAAAAAATCTAGTTGTATTACAATTTGTAAGGATCATATTAGAGAATCATATAACCCCTTAACATTTGAAGAGTCTCATTCTTTGGCGTAGTATTGTTTACATCTTTGTACATGTCTACCACTTACCTCCATTTCATCAAATTGGGCATTAAGGAGGTTTGTCCTTTCAAAAAGAAGGATGTGAAGTTACTTCTAGAAAACATTGCCTCGAAGTACTATATTCATCGTCAATAACGTGGACTTCCAAGCGCTTGGGTTAACTGGCATTCCAAATCGCAAGGTTTCTAGAACACGTGCTTTCTACGAGAAATTTTTCTTTTGTTTGGGAGATTAACGGAGAATTATATATTTTTTGTAATGCAATCCAATTCAGTACCTCCAAAAGACGCAGCCACGGCAGCGGAACCAGCGGCTGACCCAGCAACTGCAGCGGCAGCTGACAATCCACCTGCACCCAGAATTGGCACAGCGCTCCCTATAGCTGCCATTCCTGCTGCTATCGCTGGAGCGGCAAGACCTGCAAATTCATCCCCAAAACAAAAAATCAAACCAAGTAACAGGAGTGTCAAATTTGAAGGTGTGGAGTTCTTGCAAAATACTCATGGCAACCACTCAAAATTCAAGCCACAACAAAAGAGTTAACGGTACAGTCTAACCCCCATTTTCGGATTGTGTTCACTCTGACCTCTTATAATGATTGTAATGTTAATGAGTGTAATTAATAACTCAACAAGAACGGAGCCCGTTGCAATACAATGCAAATCACACAAAAGGTTTCATTGAGAAGATAATTTTTGGATGACACATAAGGTTTAGCAAGAACAATAAAACGAAAAATCGTGAGAAGGAGAATGTGACGGATGAAATCATGACACAATTTGCAATTAATGTTAGAGACGGAGTGCATCCTACCCCCACTAGATTAACTGCAGCCATGCAAATTCAAATGTGCAATCAAATGAAGTTACATTAACATGAGATCACCCCCCTCTTGATTTACGTTTCTTTTGCATCTCCTAAAAAGGAGCGTGACTGAGGATTCAAAAGAGTATTCTGTATCACAGTTGACCAATTGCATCTCTAAAACCTCAATCTTTAACCAAATATCCCATTGGAGCTGCACAACATGAGGTATGAAGATTGAAGGATGAAAGTGAGGGTGAAACTCAATCTCTGACGAAAATGTTATTAACAGAAGATGCAAAGACTTCACCTGGCACTCCATGCACTCTCGTACGAATGAGTAAATTGATGATGCAGTGGAGTATTCCGTAGCGCAGTTGACTAACCTAAACCCTAGAAACTCAATTCTTTGATCCAAAATAGCATTGGACAAACAGACATGCCGGATATGAGGGTCGGGAGATGAAAGGGAGGATGAAACTCAAGAGCTGCATGGTTGGAAAAGTTGCTAATTAAAGATGAATTGAGGCTCAGAAGCATTTGGTACATACCTCCAGTAATTGCAAGCAGTGTACCCCCTGTCAAAGCTGCTGCTCCAATTATCCCTCCTCGTTTCCACTGCTCCCATCGACTCCCTGCCACCTCCGCATCACGCACATGCTTTTCTTCCTGTTCCTTTTGTGCAGCCATGGCCATGTAGGCCACCATTTGCTCCATGGCTCCCTAAATAAAATCACGACACACAAGCATCAACAACTATCACATTCCTCGCATCTCCAAAGGATTAGCAAGTTGATGGAGTTAGAATAAGAATCCCAGACAAAAATTCCTGAAGAAAACGAAACATCAGATGCCAAGTAGTGTTGTATTGATCGAAGACTACTGAGCGACACTTTAGTTTGCACAAGTCGAAATCACAAGCTTGAGATAACAATAAATCTGACACCTTGGATGGTGCAAACATCATTCTTTATTCATTTTACGGAGATTAATTTGCAGTGTCTACTTTACAAGAGCCCAAGTAACAAGATATGGCATGAAGAGGTGGCACTAACAGAACTGCTAACCAACATGCTAAGAATATTTGAAATACCAAGGTTCCAAGCTGCCTCTTATGAGGTAATTTGGATACTTCTTCCTCCTAATGCCTCGTCGGGTGTCACAAATAATTTATTTTTAGCTTGATATCGCACATCGTGATGTTGGTACAAATTGTAAGCTTCCTATCTCACTACTTAATGCTGGATCACCTTTTAGGCTTGTCATAACAACTTGATGTCGAAACAAATTGTAAGCTTCTCCTCTCACAACTGTTGGGTCAACTTGTAGATTTGTTGTAATAAATTGATGTTAGTGAGAGAATTGAAGCTTCTTATCTCACTACTTGGTGTTAGGCTAACTTTTAGGCATATTGTTACAAATTCATTGAAGTTAGTTCAAACTTTAAGCTTCTTCTCTCACAACGATGTTCGACCAGCTTTTAAGCTTGTTATAACAACTTGATATTACTTCACATTTTGTGCTTCTTCCTTCGCATTATGATGTCGAATCCACTCATAAGATTGCTTCCTGAAACTTGTTGCAGATACTAACAAGTGACCCTGATTCCCTCATCAGAAAAAAATGAATTCGAACTGACCACGCTGGTCCACTCGACGTCAAGCCATAGCACCAGAACCCGCAGAGCGACTCTCTGTCGAGCATCGTATCCCGCCTTCACAAAAACAGTCCCGTCTTGGGAAGCTCCGCCCGAAGACTCCCCCGCAGTCACCTCGTGAGGGTCCGCCACGCAGCCTGCCAACAGAGTGTACAACACCGCCACTTTCCGCTCCTTCGACAAAGCGTTCGCTTGGCTCAGGCCCCAGTTGTCTTCTCCGTTGGTTTGACGCTCCATCTGCGTCCTTGGCTCCTCGGCACTCCTGGAGCTCGATACGGAGCCTGACAAAGCTTCATGAATAGCCACCAATCCAAAAAAAAATTATTGAAATAAAAGTGGACACCCTAATTGAAAGATGCATCTGGATATGCCTTCAACACCCGAGTGCTTCCAAAAGCATATTCTGGACGATGAAAAGAGTGCTTGCTTTGAGGTGATGCTTTGTCCAAATAAGAAAAGATTTGGACTTCAAAGGATTGAAACACGTTTCCAGCAAAATTGGTTTCCTTCAAGAATTTTGAGGCAACATCATAGGTTCATCACTCCTCGAGCTTGCAAATGAGTCTGACAAAGCATCACATGTAGCCACCAATACAAAAAATTATTGAAATAAAAGTGGACACCCTAATTCAAGGAGTCATTTATGCCTTAACACCTCCGTGTTTCGAAATACATCTTCTGGATGATGAAAAATGTGCTCTGACTTGATGTTCTGTCCGATAAGAAAGGATTTGGGCTGGAAAGGAATGAAGACGGTTTCCAGCAAAATGAGGTTGCTTCAGGATTTTGAGGTAAAACGACAGGGGGTTTGATGAGAAGGATAGGTAGGACTCTTCATAACTCTTCATGTGGGAGGCTCACCTGTAATCACTTGCCTCCCCTAATTGCAGATCTCCCTGTGACTGATTTCCAGAACTGACTAAAAAAGTCAAATGTTACTGAAAATTTGACTTTACTGAAAATTTCAGTGTAGGATTCACCCTTGCCGGAACAATACCTTGCTTCTCCTTGGTGCTCTCCACCATGGCATCCACAGCTTTGGCTAGCGCGGCCTCGTCTCCAGTCAATTTCTGTGACTCTGCGTCATCTTCTCCCAAAAGCTTCAAGAACTGAACATGACAATCGACTTCGATTATCATAATTTCGTTGTACTCAAATTACTCTTTTTAGAAAACAAATTAACATAACAGAGATTTGACAAGAGCGTCTTTGATGAAGAAGTAGCAAGATTCATGTTCAGTAACACAGATAAACTTCTGAAAAGTGTTGAACTCACGGCTGAAATGTGATCCTTGGCTTCGGGTGACACCGAAGTAGACTCCAGCCCAACCCAAGCCTTTTGATCAATGCCCAAATATCTGCACCAAAGCTTGAAAATGAAGAATCCAACACACAAGGACCATGCTTCAAACATGCTATCTATTCTTTGGGAATCACTCATTGCAAAGAGATTGTTATCCTAAACACGGTCCACCGAAACCCTAAAACCAGGCATTCTTTTGGGTCTAAACATCGCCACATTGCGACAAATTTCGGGTCTCGCTTCAAGCCTCTTCGAAATTTAAGGAAGGAAATGCTGCTAATTTACGCAGCCACATGTCCTTGCAAAAATCGCAGATAATTTGGAAGCCTGAAGCGAATCCTGGGACTCACCCCAGCCAAACTTCAGACTAGGAAACAGAAGCAATGCCCAAAAATGAAGCACTGGAGTTACAAAACTCGAAGACATTCAGCATTGAAAGAAACTAATGGGGCTGTGGCGGGTAACCTTGGCTGCAATTCAAAGATTCATTTGGTTCAAAAACAGAAACAGAGAGAGAGAGCAATGGTACCTGAAAACGTGTCGCACGAGGCCGCTCTCTTCGAGACTCCAGGGCATCCCGCCACTGCTCGGGGATCCCGAAGAGGCTCCATCGTCGGCGGGGTCCATGACAGGCGGAAACCCGAATCCCACTCGGGAATGCTGGTGCAGCTGCGCTTGGCTGAGGGCCAATGCAAACAAGCCCCCCGCAGCATACCTGTGCGTGCTGCTCAGCTGCGCCGAAGCCATAGCCCTCCACCTCCACCTCGTTTGCGCCGCCCAATTCTCAAACTGTCAGTGGCCGTCGGTCGGCGTGCGGCTTACGATCTGCATTTCGTCTCAGTGCACGTTCATGAACCATTTCCAACTTCTCTAAACCACAGGTCGAAGAATCCAACTGGTGGAAGACTTCTATAAACTACTGGTGGAAGAATAGAATGGAATTTCAAAGGAGGAAGCAGACTGGAGTCATGGTTTGTAACCTAATGAAGCCATTCGCCATCTGTGTCCCCCACAACTGAGTGCAGATAAGCAAAGAAGCGTGCAATTGCAAGGATTGGCATGCATCGCTAGGCGTACTCCAGCATCAAGACCCACCCAAGCATCATACCTGTAGATTTTTCAACTGATCTTTCCACTCACAATTCCAATTAGAATCAGTACAGTACTGTAGGGAGAGGGGAAGCCAGTAACCGTTGATGGATGCTCCAGAACTGTCTGAAATTGAGAAAGCGAGCACATTTAAAAGTGGCGCCTTGGGTGGGGTGGCCTTCTGATTCCTGTGGGTGTTTGGGTTGGACTGCTGGAGGGTGGAATTAGGGGGTGGAACGACGTTACAGAATACTGTAGATGGTTGAGGTTCTTGGGGAAGGGGAAGTGCGCCAAGTGGAGAGCTGGGCTGTGATGACGTGCTTGACAAATGGCGGCACT
Source organism: Neckera pumila (assembly GCA_963969595.1). Classification (NCBI taxonomy): domain Eukaryota; kingdom Viridiplantae; phylum Streptophyta; class Bryopsida; order Hypnales; family Neckeraceae; genus Neckera; species Neckera pumila. Next base: position 15,933,861 of record OZ018417.1, on the reverse strand, counting down.
GGGAGAGTGCCTCATGCCTGGACTCTTTTTGTGTGTGAACGGGGCCCTACAAAACCATGGAGGCCACTGTCCGGTAAGTATCTTTATAATAAACGGACCATTTCCTTCATTCTTGAAGTTGGTTCGGTTTTTTTCAATTTTGCTTGGAAGTCAGCCTAAGAAGTGGATTTTTTTCCGGTTGCAATCTTATATATTTTGAAATTTCATTAGGCAATTTGCCGGATTTCTATATTTCCATTTGGCCATTTTCCTAAATGTGGAAAATAGAGCCGGATTTTTGTTTTTGTCGGGGAGTTTTATTTCTACTCCCCAATGTATCCTTGGCAGGTGTTGAACCTGGCTAAGCCCCATAATGAGCCAAAAGACTATCTAATTTAGCAACACACAAGCTCACCTACTTTGAAGGCATGTTAATAGGGTTCAAAATTTTGAAACAAAAAATAATACCGTTATCCTTGAACCATGCATCCAACCCTGCACAAATAGCCTCAACAAAAGATTTTTGAAAAAACAATGCCTCTTCTAAGTTTGTTTACAACTTAATTGATGAAAGAACGCCTCAATCTTTTTTTGAATTTTTGCGCATTTTTGCTTCTATTTTTGTACTAAAATATCATTTACCGAAATTTCATGAATTTGGTCACTGAAGAAGATTGTTGTTTCTAGATTCAAATATTGCATTGGATTAATGGAGTCATGGTATTAAGCCATTCGCCATCTGTGTCCCTCACAACTGAATGCAGATAAGCAAAGAAGCGTGCAATTGCAAGGATTGGCACTCACAATTCCAATTAGAATGTACAGTACTGTAGGGAGAGGGGAAGCCAGTAACACAGTCCGGGAAGTTCCATAGGAAAATCGGTGCATTTCCGACCTTTTTGAACAAGGTTCGGAATTTTTCTTTTTCACTTGGAAGCTTGCCTAAAGTGCCTTTTTTTTCCTGGTTTAAATCCTACAATTTTCTTTGCCATTCGGCAAATTGCCGGGTTTTTTTATTTTCACTTTGACATATTTCCGGACTTTAGCGTGTACAGTCGGTTATGTTTTTGTGTGTCATGCTCTTGAGGTGTCTTAGTGATTATTTGATTTTGATTTTAAAGCTGTCCAAAAGGAATATCATCTGTTGGATTACATTCTTTTTAGTTTCATTGACTTTGAATCTACACCCCCACTTTTCATAGCCTTCAACAATGTACAAACAATGTACATTTTGGGAGGTGGGCAATTTTAGAGCCCTATGCTATTTCAACTTCAAAATTTTATAACAAATTCCACAAAGCTCCAAAAAATATGAAATCACTTGGTTTCGATGCCAATTCCACTTGTCTTTCAACAAAAATTTACTGAAAATTATTTCAAGAAGCTTTGACTCCCCAAATTCAGTTTCAGCTCTTAGGTGGGCGATTTCTGAATCTGTTACCTTAACCTTGCTATTGTAGTTCGAAATTAACTGCTTCATTGCTTTGTGATGCAAAGATTCGACCTTGTTAATGAAACATCAATCATCATTGTTGATTATTTCTCATTTGAAATCAGATTCTAATGTAGATATTTCATGCAACCCACAATGGGTAACTGAAGCAATGAACATGAATTCAATAGCTGACATAGGCTAATGCACATAGGATGCTGCTGTCATTTTGATACAGAGGCTAATGAACATACTGCTTTCATACAAAGGCTAATAAACATACTGAGGCTAATTACCAATGTGGGCCACCTCCCACACTAGCCAAAAATTTCCTTCCTACTCCTCCTTCCCTCGGTTGCCCACCGGAAAAACAAAATTTCAAACGGTAAGTATCCTAAGTATTGCTAGGGTAGCCAGTTGAATTGTTGGTAATTTTTTTCCCTTCCCGGTCCATTTCCAAAAATCTTCTTTTTTCATTCAAAACCTCATCCTAAACATTTCTATGTTGTTTGGAAATCTTCAAAAAAATTCGGCTAGGTCGTAACTAAATGCCGGTACTTCCCGTACATTGGCCAGTAACCGTTGATGGATGCTCCAGAACTGTGTGAAATTGAGAAAGTGAGCACATTTAAAAGTGGCGACTGGGTGGGGTGCACTACTTGGGCTTCTGATTTCCGTCTGTGCATGTTTGGGTTCATTTGTTGGAGGGTGGAATTTGGGACTTGGGGTGCAAGTCCATGCAACGACTTGATCTGGAGGGTGCATAGAGAAAAAAATTATGTGTGCTTGGGAGGAACTAGGTTAGGAAATTAAGAAAATTGGATTCATATTTTTTTAACTTGATATGAATATAATATGAATTTTTGAAAACAACTATGTAGATGCACTTACCATAGACACTAGACTAACACCAAATTGGATAGGGAAACACCCAAAAGTGATATAATGTAAACTTGGATCATGCGCAAATGATTGGTCAATGTAAGTGATTGTGACAATTTCTTGGAATTCCACCTTTCTTTTTTGGATCCACTTGTGTATGGATTTAGGTCCTTTTAAAGATGTCCATAAACGACTCTTCTCCGATTTAGGTGCTTCTATCTTATCAACAATCGAGGTTCTCTCACCTTGACAACCCCAACAAGCAAAAACTAGATGGATGAAAAGGGCACAATTACATTGGGAAGGATGCAGCCCTACATAACCAATATAATCACTGAACTTTTCTAATTAATGAACCAATAGGTGCTTGGATAGTGTATCTTTGGTCTACGCATTTTATCTTTAAATATTCAATCTTATATAATCTTTGATTCAAAAAAGTGATTTGAAAAAGTGTCAGTTTCTTAATTAATGACATTTCTCAAAAATGATGATAAATTTACATTGCCCAAAGTTTGCTAGAGAATTTTTCTCAATCAATGAATAGATGATCATGAACTATGTCAATAATTAAAGTATCAAACAAAAGTAATCACAAGGCCAACAATCTCAGAATGGCTTTAGGGTTTTTAGCCAAATGTTCATTTTTGGAAATTTTTTTAATATTTACATAGAGGGCATAAAATAGTTAAATAGAAATCAAGTGAAATTTAACCAATTTTGGGATTGCTGCACAAGGCTATATATTTCAAGATACCAATGTTGCAAATTAGAATTTTGTGTCAATGAATTCATCACCAAATGCAATGAAGATCTTTAATACTTGATTAATACTTGATGATAAAAGTTCCATTCAAATTAATATATTGACAATCAATGTAAACTATGTGCGGCTAAATATGAGCATGTAGAAAAATACAATTTTCAAATCCCAAACCACCAATATCCAAAGAAAAATTCTAGATCAATTCCTTTGTTCAACTTCATTTATCATGAGATCACAAGATTGTCTTGACCTAATTCACCTTCTCAACTCCCAATACATCATGCAAGTGTAGTATGCAATTGAATTCATAGTAGAATGAAAGTTCCCTATATTAATATTATAACCAATACAACTAAATCTTTCTACTTAATCAAGAAAAAGTGTCTAATCATGCAATCTTGCTAGCTTGTGGCCTATATCACTTCATATCTCCAATCTCCAATAAACATGTTAAAAGTCAATCAATACATGAGCTACCATTCAAAGATACACATTTCTTACTATAACCCTAGAGCGTCTGGACTCATGGGCAAGGTCAACTGTGCTCTTGAAAGTGGGAAAATTTTGCTATTGAAAATTTAGAGACTATTTTTCATAATGCACAAAGTAACGGGTGGATCTTCCTCCTCAGCATGGACATGATTGGAATCTGTTGGCTGATTTAAAGAGCGATCTGAATCGTCGGAGATCATGAGGTTTGACCACAAAAACACTACCGTTGACCTTCACGGGCAGGCAGTTTTCTTTGAGGATTTTGTATTGTGCTGACCACAAAGATGGTCAGAAAATTTCGAGAAAAATTGCAGAGTGGACGGCATTATGAGTAGAATAGCAGCACGATTGATCCATGGATGACAATGAAATTTTCAAATTTCCATGCACCTTGCATTGAGCAAGCCTTCTGCAAATGCAAGAAACAAATTTTTTTTTGGAGTGCCCTGCAAATGACGCTGACATGCCCGTTTGGGAAAGTACTGAGAATTTGGATGCTTGCCCACAATGAAAACAGTAAATGAGTCTATCTGCAATAATATAAAATATGCAGTTCTGTCTGACACGCTCATGCATGCTGACGTCATCGAATACATAATTGAGCACATATCCAAGCAAGGTGGAATGTAGGAACTCAAATTCCACATCCACGAGGACAAGCACTTCCGATTACGCAGTAAGAAGCAAAGTGGCATTCCTAGCTCCTTGGCTGTGAATCCCATTAGCATAGAGCACCGGCAGTGGAGAAATGGAACAAAACGGCACGCATGCCATTCCTTTCATAAAATTGAGCATAGTGAGCATCATTTTTATAGAAATTTACAGTGAAAACGGCATAGTCTTGGTGATGCCTACACCAAAAGCTGTGTACATGGAGATGCCTTACAATATGACTAAGCCTCCTGTGCACAACATAATGAACAGGTGACAGCCCTTCAAAGAAGTTGCTGTCCTTAGTGCCTCCAAGTCTCTTGTGATGACTTGTAACTCCCATGGCAGAGACGTGGAAGCAGTGTGGCCCGTTACCCTGATTTGGATATAATGATGCCGTCACAGAGTAATTCACGGCATCAATTCTGAAAGCCCAAAAACAAAATGGATGTCAGAAAGGCAAACACAACAAAAATTATCGCACTAAGGAGGGCTTTTGACGAGGAAGCAAAGAATGGGAAATGTATCCCCGCCCACACTGGAAAGTGAAGGCACATAGCAACTGCAGAGGTCCTCCCCAGAATGTGAAAAGAGCAAGGTTAGCATAGGAGGTTCCTGTACCTAAAATTTCTCTTATCCTTTCTTCTGGTGATTCTTCAAAACTGTGCACATGCAAGCCGTCCCTCCCTGCCCTACATTCTGTTATGCAGGCAAGCTCATGTATGGCTGGGTAAAAAAGTTTCGTGCGGGAACTACTAAAAGAAAACATGAAGTACAGCCGATAACCATAGCTCTACGACCATGTATGTGAACCACTTCCTTCAATATTCACAAAACCATGTATGATGGACACAAGAGAGAAGAGAAGCACAAGGTTATAAGAAGACGGCTACGTCGTGCGTCTCTTCATCGCAAAAGCTACGTCACCCTGAAAACCTCCGACAACTGCATTTGGCACTTCTTCAGAAAGAGTGACTTCCTGCACATCACTGCAGACCAAAAGAACAGAGAAAGAAAACTACAAGAAAGACATGAATGGCATTGGGATATAGACAAACCGCAAACTACTACCACATTGCTCGGGCTTGGCAATGGCAATATGTAAAAGGAAGTTCGTATGATTCGGTTGAAGAGTGGAATCGCTCTTGGGCACGGCGACTCTTCCTAGCTATCGCGCCTTCTTCAAAGCCTATCTGCAGCAGACATCCCAACCCATTCACCTGCAATGCCAAAAAAACAAGGACATCCTACAATGCAGACGAAAGCATTCTCTTATCAGCGCCGTAAAGAGTAGTGCGTGCGGTGAAAGCAATCACCCATGTGGAGATGGATGCCTCCGCACTGCAGGCAAGTGAGATTTGTGCGTCTGTCAGAGAAACAAAAACGCACTTCCTGCGAGTATTCGTCTTGACAAGGGAGTGAACAGCTGGGGCGGCTAAACGGAAGCGTGACACGCACCCTCTTCTGAGTACCCACGGTTTGCAAAGCGCTTCGGCTAGAAGAAGCTGGAAATCGCAGCGAGGCATTGCATCTTGTACCAAACGTTTGCATATAGCCTTGTACAGGATGTAGAAATTGAGGACGGAGGTGTCCACCAGAAAAAAAAAAAACCTGTGCCACCACTTGTGGCTGCGAATTTGGGAAGTATACGCACCTCGCATTTGATCATGCACATTGACACCCCTCATGAACTTCGTGTAACCTTTGAGCACAGGCGATGTCACGATTTGCCTCTCTTCCCCACCACGCTTTCGCGGAACAGTTGGCCAGTCTTCACCCCAGGGTGGCAATGGTGTATGAAAAGAAGAGAGCAGTAGAACAGGTTTACGATCAACCCACACAACGCATGAGATAGTCCTCCTGGAATGCATCCGCCACGCTACAGTACCTTGAGGGTCCCTGGCAAACAACTTCCGCTGACTAAGGGCTTTTGGAAGACCCACTCTGTTGCTCATGATGGTTCCGGTGGTGTACGTCCCCAAAGCTGCAAGGTCCACAACGAGCTTCACAGACGTGAAGAAGTTGTTAGTGACGACAACGTGGCCGCGTCCATGGAGCCCTCTCAGTAATTGCATAACCACCTCGTAGCTGGTTTTGGTGGCTTCTACCTCGGATTTGTCAATCTTGCTCTTTGCTTGGAACTTGTGTAAACTTGAAAATCATAAACGTAATATTTATGGGCATCCACCAAGCACCAGACTTTGATCCCCCACCTGGTGGGCTTCTTTGGAATGTATTGACGGAAAGGACAATACGTGCCTTTGTAAGGCACCATTGATTCATCAATAGTCACCTCTTGATGGAGCTACCAATTCAACTTGCACTTCCTCTTAATTTCGGCGATGAGCCAAGCCAATTTCGCCAACTTATTGACAGGAGTGCGCCCTCCCACTTCCTCGCAAGCGTAGTCGTCCGCCACATGTAGGCAACGGGTGATATCTTTGTATCTAGACTTGGACATGGTCTTCGCAATAATGTTGCAATGTAGAAAAGGAAAGCGCTTATTCCAATAAGCCCTGTGATTTGGCAGCACCTTTATTCCCATCATCAAAGAAATCCCAAGGAATGTGCGCAATTCATCGGGACAAAGTGCCCACCACAGTGGCCCGCCCATTGGCAGATGTGTTTCGGGATCCGCCTCGCTCGCATATCGGTTTGTCTCCATGCAGATTCTTTCAAACGTTTTGTCACTCCAGAACCTTTCGGACAACACCAACTTCGTGGGCATCCACCGATATGGAAAATTCGGGCCAAGTGCGGGCCTTGTGAAGCAGACGGGGTCGTGCACATAAGTGCTCTATCGTGTGGTCCATGTCTCTTCCGCAAACTTTGCTGCAAAGGCAGCGGCTTCAGCTTTAGTTGTGGCATGCGTGCTACGACGTCGACCAGTAGTTGCAGACACGCCATAAGCAAGACCTGTAGATGAGCCCTCCCCCGTAGCTCGGAATCTTTGGTTGGACACACTTGGCGCAGCTGCATTGTTGCCTTGCGGCACTACAGGAAGTTCAACTTCCCGAAAAGTGGGGAGGACGTGCACACGGCTGCATCGCTGTCCTTGCAGCGTGGCACGCTGGTGACGCGCCCGTAATTCAAGCTAAAGGCTGCTGCAATGTTGCTGCGGGATGACTTCCGGGAAAAGCACCATCGACCTCTTTCAACGCTTTGCCAGTATGGCCCAATGACAAAAGAGGTGGGCGCACTTCCGTAGCGTCATGCGTAGTGGTGGAAGTAGATCGTTTCGTGGTCGCTCGAGTCATTCGACGCTTTTCTTGGTCATTGTCTCTGCTGCACCTCCGATTACCATTGTTCGCATGGATCGGTGCTCCCTTTCGCTTGCAGTCGTTGTCCACAGCAGTCGGAAGGTGCTTGTTCTCTGTCAGCGGAGACTTGATGGCCATGATGTTAGCATGGTCGGCAATGACGTCCTTGAAAAGATCACTGAAGCGTGGAACATCGTTGTTTCCCTTCTGAGCACTGAAATGCACTGACTGTGAGGCCTCGCATGCAGCGGGTGGCATCATTAGCAGTGGTCGCTGAGGCAAAGACTCTTCACATGGAGCAGACTCTGTTGTCTTCATGGACGGAGTGACGAGGGGAACAGAAGAGACACCGAACTTGGACAACCTCACTGTGGAGTCAGCTTCGACCGGACGTCGCATTGTATCGTCAAAGAAAAGATCAGTGGCAGAAACCCAGGAGCAAGGGCCAAGTAGCAGTCGCTAGAGTGCGACGCTGGTACTGCTGTCACCGTAGTCATCAGAAGCGGTGAACGTCTCCAGCGAGGAAGGGTGGCCTAGTAAGTGAAGTCGCTCCGTCAAGCTCGCATTTGAGTTGTTGTGCTCAGTCCCAACAAGTGGCGTCAGAGTTATTGGTTCAACTTGCCTCCACGGGAGATGTAGCTCGTGACTGTCATTGAGCAAGACAATGTAAAAAAGCTCGGGATGACCTTGTTGCCTGTAGGAGTGGATCGCTAAGCCTACCACGTAGTCCAGTTCAGCCCCTTCACATGTGTGACCGCGAAGGTGGGACACTGTAGCGGTAGGAATACGGACGGGTACTGGGTCGACTATGGCGTGAGGAAGTGCTTCACGACGTACTTCCAAAGGTACATAACTCCCACCTTGCCAAATGATTGTTTTACCCGGTTCACAAATTGAGATTACAGCTGCAGAGGTTGTAGCAGCATCGACTGCATGCACCGGGATTACCAAAGCCGCAGGTGGTGCATAAGACAGGGGTGTTGGAATTGCTGCTCTTGTGGTCCTCATCCATTTCTCATGTGAAGTGGCGGCTCCTGACGACGGTATGTCTTTCCTTTTCCTCAATGTATATGTCCGTACTGCCGGTTGTGTTGTTGGATTGTATGGAAGGTAGCCTGATGATGTACGAGTGACTAGTTCTTGCTGGCGTTCGTATTGCGCCTCTCCTGGTGTCGCTGGATGTGTGTCCAGAGCAAGGACAACCTCCTCCCAAGGTACAGTGCATGGACTGGGGACAGAAGGCAGGTCACCAATGTCGTGTTCTTTGTGCGCCATTTACGTTGTCTAGCCATAGCACAAGTCGGAGAGTGTCGTTCAAAACTTCGCTGAAGCCGGAAGGGTGACCTTCTGGAAGTCGGTGCTTCCAACCAAAAATCTTCGCAGTGTGGTAGCGGAAGAGGAAACGGAGCCCTCGGGGACTGTCGACCCTCTGCAATCCCTTCTTCACGACTTTCTTTAGGAGGAATTCCTTGTCCAACAGTTGAAGGATCAGACTCATTTGAGTCCTAGACGCACCAATCTAAGTTATCCACTGCTGGATAGCTAGGCGGCTCTCTAATATGCAGGGCGTGCTAGCATGTGGAAGAGGCATTCTTTGTTCATAATATTGTGTATGTCACTATCATTGACAACTCCACTCTCGTGTGCAGGTAGTGGCGACGAAGTCCTGCAGATTGGACATGCAAATATCTACCTGGCAGTTACAGCAGGTGACTACGTACGACGTTGTGGCTTCTAAGCAACTGTGGTTTTACTGAATGTCACGCTTATCCACTACAAGGCCTCATTACTATCTTTGAGGAAGAAATTTGAAAAGCTGCCTAATTGTTGCTATGAGATGCTGCAGATCATGTGTCTAAGTAGTGCATGATGGCAAGGCTCACGCTATTTTCAGCCCTCCAAGCATGTGCAAATGCATCGCCGACTAGGCGTGCAATGTGAGCATCCTCTACTACTACTGGTGTTACTCTCAACAGTCGCAGGTTGTCCTCACTTGTAGAAGGAGATCATGAGACGACTTAGATGACGGCAAAGATGTTGTGAGTGGCGAGTCATGGTTAAAATGAGAAGGGGCACGGCGGGAGATTTTTTTTTGCCTACTAACTTGCTCTTCAAGTTGATCAATTATTTCTTCCGGCGTTCACATGGGCTTGTACCTCTTTCTTGGGATTGCTTACTGCTTGTAGCTGAATTGGCGGTGGCTGGAAGTGCGGCTCATAACTGTCTTCCAATCCATGCACCAATGTCCACTTCTACGTGATTGATATGAGGGTGTCTGCTTTTATGTTTGAGGAAAATCCCTTGTAATGGTAGTTGGTGCTTGTTGGAAATTTGTACTATGCTACAAGAGTACAATGACTTGGCAGTATACTAGGAGCCGCTTCATAGGCTAGGGACAATGGCAACCGCCATTTGAAGGCGTCCTGGCTCAACCGCCATTTGAAGGCGTCCTGGCTCAACCGCCATTTCTTTCTCATAATATTGCAATTACTCATCGTCATCACATATAGACATCTAGCATTCTTTGGTCCCACATCTTCATTGCAAACGCCCCATTGGGAGCATAGTCAGATATAAATAATTTTATATGTCATAGTTCTTTTTTTCTTGTGCCCACGGGAAGCTCATAGGCCTGCCCAACGCCTCTTGACCGCAGTCCATTTTTTTGTCCACAATGACGTATTTTATAATTTCATTCAATACGAGCTCACCAAAATTTTCAACAAAAGTGTACAAGTTCCAGTTCATACATTTTTCAGTTCCACAGACAATCAATAATGCACTTGAAACCAGCACCAATGTATTCTAAACTCACGTCGGAGCTTCCACAAAAATTGATGAATGAAACTTCTTCATCCTCTGACCCCTGTAGCTCTCGAAGTCTGTTCATTGTCCATTTTTTGGACGTTGGGGCGCTCTAGGGATAATGAAGGAACAAGTCAATAACAAAATTTAATATTGCAATCACTTCAAAATTGATAACACCCAATTGAAAGCATGGTTTAGCAACTCACCTCGTCTCCATTCCATATAAAAGACCAATAACAGAGCCATTTGCCAAATTAGCAATCTCCCATCTAGGCATTACTTTCACCATTGCACTTTGGTTGTCAACAACCTCTTTATCCGTTGTTAAATGGTATTGTGGAGGCAACTCATCACCAATGCCAAACAATCTACAATACAAGTAGGCAATAGTCAATAAGGGAGGGAAATCATTGCCTTCTACAAGCAACATTTAGAAAAAATTAGCCACATTTATACTTAAAATACAATATATAAGATGAAGAGAGGAACAATCATCTAATTCACCTTGTATGCAAGTCACACAAAAAACTTAGTCCACAACATTAGAGATCATTAGATGATATTTGGGGGTCTTGGAGGGCCGTTTCAAGCTTGTTCCCTGATTTGCCTAGATTCAGTGAACGCCGGTACGGGTGTGTCAGAATTTAAAAAAAAAAAAAAAAATTTACCAAAATATCATTTTAAGCAAACTTTTTTTTTTTTTTTTTTTTCAAAAAATGATGTGGCAGTCGCTGTGCCATGTCAGCCAGCTGCTGCTGCTACATTCCCGCAGTTTGGGAACGCAGCAGACAGCAGGGGAACTCGGAGCCCTCCAAGGTCCCCGAATCTCATCTAATGATTATGACTAGTTTAAAAAGCTCTAGTAAAATTTACCAACAACTAAATAAACAAACAAGGCAATTATGTGAAAATGATTTTAGAAAGATCACATCAAACACTTTACAATTTAGCAAAATCTCTACAATTATATGGAAACATAAGAACTAGTCAAGAATTCAAAAATCTAAAAGATAAATACTTTAAGAAAACCAATGCAAGTTGATCTATATTAAAAAGAAGAGGGTACCCGAACTTAAAATCTTCCGGGATTACTCCGGACATCTCTTTCTAGCTTTCAAGATCTTTTGAAAAAACTTCAAGATACTCCTCTTTGAGGCTTTTGAGAAGCTCACTCCCAAGATCCTTTGAAATCCTTTGGAATATAGCTCTAGGAGCATTTGCATTCCTATGAGAACAGTCTCTTCAAATCTTGTAGGAATGCTCTCTAACATAACTACAATCTCAGAGAATTTAGGTCACAACATTGGATCTTGTGTCCAACAATTGGTGATCAATTCCTTCACTACTTCATTCACTACCTCATCCAATTCACTTGGCAACCGTGGTCTTTTACCATCAATTACAAGTTGATGATCAGCTCTGGTGCTTTGAAGTTCACCATCAAATGGAATTCGCCTTGTCACTATTTCAAAGCAGGTCATACCAAAACTGTACACATTGGCTTTCTCCAATTGCAACAGTTTTGTAATTTCCTGGTGCAAACAATACCTCTGGTGCTCTCCAAAACCCGGTTCCCAAAACTCCAATTGAACATTCAAAATCAGCTACCATAATTAACTTGTCAGTCTGGTCAACAGTAATGCCAGCAATACCACTACTAAGAAGAAGAATATTAGAAGCTTTTAGATCCCTATGGAAAACACCTCTCTCATGTAAGCTCTCCATCTGCCTTGCAATCCCTAACATGAACTCTACAGGGTGAAAAGAGTAATTTTTCCACGTATATGGAAATGGTGGACCATCAATATCATACACATTCTTCTTCTCTTGCATCGCTTCATCAATCAACTTCCGCAAGTCACCCCAACATCTGTCCATCAAAAAGGCGAACCTGCCATCCTCCACCATACCAGCACACAAAATGCATTGTCGAACACCTTCAGTGAGGATTGCTCGGGGGCATGATCGCTTCAAATCTCGTAGCGTTGTTCCTCTCTTAAACACCTTCATCAAGTAATCAGGCTTGTGAGCTTGTCTACAACTTCATAGATTTCAGCTTGTCCACCCTTCGCAATCATGCGACCCAAAACAAAACCGGCTAGATCATGCTCAAACAAAGAAGGATACTCTACCCTCAATTGAATCAACAGTACCCTATTTTCTCGATTCAGGGTAGACTGCTAAACCGACGACCTCAGCGATGGTTCCCAAAGAATCACTGGGCGCCCCCCACGCACAAGATGAACTTCATCCGGGTCACAAATATAGCAATGAAAGAATTTCCTAAACCATACAGAGTGGAGCGAGTAGGGTTTAGGTCTGTAGCGAAGCGCCGCTAGGTGCGTAGCTACAGTCCTCCGTAGGGTTTGCTAAAAGGGAATAGGGGTTGATGTTCCGAGTTCTTTGGGTTTTATTATATTTTTTGATTTGCAACAGCAAGAGACGGAAACAAGAATCCCCACGCTGTTCATCCCTTGTGACAGAGAGGGGGCAGGATGAGGGAACCCGCAGTTCCCTCCGGCGATGGCGAGCGAGGTCGTCGGTTCAGCAGGTGTCCCCTCAATTCAATTCCTCCTCCTCGGGTGACTGGCGCGCAACCTCACGGCGGATCACGTCGCTCTGATGGGACTTCGAAAACTCGATATCCAACGAAACGTCGTTAGAGAGTTGGCCTCTCCTGCGTATCATCCGCTCGCAGCGAGCGGAATAGTATTCCGACCTCCGAGACATGAACCGCCCCACCATCGTCAGGGCCTCCACTTCTGCAGGCACGTCAAAGACGGTGGATGGAGACTCCTCTGCCTCGCCAGTGTAGAAACGGGAAGAGGAGCTTGCGGCCATCTCGCTCAGATCCCAGCAAACTAAATTCTGTGCCTAGGTGACGACGACGACAGCGTGCGCAAGTCACAGATGCAGACGATATCACGCAGGAGAGTCTACGGTACCGACACTTGAGCGGAGACGGACTTCAGAGCAAAGTAGGACCCTGAAGAAAAGAGGCGGACGGCAAAGAGCTAAATCACGTGGAGTGAAGACCTCGAGGGCTAGTCCCGCCCCACTGACAATAACTACAAAATTGTAGGTTCTCTCGGAGTTTATCGCTCCGAATTAGAGATCTGGCGAAACTCTTGATCGATAGCAGACCCCAAGCAAGTGGGACAGCAGCACTTGGAACTGGAACAGCAAGAGAAGGAGACAAAATGGAGGCGGACGAGCCTGCTTGACTTCACAAGATCATCAAGTACCTTCTGAGATTCCCCAGCAAACTGGATTCTGTGCCGGGAAGACTACGACTTCAACGCTTGCAAGTCGCACACAGATGCGATCACGAAATGCTTACGGGACTTAGCTCGGTCTCTGCAGAAGGGGTGGGCGTCTCTACGATACCGACTCTTAAGCAGACCTGGACTTAGAGCGCACAAACGCACTGAAGAAAAAGATGCGAACCGCAAAGAGCGCAATCACGTCTGAAGCGAAGATCTCAAGGTGCAGTCCCGACCCGCTGACACACGATTGTAGGTTCTCTTGGAGCTCCTCGCTCCTACATAGAGATTGGTGAAAGACTTGATAGCAGAAGCCTAGCAAGTGGGGACAACAGCACTCGTAACTGGACCAGCAAGAGAAGGAGACAGAATGGGAGGAGGAGGAGCCTGGATGTCCTAGCACGAATGTGAAATGCTTCAGAGAGAAGTGGGACGGAGAGAGCTGGGTTGGAGTACTTGGCTTGGAGTCTGCAGAAGGGTCGGCCGTTTGAGTCTGCAGAATGATCTGCGAGGCAAGCCTAGCCTGGTTATCCGTTCTCGCGTTCCGCCAAACAGTAGTCACGCGTTTTCCCAGCCTGGCCGTCTCTCACTACAGTACTGTTCTCAAGCGGGGCCAAGGTCCGCCAGACCGGGTCTTCTGCTAGACTTCCGCATTCCACCCACGTCAATCTCCTCGAAAGATAACTGCACATACTGACTAAAATCCGCCATCATCACTCTGTGTACATCTCCAGAATTAATATGTAAGTACGTGGAAGGAACAATTACAGAACACCTATTAAACAAATTTTGACCCTTCATAACTTCTACACACGACATCCAAATGTCGAGTTCGTTGGTGCGTTGGAACCTCCTTTCACTTGCCGACAAGCAAGTCTGAAAATTAAACAACTCTAACAGTACTACACCTTAAGTCGTAGTAACTAGGCACAGTAGCGAAAAGTGTCGGTTTGGGGAATATCCATGGTCTTAAGTTCATTTACTCTGGAAGTTCATACAGCAATGATTGGAAACCTCCTTTCTGTACAGACCTCCACAACCTTCATATTTTCCACGGGCATAACCTCCTTGGCTGCTTGCGCAGCGTTCTCCCGAGATGAATTTGATAATCCCGAATTTCAAGCAAATCTTCCACTTCAAAAATGCCCTCCAAAGCTCATGTCTGGGTTACTTGGCAGGGAAGGGTGAAGCTGGACGTTGAATGCAGTTACGGGTTCAAGAGACCAAGACTTGCATTCTGCACACAATAAGAGACAGTTCTCAAATGAGCAGACTTTAGCATGGCCATCCCTTTCACTGAGCACAGACTGAAATATGCTCAGAACCCATATAAATCTGTAGACCAACAGATATGCTCACTGTGTGACTTCGTGGTAAAGTAGGGTGTGCGAACTAAACTAAAATTGACCCTAAATATTTTCAAAGCGCTTCGAATGCAATCGGAGTTTTTAATGTACCCATACGGAGGATTCACACTTCAGGATGGGGACGAACTTATAGTAGAGCACCTCCCTTATCCCTCTAATTCAAAATTTCAAATTCATGACTGTCTGATTCAATAAGAGTCCGCAAAATAGGAATCAGCATGGGGGCGGTGCAACTCAGTTGTCTGTCCGGGTGACAAGAAATCGGGGTTCTTTCACTAGAGAAATGAATGCCAGACAATTTTTAAAAGCCGCCTCCCTGAACTTTAGGTTTCTGGCGAGCTTCCAATAAGTTAAGACCCAACCTCAAAATTAAAATCAGCACTATAAACAAAACACTCTAAGAAATCCACCAAAAGTGCAATGCAATAGGTACCTCATGCACATCATCTGCACCAAATGCAAAATAGAGGGCACCACAACTCTTATCATCTAAACTTCTATTGAACCACACATCCATACAAAATAATACATATTAATAGATACAAACCAATATTTACTCGTAAGACTAGAGTTACTCTTTTAAGTGTCAATCAAACATGCAACTTGCAAGAAATGAGATCCTTTTAAATTGTATCACAATCAATGATGCTTCTATAAGATAAGGTAGAGCCACCCATTCCTGACCAGTGATCCATATCCAACCTATAGGTGCAATTATTTTTGACCAAGGCTGCACCAAATTTTTTGGAGCTTAGAATGTTTTTGTTTTTTTTCCTTTTCAAGATTGGAACTAATAAGTTCAAGACATACGTTCCAAGTTGAAAGAAAGAAAGTAGGAAACAATGAGTAAGGAAAGTTCTTGAATGATCCGAATAGGGAGAGTCTGGCCATTGGCCATGGGTTTGAAGCACTTTTTGCCTCCCAAAATTCATAATATTTTAAATTCAAGCAACAAAATTACCAAATTTTTGGCAATGCCTGTCATTTCTAATGATGCACCTATAAAAATATTTGTTTTGCCTTGCACTACTCCAAATAATGTTGGAATTGCTTATTCGGTTGGTTATAGGTGGTTCTACCTTATATGTTAAATGCAATGTTCATGATTCAAGACTAGTTAGCCTTGTAAATAAAGCAATGTTGTTAATTCAATCTTCAACAATTCATGATTTATTCTTAAGGTATACAAGTAACACATACTCTCTTGCATTGAATTGTTCTAAAATATAAGAACAATACTTAATAAGAACAATTCGTCCATTTTAATAGTGTACCTTCTCCAATCAAATAAAACTAAAAATTAACCGGCCAGGATTTAATGTGTTTCCTACTATACACCTATATTCTCTCATCTACATATCATCTGAAAAATATATAAATTAGGTATATATTCTTTGGAAATTTCACCAGACATCCGTATTATGTTGTGGAACATTGTAGAGCTTTAAATTGTGAATGAAATTTCTGTATGATTCTATACTTAGAAAGTCCACTATATACTTTGACTTCAATTTGCAAAAAAAATACTTGTTTTCAATCAAAATTCAAAGTTTTGAAGGCAAGTAGAAACTAGAAATTGAAAGATTAATTTAGTTAAGAATTAGGGTTCTCATTATTTTTGACCTCTTACTCTACAAAATTATGAAAGCCTTCAATGTGGTGGAATCTTGACCTTGAATACCTTTATGTTACCTCCCTTTGAATAAAAATATGACAAATAAAACTACAAATTCTGTGGTTTTTATAGGCAATTTAACCGCTAAGTACTCAAGGCCTTTTTTGGCTTCTTGAAGTTTGCTCATAACAAAACAGAAAGCCCAAGTTTTGATCACTTTTATCAATTTAAAAATAACTGTAACCATATGAATTCAAACTAGAGATATTATGAATTACATAGGAAAAAACAAAACAATACCACTTATAAATTGAAAGATTATAATGCTTGAACAATAAAGGTGCTCAAATTATGAAAGTAGTTTGAATCTTTTGATCCACTTTGTACATGTCAAATCTAAAATCGAGGTCATGACAAAAATATGAGGATAAAGGAAATAACATACATAACCATAATCAATTTACGGCTTCTCAAAACTTACTCCACAATTTTTTTAAATGAATTTTCAATGTGACTTTTCCCTCAAGATCTAGTATATCTGAGGCTCATCCCATGAATGTTGGAACAATGAAAAAATCAAAGATTTCCAATGGACACCCTTGGCACAAAATCCTTAATAGAAAAATCATAAACAATTATTTCAAAAATCAGATTTTTGATGTTTAAAATAGACTTTAAAGGATATTCAACTAAAAAAAAAACTACCAAAAATAGTGCATTTGTAAGATTTTATATACCTTCAAAGTTTAGTCATACGGCAAAATACGGTGCCTTGGGCATTTAGGGGTTAAGGTAGGCACACCCATTCTCGTCCGTGTACCTAACATTACAGAAAATTTGGGCCCTGTGGAGGGCTGTCTGACAAGCCGCCAAATGTGCAAATCCAGAGAAAAAAAATTAAAAAAAAAAAAAAAAATTCAATCCCAATCTTGTGTAGCACACACCCTAACAACGTTTTTGAGAAAAAATTATTATTATTATTATTATTATTATTATTATTTTTTAATATTTTTTAATATTTTTTTTCTATAAATGCACATTTTACTGTAGCTTCAGCAGCCCTCAACAGGGGCCAGATTTCTTCTAATGTTCTATTGTCATGACTAAGTGTAGTACAGTCTGGAAAGAAAATCTGAGCCTTCGCTACATACTGTCAGAATGTGTCAGAATGCTACAGAATGTCAGAATGAGAGTAGGTGCACCTACCTTAAGTCACCCATCAGGCCCTAATTGTCCTCCTCGGTGTTCCAGTGTATAATGTCTGAGATTTATCACCCACATGCGGCAAATCCAGGTGGCCTAAATAGCTATCCATACATGGATTGAAGATGACGTCTTACTAACGCAGCCTCATAAAAAACCCAGAGAACTTCAGTTGCACGTAAAAAAAAACTGGATTGAAAACCATAAAACGAACAAGATGCTCCACTTAAAATTATGACAGCCTGATATTGATGGCTTCCAAGGAAGTCACGACGAGAGTCTGCAGTCCTGACGAGGCTTCGGAGGACGGGTGAGGCTCAGAACCTCTACAACCACCAGTTATGTCTCTTAAACAAGCAGATGGGATAGGTAGGCACATGAAATTCAGTGATCCAGCACTTCGCTTTGTTAAGGGAAGACAAAAGGCCAGCAAGGAAATGGCAGAAGAGGTGAAAATGTATACCTTGTATGGCTTAGTGGCCAATCTATGATGCTAAGTAACACGAGCGAGTCTTTCTCGGTGAAAGCTCTAGAAGCTGACAACAGGGGTGCAGGCTTCGAGTCTCATTGAAAGAGGGAAAGAATCTCTTATTCTTTTATGAATAATATATGCAAAAAGTGCAGGATTGTAACACAATATGTGACTGATGTTCTAGTCTCTGAGTCAGAGGTATACAAAATGATACCTGTTCTCCACGAGATGAGGAGTTGAGGACGCAGAAACTGATCTATAATGCTGTCAATCCTGTGCTTACTTTGGGATCCCGCTTAAGAAACTGAGAATACCACAAGGCAGAGGCCTTAGGATATCTCTTCCTCTTATCTTTGTAGTCCACATATATCAATCCAAAACGTTTTGAGTAGCCCATAGCCCACTCGAAGTTGTCCAGCAGTGACCATGCGAAGTAACCCCGCACATCTGCACCATCCCTGCAGACACAATCCCTTCCCATGTTAACGAATTATGTACTCAAGTTTCGTGCAGTAACTTGTATCTACCACAGAACCCCGACGGCGTAAATTCTTAGGATTCCAACGGCTTGGAGCGCTTGCAGATGTCGCTCACAAACGGAATGTACAAGGTCAACAGAGTATTATGCCAACACAAAATCGAATGATCATTACATACATTCATTTTGCATTGACTCTCACGAAGCACATGATAATCAATATCCAGCACAAGGAGTTTCGATCACAGTCGAGACAAATCACGTCTCAATAGACTACCCCAAATGCGCTACGAGAATTACTCACACTCGTGCAGCCTGATGTCTAAATCTAGTTAAGGATTGAGACAGCATATCACCTGATAGACTGAAGGACAGAGATCAAGTAACCTTCATAGAAAGCAACGCGAGCTGTATCACTCAGCATTTCTTGCAGGGGCCTCGGCTTCACATCATCATCGTCATCATCCATTCCTGAGAGGAGGTTTTAAAGGGAGAGATCATTAGCTACTTTTGATGGCAAACATAACATGCAAGTCTAAGCAACATCATAAGGATGTCAGAAAGATTTTTGAGATGTTATGCAGAAGACAATAGTGCAACAACAGGAACTAAATGAGAAATTCAGGTCAGCATTTTGATTATTCCGAAGTTCAAGAGATCAAAGCTCACCGTTCTCAGTAATAAACAGCTGTGGCCGGTTGTAACGTTCTGTAATCCATGTCAATGTCTTTCCGAGACCCCATGGCACTATGTAGAGCCAAGAAGAAGCAGCCTGCAAAGATCCCGCACACAAGTAATGAGCCATCAGCCTGAATGACGCATCAGCCTGAGTGACTGATCCAGTACACTCTAGCTTCCAAGTGCAGCAACTGCTACTTCTACGGGCATGATTGAGTTGAATAACTCACAAATTAGAAGTGGGACGTACCCTTTTGCCGATTACTGATCCATTTCGTTCCACTGTGGCACAATCACGAGTGTAAGCACATCAAAATTTAGTTCACAATCCGATCTATCTCCTTGGATTCCACTTCTACGTTGGAAGAGGAGTAAAAGGAGACAAAGGACGCTAACAACAAACCTTTCTGCACGGTGCTTCTGGATGTAAGAGTTTAAAGGGCACATAATATTCTTCATTGCTAACAGATTGAAGAAGAGGATTAAAAGAGGGAATGCAACCTGACACCTTGACCTCGCGGTCTCGATAAGGATAGATAAAGAGTGGACTTTGAGGATCAACACCGTCAGATATGAACCTAGAAGTGTAATGATTGACACCCACGAAGTCCAATGATCCGCTCAGCAATGCAATCTCGTCACGAGTGAAACCAGGGAGCCGATCACCAAGGATTTTACGCATCACCGCTGGATAATCTCCAAAGTATATTGGATCCAAAAACCTACAGAAATGCAACTAGGTGAAGTTGGCCATGTTGAAACAGAAAGGCTCTCAAATATAAGGTTAGCAAAACATATTCCCAAGTTTTAAGTTAAACTTACCAGCCTAGCTGAAATTGGACATGTTTCTCAGCTGCTTCCTTATCCACTTGAGAGCTTGTCAAAGCTTCACCCCATTCACAGTCCAATGCCATGCCCAATGTCCCACCTTGGGTAGGCTGCCAGCACCACTTATTTGTCAGAAGAGACTGGACAAACCTTCATGAGATATTTGATCAACTTAAATGCCTATTTCAATGCCCCTTCTTTCCTAGTATTCAACAGGTAGGGATTAGTGGCACCAGCCAGAGGACTTAAGGTTCATTATTTCCTTTGATGGAAACCGGATACCCTGGAAAATGCAAAAAGGATCTTGAAAATGCTAGATACCCGAGCATCAGGATTTCCTGGAGCAACTACGCTTTTTCAGTTAGATTTTGCCATACCTTGAACTTTCTCTTGTAGATATCGAATACAGTAGCGTGGGCAAGCAGAAGATGGTGCCCAACCAGATAAGGCTCAGTGGCGGAGTTGCCTTCAGCACTTCGATTTCTATCAGAGCATCGCCCAGGCGCATGGATTCCGATTCCATATCCTAAAGAACTGAACTGCTGAGGCTCGTTGAACGTCAACCATTGTTTGACACGATCACCGAAGTAACTAAAGCAAACTTCAGCATACTCCGCAAAATCGATTCTGCCACAAACCGAAAAGAAAAGTAAACCTGGGACTTAGAGATAATATCATGGAGGAAGTTCAAAGGTCACTGAAGACCAATGTAACATAGATGTGGTTAGATTGGGGTTCCAAATTACTCTCTAATGGTAGCCCTACAAGCCCATAGAAGAGAATTGGTCTCGTACATACACGATCCTCCTGTCGATCCATCCGCGATACTCATCATATAAGGTTTGTGGGAGGTCCCAATGGTACAGTGTCGCGTATGGTGTAATTCCTGCACAACCAAGTCGACAGTCCAGTAGATAAAACAGCTTGCAGAACTTATGGGAACACCGCTTCTTCAAGGACTTCGCACTCTTCGCTATCCACCAAGCCACAGATAGCAATCACACACCATACAGAAATTCCAAGCACGTGGAATACCTTTCTTCAAAAGGCCATCGATTAGGTTGTTGTAGTATGCTACTCCTTCCTTATTAACCTCGGGTTTAGATCCACCTGCAACCATCCAGCAGAGTCTTTCAAATCAACATACTTCTGAGGAATCTATACTCTTTGAAAAGATAGGGCAAAGAAACCACAAAATTTCTTTCAAAATTTCTCAGCAGATGTACGGCGTACGATATTTCATTATGCGACTCCAAGATATGGAGAACCGGTAAGCATCCAGATTCATTTGCTTCATCAAATCAATGTCTTCCAGGTAATTATGATATTGGTCGTCTGCGTCGTCGCCATTGCTTCCATCGGAGATATTTCCTGCATATAACAAAATTCCAACCGCAATCTCAGGCACATCAAAATCCGCACGACAAAAATATTGCAAGTCAATATATGTTCCATCCAAGAAGATACAGAAAATACAAAAGATTCTGAACTAACTGAGATGAGTCTGAGGCCTTGGGCCACAATTGTAACACTCTTAAAAGAGGATATTGATAGAAGAATTTGAATCTACGGATCCAAAAGCTGAAACACTAAGCAACATGGACCAGTATTGGATGGTTTTCGAGAACAGGAATATGCATACGATCAAATTTGTTGGCATGTTGCAGAGCGCCAAAATTATGACATTCAAGTGAAAAAGTGTAAGAACTAGGATCTGGTACAGATCTGAGGTTCCAGACAGGCGACCGGAAAAGTGTCAATTTCCTGAAATTTCGCCTATCTAACAAATATGGCAGTACATAGACCAGAACACGAGATAAATTCAAGAATGTTACCAAGAGTGAATTTGCCAACAAGAAACAAATACAAACCTGGCATTCTGCAGAAGGTATCCCAGATACTCGGTTCTCGACCTCCCTCATCGTGCGCACCTTCCACCTGTGGTCACACCATAAACCACAGCTCATTACTCGACTCACAAAACCGAGTCTCGCAAAAACAACCAAACACACATAAGCTCACACCAACAAAAACAAAACGATTAATGAAAATAGAAAACGCACTGCATCACAACATGAGATGGCACACCGTCGGAATCTGCTAAAAATAAGAACTTCCTCTGACGTGATACGACGCCATGGCAATTCCGAACACGAAATGGCCGCGGAATTGCAACCGAAAACATAGGTCATTACAAATTCTCACGAAACCGAAGCTCACACCCACAATCAAACAAAAATTAAGAAAAAGAGGAAACGCACTACATCACAATTTGACGCACCGTCGGAATCTGCTAATAAAAACAAGAACATCGTCCGACCTGATACGACGCCGTCGTAGCCCCGAACACAAATTATATGGCCGCGGAATGCGACAGAAAACATAGCTGATTACAAATTCTCACGAAACCGAAGCTCACAACAACAATCGAACAAAAATTAAGAAAAAGAGAACACGCACTACATCACAACATGACGCACCGTCAGAATCTGCTAATAAAAACAAGAACATGTATCGTCCGACCTGATAAAACGCCGTAGCAGCCCCGAACGCAAACTAAATGGCCGCAGAATGCGACAGAAAACACATCTCATTACAAATTCTCACGAAACAGAAGCGCACAATATCAATCAAAAGTGAAAACGCGCTACATCGCAACATGGCGCACCGTCTGAAGCTGCTAAAAACAAGAACATCCTCTCCCTGATAAGACGCAGTGACAACTCCGAGCACGAATCGAAAATGGCCGCGGAAATGCAAAATTACAAATTCTCACGAAACAGAAGCTCACAAAACAATTGAAGGAACAGGAAAAACATACTACATCGCAACTTGGCGCACCGTCGGAATCTGGTAAAAACAAGAACATCCTCTGACACATGGCGCAGTGACGTACAACTCCGAGCACGAACCGCAATGGCCGCGGAAATGCAATTTACAAATTCTCACGAAACAGAAGCTCACAAAACAATTGAAGTAACAGAAAAATACACAAGACATCGATCGCAACATGGCGAATGGTCGGAATCGTATCTGCTTAAAAACAAGAACATCCTCTGACCTGGTACGACGCCGTGGCAGCTCCGAACACGAAATGGTCTGGGAAATGGGACCGATGCAACGGCGGCGTCGCGACCTCCATCGGATACTCGCCGGCCTCCACCACCACCTCTGAACTCGTCTGCATCCCGTCCTTCGTTCAATACTGGTGAGCTACAACAGCGACAATTGCAGTCACTTCGCAGGCAACTGAAGTTGATGAAGTTGATAGCGCAATCATGTGTTCCATCGTGAACGTGACCACGTCGTATTGAAATCATTGGATGATATTTCTCCAGGATGAAAAAGTGATAGACTTTCAGTATGACGGGAGTTGTGACAACTCGGTGCATAACTCTTAGAGCAGACCCACTCCAACACGGGGAAGCAATATTTCAAATGGTCTGAACCATTGATCTTCTAAGATCTTCTAAGATCAATGGTTCAGACCATTTGAAGTGTTGGTTCCCCATGTTGGAGTGGGGTTGCTCTAATGCCCAACAAAGCCAAATGTGACCTACGGTTTATATACGAAAAAATCTACATACAAGATCATATGAGTTTGAGTATTGATGAGATCTCTGATTGATTGATGTGGGACCATTATTATTATTATATATTTGATGCCCCTGCTTGACTATTTTTTATTGAAGTCTATCGAGTCTGTTTTGTTCAGTTGTGTTGGGGTTTGACTTTCAAATAGGCGGGGATGGTGTGCAATTACATATGTCTAGTACATACACTTGCATCTACTATTTTAGTCAATCCCAAGTTGCAGGTGGACAGAACTGGCAGGCTGCTCATACAATATTTTTGACACCACGACAGGATGGACTATATGTAGATTTTTTGGTGTTGTAAACCGTAGGCCAATTTTGCCTCTGTTGGGCATTAAAGGGTTAATATAATAGATCTATGACCCTTGAATTGTTCCAAGTGAGTGCAATGTCCACTTTGTTTTCAAACAAAAATTAAAGTAAAGAAAAAATTACAAAGCAAAACTTTTTCAGTACCAAAATTGAAGGGCAAGATCAACACATCTTTAAAAATCCTATACATATAGTATTTCTCAATTGATTGACAAGCATATTCAAGCTAAAGGTTAGAAACACAAAGTGATATAAACCAACCTTTAGCTTGAATATGTTTGTCAATCAATTGACATCAACACCAAGTGATCATGTTAAACAAGAATGGGAGGCTTTGTACCATTATCAATTTGATTTTAATTTGCTTAAGGGAAGAAAACCAAAATGAGGCCTTTATAGTTTTTTAACATCTAAAAATGTACTTGAATGAATGAACATCAAGTAGGTGCCTCGACTCTTTAAAGAATGTTTGTCTACAGGAAATCAAGTGTAACATATAGGTATCTTGTGATATCAACTTTGAATATTTGTAAAATATTATTAGAATGTATGAAAAATGTGAAATAAGTTGGAACGGACTCCCCTTGAAGTCGCTATTAATCTCATTAAAAAATTGTCATTTGAACATAAAAAGTGTCTCATTTAGGTTCTTGAACCTTTTCTGCTTTCATAAGGTGTTGAGGGTCATTCACAATTTGAACATGTGAAAACTACTTATATTGAAGAACTACAATATTTTAAAGTGCTTACAATTTATAAAGAAGGTAGATCACGCTATTGAACTAATAGCTATGTGTTTTTGTAGCTAAAGCACCATATGTCATTTTATTAGTTCAAATATTGAATTGGGATATAAAATAAAAAAATTTATTAAACCCTAATGCTCCAATGCTTCAAATCTAGCTTCTTCCAATTATTTTCACCAAATGACCTCCAGATTGTGGTTGTATGTACTAGTAGAAAAAACGAACATTGTTGAGAGGGGGTACTGGAGTGATGCTGCAGAATGGAGGATGCAAATTCCATGCATTACATCAGAGTGAGGGCTATAATTTTCAAGAATTGTACAAAGTTTTCCCATTTTGGTGAAGGCTGCGCCCGACCTAGCTACTGAAAGCATACGATTTGTCTACAATTTGTAGTATCTACCTCGCACATTCATAGCTACAGTGATCACCCCTCGAGGCGTCAAAATATTGTGGAAATTGATTGGCTATCATATAATTGCTAACCCTACCCCATGCCAGAAATTTAGGGCAAGAGTCCACTTTCATCCATTCATGTGAACATCTGAAGTGTCAAAACCACCCAAATTTTGATTGAAAACTCATTTTCAACTCACCTTTGACCATTATAATCTCTAAATGCATATTATGAAAACTTCCACAATTTTCCCAAAGTTGCCCTTCTTAACCTTCACACAATTTCAACAGCCACCTCTCATAGATGCTATTTTTGAAGCAACGAGGCCAACTTCTTTGGCGGATCCAACATGCATTGATTTTGGGTAGCACATCTTGGCTGCACAAGGATTAAATAAGAATATATATTAACCTAATTAGTCTTGTCATAAGTGCTTAAGTTAATTTAAACACAATAGATATAGATCACTAAATCTTTGTGCAAAAGGTTGAATAAGTTAACACTAAAGAAAAAGAATCCTTTATCTAAAGTAGGCAATCTCTTTAATCACTTATATAGAGCAAAAATAGTTTCAAGCAAAAATTAGCTACCATTAGGTTAAAATTAAGAATTTGATATTATAATGACAATATGGTATTTAGATTCAGATTATCACATTATTTGTATGTTGTGATGCCTTTCTGGCTAACTTATGTGCCCACTACTTTTGTGATACTGATGACTTATTTATTTATTTAAAATAAATTGCATAATAATACATAACATCCTAATTCACTCCAAATTGAAGAAAAATACAACAATTATTGAACATGTAGACCTTGACAAACCAAAAAATGAATGCCAAATGTCAAATTCTCCATCTACTATTGCCTCTAAAATGATCAATTTCACCCCTCTCCATTTTCAAAAACATCATACAAGACAATCAAACAATTCTTTTGTTCATAGTACATATCTTCCAATCCACTGATGCAAACGTTCTAAAGAATCCACAACCAATGTTTCATGTCAATTGCTCTCTACAATTGCTTCTCAACATGACAACATTTGCATGTGTAGATTGATTCAAATGATAGGCTTCAAATTTACTTCTAATTGCAATGTAGAAATGTTTTTAGATTTAATGGAAGTTTTTTCACTTGTCATGGAAATGAATATTCATAATTAGTATTTAGCCTGCAATATAATGTAGCAAAACATATGTAAAGTCGAGGCATTTTTTGATGCAAAAACAAATTCATATAATAATATACATTTCGTTTTTGCACAAATTAATTTTTATGAGAATAAAAGATGAATGTCAATAGAAATAAGCATCACATCTAATAATGGCTACAAAAATACATAAACTATATACATGTATGCTACAAAAATAATTATATATGCTTTTCTTGGATGAGATCCACTTAAACTTGAGGCATCAAAATTTCAAAATTACTAAATACCAAATCAATAATATTCAAGTTGAAGTCATCTTTTTCTTCATCCTCTAAGAAGAAGTCTTTGGAAGAAAAAAATCACATCTTTTATACATTTGCAAAATTGTAAAAGATGTATTGTCAAATGAAACTTTGAATAATAGTTAAATGATGGCTTTAAAACAAAAGTTGTAAATTATGATCCATAGGTCATATTCATAGCGTTGGATCTACTGCTATACTAATCAATAATTTTCAATAAAATTTTATAATAAAGATTGAAAATTGTATCTAAAATTAACTAGAATGAATATGTGTGATTTTCACAAGATTTTTTTCTTTAATTTCAAAATGTTAAGTTCTAGTTATGGTGATTTTTTAAAGATTTCAATTCTTCATATTTTTCAAGTTATTTTTGACATGTTATTTTTTGAACTAGAAAAATTAATTTTTTTGAGGCCAAATATACTTAGACCCCTTGATCTATTGAATATTTGTAAAGAACTTCTTTGAGAATATATACCATACCAAAGTAAGAGAACTAACACAAAATCTTCAAACATTTAGGTGAATGTAAAAACCAAAATTTTATATATTTGGGACATATTTACATTCATCTTTTGTTCAAAATCTGAAAGGATTAAACAACAACACAAAAATAAGAGAAGAAGGCAGTCACCAAATCTTGCAAGCTTTCCCAACAATTCAACTATTGTTGTTTATATATGAGTTCTCTCATATACAATTTATAGTCTCAATCTAAGAAGAAAAAAATTAGGACTTTGTGCAAATCGCCACAAGGTATCCATTTTCTTTTGTCATCAAAAAGGCTATTTTGCCAAAGTATCCAGAGAGACATTGGTTTGGAATGCCTCTTTCTTGGGATATCAAACGGGAGTCAACTAAATTGATTGTCTAAGTTACTAAAACCAAGCCATCTAAACCACAAATGAGAATAAATAAAATAAATACAAAAAACACACAAGAAAAGATAATTGGACTCCTTTAGAAAGGCCTTTAAGTAGGGTATGGAGGCCCCCATTTTTTGCAGATATATATGTGTATGACTTTGGTTACAAGAAAATCATTATGCTAAGAACATTGCCACCTTTGATCAATATTATAGGCTCGACACAATGGTTACTGAGTTTGGAAGTAATGTCACCCTCCACTGTGGGCTCCAAAACAATTAATCCTAGGCCAACCTACTCAAAAACATGGTTTGGCACGCCATCTTTCCATGTCATTTTTGGGTATTGAGCTGCAATTTTAGGATATCCTCAAGGAACAATTGCCAGCTTTTATTGTGATCTATTTTTAATGTGACTTGCCAACATAGCCCAATAACCCAATAACGTGGCCATATAACATGGCTCACCAGTATGACACATATATGAACTGTAGCTACAATTAGGAACATGCTGTAGTGCCGTGGCATGAAAGAATGGGGGACCAGTATCACACCAAGTTAAACCAACAAAGTCAATACTGCAGAGCTCTCAAGCCGAGTCAGATTTTTGCGAAATGATGACGATGCTCTAATCCCCGACAGCTAAGATGGGCACTCCAAAACCCTACTTGCCTAAAATTGCCATCATACTCTATGTACAGCTCCAAAATCAATATGTACCTATGTAGAAGAAACAATTCTACAATATCTACCAAAAAAAACTTTGACCCTTTATAACTTTTGCATAAGGTACCCAAATGTTACGTTCTAAGAAAGTACGGGGTATGAAATTTTGACCAGTCTGAAATTTTGACCAGCTATGCACCGTAGCCAAAAGTGGGGTTTTTGGGGGTGCCCACCTTACCCACTTTATCTAAGAAAATAAGATTGTAGAAGAAGGGATTGCTTTATTATTTTGTACAGACTCTGTCAGTAACTTAGAGGAATAAGAGAAAAATAGCTGATTTAGCATCTCTTAATTAAATTAGTGTGGTGTGGTTCAGACTCTGTCAGTAGAGGAATACAGACTCTGTAGAGGAAAATAGCTTGTGATTTAGCATCTCTAAATTAAATTAGTGTGGTGTGGTTTCTCAGTGGCAGTGGTACGTCAGATGATATCCAGGAGACTGATAAGTTAAGCCCGAAACAAAGGCAAAGCAGGGATTAGGGTTTGGGGATGCGCTCCCTCTCGCCCATCTCCCGAGTAAGCTTAATATCTGCCGCGATTTCCGTTCTCCGATCGACCTGTTGCGATTTCTCCCGAAAGATGCATCACCACCGATCGCCACTTCATCGCACTCTTGACTCCGAATCCTCAACCTCAGCAATGGCACAAGCCGCACAACGCCCTCGTCCTCGTCATAGCTAACTTAAGCTTAGACCCGACGGATGGAGGTCCTGGGTGATGGTGCCTGGGGATTGCAGCCACGGAGAGTAGACTTACAGATTGGCGACCACTTGGCCCTTGTTGATTGTATTCTGGTGTCGGCATTGAATTGAATAGAATTGGGGTGCACCACCATGAATTTTCTGTTGCGCAGCACACAGTCGAGTGTACCGGCAGTGGAGGCAGTTCCAGCGCCCGCAGCAGCAGCTCCGGAGACGACGAGCGGGGACAACAAGGGGGGTTTGTTGGAGTCGAGTGCGTCGTGGCCAGGGGCGTTGCACGGGGGAGGGGCAAGTGCGGGCGGGGATTACGGGGCAAGTGATGAGGCGCGCTTGATTCCGGGTTCGGCGAAAATGAGGACGCGTATTGCGATTGAGGATCACGCCGATGTGCCTTCCGGCGATGGAGCCATCTTGGTCCCGTTCCGTAAGGGATTCAACCACTTCTTGCAGAGTTTTCGGCAATTGAAATTAGGTTTCTAGTGGATTATTGGTGCAATGATGGAGGTCTGATTGATGACGGCTTTTCTATAGTTGGTTATTGAGATTTGGTACTATTGAAAAACGAATCCAGATTTCTTCGTTTGGTTAGTAGACGTGTCTGGAAATTGGAGAGTTGGCTAACTGCAAGTCTGATGACTGTAAAAAATATAGGCATTGTAGATTTGACCTGACTTTTGATGCAGTTGGAGAGGACTCATTTTGGTTTTGCAAGACATCATTGAGTTTCAGACCTTTTGGAATGAAATGTTGTGAATGTTGAATGTGGATGTTCACGTAAAAGTCTGGGTGTAGAGAATGGAGTGCTCAACTTTGAACTTGTTTCCTATCTCTTTGCTTGAGTAATGTCATCACATTCAATTGATTCCTTAAAGTTCCTCTATTGTGATTGGTCATTGTTCGTGATTATCCGCTTCAGCGTCCATTCTTCAAGGTCTGAAATCCACAATTGATAATGTGTTTTGAAGTAGAGGAGGCTATGGTGGATTACTATCGCTTCTGTGTTCGTTTAGGGTTGTGGGAGGTTATTGGAAGAAGAGATTTTGGCGGTATTTGTGTATTTGGGAAGCAGATTGGGGAATTGAATGGTTTTTTTGTGATGTTGTTATCAATTGAATTGTAGAGTTAATTACATACTTTACATTGCTGATGTGGTCTATTGCAGAGGCTTTGTCCGAGGATTGGTATGAGGCTCCCACTGTGGCATCTCTCTTGAGCCTGGACCGCCCATTTATATTTCCGGGTATGCTATCTTGTCTTTATGCACCTCTTTCAATTCATAACTTTCTTTAGCTAAACCCATCAAATTGTAAATGGTAATCATCTTGGGTTTGTATGTTTGTGATAAGAAGATGCTAGAGAGAATTAGAGGATTGAAAAAAACTTTTGAGTGTGTCTGGTAGATGGGCTATAGAAGGTTACGTGTTTGAGCAGATTGAGATTCCCTTCATGGTCTGATTAAATTGGTTAGATCTCTTGAGTCCATTCACCACTGAGTTCCCAAATGGCGAAATGTGGCTGCTTTTATGTCAATAGGAGTTGAAATACATCATTTAAGAATCTTCAAGGAAGGTAACAAGATGTACCAATAGACAGAAGAAATCATACTCACGTTTTTGAATTATAGAAGTATGTTTTGAAAATTATAGATGTATGTTTTCATATATTCTTAAATTGGGCTCTCCGGGGTTAAAGTTGGAGTTATTTATGTGTTATAGCTATTTGGTGAAAGTCCTTTGTGGACGAGTAATTTGGGGATCAGTTCATTCTAAGCTGATACTTTTGCTTTGTCTTTTTACTGCTCCATGGGGCTTACATTGGGATCATTGGATGTCAGGAGAGCAGTTTCACATCATCGTTCATATTTCGGTTCATCATCCAGAGGTTCCGGGTACTATTACTCCTTTCAAGGTTGCTGCAGCTATTGATAAGGGATCACAGTCTGCAGATCAGGCATCAGATTCAATGCAAGATCCTGCACACTCTTCTCACGAAAATCTTTTAGACAATCTGAAGATTAAGACGCCTAAATCGGCTAAAAGTTCCTTGAAAGGGAAGTGGTTCAATACCACTCCAGGAGGGAACCTTGTTGCAATTTCGGAATGGCTTGATGAACAGCAATCGGAGGAGGATGGTGCCCCTTCTGAAAGCCAAAGAAGGAGAACTGCCATGCTGCTAGAGAGTTTCGAAAACTCTCATTTTCACGTTAAAATAGGCAGAAAAGCAGATGTAAAGCCACAAGATTTTGAGGATGAGGAGGGAGCTGATAGAGACAGTCCTGCCATACCGCACGGATGCAGACCTGTGGTGACGGAGGATGGTAAATTTGAACCGTTATCTGCAGGTGGCTTAGCTAGGGGATCCAGTTCTTGTTGGTCTCTTCAAAATGGAGATGTGGTGGTAAGTTATCGTGCCATACTTTCTTCTCTTGTTCATAAACCTTAACATACGAGATGGAACATCAGTTTGGAATGTGATCCTTAAATAGTTTAATTTAAACCTCGAATGTTTAAATTGAAGATTTATTTAGCGATTCGATCTAATCTAGGATTGTTGCACACAGTTTGGAAAAGTGTAATCATCTGCTTGGGACCTGAAAAGACTCGTGCACTTGAGAAATCCGCAACCTTAGAATATGTGGAAAAGCTGCAATGGAGGGATTGAGCAAGTCTCTGATCAGCAGTTGGCAGAGTGCAGGTGTTGCTTCAAGTCACCATGGCTTCAGATTTCTTATCAAATTCTGCAGAGCTTGAGGTTCTGCAGTACGAACCTTATGTAACACCCCCCGCATATCCGATGGACGTGCAGTCGCAAGAGGTTCCCTGGAACCCCTCGGAAGGGCTGCTTCAATGGCTGTTGCCGCTGGATCGACCTTCGTCTCCCCCTCCTCCACCTGCCCCGGCGCCTCAGCCCGTTCTTACACCCAGTCCTTCGGGTAGACTGTCATTCTCCGGTGGAGGGAATTCAACGTTTTTCTCCTTTTCACACGTTCGAAGTTCCTCAGTGGGATCAATGGCGACTCCCGTTCCTCCCCCCGTAGTCACTTACACAGCACCTCCACCACCTACCTATGGTCCTGAGGAGTGGGGTGGGTTTTCTTTTGAGAAGTATTCACAAGGAGAAGTAGGGAGCGAAGGACTCCTTTCGTTTCGAGGAGCTGCGCTTGAACCCCAACGATTCTCAAATCATTGTGGTCTTCCAGGACCTTACGTCCCTGGAAAGAGGTGGAAACGCACGTTGGCCATTCTGCAGCCTGTGAGGCTGGAGTCCTACTTCGCTGACTGTAACACTCAGGACCTGATCTGCGTCCTTATTGAGGTTTTCTTCCTCCCCTAGATGCCTAGACCGTTCACTGTTTTATTGTTTCTATTATTAAATGTTTGTGCTGTTTTGTGGTTATATATATCTTTTTAGAACATAACCCAATACTCTCTTTATTGTTTGAGTGCAAATAGCTGTGCAAGCTGAAAATGCATGTATTTTTCCGTGGGAGTATATACTCCAACTAATTGCTGCCGATCTTGACTGGGTTCGTCGTTGACTTTTGCAGAATTCGTTGCCGGCTACAGGAATGACGGCAGATGTTGTAATCTACATTGACTCTGTTAGTATTGTATGCCAGTCTGCCTCGTCAGGAAGCCCCCCGCTGCCTGTTCCCGTTGCTTGTGTGGAGGTGGGAGAGGATCATAGCTTGCCAGGTCTTGCACTCAGGTTGGTGGTCTGTTCATTCCTCTGAAATTCCCTTCAGCAACAGGTTTTGTAGGTTGTAGGTCTTCTTCGTAACATACTTAGATTTGAAGTTCCAAGGATGAACTTTTAGATTTTCAGCCAGTGCCGAAATTTTACGTCAGGTGAGGGGAGAAAAGATGCTTTTCTGGACATTGTCTTTCACTAGCGTGGAATGCTCAATTCAACCACTGCTTGGGGTCGTGCAATAATGAAACTACCCTAATTGGTTCCTGTATGGATTTTCTCTTTTCTGGCAGGCCGGGTGAACAGCACTCTTTTATTTTGAGGCCTGTAAGTCAGGCATGGAAGCAGCCTATTATGGATGATGGCACACTGCAAAATCGTCCATTCCATGATGGAAACGGAAACATTAAATCGAGGCGCGGTGGCAATTATGAGTTGGACTGCGGTGAATATGCCATCCTTGTTTCGTGTCATTGCAGTCACACAGGTAATACCTTCTCATAATCGATTTCTATGAAGAAATTTCTTCCAGAAGTGTCCTAGATTGCTGCATCTACTGTATCCATAAAAAAGCGATCTATGGCAAGCATCTTTGTTCATGTTGTGCTGAGTGATCCATATGATATTATTGATGAATATTGCCTAGGATAACTAACAGTAGATGCTTGAAATGGGTCTATCCTTGCAATCTTGTTGTCCTGAGGCTAAACGTTAGAGTCCTCTTATCAGAGTCGAGACTACACTTCAAGCATTCTCTCGCTTGGCGACCTCGCCCTCCTCGAGATTTACTGCTATCTGTAGCCCTTGAAAACTACTCTCCAGCAAAGCTATCCAATGAAAGTTTGGCACAGTTGACACCTCAGGTGTGAAAACCCTTCTGTTTTTCTTGATCGCCCATTCTTCTTTGTGTCTTTTGTTGCTACATTTGTAGTCTCATTTAATTTTTAGGTCAATTAGTCTCTCTTGTTGTACCACTGAGGTTAACTTGTTCGAAAATGGATATATCGTTTGAATAACATCGTTTTTTTGGTAATCAGGTGGTGAGTGTTCAGGCAACAAATTTAACATCACAAGATATGAACTTAACACTACTTGCACCCAGCTCTCTGGCTTCATCCACTCCCTCCGGTGTTTCCGTTCCAGCTAGTGAAATCCTAGTCTCGAGCAAAGGCAACGAACAACAGCAGTCACTAACCGTACGGGAAGTTCTTGCAATGGAAGATGAAGCATCTAAGTCCAAGCTGACTCCTCAGCTGTCATCTCGAAGAATGTCTCTACCTCCAGTCCAGCCTATGGAGATGGTCCTGGGTATAAAGCCCACAGTGCTCAAAGAGCGTATCATCTCTAGTTCAGATACTGCAGCAGACAGTGGTTCTGCTAGAACTCATCTTTGGTTGCAGAGCACAATTCCACTTGGGTATTCTGCTGCCTCTATTAGTTTAACTGTGTTCCCTCTGCAATTTTGTTTGTCTTCGAACTTTAGTCGTGCCAGGTATATGAGTTCTAGTTCTTTTTTAACTAGCGAATGACATGACTTTCTTTGAATATTTACTCAATGTCAAAGTTTTGGCAACAGCATGTGAATTACCCGTTTTGTCTGGGAGCAATCATAGTGCCAGTTTCTTCCTGTTGCTCAAATTCTAGACGCTGGATATAGAGTGTGAGTAGCACAATTGCTATTCTGTTTTATGTAGGAACCGAACTTAGTTCCTTCTGAAGAGAGGCTGAAAATTATGTTATGGTACAGGCGATTACCCCCGCATGCGACGGCTGCCGTCCGATGTGAACTCCTTCCGCTCACAAGTGGCATCATCACGCTCGACACCCTGCATATTGCAACAAATGAGCATGGTAATTCTATTTTCTGGTTGTCACACTCAACCTTCTCTATCTTAATCGAAGGCATGCTTGTACTTGAAGGCTTTGAATCCCTTTTAGAATGGCATGATTGAGATGTGCCATTTCCTGTCACTAATTGATGTGGTGTTGTTGTGATGCAGATGCTTTGTACATTCCAGAAAATTCTTTGCAAGTTTATTGCACATCGAGCCTCGCCAGTGTGGTCTCTTGATTGAGTTTACATGTGGCCATTTATTCAATCAACAGGGGTCCATATTCGACATTAAGTCATGACCCTCCAGACGAGAGTTTGTGCAATTCGAGGGTTGCCTTTGGCGAGTGCGGATGTAGGAAGGACCCCTGTTTCGTTTAGGAAGGACACTAAATGTATACTACAGTTCATTGGGAGGATTTTGAAATTGAAGAACTTTGCGATATTATTACTGTCCAGTTTTATACCCTGGTTTGTATGAATGGCATGATTTTCTGGGGTGGTTACTCTGCTGCTATTTTTCCTTACAGTTTGGGATTGTTGACCAGGTTTCACAACCTAGAATCGCTCAAACCAAAGTTTGGAAGCGCTGGGCTTTTTCGCTGTTTACAAGCATGTTTTACATCTATGTTGAGTTTTGATGGGCAGTGCCTAATTGCCAAATGGGTGCATCAGAACTGCCAATGACTAGGGGCCTCCTTCCAAACTTCCACCGCCACCAATGTCACCAACGATTGGTGAGCATGAGTGTATTGGAATTTGGGAAATTGAGTGTCTGAATGTGTTCCAATTTTAGGTTCTGCAAGAGTTTACAAATTTTGTGGCTCCATATTGGTGCGTGCATGAGGTCACAAATGTGTTCGGTACCTGAAAAGAGATTTTAATTCACTGTCATTGGTTAACTTGCAGAATTCCAGCGACTCCCTTACAGAAGATGCTTGGAAGCAGGGCCAGGGAGCTTGGCAGTTTCTGAGAATAAGGTATGTCTGGGCTCTCTATGTGCGTAATAATTCCAGATAATATTGAAAACACTTACTGTTGAATCATAATGTCATGGACATTGGATCCTCATGAGCGTTTCTAACTTAGAATTGTCGTGGATAACGCTGATGGAATCAAGAACTATGACATTGGGATAATACATTCAAATATTATTTTTGCAATCTTTTTCATAAAGAGCTCATGTGCATACTTTTTATTATTGTGGTATAAGCCATGGCCCACATTCTCTTATGTCATGGCCCACATTCTTCTAAGGCGGGCCCATCAGTCCACGTTCTACATGCAATTTGTAGCTGATTTCTGTCTCAAGTGTTTTGTCTTGATCTCCATATATGAACTAGGAATATGATAAACTGAACTTTTACCACATGGTCTGTTTGACATTACTCACAAAGCACAGGATTTCGACTCCACATTAAGCTCGGTGGATCTACTGTCGATGGAATAAGATCTTACACACAATTCAAGAGACCTGTATGTTAGGTTTGATTGGTCCAGCCATTAGTAGAGACATAGGTGATTGGGTCCCTACTCATTTTGATCTAATTTTGATTGGACAGGAAAGAAGTTTGAGGCGGTGAATTCTGGAATAGACAGCCTTTCTTACAAAAGTAAAAGATATGCACCATCGTGAATGTTCTTCAGGTGACTCCTCAAACTTGTTTTTTATAAATTCTTTAATACCGGATAAGACGCAAGGGTTTGTCATTTTCTATTTGGAATCAACCAATCAGTCACTTGCTGATTCAATTTGGTGCTTGGATTCGCCCAAAATTTGCTATTTTTTGTTTTTTAATGGTTGTATTTGAAGCCAACAGCAAGTTCTATTCTGCTTTACTCGTGCTTCGATTCTCTGGAAAATCTGGTATTCTACTGATGAATTGATTAGGGGCAGAAAGCTACATTAGGTGCCGAATGACTAACTTTGGCTATTTGCATGTAAGGACACCATGTACGCAGGCATGATTTAAGAAACCATATTATCTCCATTACGTAGAGACGGAAGTGCTGCTACAGTCGGCATCAATTGATAATAGATGAATCTGGTGAGGCTTCGTTTGATGTTTCCGAATGGGCCTGATTAGTTCACGACAGCGGATACTCTTCCTTTCTTAATTTGCTAATTGACCGACTCTGATTGAGATGGGAAGGTTTTCTCTGGTGCACTTTTATTTTTGGGTAGGCTATGGTCACTTAGATTATTTATTTATTTTTTGAAACTTTCTGGGTAACTCCTTATCTCCATCGTCTTCATGTGTCTTCGTGCTTTGTTTGTGCGATTTTGATAAGTATTGGAAAAGTTACAAGATTTTTTTGTTTTGGAATTAAACATGCTTTGTTTTGTGCGGTTTTGATAAGTATTGGAAAAGTTACAAGATTTTTTGTTTTGGAATTAAACATGCTTTGTTTTGTGCGGTTTTGATAAGTATTGCAAAAGTTACAAGTTTTTCTTGTTTTGGGATTAAACATGGGCACTCAGGGAAACTAAGATTTTAGAAAAAATTGGATCTCATTTTACTTGTTTATGTGTGCATGGAAAGCTTTGAATCATTCTACTTTGATCGATGAATTGAAAGTTAATATGACAAGTTTCGTGTTGAAGGTATTCTTGTCATTCTTTACAAAGATAGTACTTGAATTCTTAATTCATTTGGAAAAAAAGAAAAATATAAGGTGTAGATTGCCTACAATATTGTATGCATTTTCAATTACAGTTTTGGATATCAACAATATAGTGTTTTTAGTGAATTTGTATAGCTTTCTATTTTTCTATTAAAATTCAAGAATGGATGTGTAGTATTTATTATTAGATTTCTTTCATTTATTTTCAATTTATTTCTTCAACAAATAGTTAAATATAATTATGGATTCAATGAACTTGATCATGTTAATATGTGAAATGGCCAAATGGAAGACAATGGGCTATTCAACTTTATTGTAACAAGCTTTCTATATACTATTGCTAGAAGTGGTGTAACAATAAGTCTAAACCTACATTTAAATTGAAATGGTATAAGGTAGGAAGACCATAAATTGATGGGCTTTAAAAGCATCCTCTAATGTGAAGGAACATTTTGCTTCTTCGACGTACCAATAATATATAAATTGTATACATTTCAAGAGGTGGATTATTTTGGTAATCATTGCATTTCAACTTCAAAAAGTCACAACTAAGGGAGCCAATCCATTTCCAACCAAGCACCCATTTTTGCTATGTAGGTTGTTTACTTTCCGCTTAGCAAAAGACAAACATTTATTAATTATGGCACGATTTTTGATGTAGTTGTGGTGCATTATGATTAGGTACAAGACTTTCAATATTTCAACCAACCGTTGGTAGATTTGCAACTAGTCTTTGGTCAAAAATAGGGAGGTCTATATAACGAGTATAGGTTGAATAAAATCTATAGCAAAAAAATTTATAGTAATCATATTTTGAGAAATAAAAATCTAGAAAATTATGGGCACTTTCCAAATTCAATTTCTACACACAAAAAAATTCTTCCCTTGAAAAATCCCACCTTGCAGATAATTATGTGTAATTGTTTATTTGGTTGGAAATGGGTTGGTTCCTTTAAACCCACAAAGCTCCAAAAAATATGAAACTCCTTGGATTAGATGTCAATTCCATTTGTCCTTTCAAGAAAATCTAATTATTGAAAAATAATTCACTAAGTTTAAGCTTTTGAATGGGTGCTTTATTGACATCCAATCTTAAAGTAAAAATATGGTGTGATTGCTATTGATTTTATTGCATTCAAAGTTTATTGACCCTATTTCAAAGCTTGGTTGGAAAAAAACAACCCTTCAATATAGTCATTAATTTGCAATCTATATAGTCAAAGTTTACATTAAATTTTTTGTCAACACATTCCTATAATGATCTATAGATTTGATACCATTTTCTATGCTTAAATTTTAATGAACAATTTTTCTTCAATTGTGCTCAATGCAATTACTAGAAAATAGCAATTTTTGACATTTTTTGTTAAAAAAACCTATCTTGTTCCTTTATATGTTATACCACCACTATAGATTGTTTCCAACTTTATACAAAGCACAATATAGTCATTAGTGAATGGTTTAGAGTCTTTATGAAGACAATTCAAAGATTCATTTATAGAATCTTATAAGGAATTTATTCAATTGATTTATTGACTTCAAAAACAAAATTTTGCAAGAATTGCTAAAGTCGACTATAAAATGAATCTATTTTCTTTTTGAAATTCATGATTCATGGTATCTAAGAGTATTTAATCCCTAAAAGTCCTAAAGCCTTTTTTCCATAAACCTACAAACTAAAAAATTGCCATTTCTATTGCAAAGAGCAAAAAACTTTTTTAAATATTTTTTTCGCATCTAACTGTAGAATCTTATGCTAGACTAGTGTAAGAATATGTAGAAGTAATTTCAAAAACTTTGTACGCGTAGATTGCAAGATATTTGCATTAAGAGTAAAGAAAACAAATCTTTTCACCTTACTCAGTTGCTCAACTAGAATTTTTGGCTTTGAACCTTTTTATCTTAAAACTTTTGCTCTACGGATTTTGAGTTTCTAGTTTTTAATTTATTTTGAAGAATTGAGTTGAGAGTCTAGGAAAATAAATTAAAAAAATGCAAACTTAATTTTCAATTGTTAAGTAGAAGATTGTTTAAGATTGAAGGAAAAACAACACCATTAATAATTTTAAGATGGAAGTGAAACACACAAATCTCAACAATGAGATTGTTCTAATAAAAGATCTTAATTTTATAAAACTTTTTTTTAAATTGTGAAAGTTGAGTTCAAAAATGAATCATTCCTATAAGTTATTTTTTAAAGAAAATGCTTTGTGGATTGCCCAAAAAACAAGACTGTCCATAATTTTCATGTTACATATCCAAATGGAATGAATCAAAGTTTCTCACTTAAATAAAAATATAATCTATGAAAAATAAAATTTTAAAGTTTTTTAATTTAAGGGCTTGAAAGGGTTTTTTTTTGCATGCCAAACTAAAATTTAGTCTCTTTGTGCCACAATTTCTACCCCCGCCCCTCGGGCACTGATTGAAATAAAAAATCATATTTCCAAAAAGCTAATGTATTTTTCTATCTTCAATTAGGGATTAAACCTACTCCTAAATCAGAACCACAAAAGCTAATTTTTATAATGCATGGTCATGTATTTGCTGGTTTAATATTACATTGAACCATTTATTTTAGAATTATTCAAATTTTTGACATGCATTTATTTGGTAGCTCACAATATTTTAGATAAATTCAATACAATGTGGTTTGCATTATTTACAATAATCTCATGATTGTATTATGATTTTCATTTTCAAATGTCATCCATCTCTCATTCATGATTCATTTGTCAACATTGATTTCCTCCAATTTTCATCTGGATTTCATCCAAAAGTCTACATTAATTAAATTATATTCATCCAATTTGGATGGTATAAATTAACAAAATCTCTTACAAAATTTGAATCTTCTTGTATCATGTGATATGAAAATCGCCATGATTGCTTATGTAATCATTTGGATGGTCAGGTATTCATCTATACATATTTTCATCCAAAACTTGAAAGCACACTTGAATTGAAAAAATCTAGTAATGGGCAATTTCATTAAAATGGCGGTATTTCAAGTGCCACATTCACGGTGTGCCATTTTTACCATCTAGGACAGGTATAGATTTCAGAATGGCCGTTCAGAACCATCGAGGACAGATATAGATTTAGGACGGCTGTCTGAACTGTTTTCATGCCATTATAAAAAAATATTGTCATTTTAATGAAATTGCCCATAGTAATGATAAACTATTAAAGAAAATACGAGTATGTTTCGTACACAAGGTGGTAGTATGTTGTGAAAACAACATCATTTCGAAGTGGGAAAGTTTTAATCAAACCGGTGCACGTGGCTCGGACTGCCTCGCTCCACTATCCTCGGTCCAAAGCCAGCAACTGATCCTTACTGAATGAGTACATCAATTCTTTATCAATACCTGCATACCAGAGTCTGGTCAAGCCAAGCAATACGACGACTTGAAATCATGAGATACATTGGCTGCCTTGCTGCAGCAATTAATAATTTCTTGCGGCGCTAGCTACCGCTTGCAATTCATCATTCTTAATAATAAGCTAGTAAGCTTTCGGGGTCTCATCACTGCACTCCCTACATGAGTAAGACAGTGAGCGCCGAAGTTGAAACATAAATTCTGCTCAAAAGGTGTAAGATAATTCCAGATGCGCGCTACTAACTTCAATTCAGTTTAATTGCTTGCTGCTTGCTGCTTGCTGTCGATCTCTGCAGCCCTACACGTGCAGGCAGCGTGTCGATCGGAATGTTGGTTTCTCGATCAGACAGTTGAATTCAAAGTTCGCCGTCTTTGATCGATCGATCCGATCAATAGTTTTTAGTTGAATCTTCTGACTTTGCTGCCGCTTAGTTGTCCTGGAGCTCTAGTCAAGCAGGCAACTCTGACGATGGATACCAGCAGATTTGGAATCATGACTCCGCAGCTCGATAGACATTGAGGTGACTCGATCAAGTGGTCAAGATGACTGATATTAATGATAATCCTGCAAACTGGGTAGCAGTGTAGCACTGTTTAATTGAGAAGCGATACTTGCATGCTTACTGGTGATATAATGGGGAAATCGTAAGTTACAACAGTAGATCGGTCGACACGGCCTCGATCTGCTTGGCTGTCCAATACAGCGGTCAAAATATATTGAATATATTTGCTCAAAAAGATTCAAGTAGACAAAGCTCTGACTTACTAGTTAAAATCTAGGCCTTGAATAGATTTGAAGATCCAGACAGTCGTCTTCAAAATAATGTGCGAACTCCATTAATGTCTTGATCGAAATGGGGAGATGGTGTGCTTATCTTCGATTCTTCACCACTGACCGCACTGCCAGTTACTAGTTCGAACGAGCTTCCGGAACATGGCTGCGAACATAGTTTCCTGGTGTAAGGCACGAGCACATTATGAGGCACTTCTTTCGCAGAATCGCAGGTTGTGAGTTCATGCAGGATTCGCACTTGGCGTCCGATCCTGCCCTGGTCCCTGGATGCCGGTGTTGTTGAATGCTTGTATTTATTACTTACTACGGCAGCTCGCGTTTCAATTCACTAGTGCATCCATGCATGAGCTTGCGAGCGTAACTCACCACCTAGTGCAAGCGTGCGGGTAAGCTTCGACGGGGCTGACTGAGTACCGTCAACAACATCAAGTGGGTTTTAATTTGCTCCTGCACTGTGACCACTTTCCGCGTGATCATGGTCACGTCGGACGCTAGATTCTCTCGAGCGTGTCCACCGTTCCGGGGTTAAAGTGACAAATCCCACTCGGTAGAGTGTCATGCGGACTAATGGAAAAGCAGGGAAAGCAACCGGGGCGCGGAGTCCCGGACCAGGGATGAGATAGTCGGATGTATCAAGTAGTCACGTCTCTTTGTCTCCGAATGACGCCTTCCAGGTAGGTCAGCTCATTAATTATCTTTAATCGGCTGTAGCTGGGGCTTAACGAAAGCACTAATTATTACGTTTATCGTAGGAGTACTCCATTTCAATTTTCAGCCTTTTGACTGCGCGCTGCGGTATACTTCGCTCTATGTCAGGTCGATCGACTGGTCGAGACGACTCACGGTAACACTGCGAAGTGTCATGTGTGGTCCTGGCTTTCACATCTTTAATATATTCCTCCTTGGAATGACAACCCAAAGCGCTTGCTTAATTCATATCTGCAATAATATTAATTTTACAGAAGGTGAGAAGGTGATTCTGGTTTAGTGTGTTCTGAATTTTAGGCTGGAGTGAGGTGTGAGAAGGAGGAGCGGAAGGACGATGGGAC
Organism: Neckera pumila; assembly: GCA_963969595.1. Classification (NCBI taxonomy): domain Eukaryota; kingdom Viridiplantae; phylum Streptophyta; class Bryopsida; order Hypnales; family Neckeraceae; genus Neckera; species Neckera pumila. The sequence continues at coordinate 15,891,509 of OZ018417.1, read as the reverse complement.
TCTGTCACTGTATTTATAGTAAGTTCAGAGGTCGGGGCATTTAGTACGTACTATCTGTAACGAAATTTTGAAAGCGCCCCTGCAATAATCAATATATTAGAACCAGGCAACTGGTAGGAATGCTAGGTTGGACGAGGGAGGGGTCGATTTACGGACTCTGCTCCTAAAGATTTCAATTTTTATGCTAATTCTTGGGTGCACGTGAAACGCGAGCAGGTCGAATCCAACCCATGCTGGAGTATCAGGCGCGAAACGAGTGGCGGTGGTACAAAGAACTATTGTCTAAATGTTATAATTCTCTCACTAGTCGGACACCTGGAGCTTTGTAATTTGGCAGCAGCCACAAGAACAGGAGGGAGCAGAATGAGGAGTCTCTATAAGGTAGTTTGCTTTAAAAGCAAGCATTCAAGGGCTCGTCCGTGGGTCCGCCTTTTTCATGGATTTCCAAGTTCCCATGGGCTTTAGCTCATTATTCAATCAATTCAATGTAAACAGATGTAGAATGTAACACAATTGGTTTCATATTTTTTGAAGCAGTGTTGTCTATCATGATGTGCCTTGGAGTTTTCACGTTATGATTTCACGTCATATCACGTCATCATCCATCATGAATTCATGATGCATCATGACGCATCATGATTCCATCAAGATTTTGTTAGAATGTTGACAACCCTAATCCTAATCCCTAAATTCTATTTTTTTAGGAATATCTTATGACAAATATGGATGAAAAATTGAATGAATCACTACAATTTAATATGCTAGTCTAATTTATGTCATTCTTTCTATAGAATTTTTTAATATTCCATTCAAATAAGTAGAATATGTTATCATCATATGATCTTGATGTCGTGACTTGACATCACTCGGACAACCTTGTCTTGAAGCATTATTGAAGTACTTAAAATTTTCAAGGATTTGTATTGTAAGCACCTATAATACAAATCCTTGAAGAAGATTTTCAATTTTTGAACAAACTATCTTACAAAAAAATTTAGCAGCTGAATTTTATAGGTTCAAAACATAGAAAAGTAAAAAAAATGGAAGTGAATCACTTTGTGCATTCATATCTTCTTCACGGAAAACTCATATCACGTTCCCAATGTTAATTCTTGGTGAGTCCCACTTTTCCTTGTGTATGTGCAGTTGCAATATGTACCCAAAATAATTGTAAATAGTAAAATTTTTGTAGGTGTCAAATTTTAAAGTTCAGTGGGAAAAGTGGGATTGACCGAGAATGAACACCAAGAACGTGATATGAATTTCTTGTGCTTTAGCTATTGGGACAATGGGACACTATATAACGGATTTTGTTAAAATGGCCATATTCTTCCGTCATTTTTCCATCTATTTTTTAGGACTGGTATAGACTTCAGACCACATGGTCTAAATCTACAACTGCCAAGTTTGTGGAATATTGCCATTCTAACAAAATATCCATTATATGTGATTAAAGAGGGTGATTATCGATAAAGTTTAATTAATATCCGGATTTTCTTTAAATAAAAGTACAATTTTTATTTGAAACTATCTAATGTAAATATCTAATCTTCATACTCTTTCCATTCCATAATGTAGTAGAATTTCTGTAAAGTGTACTTCTCTAAACCAATAACCTACCTAAAATGATATTCCTTTGGTGTTGGCTTGAATGCATTGAAAATGTATAAAAGAAGTTTAAAAAAACTTTCATTGAATTTGGAATCCAAATGTTGTAATGGTAAGTGTGACTTCAATTTAAAAATGCCACAAAACTGCAATCTACTAAAAAAGTCTTCAAATGCCATTAATATTGCAGCCCCTTTGTAACCTCTCTAATGTATTAATATTCTCCTTTGATCTCAAAGCTTTTAGAGTATTTCAACATAGAAATTCTACTGTACAAATCTCTTTTATTTTTTCAATTGTTTTGAATTACTTGTTCCCTTTATTTGAAACTTGATTTTAGGGGTGAAGATGATTTTTTTTATTCTTGATGCAAATAATGAACTGAAGAACAAATCTAGTTTATTATACACTTTATAGATCACTTTTTTTTAAATAACATTTTTTTTAGCAATTTGAAGTTGACTAGGTCAAAGTCCAAAAGACTTTAAATTTGTCATTGAATCTATTGAACTCTAAGTTGCTCTTATGTAGATCTAAACATACATAGAGCACAAGATAATTGCCCAAAATCCCAAATGGGCAATTTCATTAAAATGGAGATATTTTTTTAAATGGCATGAAAACAATTCAAAATGGCCGTTCTAAATCTATACCTGTCTTGTCTTAGATGGTTCCAAATGGCCGTTTTGAAATCTCTATGTGTCCTAGATAGTGAAAATGGCACACCGTCAAAGTGGCACTTGGAATACCGCCATTTTAATGAAATTGCCCATCAAAGAAGTCTTCCTTTTCTATAAAACCTATTCCTATTTATGCATTAGAAAAAAACTAGACCCTCCAAAGGGCCGTTTAGAGGCTCCAAGGAAATTAGTTTTTTTTTGCCATCCTTGCATATGGAGTGTCAGATCCTTTGTGGCACCCCATATGCCAAATGGAGAAAATGCCAAAAACTCGATGGATCCAACAAAGACATTTGGGGGAGTTGGTGGTACCAGCAGCCGGAATGATGGTACCAGCAGCTTTTAATTGTTTACTCCACTATTGTTGTGGTACCAACAATGCTTTATAGTATTGTGGTGTGCACTAGTCTTCCTATGATGCTCATCCTAGATGTTTTATCATCCTTAGTACTTGCTAACTCTGTTAAGCGAGGAATGGATGAAGCTGAGGCTGGAGAATGATGGGAATGCCAGAAGTTTGGTATCTCCACTAGTTGGAAGTGCTACTTGGCCCGCTGTTTTGGACTCTAAAGGTACTATTTCTTCCAGTTCACAACTGACATCAGAGCTACTACTTTGAGCATCAATTTGGGTCTCTCATTACCTTTTTGCTGTTTATGAGGCACTCTTCTGGAGTATCTAAGACGCGCGTAGAGTCACTTATGCAACCAAAACTTAAAGGAAAAGCATGAGTAATGCCATGATTCAAAAACTAAGTTTAGAGATAGAATCAACCTTTGGAAAACAAGTGTGATTGAAGTGGAAGTGATTTAGGCACTCTAGAATGAGAAGAAGGCAGATTCACTGAAGCAATTTGGGAGGCAATGGTGACATTGAGTGCAATGGATGGAGAAATGAGCACATCCAAAAAATGACTTAGAGTTGCAGAAAAATTTGATAAGTGTAAACTAATTTCCTGGATGTTCACTGATTCCTAGACTAAGTACAGTAATGTTTGCAGACCTAACTGAAATCTCTAGTTCACTCCCAATCAATTCCACTGCCATGCTCTTGGATGATCCAGGATTCTGTCAAGCTTGCTCCTGTACCAGCAGGAGCTTTGGAGGCAGCACTTCCTACGCAAGAATTTTCCCTTCATTCCACACATTGACCTTGCGATTTGGGCAACCTTCTTCCACCACCTCAAAGTTGAAATCCAGTGGTGCATCGTCTCCAAGAGCGATGCGTAGTTCTTGCCGCATGTGGGACAAAGGCCACGTCTTTCCAACTTCAAAAACTGGAAGCTCCGCACCACAAAACACGCACCGCATCAACATGGTCTCCACTACCTCCACTTGGTCAATCGGCTCCCATGTTCTGCTCCGTAGAATCATGCACTCCCTCGAGTATTGGAAATTTGTGTACAATGTTTGCCTTCCAAGGTGATACCTGCACACGGAAGCACCATTAAATTGAGTGAACTTTCTAATTACCTATTCGGTACGCTAGAACTAAGACAACCTTTGAACTGTTGGGACCATGAAGATACTAAAAGTGGATGCTATAATACCTGAAACTTATAGAAGTTGTTGACACGAGACACTTCACAATGTCTTCACCAATTACAATCTTCTCGTTCCACCCTGGATCCATCAAGCTACTAAGGAGTTTCACACACGATTGGTTAATAACGTACAATATAGGTGTCTTGTGCACATATGCGCTTGCAACAGCAAAAAGATCAACAAAGACATGACTTGGGAAGAACCACTGAGTGCGCCCAAACTTGCTTCCAGTAGATGCTTTCATCACTTGACGAAAGTCACAACCAAATTTAGTGCGGTAAGCCTCGCTGGTGTGCATATTTGGAAGGGGCCACTCTGGATCCAGCAGATCCGGCAGGGGTAGAGGCTCCACAGTTCTATACAACTCTAGTAGGGTTGGAGGAACATACACAGCTCGAAGATAGAAAGTGCCATTCTCCGGTAAACTGCAATGAGATCTTCCATTTCAAATGGATTCTCCAATCTCAGCATGAAGCACATAGACGACACTTAGAATGGACTCTGGATGCACCCAATTGTCAAAGTACAATAGATAGAGGTAATTGCAATGTCTCGGCTCTGCAAGGTCCTCTGCTGCCTCCAACTGCAGTTGCCGACGCATATAAGCATGGCAAATCTTCACTGCATCCAGCTCCATCTTTGGTGCCCGCAATGAATTCAAAGCATATGTCATTTTGAAGCGGAACTTCAAAATCTTCCCCTTGTATGCTCCACCAAATGAATTGCCCCCATGCCTTGCGGCATCTCTTCTCCACTCTCCGGTGCTCTCGGGTTGAAGAGTCACCCAAAATCCCACTTCTAGCTTCATAGGAATCCATTTCCCTGAAGTGTCTTTGTCATTGTGGACAACAACCAAAGTTATCTCATCTTTCAGGCGACGTGCCATATCCACTAATCAGTTTTGGTGATAGCACACTAATCTAACATCAGTTGCTTAAATCCCTCAACAAACGTTGAAACTAACTCTAAACCAGTGACCACCTTGGTGCTACAAATGAGAAGGAAACAGATTTTGGCAGGAAGTCAAAGAGAAACAGGATGGATGGTCCAATTCTGGATTGGGCGGCCAATGGCTTCCAAGACACTAGGAGTCAAGCTAGAACTGGTAGTACACATGCCAATTGTACTAGGTACTGAATTCCAACCCACCACAATCCATTATACACTAGCCGTTCCATATCTGCTCTTGTCCTTCCCTTGTTGCGTCTAAAAAAATGGATAAATCATATCTAGAGTACATAGGTGGCTTGGATTGACATTGGACATCGGCTGGTCTTTCATATTGGGTGATTGCAAGAAAGACCGGTACTGGAAAGTACTAAAACATTGTCACAAAAGGAATGTTGAAGCTTCTTTTGCAATAACTTCTGAAGCGTGACTTACATGAACTTGAGATTTTTATTGGAGATTCTTCTTTTGAGTTTCATTATATGTCATATTTTTCAAAAAAATTCAAAAATCATATTATATTTAAAAATCATTTAAACTAATATGTCATGTTTTGAATTTTAGGGTTTTTACTACATAAGGAGTCCCCAAATTTAATGATTTGGAGCTGAAATTTCTATGGTCTATTCCCATAGTAGGAAGCCATGATTCTACCTAGGGGCATTAAAAAATATTTTATTTTATATCCTCTATGTCTATACAAAGAGCCAAAGAGGGCTCCCTTGCGTACGCAATTCTGAACATTGAAGATGGTTTTAGGATCATTTTTTTGGTGGAATCTCTTCACCATGAAGTCTTCTTAAATGGCAGTTTTCAGTTTTTTTTAAAATTGCTTTTCCTATTTTTTACAAATAAAATGCCACAATATGTTATTTCTTGCAATTCTGCACTTTTCTAGTTCTCCTATTTAGAGAATTTTTTTTTGCTTTTCCTTCATAGGGTAACTTCTTCTTATAGGTTTATACATTTCTCATATTTTTCATAATTTTTAAAAAATGTTTTTCTATCTTTATAGTACTCCCCCCAAAATGGCTGAAAACGGCCAAAGTGGAACAAAACGGAAGGTCTTTCATGCAATCACCCTTTTCCGTATTTCTATTGACAACTTGAATGCCACTAGGGCTCCATAACAGCTTGGATGCATAGGCAGAAATGCCAGCATGGATGTTCCGGCCTGCAACAAATCTTTCATTCTTATGGTAATGTTCCAGTGGAGAGCCTGGTAGGACATGGATTGTGTCCGCTGGAATTGAGCCACCTGAAAACTGAAATCACTGATGGATAAGCTAGTGCATAAAATAAGCAATCAGTTGGATGGTCCAAGAGGCAGCCGTTGGGCCTAAGGAAATTCCACAATTCTTCTTAAATAAGTAAAATAGGAAGTCTTCCTCACCAGGCGGTTGTACCTTACTCCATCCAACTGTACTCGGATGGCAAAGAGGTCCGTAAGAAACCATCATACCAATAGCTGCCTCCCAAATTCCGTATGCCTCACTCCATTTTTTGTGGGAGCTGCCTTCAGGTCCAAGAGGCATGCATCACCGCAATGTGGCGTGCTTTATCCGTTGTGTCTAGCGGTTGTTTCTTTGTGTGATTCTCTCCACCTTTAGCTTTGCCACAATTATTCTGTGTTTTAATCAATTTTTTTTTTAAGTCCGCTCAATATGCTGAATTGGAGATCCAGTCTCAAACCACAGAGGTGCCGACTGTCCGAACCGGATTCTGTCAATGAGCTGAGAGGTCCTTCCAATGTTGAAGTGTTGGATGATCTGGATAGTTGTAAAGGCTCCGTTCAAGAAGAGATGAGGAAGGGTGATTGGTCTGAGCCAATTGACTAAAGCGGAATCCCAGAGGACATAGCTAGTCAAATGATAGAAGCAGCTCCATTTCTTTGTGGCTCCAAATCTACAGTCTATGATGCTAATTTCTTTTCAAAGCTTGTGGGCTTATGCAACTCTGGAGTAATGGTGGACAATGTGATGGCAAAGGAGTGCCCGGACAAGTTGTGGTCATCTACATGGCCTCTCCATGAAGATGGTCAATCCGCGAGGGTCAAAATTTCTGGATGCAAGACCCTAGAGATCCAAACAAACTTCATGAAACTTTACAAGAAGGTCTATGGTCAAAGGCCGGGCAATGGATTTTTCCCCAAGAAATTTGTGCGCGCCACGACATTGCACCTTATCATGAAGGAACCCGTGAATTTTGCTGAGTGTGCCTCCAAACTCACTAAAGACTGCATTTAGAAGGCAAAGGACAATCCGTGGAAGTTGACTCCTCCAGCTCTTCAGGAGCAGATTGAAGCAATGGTGTTGGCTCTAGCATCTCCAACCATGGAGCTTCCAGGAGAACAGCAGCTTATCGTGCAATGGCCTAGGTCCTTAGGGCGGCTTGCACCAAGGAGTACAAAGTTGCACAAAGCTCCGCCAATTGCCTTGGCTAGAGAGCGAATCCGGTTAGGTAAACCCAATGGTGCACTTTCAGCTCTCGATGAATGTTAGGCTCTCTTGAAGTCCCTAGAGGCAAAGGTGGAGGACCTCCATCAGCAAGCACGACGTTGTAAAGAACAGTTGGAGGCAGCAAAAGGTCAAGTTATTAATGCAGAAACGGTTGAATTGAAACTTGAAGAAGAGTTGACGGAATATCGTGGAGCGTCTAGAACTTGTGCATCCAAAGGTGATTGGCATGGAAAATGATAGCTTGATGTGAAGGCACAAGGTTTGCATCCCACCATTACCACCGTAGGGTTAAATGTTGCTAATGCTCTAGCTTCAGTCCTCTCTATGAAGAAACTGAAATCAGAAGTCGACAGTGAGCTCATTGCCCACCAACAACTCCATGCACAGTCGTGTGCTTAGAAGAAGAGACTTCTATTTTAGTCCTTGAAGGTGGTATCCACTAATCCCTTTCCTGTTTATCCAACTGTGGAGTCAGTACCACCATTGGACATCACTGTGGAGCAAGCAACTTGTGTAGTTTGTTTAAAGGCATTTATTAGAAGAGGTGCCGTTATTTGTTCATGTGCATGTTTGTTGCACCCTTATTGCATGTGGTAGTTGATCGGCCATCTCCAAAAGGGTGTCTCTTGGGTATGCCCAGGTTGTAGGAAGGGTTTTCATGGAGCGTGGAGTGCACAATGGGGTTTGTCGCTTGAGAGTGCTGTGGAGATTGCGGAATTTAAATCCTTGATTTCAAGTGATTCTGACCCAAACTGGATGCCCCTAAAAGGCCCGTATTTTTGGGATCTCACAGCTAAAGCTCCCCAAACCTCAGTTGGCATAAAGGGCAACAACTTGATCTTACGGATTGCCCAATTGAAGATGATTCATCTACGTGACCTTGAATCACCAAATGACGGAGTCTTTAACACACCGGCAAATTCTTCCACTGATTTAGTTGAGGGTAAGAAACAAAGGGTACTATTAGAAGGCATAGACAAAGTCAGCAAACAAACTAGTGTGTCAAATTTTGCGTTATTCTATGCTGTTATAGTGACCCCTAGTGTAGAATCACTTTCTCCGAGTAAGAGAAGCCAAGATATTGTGCTCAACATCCCATCTATAGTACAGGAGGAACAAATAGAAAATAGGAGTGTTGAGGGGAGATTGTACTACGGCAGGTAGGAGAGATTCTTCCAACATTAGAGGCCAAGACTGATGAAGTAACGGAGACAAGCAACAGAACCGGCGGAGATGAGCATGAACAATTGGTGAAGGAGTGCATCCAGGTCTTGCACAGAGGCAGGGTAGTAGAGTCAGGATAGGTTTGGGCCATCTGTTGCCTGAAACTCTTGGGAGATATTTGAATAGAAATTTAAACCCAATGTTGTACTGTTCAAAACACGGCTTCATCAAAATAGGTTTGGACCATCCACCGGGTGAAATTAGATGGCCCCATTTTGTAACTCTTGAAAGCCATATTTTGAGTACACATTCAAAACAATCCTATCACTGTTTGCAACAGCACGGCTTCATCAACTGATAGGTTTGGACCATCCATTGCCTGCAATTCTTTGATTCTTCAATGATATTTCTAGTGAGTACTATGACTTTTGGAAGGCTAAACTTTAAAATGATATAAAATATGTATAATTTATAAAGCATTGAAAATCAATATGTCTCTTAAAGTTCAGACCTACAAAAATTTGTCTCACAAAGGCTTATGCATAAGTACCACAAATAATAAAAAACACCAAACAAATGAACACTACATTGTTTGATTTTTATAACATAGTGAAAAAATTCAAAGCATTTGAAATAATAGGTATAATTCTTCCTAACTTGTTTAGAATTGCTTTTATCTTTGGAACAAATTAAGCATTTAAAAAAAATATATCTTTATGGACTTGTATCACTTTAGTAGAACTCCAAATGATTGTAATTTTGAGCTTCAAACTTTGCACTGATTGGGTCAAAAATAGTACTTGTATAAATCTCTAAAATAGTGGCAAGGTAAACACCAATTGGGTCGGCTATCAAAAACATAAGAAATAATTTTTCTTAAATGAAAAAAATATTCTATGCCTCCACACTCTACAACTCCCACTCGGATACAACCCCCTTTCAAATTTCATTTAAAATTAACACTCTACTCTAAGTGGCCTTGTATTTTGTGGACCTTCCAAGACTATATGTTAGGAATTTCTGAAATTGAAAGACTACCAATCGTGATAATCACTTTTGAATACCATTTGAATACCAGTCGGGAGTGAATCATAGAGTCAGTCACATCAACTAATGTTTTTATTTTTATTTTTATTTTGGATGGGGAAATTCTCAATGGATAGTGCCAATGCATGAAGAACGAATCATATGATGAACACTTCTAATCAATGAAACTTCAGATTTTCAAAACATATTGGATGAAAGTGCAAGATATTGGATGAGAATAGAGCTATAGACATGGAGTATGTGCTAATATTAAGTGATCTATCCAAAATCTTACACATTGCCTAGAATTAAAATTTGGATGCTCTCTACTCCAAATCGCCAAGAACAAAAATACAAGAATTAGCTAAAGAAAATTTGCATAAATCCGTAGTAACAAGCTTGGATTGTGCGTATTCTTTAAAGAGGGAGAACTGCAATATTTTTCACTAAATATTATTATTATTATTTTGGAAAACAATGGAGAACCATTGCATTACTGAATATTACTTTAATGAATGCCACTATCCATTAAAGTAAAATTTGGGCCCTCTAGATGTAGGCATAAGAGCTCCATGTATTGTCTTCAGAGCGAGTGGAGCGCCACTGCTATTGGCTGCTGGATCCACGAAATTAGTAAAGAAATTTGGAGGAAACATAAAACATTTGCTCTAGGAGATAGTACATGGAGCCATTGGTTAGAAACAGTGCCTGCACAGCAGCCTCCAGGAGTCACTTCCCGCGTAGCGGAGCTAGCAAAGTTGAATCATTCACTATAAAAAAAAACATGTTTTTGGTGATGTTTTACCTCTAACGTGCGATGTCTGATAAAACATGAAGATTTCAAAGGACATTTGACCCGACAAGGTAGATTTTGGTGGACGTTGCAGAGAACATTGGCTTTTTACTATAAATCTAAGTTGATGTTATCATTGACGTTGACGTTGTATTTAACATGATTGAAATTATGTTGATGTTGTTTGGGATGTCTAAAAAAACATAGACTGCCAAGTCAGCAAATAGGTCCATTTTGTCTATGGATAAATTAGTAAAAATTACTATAGGCAATGATAAAATGTTGACCATATTAAAAAATTTAGGAGAAGGGCAGCCACATGGCATACTTTGCAAAAAAGAGATAATGGATGGATGTGCACCATGGATGAAAAGAGATGGTCTTTATATTGTAGGGTGGTAGGAAGTGAAACAATCCATGTGGGATATGTAAAGCAAGAGTTGTGTTCAATGTAAAATGTCTGAAACAACATGCTCCAGATGTCTGAAAGAACATCTACATGTCTAAAACAACGTCTAGACATCTAAAACAATGTCAAAACTTACAATGGTTAAATTCCCATATTTTAGTTCTCCCATATCTTTTGTCTCACCATGGACGGACAATGAAAATAAATAGGACCTCTTAATCCTTCATTTTCACTAACTTTTAATGAATGAATTCCTTCATTTTGCCATCAAAAATTCTCTTGATGGTAGATGGTAAGTTTTATTTAATTCTTGTTGAATTCTTGTTATTTTGATTGTTTATTTATTTATTTATTTATTTAAATAAATTTTGTCTATTGACCTTGTCCTATGGGTATAGTTTGCAGCAATTGATGTCTCAAAAAATGTCTAAGTAGATGTCTAAATTGACATTTAAAAAAACAACATTAAAATTTTTTAAACAACATTAAAATATGCTAACAAGGCATGCCACGTCAGATATTGGCGGATCCATGTCACTTTTCCCTTGGTCCACATCAACAACAAATTGGATGAAATTTTTTTCCTACATGGCATTGCCCGCCTACGTGGCGCTTATGTGGAGCTGAGTTGTCCGCCAAATGGCACACTTTTGGGATCTTGAAAAAGCATGTTATGTGTGATGTCAAAAAGAAACAAGGCCAAATTGGACATGTTTTTTGAAAACAGCAGACGTTTTTTGCTTGTTTTCCATGACGCGATTTTAGGTGACACCTATGTTGACTCTCAGACATGTTTTTCTAGACATCAGACGATGTTTTTTTAGACATCATAAAAAAGGCCAGTTTTTTATAGTGATTCATTTTGCCGATCCTTTCAACATGTCCAGAAAACCAGGCAGATCATCCACTCCGTTCGCCTTCTTCTAAAGTCTACAGATTTGGAGCCGCTTTCGCTTGGCACTTGTCAAAATTGGTTCAAATCAATCAACCAGCTGTAGAGAGATTGCTGTCCATGGCAGTGCTTTTGTCACTGGTAGGGCTAGTAGGGAAAACTGACTCTTTCCAAACAATTCAAAACTGAGGAAGGCGGAGAAACCTGTATACGGCATTGTTGTTTATCCCAGAGAAAAAGAAAAAAAACTACACCACTTGGCGCCCCACAATTAATGATCGTAAGGGCCTAAGATGTCTTCTAGAACATTCATTTCGCGCATGGTGACTCGTGTCGCAGGGCAATGAGCACTCGTTCTCCACACAAGGCAATGATTCAAGCACTTGGATTTGACATGCTGGGGTGCTTTTGTCTCATGGAAATTAAATTAAGGGTTGGCTCCATTAGAAAGCTTAAAGTTCCTAATCAAGCTGCATCCTGCATCTTGCGTCCTCCATCATGAGTTGTTAGGTCCGCTTGGCGATTCAGCTCGCAAAGAAGGACGGGTTTCAAAAGTTGCTAGTTGCAGTACTCTAGATTGTGAGGAGAGTTTGTTGTAGAGATGAAGAAGGCGGCACATTCAGCATCCTCACCAAGCAAAGGTGGGGCATCCAAGAAGGTCTGGAAGCATACGTCAGACCCACGAAAATCTGCAGCGAAGTCGGCCGGTCACTCTCGCAAGTCGATGGATTCGAAGAGCCCTTAGAAGGAGAAGGCGCGGGAGGAGAAGCCGGTGAAGGAGAGAGTAGTGAAGGAGAAGGCGCGGGAGGAGAAGTCGGTGAAGGAGAGGGCAAGGAAGGAGAAGGCGCGGGAGGAGAAGCTAGCGAAGGAAAGGGCGAGGAAGAGGATGAAGTTCATGAAAGAGAAGGCAGCCAAGTCCGTGAAGTCAGCCTCGCCAAAGTCAAAGAAGGTAGTTCTTTGGTCCGATTCGGAGCCATCAATTGCAGAAGTGGACAAATCAGCACTACCTTCGCTCACTTTGAAGTCTTCCAAACAAAAGATCGCTTCATCCGAGAAGACCGCTTTTGTGGTTGTCCGCAAATCCCCACGGAAGCCGAGTGACAGTAAAGGTTCACTTGGGGGATCCAAGAAGAAGGCGCCTGCGCCTCCAACCTCCTCCTTGGACTCTTCGGAAGAAGAAAGTGCTGCTTCCAAAGAGACCGATGAGTTTGACGCCACCTCTTCCAAGTACACCAACTCTGACGAATTGGAGTTAATTCAGTCAGAAAGCGACGCGGAGGAGAGCGGTGGGGGCTTGGGCGAACAATCCAAGCATGCAGAGGAAGATTTGGACGTGGAAGGCTCCACTGAAGGCGGAACCTCCAAGAATGAGCAGTCTGGCAAATCCGTTTGGAGCGCCAGCCTCAAGTTGGAGACATTGGAGTGCGTGCTGCCAGCCCTTATTTCTTTGCTGAAGGAGAGAGTGCCACTGGTGTCCAGATTCAAATCAGGCGACTCCATGTACAACGCGAAGTGGTTCCACCAATGTGTCCACTTGGATATCAACTGTCCAAGTCCAGACTCGGTGAAGATGGAAGACTTCAACATCAACCTGTACACAAAGTACTAGACTACCACCCAGTCATTGAAAAAGAGAAACTTCAATTGAGTGGTGCGTATATTGTTGAAGGATTGCCAAGACGAGTCCTTCAAACAAGACATCACCCACTTGTATGTCTCTTGCTATGGTGGGCTTTTGGACAACGGCATGATCAGGAAGAGGTTCCTAATGGTGGCATTAGGCTACCTCCGTGGAGAGCCGTGTGTTTTATATAATTGGGCTGCCTTTGCAGCAAAGATCACCCAAAAGTGCATCAAGAAATGTAAGTTTACCCTTGACCGACGTGTATGTACTTGTTTACTCCACTTCACAATCTTGCTTTATCCAGCTGTTTGGAGTCTCCACTTAACTGCGGTACTGAATCTTGTTGTGTTGTGATTTCAGTTTAAAAAAACCCTCAAAAGTTAGCTCCTCCAAGAATAGTTTTGCATATTCAAGCAATTGTGACGCTCACGGCACAGTACTTCACGCAGCATTCCGGTCCTAAAGTAGTGGGAGCATCTCCCTCGGAACCTCCACCGTCAGTGTTGGCTCTACCATTGGCAAAGAAGACGGTGCCCTTCAACAGTGCGTAGTCGTGGAGGCCAATTAGAAATTGGCCGTGTCCAAAGTCAAAGAGGCTCGAGATTCTTACGACGTGGTGAAGGTGGAATGGCGCAAGTTGGTCAAGGAGGAGTCAAGGTTTGAGGAAAACGTGTTTAAAACCAGAGCCAAACGCCGCAACTGCAAAATGGAGGAGGACGAGGCAGGAGAGGCAGAAGCAAAGGCGGAGGCCTTGGTAGCACGTGAAAGATTGAATGAAGCACACAAGCGCACGGTTGCAGCCAAGATTGCTATGCATGATACTATGAAGGTGCTGCAGCAGGCGGAAGAAGACATGAAAGCAGCCTCAAAGGTGGTGGATGAACTGAAATCTGCACCAACAAAGTCAACAGGTAAGCAAAAATTGGAATTGACGGAGGTTCATGCAGCCCCTGCTGACCCCATGCTTTGGAACAACACGGAGATAGGCCGCTTTCTTGATGCTGAAGGTGGATTATTGATCCTGCCAGTGGCAGAAGCTGCACCAGCTAAGCCAACCCCTGATGCATGCACACCCTTGTGTGAGTACCGCACATTTAACCCTTGAATTTCCTAATCAGTCTATTCAAAATGAATGCTTGCTTTTAAATTATCTAAACCCTATACCTATCTCTCTTCTTTTTGCAGCACTAGATTGGTTGGTTGCGGATGCAGTACAACAACAGCTGGCGGAGAAGAAACAGAAGGTTGATGCACCCGTTGTGTTGTCAGGCTCAAAGTAGAAATTTGTGATATTTTAGCACTGTGAGGAGTTTTTTGTCCAAATGGTGGGTACTTTGGAGCCAGCAAATGTGGAATTATTGGTATGTGGATTCGGGGTAGAACTTTTTTGTAATGCCTCATGGTACTGATTTTGACTTTCATATAGTTTATAAAACAAAGGTTATTGGAAAGGGGTCATTTTATGTCTATTACTTTCTAAAGCACTTGGCTCTCCAGTTGGTAGTACTATTTGAAACTCAATACCAAAGTAGTACTCAAACAGAATTTATGTGCATTTATCCTTTGTGATTGGGCTCTTGTAAGATTTGTGTGTCAACAATTATATTGGAGTAATGATTTTAGCATTGTGAGGAGTTTTTTGTCCTGATGGCGGGTACTTTGGAGCCAGCAAATGTGGAATTATTGGTATGTGGATTTGGAGTCGAACTTTTTTGTAATGCCCCATGGCACTGATTTTGACTTTCATATAGTTTATAAAACAAAGGTTAATGGAAAGGGTTCATTTTGTGTCTATTACTTTCTAAAGCACTTGGCTCTCCAATTGGTATTACTATTTGAAACTCAATACCAAAGTAGTACTCAAACGGAATTTGTGTGCATTTATCCTTTGTGATTGGGCTCTTGTAAAACTTGAGTGTCAACAATTATATTGGAGTAATGATTTCAGAACTATGAGGAGTTTTTTGTCCGGATGGCGGGTACTTTGGAGCCAGCAAATGCCCTTACAAAGTGATCATTTGTATATTTAATGTAAGCCGTTGGAATTATTATGGATCCAATTCTTAACAGCTAATTGGAAAAACTGACTACATCACTACTTTTCTTTCTGAGTTCAGGACTACGGTTATTTTTTTGGATGTTATTCCTGGACCCTCTACGCTGATGGATGCATCCCCATATAGCTGAGTATAAATTCTTTTATTTTACTTACAACCGCTAGATCCGTTTGGACAGCATGTTATTTTCTTCGTGAAACGAAGTAATCATTTGTATATTTAATGTTTATTTTTTGGGGTCCTTGAACTGTGGTGGAGGCACTAAAATGAATCGGTGTAGAGGTGCATTTTGACTAATTGTTCTACTTTTGACTCCATTTGCAAGTTCAATAATAGTTCTTTGATTCAGCAGCCAATGGTCACATTGCATTTTGAGCACCCTAAGCTATACTCCCTTCCTTTACACGGTCCACCTTTTTTTAATTTGAAGAGTATCAAGTACCAGGCATATAAAACAGTTGTTAGTATTTAAGAGGGTCTTCCCTCAAAATTGCTCGTATTGGAATGCTGGAGGCTCCCTGGATTCAAATTAGAAGTACTACCTATAGGCTACTGGAGTCAACAAGTTCCTCGCGGCAATGTTTGTGCTTCAATTTTCCAGTGGTATTAACTGGTGGGCTGCTGCTGCCTCCTGGTTGGGGAAAACAATGTAGATGTCTAATGACCTTCAAACTGAGTGGTGACGAGTTGTGGATGTCCAACCAAAGTCCTAAACCTCTGTTTCCTATCATTTATAAGGAGGGTGGATTGGGATGTGGTCAAAACTCGGAAGCATCTTCTCAAAACATTTTTGTGATCATGCACACGAACAACTTTCCGCAGATACCACCGATCCTTTAGGTTGAGTGGTGGGTACCAAAGTTTGATACTTTCTGTGGTATTCCAAACGCATGGGTCTTAGGTGTAGGTGATAGCAAGTTCACTGCTGGTCTTTAAGTGCAGAGCCTAATAGTTTGGACCAGAGGAAGGGGTTTACCTTGGACTCGAACAGGTGAATGCCACAAGTCATTCATTCCAGAACCGTCAAGCACTAATCAAGTCAAGTTGGGTCCGCCTACACCTTGTGAAGTGACCTTGGCTCCGCCCCAAGTCCCGATTAAACCAACCGAAACGCTTCATCTGTCACTGTCGATGCCCCCTTTGAGCACCTTGATTTAGAAGTTTGGCACTGTAGGAATACAAAAACTCCAGTACATAGAAAATAGGAGAAAATTGGGTTAGCATAGTCTAATTTTTTTAGAATTTGTTATTAGTGTCCAAGAATTTGGGTCAGCTAGAAGAAAATTTGAAATAGCTAATACCTAGATTGTTATAACTTCTAAACCGGATAAATATTCCGGTTAAGACGGAAGCCGTAGGACGGAAGACGGATCCGGAAAGCCTACAACCGATAGCTTTCCGGCCTAGACCTCCTAGGGCACCGTTACGGGAACGGTCTCATAGCCGTTCTCCTGGGGAACTGTCAGCTGAACGTCGGGTACTTAAGGGCGCAGTTCTCATTTCTTCCATCTCTTTCTTCTTGTACTTGTGGTGTGCGCTTAGAGAATGAAAGTGTGGTGAGATAGGACCATGCTAGGGAGAGATCAATGAGGTTGGTGCTGATTGCACCGGATTAGCGTGTCGAAACACTATGACAGGACCGGCCCGGATGATGTCTCCGGCGATTCCGAAGGATCCGGAAGTCCGGAAGCACTTAGAGGAGGACTTAGAGACAATAAGATGCGCTGGATTATTGCAACACCCTTGGAGTTTGAAGAATGACGAGATCATCGCGGAACTTGTAGTAGAAGTTCCGAATTAGTACCAGTTGACTGTGAGAGTCCAGCCCAAACTCTGGACGAAGGATATCTGGGTGGAAGTGTACTCGTTTCGGAAAAACGGCTTTGATTTAGCTGCCGGAATGATAGGACCAAGCAGAGTAAGTTCCAGGGTCCGGCGCATAGTAAGGAAGGATACAATATTCATGACTATATCAAGGATAGGCATAGCCAGATTCTGGAGTTTTTTATTCCGATTCTGTATCCGAAGAAGCCGACCTGGGTTATGGCAACAGTAGCGAGCACCATATTCGGAGCAATGGAAGGCCAGACGGTGAACTGGGGTAGACTAATCACGGACGTAGTCTCCAAGTTAATCACGCGTGCAACTTCCGGAAAAGCTACTACGCTCACCTCATATCTTTTTCATCTTTACCATCAGTAGGGGTTTTTGAATGAGCCGGAAATGCATGCTTACATCCATGGAGAGGAAGTCCTGAAGTACAGGTTTATGCAAGAAGTCCAACCGGACCAACCTGTTGCAGGAGAATTCAAAGAGGAGGAATCAGAGCAGCCGCCCTTGACTCACAAGCAGATCTGGAGATGGAAGTCGACGGATCAGGCTGCGCGAGGAAAGCGGGTGGTGACAAATGACGAACCGCAACTGGAGTATCCAAAAAATGACTATATGAAGGAGTTCTAGGAGCACGGACATAAGTGGGCTGATAAGTGTCAACTGATCCACAACGAGATGGTGGAGTACATCAACCGGGCCATGATGCTCTTGGAAGTCAGTTGCTCGGAACAGATAGCGGACGCGATCCGGAAAAGAACGGATCTGGAGGCACTGAAGGTGCAAGAGCTCCATATCAAGAATCTGCAGCAGAACAAGACGGATCTCAGATCCCGGGTGGCCCAACTGGAGAGCAAGTTAGAAGTGGCGAGGACAAAGGAGGCAGACACTTCCAACCTTGTCCAGAACCTGTCGACTTTGGTGGCAGCTCCGACGGAGCAAATATTACGAGCCCGGCTCTTCACTGACAAGCTGACGGACGAAGCTGACTCATCCGAAACGAATGTGTTGAGGGTGCTCATTGACTACCAAGCCTGGATGGAGAAGGTGTTGGTGGAGATGCGGCAGGTGCTCGGACAATTTGACCTGGGAAGAGAGTTGGATTTTGAGGGTTTTCTGGAAGTCGCAGATGCCCAGAATTACTTGACAGACTCCAACCAGAGAAGCAATTCTGGAGGAAAATCCGGTAAGGGGACAAGATATGTTGATCGATGAGACTAGTATGTCCTTGATGTCCGGAAAGGAGGGAACCAGAACGTCTGTTCCGGTAAGGACGGCAAGAGTTGTGGTGACAGTACCGGAAGCTTCAATACCGAAAAAGACGAAAGACCTGATTCCGGGAACGAGACTCACCTTTCTTACAGGTGAGCTGGCCCGACCAACTGGAGTTGTAATCTTTGCTACACCAAAGTCCATAGTTCGTCGTAACCTGGCCGGACCATTGGGAGCCATCAAGAATCCGGCTCAGAGTTATCCATAGAGGTTCACCCACATACATCAAGCTTCTCCATCCAAGGGCAACAAAATTCCGTTGGAGATTTCGGATGATGAGGAGGAAGAATGCGAAACCGGAAAGGAGTTGGAAGACAAGGCCACTCCGCCTCAAGGACGCACGATCATCACCCGGGTACAAACCAAGAGCACGCCGGTGAAGTCGCCATCGTCCAAGGCAGGGAGCAGCGTGAAGAAATTGCGGAGGAAGTAGTTAGTTTGATAGGTTTTTGTTTGGTTGTTTTGAATTCAATCCGTCTCGGGTTTTCCGGAAGTGGAACCCGGTTCCGGATTTTTAAGAGGCCGCCAGCTTGGATTTTCCGGGTATCTCGGGTGTTACTTTGATTGGTTGCTTGGATTTCCGGGTGTGCCCTTTTTGCTTTTTTGCTTTCTAGTTTGGGTTTTAAAGGGAGGGCAGGCTTGTTGCCCTCTCATTTCATTCCAACCCATTAGAATGCAGTTTGATTGTGTTATTTTACTTTCTTTAATCAGAAACCCCCTTGTGGATATTTTTGGATCTGGCTATATGCATGAGTAAGAGTATTTGCAAGAGTATTGAAGTGTGAGGAAGACGGGTGAGGAGGAGTCCGAATCTAAGTTAACTGGGTTTGATCGGTAGCGGGCATTTGAGAGAACTCTGGATCTGTGAAAAAAGATTAGTGTGTTGTGTCTTTAAATTGTTGGGATAGTAATCCGGTTGATTGAGTAGCAGAAGCGAGTCCGGTTGTCAACCCATGCGGAGGTAAGCGCCCGCCAAAAGGAAGTTGCTGCTCTACCGGAAGGCCTGCCAACTTCCGGATCAATCTAGAACAACGTCGCTACCGAATCTGGGTACTTGATCTGTTGTTGTAGTGAAGGAGTAGAAAGTAGATTCTGAGTGACCTGCTTTCCAAAAGGATAATCCAGAGAGTTGTGAGGATCATTATCTGCCTCTTCCCTGCAGCAATACCGGAAGAGAGATGTGTGTCTTTGTGTGTGTGTGTGTGTTGAACTACGAGTGGTGAGTCCCTACCCCTCTAAAAGACCAACAATGGACCCCCTGAAGATAAAATAGGGGTACAGAAAACTACAGTTTTAATTCAGAGTTGTCGGATTCTGGAGAAGGACAGATCCGGATTAGATTCCGGAAAGTAGTATTATCCGAAAGGAGAAAAGATAAAAAGATTGAGTTACGGATTGCTTAGGGTTTTGTTTTGGAAAGATATCCGAATAGCCTTAGTTTGCAATAACACCTAGAATTCCCTGGGACGATATTTCGTGTTATCTTAGCACATCTTTGTGTTAAGGATACTTACGCCTGGACTATGCGTATGACAAGCACTATGAGCAATGCTTGCAAACTTGAGCAGTTTGTGCCTTCTGCATTCGCAGATGCTCCAACCGCAAACACTGCGTCATCACTGCTGTCAAGATCCTTCAATTCGGTCTTTACAAGCCAGTAGTTTAAATAAGTCTACTTATTTATTTCTACGCTTTTGAATGTTTTAGATATCGTTACCGTATGGCATATTTGATGCACTACCATCCATGCATTAGAGTGAATAGTAGCAGATTAGGATAGAAGCTCTAAAGTCTATAGGCATGCTACCAACTTTATGGATCACTGGGGGTATGGATCTCCACTATGTAAATATGCCATTCACTCAATTTTGAAATATATTGGTCACTATTTTGTTCTAAATTACGTATGTTATCTACGTCCAGTGTGAATGTGCTCTTGGAGCAAGTCTATTCTCAGCTCAACTCGCGGCTTGGGTTGTGCGTAGTGGCTGCCCTTTTGTAGTGACCACCACTCAAGTTTGGACCCTCCACCATTTTACGAAATTGCTATAGATATAAGAATGTGCTTGACATTTATAAGCTCCTTCAACAATTCACCTTCCACTTTGAATATTTTAGGTTAATGCCACATTTAAACACAATCTTGTCAAAAATCAATGTACATGTATTGTGGAACTAAATCTATGTCAAATCCTTTTGACTGAAAATCTACACACTTATGTTCACAACTCAAACTCAAATGTCTTGGTCTTCTTCCACTTGCTCCCTTGCAATGTAAACGCTTCCGGATCGAATACGAGTAGCACGCCACTTTTGGTGCTCCAATGAAGCGTTGGAATTGTTGGAGGCAGAACATCTTCTTTCGACTTGACTGAATCCATCCCCAGGTTCACAAATAACATCATCTTCAAGTGCCTCCGCTCGTAACTTTGCTGCATACTAATGTTGTATGTTCCTATACCAATGTTTGTATTGTTGCAAAATGCAACTCTTCCGAACTTGGCCACCTCCATGTTGCGTATGCCGCTGGTTGGCTGCCTTTGCTACATAATGAATCTTTTCCATGCCCTAACAACTCCACACTGACAAACTACCATATATTTCAACAAAGTATGGAGCGCGTCTCACAAAGTTATGCTGCATCCAGTCACCACCAATCCACAAGTTAGAGAGGATTTAAGACCTTTTGCATGTTTAGGTACCATACAGCCAAGAATAATCATGTCTCATCTGGAGTTAGCATCAGTACCATTCAGTAGAGACAACATCAATTTCATTTAAAGTAAATTTGAACGGCTGCCGGCAACTTACTATGCAGTGAGTAACATGTTCTTCCCCAAAGGCCTTGATGTATTAATTCCCCCACGCCTCCACCTTTCGCTTGAAAGTATTCCTCTGCTCCAAAGTCAAGGTGAGACCAGTGAGGTAAGGTTGTAACTTGTTTAAGGCCTGCCACATTTTGAGTTTGGTTATCCTGGAGCCTCCATCAATCAAGCAATTGTGCTCCAATTGGCAAATGTCCATCCATGCCTTATCTTTTCTAGACCATGTGCTTGCTTGGAACAACCTGGATGCAACAACTCCATTGATGGACGGCTTTTGAGGAACACTATTGTTCTTTCCAGAGTGTTGTGGATCCACTGCAATCTCCACATTCCCACCATGAGCGCCAACAGCCGACAGTGATTTCTCCATTTGTTGGATTGCAAGAGTTTTTTGCGCCTCATTTTGCATGTTCCACACAAACATAAAATGATGATGTATGATCTTCTCACACATGCGCACTTGCGCATGGAGTGTGCATATGTGCACCCTTGTGAGTGGAATTGGCAAAATGGGCTTCCACCGCAAGTGTGCCTCCATACCTACTGGTTTTGCCAAAACAGTTCCTCCAAACAAACCCCCTTCCCATGTGTGCTTCATCCGTGCTCGGCATGCTTGAATAGCAATCTGGTTACTTCCCTGTTGAGGCTTCATCCGCTGCTGCATGCAATAGATGCAGGAGAAAGTGGCGTTGGCTCCATACCCCAATCCATACATACATTTAATTGTCTTCATGTCCGCACTGAGGTGCCACTCCACCTGGAATTTGCCTACTCCATCCACCGATTAGAATTTTTGGCCATCTTCTTGAGCTTGGATCAAGCTTGGAAAGTTAGTCCTGTCAAACATCCATTTCAGAATAGGATATGACTCCTTCTGGACTTGGAAACATCCAACCGGCCAGATCTCCCGTTTGGATTGGGTCGAAAAAAACTTGGAGCTATCCCTCTGAATTTTTGGATCTAGCGCTCTATTCATGAGCGTCAGGCTCACTCGCTCGAATTTCTTGCCTTTCATTATTTTTGCTTCATCCAACTTCATAACAAATATGAAGGGTTTACCACAAAGCTCTGGAATGAATGTAAAATCGCAACTCGGTCAAAATCATTGATACCCAGGTGAGTGGTGGATCCATTGAACGCCAATCGACTCCACAAGAAATGGACCAAACCAAATGGTGTAGAGGATTTCCAAGCATACCTTCTTCCGTGATTTAGTAGAACAGAACCATGCTTCTCTGGACGGCCTCGAGGTCAGCAAAGAGTGAGTTTTTGTCATCCAATTGCACCTCTTTGATTGGAACGGCTTTGCCACTTGACCTTGCTGGAGGCGGTAGAGTGAATCTGCCGCCAATGTGCTTGTACTCTCCAATAAATTGTGGGAGGTTGGCATTGAGCTCCCTCCGCAGTAGAGCAACCTAAATGTTTCAGCAACAAGTCCACTTCACTCAATGAGTTTGCTGGAGGACCTACATTATAAAATATATTTTTAGATCAAGACAAAAGCAAAGTTTCATGCAACCTAAATTGTGGGAGGTTGGCATTGAGCTCCCTCCGCAGTAGAGCAATCTAAATGTTTCAGCAACAAGTCCACTCCACTCAATGAAATTGCTAGAGGACCTACATTATAAAATATATTTCTAGGTCAAGACAAAAGCAAAGTTTCACGCAATCTTTGGTACCTTATGCGGTTTTGGCAGCAAATCAGCTATCAGCGCTAGATCCACAAGTTTCACCCGGCTTTTCATGATCTTGAATACCAAGCCATATGCCTCTTGTAAAACACCAGCCATGTCACAGGCTACCAACATTGAATCTACTCCAATCCCAGCTCCAATTTTCTTCAAGACAGTGTTTGCAATGCTGGTGCAAACAGAATGCATCCTTGGTTCTTCCACCAGTCCCAAAGCTTTTAGCTTTGATAAAATTCTCAACAATGCAACTGCAATTTTCCTTTAGGTCGTGTCACTTCCCCATAGTCTCTTCTTCCCCCTACAAGCCTTATTAAATTTGTGAATGGAATCAACAGCTTGTGGTTGTAGCATTGATCTCAGCTGCTTTCTCCTTCTCTTGGCTTGCCCGCCATCCTGAGATAGTTCATCCAAACCTCTCAACTGACGACTACGGAATCGCAAGCCAAGCGGACCCTCCTTCAGTACAGACAATCTGGATTCTGCATCCATCATTTTTTTTTTATAATGTGCTATCTCCACCTCCAATTCATTTACTCTACCTGCACTTGAAGCTTCCATCAGTGTTCTTACTAGTTCCTCTAACTCCTCGTTACGGTTCCCAAACCCAACGGCTTTCTCTCTCAATTCTACACATTGCCTTTCTAGCTCCCTATCCTTCTCAATAGTGGTTTGATGTTGTAAACATAGTCCACAAAGTGTTTCTAGTGCTAATTAGAATTGACCCTTGGCCTCCTACAATTCTACATGAAGGACTGAGACTGTGTTGTTTAGAAGGTCCATCTGGACCTGGTAGTTCTGAACTGTTTCCTCCAATGCCACATTTGCCCCCTCTAAACCACTACCAAAGTTGGCAAGCCTCTTACAAAATCCTAGCAACACTTCTTCTTCTAGGCAGATGTATTCAAGACATTGTTTGATTGTTCTAAAAGTTGGAGGCACTCCTGTACGAGGATCTTGAGCATAAATTTCTCCGTCTATCCACAAATCAATGTTAGTGGCACCTCGAGATCTGTAGGCACAAAACTCACGTCTTGGAACTTGCTCATGCAGTGGACGACCCCTCTTTATCATGGGGAAATTCGTGGAGCAAGCGACACATTCAAAGTGTATGGGTTTGCAACCTCCACCCTATTCGTGATCTCACTTAAAGCCATCACCAATTTCTAAAATTGAAGTAACACACCTCTTTGGCAAACCAATAGACATGAAAAAACACCTAAACCTCTGAATTTGACAAATTTGAGATTACACAAAATGAAGTCCTGGCTCTGAAATCCAGGCAGTTGGGTTCAACCAAGATCCACGTGGCAGTGCCCACTTTGATGCTAGCAGAGAATTGGCGCCTAAACCAAGAAAAAGACGTTAACGAACTCTGGTCTCAAGTCGCCCTGATTCATCCAAGTTCATCTTCTTGGTTCATTCGTCATCTACAGAGAAGGGCACTTAGTGGATGATGGAGGCATTTAAATAATAGAGAATACTCCGAGTCTCTAAATGGTACTTGGGCAAAATGGGTACGTGACTACAAGTTCACTTGGAGTCATGACGACTTTTTAGTGTACTCCATCAACGATGTTCCATATTTTATGTGATTGAAGTGCAATGCACTGATCAAGAAGACCATATCCTTGCGGGTTCCCCATATTTTAACTAAGGCCCCCATTATTTTAAACATTTTTAATTCTCGCTTTGGTGCCAGCACATCAAGTGTCGGAGCCAACTGTGACTCCAGCAAGGCAATTTTGTTGGTGCTGCAAGAGCTCTGGAGACAATACAAGGAGCTTTTATGCGGCCCTTTGGAGGGCCCAGTTTTTTCCTAATGTATGGTACTTTGTATCTATAATTGTAACTTCTTATTTTTTGATTTATGGGCAATTTCATTAAAATGGCGGTATTCTAAGTGCCACTTTGACGGTGTGCCATTTTCACCATCTCGTACAAGTATAGATTTCAAAATGCCATTCTGAACCATCCAAGACAGGTATAGATTTAAAACGGCTATTTTGAATTGTTTTCACACCGTTTAAAAAAAAAATCGCCATTTTAATGAAATTGCCCATATTTTCTTTTGATTGCAACAATAATCGGATCCACTTGTTTTGTATTACAATATTACACATTTACTTTAGAATAATTTGATGATAACATGCATTAAAAGGTCGTTGCCAAATACTAAATACTTTTGTTACAAAAAAAAAAGGATTAGTAATATAAGACAGAGGGAGTACACAATGGTTCTCATATGGACATATATATGGTCCATATAGCATTGAAGTTAAAAAACGTATATCACAATATTATTATAGATAGAGAGCGTTTAGTATTGGTATGGGAAATGGGAATGGGAGATTTTGTTAAAATGGTGGCATTTCGCGTGTCATTTTGACGGCGTGCCATTTTGACCATCTAGGACGGGTATAGATTTTTGAACGGCCATTTTGAACCATCTAGGATAGGCATAGATTTCAGAACGACCATTCTAAACTGTAAAAGTGCCAAAATTCCGGAATGGCACCATTTTAATGAGATTTGCCATAGGAATGAGGTATGTCTCTTGTTCTCCTTGCTGATTAGAAAGTAGTCAATCTGTCTCAAAACTTCAAAAGTATTATCTGAGCCTGATTCCAAAGCAAAGAAAATCACCAATAGCTTGAGCTGCAATGAAATAATACTATTTTATTTTATAATAATCTAAAGATGGAAAATTTCATTAAAATGGCGGTATTCCGTGTGCCACTTTGATGAAGTGCCATTTTGATCATCTAGAACAAGTGTAGACTTCAAAACGGCCGTTGTAACTATCTAGGTCAGGTATAGATTTCAGAATGGCCGTTCTGAACTGTAAAAGTGCCAAAGTTCTGGAATGGTGCCATTTTAATGAAAATTGCCATAAAGATTCTCATGAATTTGTAATCTAAGTTGTAGATTGCCTTCTAGATTTCTCGTGATGGCAGCTAGCTTACCTAGCTAGACAATCTTTTAAGAGGAGTCCATGATCTGGTCTTTCCCTCTCGGTATGAGCCAACAGCAACACCTAAGCTTAACAAATTTAGGAGTCGATGATGCAAATTGCAAAGTGATGCATGTAGGATTGATGAGTCTAAGTTTGTGAAAGAAGTACGTTTGTGTTGGGGGGGAAGTTTATTCTTAGTCACATACTGTCGTTCATTTAGTAACGTTCATTTAGTATGTTGTCAAAAAGTATTCTTTTTCTAATTGGACGACTTCTTGTGGTACGAACAATCATTTTCTTGATGCACGTACAGTATTGAGGAAATGATGCAAGTTCAATAATTTATGCAGTAATATATCCGCATTTTGTCAGTTACTTACTTCAGAGTGTATTTGTTATGATCAGTTTATCACCCGTACATGATAACCTTACTGGAATTGAGGACACGAGGTTTTGTAGAAGAAATCATAATATTGTTTCTCAGTTGCATCGATCATGACCCTTTTGACTTGTGCAGAATCGAATATCGCAGACCAAGAGAGATCTTAATCCTCGCGCTCAATAGTCAAAGGTTTTCAAAATACACTTTTCTCAGTTTCTGCTCAACGCAGTTTTCCATGTCAGTGCGAAATGTGGACTAAAGCTGCGTGTAAGCTTACTAAGTCTTGCAAGAAGAAGAGCTGTACTCAAAATTGAGCACATTTAGCAAAGTATTAGGATGACCCCAAACGGAAGCAGCGACCTCACTTCCTGGAATTCCCAAGTAGAGGATATTAATAAATTAATAATGATTTTATAATCCACCTGCATTTCCAATCATACGTCTCAGAATCGATCTTCTTTAAAAGAATACATAACATTGTATACTGACTCTAGAGGTTCCCCACCCCGAAGGTATAACTTTCCGAAGATACCTTCTTTTGTTATGACTTTCGTTGAATTCTGAATTCAGTATTGGTTGTTGTCTCTTGTTCTACAGTATTGTCAGCCACGCTCCCAATCGTAACGCTACAAGAGTCCCTAAAATGGAGGGAGAAAAAGGGGAGTCTGCAGCACTACTTAATAATGTTATGTAATCTTGTTTGGTATAAGAATACTTTTCTTGTGCAACTGGTAAGTAACCATTTATTATTGGCCTGGTGTAATTTTGAGGAATTTTATATATAGCTGAACAGCTGGTAGCTATAGTAACTAAACAGGGATTTGGATGTTGTACTCATCAAGGACATGAAAGCTCACTTGCTCATGCATGTTCCTAGTGTGGACGAGATATGAGGACTTTTCGGAGCCCCAAGTGGTGTTTGAACTCGACGAAAAGGACAGGAGACATCCCAGATTCTTCCGACCTGAAAACATCAAATTAAAGCTTCAGTAAGACATTGTAGAGTTGACTCTCTCTCGGTACCGTCATCCGTGACAACACTTGTAATCAGGTGCTCCGTGTGAGATGCTAGCTATTGCAACTCAATGAATTGCAGCTAGCTACCTGGCCGGTAGTAAGGAAGTGAAATTGGTGCGTTTCCAGACTGTCTGTAATCAATCTCCATAATAGTCTCAAAATTGTTGAAGAAATGCGTGTAATTGGAAATGCAGTTGAAATGCCAAAATGTAGCTGGCATGTGTGTCTCACTACTCTTACTCTCTTAGTAAGGTGTGAAGTTCGAGCGCTAACTTCTCGCACGAGTTAAGTGCATGAGGAACCTGGGATATTTAATTTATGAGCCCAATGTACGTGCACAAAAGGTGTACATGTTATCTAGTCCAGTCCATTGGCTTCAAGTCATCAGCTCTTGAACTGGAGTACTTTCTTATTCGTTGAGTATTTTCTTTATAACGCCTATTTTGTTAAATGAATTGGCGCATTGAATCCTCAAGCAAGAAAGGAAATACAAAGATTTAGGGAAATGAAAAGGGATGGAGGTTGAACTCTGAACTGATTAGACCACAGTATTTTGGATGAAATGCAATTTGGTGAATTTGCATACTAATTTTGCACATTCACTTAGTCCACTGGTACATTGAGCTAATGTAAATGTGGAATATCGCCGGTTTAAAGAAATTTACGTTTCATTCTTTGAGAATTTTCTTGTTGCAACCAATTTAGTGAGTTACTCATGAGGTCTCATTGGTCTGCTGGTGGCCGGATCACTATCACTGAATAACGAATGAACGATCATCTGTGTCCGTGACCAGGCAGGCTAGTCTCTGACTTGATTTGGCCTGGTTCACTCAAGTGGCTAACTTCACTTTCTAGGTACCAGTGACACTAGTAAGACTTGTGACGTCATTCCCCAAATATTTTCGATCGAACAGGAATGAATCTGGACTAATTAGCACGTTCAAATCTCACTTACCAGAGCTAATTAACTAACTGACAGTATAACAGTCACTGCAACCGCGCGAGCGAATTTCCAATGTACAGTTATCCTAGAGCTAGTCCAGTACTTCCCGGAGTCGATCGATGTGCCCTGAAAGTTGCGGCAGACGGATCGTTGTCGAGCACAGTAAGTTCATCGAACAAGTAATTTATACAATCCGAGCATTACTACGAGAACTGTGCTGGCAATTGAAACTTAGTGGAGGATCTCCAGGAGCTATAAGTTACTATGCGAACCAACTTAGTGGCTGCCTGGCGGGGTTTCCTCGTCGTCCGTGTGCAGTAATTCCTATATTCTCTCTCCGTGATCCTCCCTCTGACACGCAGTCCAGAAAAGCTCAACGACGGAACCCTTTTGCCTGCGGGCAGATCGATCGCGAACTGAACATGCAGGAGTTAGTGCAAATTTCAACCAGTCTCGAACGGACAAGTGCACAAGTCTCTCTCTAGGTTTGTTGAAAATTGGAGATTGGAAGAGCATCCAAGAGGGGATATAGCCACTCAGATTTCTCCATTCCGTTCCTTATTTTTTTCAGCCATTTTTCTCCTGCGTTTCCGTCTTCTCGAGTTCCCGCATTTCGGGAGCTACTGTAGCTACACTGCTGTCACTGCAGCAGTGCACGGCCCTTTTGGTCTGGAATGGTTTTCTCTTATTGGATCCGGGCTTGCAACTGCGTGTCTGTGCATGTCGGTTTGTCAGGAACTACGAATCCATCTATCGGACGTAACGCCGATCCAGCTCCGTTTGTTTTTTCTTGTTGTTTTGTAGCAGTTTGGGTGGAGGTTTTGAAACTCCACAGGAAATTGTCCCTCCTTGCCACAGAGACGGTGGCTTTAATTTCCAGTTTTCCTACGGAAAATCACTGGTTTCATCGGTTTCATCTCAAATAAATTAGGTCTTTTCTTTCAAAATCAACATATCAGAATTGACAGGATGGGCAATTTCATTAAAATGGAGGTATTCCAAGTGCCACTTTGAGGTGTGCCATCTTCACCATCTAGGACATTTGTAGATTTTAGAACGGTCCTTTTGAACCATCTCAAACAGGTATAGATTTAGAACAGCCGTTCAAAACTATGTTCATGCCATCTTAAAAAATATCGCCATTTTCATGAAATTGTTCATCAAGTTAGTCATTTTTAATCTAGCTAAAACTTTAGAACCCTACCATCTTTAAATTTTGGATGAAAAGCTCCTAGCTAATGCTTGAACCTACCTCTAAACTCTTTTAGTCTTGCCCCCATTACTCCCATTAGTCTAGAAATAAGTGATCATTAGAGAAAAAAGTAGCCCGCCAAAGGGCTGCTCCAGATTGACATGCCAAACTATTTCAAGCTTGGCCTGTCAATCTTGAAAAGGCCCCCAGTGAGTAATCAGCTTGTTTCGGCTGACTACTCGCCAAAACATTCAGCTTTTGCACAATAAACCAGAATTTCATTAAAATAGAGGTATTAAGGTATTCCATGTATAAACTTGGTAGTTGGTACATTTACATTTAGATTGTGCAGTCTAGAATTTATAACAATCTTAGACAATAGAGGTAAAGAAGGAAATGATTGGAAAAATGGCATATGGAATACCACCATTTTGGCAACATTTTCTAGAATATGATTCTAGGGTCATTGCAAGAAACACCAACCACTTTGGCCTGACTTTGGCTAGTACCCCAGTACTCATGAGCTTTTGTATATGAATTTTTAAAAATAAAATAAAATAAGGATAATTAGTACAAGACTAAAATTATCATATCTCCAAAATTTCAAATCCAAAAAAAAATCTAGGTCAAAAGTTATTCACAAAAAGAATCAGCTGAAATTTTGAAGAAAATACATACTTTGACATTTTAATTTGTAAAAAATAGGAAAAACAATTTTCAAAGAAAGTAAAAATAAACAATTTGGGAAGACTTCATGGAAAAGAGAGTTGACCAAAATTTTGATCTTAAAACCATTTTAAATTTTCAAAATTGTGCGCCCAAGAGAGCTTTCTTTGCATGGATGTAGACAACACAAAATAAAATATTTTCCAATTCCCCTTGGTAGAAACATATGTTCCTACTATGCAAATAGACCATAGAAATTTCAGGCCTAAATCATTAAAATTGAGGACTCCTTTTTACTCAAAATCCCTAAATTGCAAAACGTGACAAATTAGCTAAATTTAAATTTAAATATAGAATGATTTTTAAAAAAATCTGAAATATATATATGATATGATTAACCTCAAGACAGCCACCTTCAATAAAAATTTCAACTTCATGTGAGTTATGCTTCAAAAGTTATCGCAAAAGGAAGCTTCTACAAACTCTTTGTAACAATTCAAATTGTCGGTGTTTCTTTGCAATGACCCTTTAATTACGAATAGTCAAAAGAATAAATGCATTAGATGACAAAACTGAGCCCATTGTGAGTTGAAGCATTCAACAATTGTCATGTATCTATAAAAAGATTGAAATTTCTAATTTAATTTAACCTCTACAGTCCTGGAGTTCCTACAAGGGACTCTTGAGATTTTGGGTAGGCTTGTGTAATTTCAGTTTTTGACCTAATTTCTTAAAAAAAATTGAGATGATAGGAAATCAAATTAGCTTTTGGGGAATATAATTTTTATTCCAATCGATACCCGGGAGCAAAAGTTATGCTACTTTAAGTCCAACAAACAACTCGATGGGTAGCCAAAAAACCCACAAATTTATTTTTTGTTAATTTTTGATTTTTTCCTCAAAGATTGTATTTTTGTCTACATTTGAAGCTTTAATTCATTTTATTTGGACTAGTGATGAGAAAGCTATGGACAATCTTATTTTTCGGCCAATCTAAGCATCTTCTTGAAAAAATAACTTAAATAGAATGCATCTTTGAATGCAACTTTTATAATTTTTCAAAAAAGTTATTAGACAAGGTTAAATTTGCTTACTAGAACAATCTCACCATTGGAATTCTTATGTTTAAATTCCACCTCACAACTATTCAAGGTATAGTTTTCCTTTCAATCTTGAACCTACTTCTACTTAACAATTTCTTAATAAGTGAAAAGTAAGTGTTTTTTTTCTTAGAGGCTCAAATCAATTTTTCAACATAAAAATTAGAAAATCAAATAGTGCAAAAAATTTAAGTTAAAAAGATATAAAGCCAAAAAATCTAGTTGAGCAAGGTGCAAAAAATTTGTTTTCTTCACTTCAAATGCAGATGTCTTGTAATCTACACGGTCCAAGTTTTTGAAATTTTTCCCACACATTCTTATACTAGTCTACTACAAGATCCTATAGTTGGATATGCAAAAAAAGTAATTTTTAAAGTTTTTTGCTCTTTGCAATAGAAAAATGGTAGTTTTGAGTATTTTTTGATGGAAAAAAGGCCTTAGTTGGGACTTTAAAGGTCAATTATGTATAGAGACAAACATAAGAAAACTACAAAGATTGAAAATAAAGACTTTCTTTGACAAAATATGGTTTAGTAATGAATTTTTCAAGTGTACTATCTAAACTCCATTATAAATTGATGTGCATTTACAATGATCATGTTAATCAACAAGCTATTGTCATTTAGTATTTTGAATTTTCACAACTAACAACATCTAAACCCCTAAATAGACAAATAGTCACTTTCTAACTTAGGTTGTTTTGCACCCAAGGTGAGAATCTCCTACTTCACTAACTGACTTCATTATTCTCAGTTAAGCCTTTGGTTGTGATTCAAATATCAATTACTCAAAAATATCAATTTTATAACAATAATGATCCCTTCTTAGCCACCTATAGTGGACAATTGAATGTTTGAAATGAGATGAATGTCTAGATTGGGCCTTCCTAATATGGTAGGCATCCCCAAAATTGTTCCTAATCTAAAACCGCCATCTTCAAACTCTATACATCTCCAAAATCAATTATGTATCTAATATGTGGAAGAAATGCTTTTAGAACCAAAATTTGACCCTTCATAACTTTTGCATATTGTATCCAAATGTTGTATTCTTTGGTGCATTCGAACCGCCTTTCACTTGCCAACAAGACAAATATGAAAATCTGACCAGCTTAGTAATAGTAACTGGGCACAGTACCAATATGTGGTGGTTTTGGGTGTACCCACCTTAGGCCTTCGTACCATTATAGTGAGTTACTCTCGTGGGGTTAACGATCAAATGGTTGCCAGCAGCGTTCATGAACTGATGAAGTTTTTCTTGCACTGGCCGGTTCTGCACTTCTGCCGGATCAGATGCTCTTCCACGGTTGAACACGAACTCCCTCCCGCCTGTAGCTCCATGTTGAAATGCTGAGGCGTGAGTGAATCTAGGCATGTCATATGGGACTGCTAGCTCGGCAGCCAGCTTGATTGCTAGCTAGAGATCGAGGGAACTCAGGGAAGTGCTAGACTGCTAGCTAGTCAACCTTGATGATGATGTCACATGGCTTGATGATGTCAAGCAGGGGTGCAGGAATCCCCGCAGGAATCCCGCGGCTGGGGTTGTCCTGACTCCTGAGAGCGCCCTACGTCAGCCAAACTCTTTAATTAAAATCTGGCACACGTGAACGGCTAAATGCGAACTCAGGTAGCGGAGAGGGACCAGACAGCTACCAGACCCACTTCCGCATATTATTATTACCCGCCTCTTGCTTGCTGTTTCAGTAGACGTGAGTGGTCAGTCAAGTAACGTACGTTTCCAGTCAAACCAGTTGCTCACTGGACCATCCTTTACTTTCATCGCATTGATCTTGATCGATCTCGGTCTGTGACTTTGAACAACTAAGTTAGTGCTATCTCCGTCCATCAGCAGCGCAGGCGGGTTTGAACATCAGACTCATTCCATTCCAAGCTAAGGGTTGTCTACGAGTCAACGCAAGCAGTCTATCTGTCTGTTTTGACGAGAGTCTAAGAGATCAGCGGTGGCTTTGAATTGGACCAGAAGGCATCGGACTGAGTAACTCTCTAAACTGACGAGCCGTAGGTCTGAATGTACTGATCAGATATATTGTTAGTTCTCCAATTAACGAGCCGTCAAACGTTCTCACGTACGTACTGAGTAAGGTCGCTGGCGGCTTCGTGTGGCCGGGCAGTGCCTTTGAAAATTAAACGTTTCGAAACTCTTCGATAATCTAAGCGCTTCACATACTAATTATTCCAGGTTCGTTGCTCAAAAATATATACTCAATATCTAGCCGAGGCTTCTCGAAAATTTTGCTACGGTACGTCACGTACCCGAATTTAAGTTTACAATGGGCTTTGTTTGTTTCAATGGTCAGCAGAAGCTGCATTTGATGGAGGTAACAGTATAATGAGCTTCAGAATCGTCTTAACTTTGGATGGTTCAGTCTATTCGATCGTAGATGAATATCCGCTAGCAATCGCGAGGACAACAAGTTGCAATTTGAAAGTGATAACAAAGATATATCACCATTTCTTTCATGAGTGCTCTGAGCGTCATGAGAATGCTTCGGGTTTTGTACGCTAGTCGTTGACTAATTTCGATTCTCTTCATGTTTGGGATAGCATCAGGGATCAGATGATCAATGGTCTTCAGTCTCCTTAGTTTTGTAAATATAAAAAAACTCTGCTGATTATGAGGAAGATCTCGGAAAGACTGATACTAGCTTAGCTTCCACTGGCGCGTTTTCTTCTAAAACTCGATATTCGACTTCGGTTCTATTTCATGCAGAGCTAATTGAGCCTCCGTTCTGGATGAAGGCATGCAGGCAGCAATTCTCACGGACTTCGTCACGCTCGGGAGCTTGATCCGATCCAACTATAGCAATGGCAGAGGACCAGTGTCTGATTCAGTACGTCCGGGACAATTTCGGCCATGAATTCGCCTACAACTTCGTCACCATGCAAGAGGACGACACCAGCTACGCTCTCGATTATAACACCTTCACAGAATCCAGCACATTCGCTGCAGACCCGTCCTCTCCAGTAACAACATTAGCACCGAATCTCTTCGGGTCACCTTCCTCGCCATCACTCTCAACAGAGCTTCCGTCGGCTATGGAGAGCACTCCATATCTGGAGACTGCTACTGGTTGCTACTCCCCTCCCGGAGAACCAGGCTTACAAGTCCCCTCCGTGTTAAGCAACCTCCACCTTGACGCTGACAGGCCTCTCCTGAGCGAAAAGGAGTATCCCATGCTAGCTTCCTATGGCTTCGCTCAACCCGAGCACGGACTTCAACCTCAAAGTTGTGAAGGTATCACTTTTGACGAGATGCTGCAAGACCAATTTGCAGCTAATTCGGGCATCAGCTCCAGTACTGGCGGTGAAGGTGAGAGAGGCTCCAGTTTCTGGCGAGGCAAAACCCCGGCTCTATTAATGCAGCAGTTGAAGGGGCCTTCTTTGTCAGCCTCTTCTTCCTCTTCTGAGGCTCGCAGCAACCTCAGATCTCCGCCTTTCCATCACTCCCCATGTGCTCAAAGTCCGGCTCCCAGAACGCCCTTGAATTCGACCAGCTGGTGCAACCGTGTCGGTGGATTCAAGAGCTACTCCTTTGGAGCTCATCACTCACCAGGAGTGGAACCAGTGTCGAAGTCGGGTCCTGCTTTTAGTCGGCAGAGTTCGTTGCCTCCACTGGGGGACACAAGCATTGACGTGAAGTTTAAGAGTATCCTGTCGCCGGGAAGAAGTAACAGATTGGTGCAGAGTACTGATAGCTTCCAAGGTGACCACGGTGAATTAGAGCAGGGCAACATTAAGCAGAGACACAAAATTATGCCCGGGGAGATGCAATTGCAACGCAGTGCAGCGTCAGGGAACAACTCATGGTCTAGCAGTAGCACTTCTCCTGGTCCTGTCAGTCGTGTTGAGCATGAAAACGAATTACTGGCAGCGAACTTTGATTTCATTATGCAGAGGAATGCTTGTAATTCGTCCATGTCGCCGGCTATGTCTGTAGGCAGAGACTTCATGGGAGGGGATAGGTTGTGGAAAAAAACCAAAGTTGCAGAGTTTCAAGGCTGTGGTGTTTCGGAAGATGCTGTGCAAGCAGCCATTTTGGCAACCGCTATGGTGGAACAGAAAGAGAAAAACCAACTGAGGGAGAAATTTCTGGCACTTCTGCAAATCGATTCTTCCACCTCCAAGGTGATTATTTCCTTGCTTAACCATTAAAACTACTTCTAAAGCCGCTTAATTTCCTTTTGTAGCAAACTGACTGTGTAAGACTACCTTATTTTCACTACTGTAGTGAAAATCATGTTTTGGTTTGCCAATTAGCTTGGGCTGGAATTAGTGACCGATGAATTTGGGTGGACTCCAGGCTGAAACCAGACATAATTTTTCGAGAGTGTTGGTACTTTATCATTCTCTTACTCTAGTGGCTTTGACTGTATTTCGCCATTGTAAATTTTTATCTACGAATTTATTCTTTTCCTGACAGTTTTTGGGTGTCCTGTTCCTGAAGGAATACAAGGCACAGATTCTGGATGATACCATCAGATATTTGAAGGACTTACGCAGGCGGCTGAATTTCAATGAAGCTGATTCGACTCCTAGTAGCATAAGAATTCCAGGCTCAGGATTCGAAGCAGACAAGAGCACTGAAGCTTCGCTGACGACTTCATCAAGGTGCCCGCCACATGGCGAAGGCTTGCCCAGCCCTATCCATCTGAAGGATCTGCAACTTGAGACAGCAGGCGTTGAAATCAGCCCACATTTAACAGTTGACAGTGGTCCACACATTGAGGTGGGTAAACAACATTTATTGACCATAAAAATGGTTCATGTATACTTGAGGTGATTGTTTGACGGGAGCTTGAAATGTCCCTCTTATAGCATACGAAATGGTGCTAAGACTCAAGCAATTGGAAAGCTTTGAAATAATGGTCATAATAATTTAAGAGGTCTGTTTTAGAAAGCCAAAATTGTGGCATTCAAGTGCACAAAGCTCTAAAACTCTCGTAAAAACTAGTACCAGAAAGCATCATAGTAATTTGAGATTCCAGACTGGTGTCTAGAAAAGTAACAATTTTTGCCAATTCTTGAAATTTTGCCATTTGGATGAAAATTTCATTCATTTGCAAAATAGTTAATTTGAACATTTCTATTCTCAGGTCAGGACGATGGAGAATCAACACTTGATGGTGAAGCTGACAGCCAAGGATAGGCCAGGGCTCTTCAGTGACATCGTGGTAGCCCTGCGTCGATTAAGGCTAGATATCCAGCACGCTAACATACGGACTGGAAACAATGGCCAAAGGACTGATACATTTGCTGCCAAGGTAAGATATTGTATTCGGTCTACAAATTAAGTCTACAGCAAGTCTGTGAAGCAAGTTCTGGTTTCAGTACAAGGTATTTTCAGTAGCGAGCATAGATACAGTAAAGTTGATCTAAAAGTGCGGACAATCCCAAATTATGTTTGGTAAGGCACCATGATAATAATGATATCTGCAGCTTAAAGGACCTCCAAAAACACGGCAGTGACTTTTATGTGCTTGCGATGAGGAAAAAATGTAAAACTCCAAACATGTGAGACAAATGTTGCAATTTCCTTGCCTGTTTGCACACGATTTGGCCACTGAGACTGGGCCACCTGGTCTTGTGCTCAATAACCTTACAATGGTGAAGACACTCAAATTAAAGGGTGTTTTTTTTTATTTGTGCCAGATGCAGTTGCCATTCTTTTCGAGTCAATGCACACATTCCATAGCTATGGCACTCAACCAGGTCATCAGTGCTAGCGCATCACCCGAGACCTACACACCCCAGGTGACTGGAAAAGAAAATTCTTTTACATATTGTTGTGTTTATATTTTGAAATTGCGCTAATTCTTTGATACTGGGAGTACGTTTTGACATTCTGCTTCGAGAGTTTCTCACTGACATCTGCTCTTCATCTGCAGATACTAAAATAGAAGCCAAACCACCATTGACATCAACTCACAAGTGGACCCACACAATTCAAGGGTCTTTAAGACAATACAACTGACACAAAAATACCCTGCAGCATCAGGAATCTCATCAATATTTTCAGCCCAAGTTGTGAGCTCATGTACCGTGGTATTGGATTGTGTACATCACCAGTTCCACTGCCCTGCCAGTGGCGTTACCCGATTGTAGATATGGCCAAGTGCTGGAACTTGTTGGTTTCCAGATTAGTATTCTTGCATATGAGTTGGATTTCACCCATCGTTGCAAACTCAGTGGGGGTTTTGATAGATGAAAATGTACTGTAAAGCTCCACAACAGTTGACTTGGAATGCGCCCTCATTGACTTAGCATGTTAGTAGAGTTTCAGAAGCAACGAAACTGCTTGAATCACCTTAAGTTTTATGATGAGCCTTTCAAATGCATCCACAAATTCACCTGTGGATGAGTGAGCAATTTCTGTCACGGTTGAATTGGTACCTAGTAAGTGATGTTTATTGACATGCTTACTATACACCAATTTTCATTTGTATTTCATTTCAACACACAATAAAATTAAAGGGTTCTCCTTTTGTCTCAGCTCAATTCTCCTTTGATTGTTGACTTTGTGTGCAAGAATCTCAGTTACCTCAAGATCAAAGAGTACCTTCAGTTAGAGCCTGATCGCATTGATTTGCTGCTTGGGAATTACTGAATTCACGAAAAATCTTAGTTGAGTTCATTTGAGTGCAGTGGCTGATGAAAATTAGGCATTAGAGCACCAACCTGTGCAATGAATGGGGAGTCCAATAAGGTATGCCCAGCTGTAATTTGAATTTCTTTCGGCAGTGAAGGAGAGAATACTCTTTTCTTCACTTGAAGCCTTTTTCCCAACCTGTATGAGTGTGCTTGCATTGGGACTTCACTCAACTGAGCTCATGGGAGAGTCACTTCAGAAGCAAGAATTTTTGAGAGAAAATTGTTTGCAGGACTTCAATGTATGACAAATTCTTATGCGATCATTCCAAGTAGGATGTTGTCGACCAATGCCGAAGGAATAATAGACAGCTGCCCCATTCTATATCAAAATTAGTGGTTATTTAGATTTTGCCAAGTCATGCTTTCACACTCGATCGAACTTTCTAATTGAAGTCCTACGATGTGTATGGGACAATCTGATGAGTTGCTGTTGGTCCCATCCCACATTCAGGGGTCTAAGTGGGGTATTAGGAGCCACTCACTACATGGAAGAGGGTCCTTTTGGAGTTCCTTTTGGAGTTCCTTTGGAAATGTTTTACTCAAAAACTATATCAATTTCATCAAAATTAGTTCTAAAAATTATTCAAAGTTGTCAATAATGATCACTTCTATTCAAAAGGTCATCACTTTCCATGAAAAAGTTCCTAAATCATCTAATTTAAAATTCAACAAAGGAGTAAAAAGCACTGGTTACATGAGGTTTTTTGTGCTAAATTAAGATGAAATGATGACATCATAAACTACATAATAGTTAAACATGACACTATAACATTTATGAAACATAAGGCATCCTTATTTTTGAGATATCTAAAAAAATGTGAGCTACACAATCAATAATGCTCCAAACAAAGCAATGGTTACATCCAAGTTGGCTCCTAATACCTCATTTGGACCCTCAGTTCAAAACATCCATCATGAAGGAAATTGCTTCTTATTCCAGGATTTCAAAATCTGAATCCCAATATTGCACAAAACGGAGAGAACAACACAGACATGCAAAACAACTGCCAGAGGGAACAGCAAAAAAACGTCACAATGCACAGAGCAAGAGCAATAGAATAATCCCTCCGATATTTGCATTAAACTTCAGATAATAGCCATCCCAGTGTTCCTATGACAGAGGTGACACTGTACACAAAACAACTTCACTCAGCATTTCGAAGAAAATTCATCTGGTCGCCCATTGCCAAAAAACTTGTACTACTGCTCAACACCTACAAACAGACATTGAATACGGATTGTATGCAGCAATCACGAAGATGAAAATGCTTCCATTGGAAAGAACTTGCAAGACTATATAAATATGGCTTAGCATCCAAAGTTTACAGCCCTAGCCAAATTAATATTGCTCGATCCGCTCCCGGAGGTCCACTGTGAAGCACGAGCTTCCAACGAGGAAAAACTCCAGAACGTCTCCAACTCGAAGCTTGTTGTTGATGCGGAATGCTTCCCAGCCGGAATCCAAACAAACGCTTAGCTTCTCCTCCTCTGCATAGTAAGTCCTCTTTGCCTTCACGATGCAGACGGCCTTGTTGGGACCTTTGAGCTGCAGCTCACTGCGTTGAAGCTTGTTGCCATGGAGCTCCCAGAAGCGTCCAGGAACAGCCTGCCAGCAAGATACACAACGCAACGTGTTAACGGTTCGAATCAGTTTAATAGCAATCAAGCGCTTCTTTAAAGACGTGCACAATACTACTGATAACAATGGTCCTAATGAGTGAAGAGCGAGTTGCAGGTAGCTCCACAAACCATGCCTTGTGGACGTGGGTGGGTGTGGGCAACCTCTTGCTGCCTCCCCAAGGTTATACATCTACTAGAATGGGAAAGTGATTTACCAAGCTTGAATGCTGAGCGTGGATGGTCACCACAAAACAAGGACAAGATGGTGCTTGCTTGCACACCCTGCATGAATCCGGTGCTTGGTCTGCATTCCACCAAGGCGAACTGTTTCTTAACCACTTGTGGTCGGCCTCGTCCACGTGCAAGTTGCCGTCATTGTTGTAGGCCGAGTGGACCTCCACAGGTGCTCTACCAATGAACA
This sequence comes from Neckera pumila, assembly GCA_963969595.1. Classification (NCBI taxonomy): domain Eukaryota; kingdom Viridiplantae; phylum Streptophyta; class Bryopsida; order Hypnales; family Neckeraceae; genus Neckera; species Neckera pumila. The sequence continues at coordinate 15,851,725 of OZ018417.1, read as the reverse complement.
CCCGGAACTTAGAAAAGCTGATCAAGGTAAAGATGAGGACGTCACCAACTTTAATGTGGTTGTCCGTCAGAAAAGTTTTCCACCCACCATCCCCATAAGCAAAGACTCTAGGCCTGGTTTTCCTGAATGAGCGCACTGTAAGCTTGATGGGCCAAGTGCGCTCGCTGTCCTTCAACCCGAAGGTAACATCTTTGTCAAACCTTTTCCCATGCTTCTCGATAAATCCGCTTGGAAACTCCTGTACAAACGGTTCATCTTCTGTGAATGAGCTTGATCGTAATGGAAGCAACTGGAGAGACGATCGAGCATTGCAGGAGAAAAGTCAGTAGTTTCCAATGGATTCTCTATAAAACTCTTCCATCAGCAGGATATGCTCATTAATTACAAGTGGAACAGTCCAGCGAGCTAGTGTTTGTTCATTCCTTTGATGATCAAGGCAAGAGATGGATGTATCAATCAATGCAAGCCTCGGCGCATAACAACTAATATGCTTCAAAGAGTTTACAAAACCAGTGATCAGGTTTAAATATCTCAGGACTTGGTGAACTCTGGCCTGTGTAATAGTGCCGAGTTTATTTCGTTACATCATCAAGGTATATATGAGGAATGGAGCATGCCAAGAGCAAGGCAAGAGAAACAAAATAAATAAGTAGTAACAAATATTAATGAGGAGTAACAAAGGAGTAGCAACATCATCCTGAAGTCTAGGAAAACTCTCCATGAGGTGGAGGCTCCTGGCCGACCGTCCAGCATTTGCGAACCCTTGTGATCGTCAAGCTACTAGCTAGTGGAGCATCATACAGATGTGAGACGTGCATTGCAAGCAAAAAAGAATTAAAGCTGTAAGTTTCAGATTAAATGTTACGTTCCCCTGAAGCAAAGAGCTGCCCAACCATCCATCTGCTTGCAAACATACCAGAGAGTAAGCGAATGGCCCTTGCACCACCTCGGTGGCCGTGGACCTACAAACGATCTTGTAGAAGAAAAAGGTGTCCGTCGTCTTCAGGAGAGACACCATGGTATACATTCTCCTGTCAAACTCCTGGCTGGACTCTTCGGACGTCTGCCCGACGGATATCCGTGATGCCATCACTACTTATGGAGCGGCCCGCTTGTGTTGCAACGCCTTTCTTCGCAGCTGCGCGATGCAACCAAAACAACAACAATTAGACTGTGGTACGTCGACCTAGACAGGTTTCCTCCTACCTGTCAATTCAGCACCGAAAGCAGTCATCAGAAACGAGTAATTAGTTCCTTTTCGCGGACTCTTAATGATCAACCCAATTAGAGGACACGCACACTAAACTTCGAAAGCATTCTACTTTGCTGCGTGAATTAACTAACTTACACAAATGCAAATTCAAGAAATCATCGTAGAAATCAATTGGCTAAGCCTCGAAGCAGGCCAGCAGGGAGACATATCCAGAGCAAAAGTGATGAAAGCACTGACTCACGACCTTGACTACACCGCACTTTTCAGCTGGGACTCGAGTACAGTTTCAGGACTCGAGATGAAGAACGCCAAAGTAACAGGACTTGGAATGTCACGCTCTGTGCATTTCTCCGCAACACAAATGACGCTCTGAAATTGCTCTATTTCGTGGACTGCAATTTCAGGAAATAGTTCAGCATAAACTTCAAGTCACTGCTGAAACATTGAGACAAAATACAACAATATGGATGTTTCCAAAAACAACAAAAAGGACTCAAATAACATTTCAGGACTCCAGATGACCAACGGAAATATAATGGGAATGCAACATGGAAGGGCGCTCTGTGCATTTCTCCGTAACACAAAGGAAGCTTTGAAAGTGCTCCAGTCGCTTCACTACAAGTTGAAGAAATCCATCAGCATAAACATCAAGTAATTAAGAGTCTGCATGCTGAAACCTGTAGAAACACATTTTTTCAATAACAGGATGTTCTAAAAAAACTTACACACAACCTTGTCCAAAAGAACTTACCCACACCCAGATATGCACACCTCCACACGTAGCTCAGAACAAAGTCTCGACAAGAATTCAATCTGCTCGACTAGCGCACTCAGAAGAGAACTCAAGTGATCGAGCACGACTTTAGGTTTGAAAGCACAGAGACGGAGATGAACGACCGATGGCTTGCTTTTATCAGCATTATCGCAGCACCTCCTCGCAGAGTACAGGGTGGCATGAGCGTACGTTAATTGATGTGGGTGACATGTAAGGGAAGACGTACTGTGGCTGTTGCAGGCTTGAGAAGAAACTCGAAGCGTATGACCCGTCTCGTCTCCTCCAAATCAGGACCATATCAGCCCTGTCTCGGCACGTCGTTGAAGGCGACTTGACGCTGTCCTGTCGCTGCACGCGTTGAAGTACCCTTCCTGTTTTGCTTCTCAAGCAAGCTTTTCCGACGAAACTGTGCTTTTCAGCACACCAACATGCGGACTGGAAACAATGGCCAAAGGAATGATATACAGTATTTGCTGTCAAGGTAAGATATTCCTACAAAGTCTGCAGCAAGTCTGCGAAGCAAGTTTTGTTTTTTCAATGCAAGGTGTTTTCATTAGCAACTATGGATAGAGTAAAGTTGATCGATCTACAAGTCCAGACAATAGCAAATTATGTTTGGTAAGGCACCATGATAATAATGATATCTGCAGTTTACAGGACCTCCGAAATCACTGCGGTGATTTTTATGTGCTTGCGATGTAAAACAAGGATATTTCGTTAAAATGGCAATATTCTTCTGCCATTTTTCCATCGATTTTCTAGGACAGGTAAAGATATTAGACCACGTGGTCTAAAATGTAGGACTGACTTACATTTCAGACTATGTGGTGTAAACCTACAACTGCCTAGTTTGTGGAATATTGCCATTGTAACGAAATATCCGTTAAAACCCCAAAACATGTGAGACAAATGTTGTAATTTCCTTGCTTGTTTGCACACGATATGGCTACTGAGACTGGGCCTCCTGTCCTTGTGCTCGATAACCTTCCAACCAGGTCATCAGTGCCCGAGCCCTACACACCCCGAAATGACCGGAAAAGAAAATTCTCCTTACATTGCCGTCTATCCACAATATTGTGGTCATGTTTTGACATTGTGTTTGCATTTTGGCACTGCCTGTATTTTGATATTATGCTTCATGAGTTTATGATTTTGCTTCATGACATTCTATTTATTGACATGTTTACTATATACCATTTTTCATTTGTAATTCATTTCTACACAATAAATTTAAAGGGTTATACTTTTGCCTCAGCTCAATTCTCCTTTGATTGTTGACTTTGTGTGCAAGAATCTCAGTTACCTCAAGATCAAAGAGCACCTTCAGTTTGAGTCTGAGCACATTGATTTGCCACACAAAGAACTAGAGGTCGATACGGCATGGTTGTCATATCAGACAGAATTTTATTGTTCACGGACGAATCAGACAAATCTGCGTTGACTAACTACAAACTTTAGAGGTCAATAACTTTTGAAAAAATTATTCAAATTGGGCATGTGATATGTTTTTTGGCATTTTCAATTTCTATAGATGCCGAAAAACATATCACATGCCCAATTTGGACAATTTTTCCAAAAGTTATTGGCCTCCAAAGTTTGTAGCCAATCAACACAGATTTGTCCGATTCGTCCGTGAACAGTAAAATTCTGTCCGATATGACAACCACGCGATATGGGGGGGGTATTTTTTTCACAATGTAACTTCTCCCCTCCCCCCCCCCAAATCTTACTTAAAACAGAAATTTCAAGGGGGGTGCAGTTACACGTTGAAAAAAATACCCCCCGGTATTGACCTCCCGTTCTTCCTGTGTGTTGCTTGGGAATTACTTAATCTGTGAAAAGTCTCTGTTGAGTTTATATGAGTGTAGTCTAATGAAAATTAAGGTAGGAGGTCCAGAAATGGAGCATATGGGTCATTGCAAGAAACACTTGTCCTTTTTGGTGTCCCCTTGGCCTTAGACACATACATTTTCACTCATAACTTTTGCGTTGTATGTCTTTTTTTCATGAAATTTGAAAGGAAGGTACAAATGGTAGTTTTAGACATTGTGTAATTTTTTTCAATTTTTTAAAATTAGTTTACTATTTTTAAACTGCCCCCAATTGGATGTCTACTTTGGCCATTTTGGAGGTTTTTAGTACTATTTTCAACTCAAAAATGCAAATTTGAAGGTGAAAATTGGTATGCAAGGAGTTCTACTAAAATTACACAAGCCTGCAAGGAAATGTTCAAAAATAATAAAGTGTCCACCTTCCACATATGCTCAAAGTGTACTACCTTTGCACATGTGCAGAGAATACAATTTTTTTTTTCCAAAAGTGAAAATGGTTGAAGAAAAGCACCTCCAAGTTAGAAAAAAACGGGATTTTTTTCTTTAATTTTTTTATTTCTTTTACTATTTTCTAAAAATAAAATCCCATACTATGTATTTTCTTGCATTTTCCATCACTCTTAAAATGTGTATAACTTTTAGAGATAAATGTTTTTAGGTCTAAATTTCACATACATACTTATTTGAGTGCTTTACAAATTATTCATATTTTATTTTATTTTAAAAAATTTATTCCAAAAGTCACAATACTCCAGTATTAAGGCTGTTTTGAGCCAAAATCGGCAAGCGTTTCTTGCAACTACCCATATAAGCGCTGAAAGTAAATTTTGGGGAGGTAAAACATCTTGAAATATTTTTCAATAAATTTTCCTTGAAAGAAAGAAAAATGGAATTGGAATCTAATCCAAGTCGTTTCATATTTTTTAGACCTTTGTAGAGTTAGTTACAAATTTTTGAAGTTGGAAAAAAGTGGTCATTTGTAGTCATCAAAATGGACCGCCTCCTGAAATGTGCATAGGTGGTACATTGAAGAAAGCAAAATGTACCTCTAAGTCATGTTCCACTTTAACCTTTAAAGGTCCACGCATCCAAAAAATGGATGCGCCTTGGTTAACCTCGATTGTAACTTTCAGAATAACTTTCTGGAATTTTATTTAAACTAAGAATATGGGGCTTGAGAAGTTTTGTTTTTACCTCATTTCAAAATTTTGAAAAATGTCAAAAATTGAAAGAGTTATTGCAATTGAAAGCTCCATGTGTTAGAAGCCAAATAACACAATACAATGTGTTTTTCATTCACAATTTCTTTAAAAAATAATTACTTTATATTTAAATTATAAAATTATGTTTTTTATTCCATCCTTCATTTATGAGTAAAATTACAGATTATTCTAATATATATTATAATTTATATAATTTGATTTCCACCTTTAGCTTTAAAAAATTACAATAATTTGATTTTTCCATCTCAATTATTGAAAAAAAAAACATAAATAGAAAATGCATTTTTCCACTAGCAAAAAATATCAAAATTTTATACATCTATTAAATAAAAGGATAAATTTGGTTTGATAGTCAAATTTGACTTCAAGGTCTTTGTTGTGGTGGTTTTGGGTGTAAAAAATAAAACAACCTATTCAATTTTTTGCACAATAATCCCTATTGCTACTTGAAACTCTTGAAAAAAATTCATATCATTTGGATTGTTTTTGCTATTTTTACTTGTTTATGGTCAATTTTTGCAACAAAATGATTAGAATTACAGTTTTTCACAAAACAAATTGAAATTTTCCACAATGATATATAATTTAGAATCTCAAGTGATAAAAATGTAAAAAAAAAATTTAACACAATTTAAAATGCTAAATTTAGCTCAGAGAGGAAATTTGACCATTTCTCAATGGATCAAGACGTTTAAGGGTTAATGCCCACTCCCTTTTACAGCCTCCTACCCTTAGGCATTACAGCACCAACCTGTCCACTGAATGGGGAATCCTGAGGTTTAGTTTAATGTCCGTGAAAGTCATGTAAAGTTTTCTGATATCTGAGGCATGGGTAACAAAAAAACAACCATGTGCACAATATTTATTTTCTTTGCAAACACTTGGATATGTTTCAAAGAAGTTCATCACACAGGGTCAAGTGACATGGCCCCAGATTGACCATGATGGCACTTAAGTACTTAACCCTGGAAGGATGCACCTTGGTGGTAGGTGCTCACTCAAATAGGATCATTTTCTGGACCAATAGGTGTATTCTATGTTTCTACATAACCAGAGAAAGTCATCTATTGGATACTTTGCGTCCTCAAAATCCATTTGGGTTTAGTCCTTAAAAGACCAGAGGTGGGTGGGTGGGTGGGTGGGTGGGTGGGTGAATAAAGCTCTTGTTTTCTTGACTAGCTCTTGTAACAAGCATAATTTCTTCATTTGTGTAGAATAATTTTGATGATCACCACCATTGAAATGAATGAAAACTAATTAGCATTCCCATGAAAAAAAGATTGATGAATTTGCACAATTTTTGAAAAAAATGCAACCATTGACAAGATTGATGGAAGATTATTGGTTGGGAAGTATAGACTTTGTACATTGCGGTCCCAATCAAAATGGCATTTTTGAAATCCTAGGGACGGAAATTTTGCATTTGCCAACTTTGACAACCTCCAGAGGGCTCAAAATTTATGTTTGACTATGAAATTTTTACCATAGCATCATCTTTAAGTTAATTATATGTATACCAAATTTTAAGTCCAGATGATATACACAAAAAAAAGATATTTGAACTCCCAACATGTATAGCCGTGAAATGTTTTTCATTGCTGCCAACTTTGACACCCTCCCAAGGACTGAAAAAAATTCTTTTTCTATGATATTTTTGGCATGGGACCATATATATGTTGATTACATGTGGGAAAATTTCAAGTCCAAAAGACCCCCACAAAAATAGATATTTAAAATCTCCCAACATGTGTAGTTGTGAGAAAAATTTCACTACTACCAACTTTGACACTATCCCAAGGGTTGAAAAAAAATTTATTTACCATGAGATTTTTATGATGTGAAAATCTCTATGTTCACAAAAAGAACAATATGCTAGTTCAACCAATGAACTTGAAATTTGGCACACATGGTATTAACATAGAGACGATCTCATCATAATATCTCATGGTAAATAAACAATTTATAAACCCTTGGGATAGTGTCAAAGTTGGTAGTAGTGAATTTCTTCTCACAACTACACATGTCGGGAGATTTTGAATATCTATTTTTGTGGGGGTCTTTTGGCCGTGAAATTTTTCCCACGTGTAATCAGCATATATATAGTCCTATACCAAAAAATTTATAGAAAAAAAAACAAATTTCAATCCTTGGGAAGGTGTCAAAGTTGGCAGTAGTGAAAAACAATTCATGGCTACACAAGTTGGGAGATTTTGTATATCTTTTTTTGGGTAAATCACCTGGACTTGAAATTTGACACACATATAATTAATTTAAAGACAATGCTATGGTAAAAAATTCCTAGTCAAAGATAAATTTTTGAGCCCTCGAAAGGCTGTCAAAGTTGGCAGATGCAAAATTTCCTTCACTGCAATTTCAAAACGCCATTTTGATTGGGACCCCACTACACATATGCTAAATCAAAATGCTCAAAAATGCTCAAAAAACTCTAATTTTTTCTCCATAGATTTATATCATAATGATTTTGATGCATAATTTTTTTGAATCATTTTGAGGTGAAAAAAAAGACATAAGGATTTCATGTGATGGCTCAAAGCACCTACTTTATTCTCCCAAAATTCACTAAAATTTGTATAGTCAATAATTTTTTGATCAAATAGCACCATTAAATTCAATAAAAAAAAAAATTCAGAATCTTTTTGTTGTTCACGGATTGACAATGAGGATCAAATTTCAAATTTTCTGCAAATGTAGTTGAAGGAGACACCTTTTGAGGTTAACAAAGGCATGCACGTGTTTGTGTCTCATTCATTACGGGTGTCATTCACAATATATATTGCAATTTCATATCCCATCAAGAAGATGAATGATTCCACGTACTTCTTACAATTCCTCATTGCATCAAATGAGATGGATGTATGGATCCAACATGCTTACATTAGAGATAGTCTAGGCCCTGTGGACTATAGAGGGTTGTTTGACTTTTGGCAAATGTGTAAATATGTACAATGAAATAAAAGATAAAGAAAAATTTTAAATTTAATAAAAAATATTTTTTGTAATCAAAATCCAATGGGGCGCTCAAGATGACTTTTACTACCAAAATTCACTGAAAGCCAATTTGGGCTGGTATTTTTTGCAAATGCACATTTTTATGCAGAAAAATGATCCTTCCAAGGCCTAAAATTTTTCTCTAATGATTCTTTTTTTTATCAAGTTCAATTTTTTTACTAATTGCAATTAAGGATGTACCCACTTCAGGATAGTTGCAAAAAAACATGTGCCAATTTTGGCTCAAAACAATCTCAACACTAAAGTAATGTGACTTTTGGAATTTTTTTTTAAATGAAATAAATTATGGATTATTTTTAAAGCATTCAAGATAGTATGTGTATGAAAATTCAGACCTAGAAAAATTTATCTCTAAAAGTTATGCACATTCAAAGAGTAATGGAAAATGCAAGGAAATAAACAATATAGGATTTGATTTTTAGAAAATAGTAAAATAAATTCCAAAAATTCCAAATAACAGCCGCTTTTTCTAATTTGATCTCAACCATTTGTATCTTTGGAAAGAAATTTGTATTCTTTGCACGTACACAAAGGTAGTGCACTTTGAGCACATGTAGAGTGATTGCAAGAAACATTTATACAACTTGTTGCGTTCTTGATTTTTAGGCTTTTAATTCTTTTGTATTACAAACCACCTTTAATACTATTGGGGGGCATAGAACATGAAATTTGGATGGCAAATGAATTTTAGATCTACTATTCTAACAACACATGATGTTCATCATTGGATGGCAATGCTTAATTCACCACAAAAATAGTCTACATTCATTTGATAGATTGGATGTGCTGTGGGCCTCTACTATACAAATACTATTGAATATTTTTGTGTACCTTGAAATACTATTTTGAGCCACAGGTTGCAGTTTATGCTAGAAAATGAGACTTCTACATTTCTATTTTTTAACCCCTAAGAGCCCATTATCCCTTCGGGGGACAAATGCTTTTTGGGCAGGTACCTATAGGCTGAAATTTTCTCCTCAGTTTTTGAAAATTTTTTGGGGGGTAGAAAAGCTAATTAGATTCATGGGAATATAATTTTTTTCGCAATCGGTGCCTGAGAACAAAAGTTATGACCAAATAAGCTCAAAACAGGGGACGGCGGGCAGCAAAAAAATTTGCACTTTTTTATTTTTAGTATTTTTAGTATTTTTTTTCTAATAGATTATATTTTTGTCTATCTAAAAAGCTTTGACTCATTCCATTTGGATTTGTTATGAGAAAGTTATGGACATTCTTGTTTTTCAGGCAGTTAGAGCATCTTTTTGAAAAAAACAACTTGTAGGATTCATTTCTAAATGAAATTTTTCAAATTTTTCAAATTTTTTTTTTTTCATGGTTAAGTTTACTTGCTAGAACAATCTGAACATTGGAATTAGTTCATTTTAATTCCATCTAAAATATATGAATATTTTAGATTTTCTTTCTATCTTGTACCTACTTCTATTTAACAATTTTTTCAATAATGAAAATTAACTTTTTTTGAGTTTTTTTTTTGAGTAGATTGTCAACTCAATTCTCCACTATAAAAATTTAAAGCTCAAAGCTCTGTAGTGTAAAAGTTTTAAGTTAAAAATGTTCAAAAGTCAAAAAATCCAGTCCCACAATGTGCTGAAAAATTTGTTTTTTTCACTTTAAACGTAGGTATCTTGCAATTTGTACAGGCAAAAATTCTGAAATTTTTTCCACACATTCTCATACTAGATAGGTATAAGATCCTATATTCAGATGTGCAAAAAATTAATTTTAGTTTTTTTTCACTCTTTGCTAAAAAAAATGGCAGTCTTGGATGTTTTTTGGCAAAGAAAAGGCCTTGTGCCAGTAGGGGTTAAATTTAGAAAATACACTTGAAAATTTTATTTTAAAAATGGTCCATTAGAGGGGATTGAGGCCTCCAAAAAACTAGAGTTATCCTGCGTTCCCAGACTGCATGAACGTATGATAACTGCTGGCTGATGTGGCCGAGACTATGCCACGTCATTTTCAAAAAATAATAAAATAATAATAATTGCTTAAATGATATTTGGGGAAGAAAACACTTAATTTTTTATTTTATTTTTTTTTGAAAAAAAAATTCTGACAGTATTACTACTGGTTTGGAACAGGGGAACAAACTATGGAAACGGGCCTGAAACGGCCCTCCGGAGGCCTTAGATCCCCTCTAATGATTTTTGCCAACTAAAGCAAAGAAAGAAGATCAAAGCTTGAATCAAAAAACATTTTTTATTCAAGATAAATTCAACCTGAATATAGCAAGCATTGGCCATTGCAAAACATAGTCGTTTAGAACATGTTTTAGGAAATTCCTCTCCTCAAAAGGTGTATTTCTATTAAAAAAGCTAGCCTACCAAATGTGACAGTATAACTCTTCAAAAAAGGTATTTGATAGTACAAAAAACACCCAAACCATATGTGTGATATATGTTCAAAACTCAGTCTCACCTATTAAAATAATTCTAAAAAAATGAATGTTTGACCGAAAATATGATTTTAGCAATCACCCTAATATAGAAGGTGGATACTTTACTATTGCTTAAAAATCTCTTTGTAGGCTTGTATAACTTTAATAGAACTCCGTGGATTCCAATTTTCACTTTCAAATTTGCATTTTGGATTGGAAAGAGTTCTAAATCTCTCTAAATGGCCAAGGTAGACATTTAATTGGAGGCAATTGAAAAATTGAAAAAAATTGGAAAAAATTACTCAATTTTTGAAACTACACATTTGGTAGGCTAGCTTCATTTTAGACTTCATATAAAATGAACATATGGTGCACAAATGATGAGCAAAAAACTACATGTCCAAGGCCAAGGGGACAAAAAAAAGCACAAGTGTTTCTTGCAAAAACATTTCAACTCAAGTGCATCCCATCTCCAATTGTCCAACAGCTTATTGGACTGAAATGTTGGACTATTATAGATAGGGATGCAAGTGGTTTGAGGACCAACAATGGATATGTATACCTTAGTACATCCTTTGGTATTGAAATAGCCCAACAAAGTTTACAAAAATACTATGATTTAGCCTCGTGCATAATGTCATTTCTATAGCCAAGTGTACTACAGCCACACTACTGAGAGAGGGAGAGTATGTCATCATCACGTTTTTTCTTTCATTTTTTATAAAGTGCCAAAGAGTAGCAATATAAAATGTTATTGTGGTGCTCTAAATTTGAACATTCATCCACATATTAGATATCACATTAGCACATATCACAAATCCATAATTCTATTTTCATCCACAGTCTAGCAATTTCATCAAAGATTTTTTTTTAATCTCAAATTTTCTAGCAGAAAATCTCATGGTTTGTCATTTTTTTGAGCCAAATTATTTTTTTCTAATACAACTTGGTGCTAAGAAGCCAAATAAAAAAGCCATGGTCATCATGAGACATTTTAAATGAAGTACATTTACTTAGCGGCTCCTATAATTGTCATTTATTATTCCCTTCGTCTCAAGATGATCATCCTTTAGGTTGGACAAGATGTTTGGAATTAAGGCTGAAATAACATTACTTCAATCCATTTCTAAGCACTTCAAAGAAGTTGTTATCCTTTCAATGAATCTTCAAGAATAAAAATGATCATTTTTTATTAACCAAAAGATCATTTTTGGAAAACCAAAAGGTCATTTTGAAACAAATGAAGGAGAACCAATAGATCATTTTGGAACAGAGGGAATACTATCCAACAAAACTTAGTTGGACTTTCCATGATCAAATAACATATTATTTTATTAATGACAAGAAAAGGTGTGCGAAAGTGAAAGTAGAAAACTTGGTCCTTGTTTTGGTCCAAAAATGGAAAGATATTCACTTTTGAAGTTCATCCTAGTACAACACTAATAAGTGACAATAGAATCAATATTTATAAATCAAGTGCATACAAATCTTGAAAAGAATAGAATCATCATACACTTGCCAAATGTTGGATTCATATAATGACACTTGTTCAACAACTTCTCCCAATGGTTAAAACCTACGGTTTGTCAATAGTTATTGTGTGGTTATGGTTGTTTCGTTAATATTCATTGTGATGCATTACTTTACAATTTATTGCATCATTATGATGCATTATTTTGAGTTGCAAGTAATGCATTGTGACAATGCAATAAATTGTAAAGTAATGCATCGTAATGATTCAATAAATTATATATTAATGTGCAAACCCATGAAACAATGATAACCACATGATAACTATTAAGTGTTGACAACCCACAGGTTCTAAACTTAGTGATGATCCTTTACAAACGGTTTATTACACTTTTTTTTCCAATAGATGTTCAAATTTTAGGTGTTTATATTTAGAAAAAGTTGATAATAGGTGCTCTCATCTTAAATTTCTTCATGATTGGATTTAAATTAGAAAGTAGATTTAAACAAATAATTATCTATAGTAACTCTTTAAAAGCACCTCTACCATAATGGTAATGTCAAATTTTAACTAAAGATTATATTTGTTGAGTTTTATACCCCTAACTATTTTCAAAATAAATAAATAAATTTGGCATTATTCAAATGAATAATTAAGATTTGATAATAGTTAATAGAATTTTCAAAAAAATGAATATAAGTCTTCAAATGAATTACACAAATAAAACCATGTAATTATAATAAAGTCATCCGTCCAATCTATTTTCATTTCTACAAGTCGAATTTAAACATTATTGCTATTGTAAGCTTTATATTACCTTATTATGAAATATTTTTGAGTTTTTTGTTTTTGTAATACATACTCATCTTCTTGAATGGATATGGATTTATTGGTCAATAAGTGTTGCACACTCACAATTATTGTCTTCTCAGATAGTTTTGGGTTTATTGGCCAATTAGTATTGCATATTTGCAATCATTCAATGTCTTCTTGGATGATTGTGGTGCTAACAAGCTAGTAGAAATTACAAACTTATTCTTGTGTGACATTGGGTTGTTGTGTCTTTGATCCTACATCTCAAGAAAGGGAGGATTATCATGCAATATTCAATCAAAAATTGCATAATGGCATGCTAGTTATTCTAAAGAAAACATTGTGCCTAAGATTTATTTTAAAATACCTTCATAGAATTCCTAAATTATGTTAGTTAAAAAAAGAGTATATTCTTTTAGCATTTTTAAAAGAAAATATTAACTCTTATAAATAAATAATAATAATTTTGATTATTTTAACTTTCAAGGACCAAAATCCCTATAGGGGACAGATGAATTTTAATTAGATTTCTGTGGATAGGTCTGAAATTTTGTCTTAATTTTTTTTACTTTCTTTTAAAAAATAGAAAAATGCATTAGCTTTTGGAGAATATTATTTATATTTTAAGCAATGCCTAGAAGCAAAAGGTAAGCTATCCTAAAGGTAATTGCAAGAATTGGTGGTAGATTTTGGCACCACGCAAACTATCCTCCATTACAATTTTTGAAGCATAAATCCAATGAACTTGAAATTTTTATTGGAAACTAGCGACTGGCACTTGCTTTGCTACGCATTAAATATATTACTTTCATCAATTTTTGATGTGATAGAATGTAGATAAACAAAGTATATATAATCTTTAAATGAAAATATTGACATCTTCATACAACATTCTTTAAAAAAAATTATGTAGTGCAATATAAAGTAATTAAACAAAATATTTATATCAATATTTTACAAAATAACCTTTGCAAAGATGAAAACATTGCAATAAGAATAAATTAATCAAGTGAACAATGTAAGTAGAATCTTCACATTTGAATATGTAGAGCAACGCTAGCGGTTGGTGTTTCCTTATTCTTTAATATCACATTTTAAAAAGACATGGAATTTATCGATAGTTTTGTTGTCTAGAAAGTTTATTTGAATTTTCTTTTAGAAGTATCCATTTGATTTTCAAATATTTCACGAAAAGAATACACAATATATAGTAGAAAGTATCCTATGGCTATTACAAAGCAATTGAATTTCTAAAATATTATTCAAAAAATTGAATTGTAATATTATAGAGGTTGTTGTGATTTTAGTAGGATGACTAGCGGTTGGCGCTTGCTATGCTATGCATTCATCATTAGAATTTTATTAGAATTTTAATGTATTAGATAAAATGCTAAAAAAAATTTCAATAAATCTTCAAATATAAATTACTAAAATCTTTGTATAATTTTGTTTATAAGTAAGCATATATTGAAATGTACAATAGAAATTTATTGAATGATGAATGAGATATATGCAATGGTGAATATTGTAAAAGATACACATTTATTGTAATGCATTCAAAAATTGACTCAATTACTACAAACAATGGCAACTCAAAAACTTGGTGAATTGAAAAAAAAAACTTGTAAATTTCAAAAACTTCGTGAACAACTTAATTGTTGTGAAGAATCCAAAATCGCTTCAATTGAATAAATTTCTCAAATCATTTAGTAGTAGCAGTAGAGTTTTGAAATCATAAAAGTTGTAAAAGTGATATTACAAAGGTGATTGCAAACTACTACTCTATTTCTGTAATATAACATTGTGTGAAAACATTATTTTTATGTATGCATGATTGAAAATATTTTTACAAAATATTAAAATTAATTATTTCAAAGACTTATTGAAATCATTATCATGCATTCTATTCAAATATATCAACATTTACTAATATGTGATACAATGAATGCGTAGCATTAACAAGCATGAGCCCCTATTATTAATAGTAGCATTTGTGATATTATAGAGGGAGTTGTGGTTTTAGTAGTACTAGTGTGGCCCTGTGCCGTTGGCCCAATTTTCATCCTAATTTAGATATGCTTTTTTTTCTTTTATTCATATTTTTCATATTTTTCCATCGTGTATTACAAATTATATTGTGCATATCATACTTAAATGTTTAGAAAAAGGGATTCAAAGACAATTAGCATTTGTAGAGTGGTGATTTAGAGTATTAGACAAAAACACTCTTAACCTCTAAAATCAAAGTAAAAGCAATTTTCTAACTCTCGGTTCCACTCCAAGTAGCAAGAATGCCACCAAAATCAAAGTAAAAGTAATTTTCTAATTTTTTAGTCAATAAATACTTTGAAATTCAATAACTTTTGCACCACCGCTCCAAACGCCACAAAACCAAGCCGGTGCACCCCTCCTCGGCGAGAGCTTTCCGACGGTACCAAGCACGCGGCCGGGGGACGCACGGTTAGGAAGTTGTCCACGCTACAAACAAAACAAAACAAAACAAAACAAAACAAAACAAAACAAAACAAAACAAAACAAAACAAAACAAAACAAAACAAAACAAAACAAAACAAAACAAAACAAAACAAAACAAAACAAAACAAAACAAAACAAAACAAAACAAAACAAAACAAAACAAAACAAACAAACAAACAAACAAACAAACAAACAAACAAACAAACAAACAAACAAACAAACAAACAGCCTCATTTAAGGTATTGATGATGGTTATCTTGATTTTAGTTTTGAACCTTTGGATTGTCTATGAGTATTGTGTGGTCATTGTTATTTTATAAGTGCACACATTAATTTATAATTTATTGCATCGTTACAATGCATACAATTACTACAAAGAACTGGTACTATTTTGTAATCAAAATTAACTATATTACTTCTATATGTTAATCACAAGTGTGCAAACGCTATAGGCATGGTCCTAATGTAGGGAGCTTGGGGAATTTTCACTTGCAATCAGGCCCCTCTCTTGTAATCAGGGGGGCGGTGGGGGCTTTAAAGAAAACTTCCCGCAGCTAAAAGGAGCCAAACTCTCCCTTGTTATCTCTCTTCTTGTCAAATCTCTCCTTGTCCTTGTTGCCTCTCTTCTTGTCAAGTCTCTTATCGTATAGGGTCTAATATTGGGGCCCCCACACTAGGACTGTATCAAGATATACATTATGCACAAAAAATTATTATCTTTACAGCCATATATTTTATGTGCATTGAAGTATATGGAAAATCCATGATAATAATGTCATTGCTATTTGTATTGCAATAATGCTTATTAAATGATATCAATGTATCCAAAAGTATTCCAAAAATTCAATATTCAATTGTTAATTACCATTCAAATTAACAATAACTTTTTTTTTAATTAAATTTCTTGCATTTTGTTTGTCAACACCTGATTAGTTTACATTCAAATAAATTCTAATTTACATCTTAATAATTGCACCAAATGATTGAATTGAATCCATCATTACTATAGGCCATCAAGTTTTAGCTTGAACTAAATCCATCGATAGGCCACCCAAAAACTTAATGGCATAGTGAAGATTCATTTTATTGGCATTTGATAAGAACGGAGGGTAGAGAGGTCCTATTTATACTAAAATCCATCCAATGAACACACAAAGGATATGGGATAACTTAAAGATGAGAGCTAGACCGCTCATTGTCAAAACGTAGAAATCATGTTCAAAGTAGAAATTCAAAACCTCTTGGCATAGTAGAATAGTTTTTTTCTTAAACTTTGAACTAAAAATTGTTAGTAAATCAAGCTAGCTTTCATTGCCAAAAATCCTTTTGAGATTCAAGACTCTAATCAAATGTTATGGACAGAATTTAGAGAGAATGTTTGAAAATGTAAACAAAATGTCCCTTCTAATCCGTCTCTAAACTTTGTCCATAATTTTTTATTGGAGGCTTAAATATGAAACGGGTTTTGAAAAATGAAAGCTGGCTTGAATTATAAACTTTTTTTAGTTCAAAGTTTTAAGAAAAAATGTGTTTGACTATGCTTAAATGAGGTTTGAATTTCTACTTTGAACACAATTCCTGCTTTTCAATTGACCTACTTAGTAGTGAAATTGTAAAAGATAAAAAAAATGCAACGTTAGTGCAATAACTATGCACAGACATGATGTTGTGTGATTATTGCACTAAATTTGTATGTCTTAATTAAATACTAATGATGCACGAATTCAGTCATCCATCACTAAACCACTAAAGTCATAAATATTCTGTCAAGCACAATTATTGTGCAATTTTAGCATGCACTTCAAACTCAAATATCAATGACATGCCTAAACTGCATGATATTAATAAATGTCATTATTGTATTGTAACAATATTTCCAAATGAATGAATGTAACATGGAAGTAGTGCCCAACAATAATCATACAATTATTGTTGGCAATTTGTAATAGAGGAACTTGTGAAGTAATCATTTCCCTTGTTTTTTAGAAATTTGTAAGAAATTGTTTTATATTTAAAGTTAATTTTGCTAATTGATCACGCATTGCATTTAGAGATTTTAGTATTTGATAAGTTCCCAAAATTAATGATCTAGAGCTTAAATTGCAATAGTCTATTCCCAAGGTATGCAAGCATTTTCCTACCAAAAGATGTCTTAAAATATATTACTTTATATCTTCCATGTTCATGTGAACAAAGCTTTCTTCCACATGTACTTCTAAACATTGAAGATGGTCTCAAGGATACTTTTTAGTGAAATCTAATGAACATAAAGTCCTTACAAATGGCCAATTTTTAGGATTTTTTTAACTATGGTTGATTTATTATAAATTTGAAAGTAGGCACACTCTTTTCTGTAAAAAAATGGGACATAGTATTGGTGGATACAACTAAGACTATGCAATATTCAAAACTGACATTTGTTGATAGTACAATTCATATACGATATGATTGATAGACCAAAATTGACATTTGTTGATAGTACAACTCATATACGATATGATTGACAGACCAAAATTGACTAGCAAGGTTTTCCTTCTATTATTCTCAATATTAAGCAGCAAAACTCTAGATTTTAGAAAAAATGCTATTAAATTGACTTTTCATTCTTACAATCACTTTTAAGCACAGTTTTCAACCCGTCAAGCGAAGTGATCACAAGAACACTTATCTTTGTTTTGTCTCATTGGTCTCAAACATGTGGTTTTTTAATTATAATTTAAATTGTGTTGTATGTCAAATTTTTTTTAGATTCAAAATGAAGGTATATATTGTAGCTAATTATACACAATGAATAACTTTTTCAATTTCAAAATTTTTATTAAATTTAAAGAACCTCCAATTGGATGTCTATTTTTTCCATTTGGAAGGGGATACTACTACTTTCAATCAAAAATTGCAAATTTGAAGGTCAAAATTGGAGTCCAAGGACTTCTACTAAAGTTATACAAGTCTACAAAGAATTTTTTTTAAATAATAAAGTTTCCACCTTCTAAATGTGCCAAAGTGCACTACCTTTGCATAAGTGTAGACAACATATCTTTTTTCCCAAAGATGCAAATGGTTGAAAAAGAGCACTTTCAAGTTAGGAAAAATAAACAGTTTTTATTTTATTATTTTGGATATTTTGACTATTTTCTAAAATCAAACATTAAAGTATTCATTGTATTTTCAATTTCTCTCTTTTTGTACATAATTTTTAGAGATAAAATTTTCTAGATAGGCCTAAATTTCTATTTACAAATTATTTTTTAATGACTTTTAAATTATCTTTATTTTCTTTTATTTTTAAGAAATTATTCCAAAAGTCATAGTGTTCACTAAATAGACCACTTTGAGACAAAAAAACAGCAAGGGTTTTTGCAATGCCTTGGTAGCAAATGAAATCTATAAAAAACTTCAAATAAAAGTTTCAAAAAACTATTTTATATGGAATATAAAACATTATTTTGTCTAATAATACATAGAAAGCTTTCATTCATTCTTTTTGGTCTAGTGATGTGAAATTATAGAGCATCTTGTTTTTTAGGCAATCATAGAATTTTTTGAAAAAATAACATAAATATTGGATTTGTTTTTTAACCCAATTTTTAAAGAATAAAAAAAAAGGTTCTACAAGGTTAAATTTGTTTCAAGAACAATCTCACCATTGGGATTAGTGTATTTCAATTCCATCTTAGATCTACTGTCATTAATAATTTAGTTTTTTCTTCTATCCTATATAAACTTCTATTTAACAATTTTTTAAGAATGAAAATTAATTGTTTTCTTGTTTAATTTGTTTTTCAAAGTGACTCTCAATTCAATTTTAAAGAAAATAAACTTGTTTTCTTCACTAATATTTTGCAATCTCTCATGCAATTGATGTGGCCAAAGTTTTTAAAATTTCTTCCACAAATTTTGACATTAATTGAGTACAAGATTATGTAGTTAGATATGCAAAAAAATCATATTTGAAGCTTTTTGCTCTTTGCATGAGGTATGATAGTTGTGAAGGTTTTGTGACAAAAAAAGTCCATGGTCCTTTAGGGATTAAAGGTTGCTTGACTTGCCCAAACTACCCAAATTAGTCTTTAATTACATAAGTGATATTTTCCAAATTATGTCCGAAAACAATCCTCTAGGCATTTGTTGCATGAACTAAGCTTGTTTAGATGGAATGTCCGAAGGATAAATTAATAAAATCTAAATTGGCTTAAATTTGTATATCAAACAAATGGATAGCCTGTGGCAAATTTCAAAGAAATCAAGGTTTAACCTCTAAAGGACCGGAGGGGTATCGGATACCCGGTATCCAGATTTCTAAAATTGTGAAGATCTATTATAGAATGCAACTTAGAAGAATATTTTAATGACGACTCTCAAACAATAGTTGTAGAATGCTATTTATAGACCACATTTATACGACTAGATCAACAAAAAGACATACCAATATTTTTCAATAAAATTTGAAGCCAAAAATTGGAATTTCTTTCTAAAATCAATTGTAGATTGAATATTTATGATTTAAAAAAAAAATATATATATATATATATATATATATATATATATATATATATATATATATATATATATATATATATATATATATATATATATATATATATATATAAGTTTGAAATATTGAATTTTAATTATAGTGATTTTTGAAGATTTTTATCTGATTTTTTGATTCAAGTCATTTTTGAAGGGTCATTTTTTGAAATGAAAAAGTTACTTTTTGAGGCTAAACCTCCTGATACCTTCTGAATTATAAAGTATTTGCAAATCAAATTCTTTATAATCTGAATTGTACAAATGTTTAAGAACTAATACAAGAATCTTCAAAAAAAAATTGATGGATGAAAATATGCATTTCAATGAGTTTGGGACGTGTTTCTATTCATTCATTGTTCAAAATTTGCACTCATGGTCCTTAAGGGGTTAAAAAAATCCCTTAAAGGTAGACAAAATGATACAAAAGTAACAAAAAGACTCAAAACAATTCGCAACAAAGGCCTTCCGTCTCCAAAATTATAGGAAGTGAATGACTTTAGAGACATACAAATACATCTACCAATAGTAGACGGCAATCCATGGATGGCATATCCTAGGCAACTTATGGTGGAATACCATTTTCTTGGATAAATAAGAACAAAATTCAAATATCACAATGATTGAGGGGTCTCATCTTTATCCATCATTTGGACATTTTAGATTTGGAGGCCATTTGCTAATTTTCTATTAACTATACTTGTAATAGAATTGAATGATTAGCCAAAAATATATTAAATATCATCAATTACTAAAGATTTATAAAAAAATGTAGATTATTTTGTTTGAGAATGAATGTAGTATAAATGAAAGATTGGAGACTTAGAGCATTTTTTACAATAGGAAAAATTGAAACCAAGAAGTTTTTGCTTTATAATGCAAAAAATTTAGATGAGAACAAGCCTTCTCAACTCACTAATTGGGTCAAGATTTTCATGATGGGCTCAAATATTTGTCACAGTTATCCAATCCATCTCCACAATTTCCTAGCATATTCATAGAAGATACCTAGCACACGCCTCCCACAAATTCCACGCGCCAAGTGGCCACTATTAACTTTTAGTGGTTCCATGTGGTGGTTGTAATGAAGATGTGTACATCCTCATATTCACTTCAATTAGTACTAAAATTAGTTAAAAAAAAAATTAAATGTCCCTTGATAGGTTTAGTTCCCTCCTAAGGCAGCTAAACAAAAAATGAAACAAAAATACTAGTGAATAGACAATTGACAAGCACCAAAAAAGTACTTTCCTTTCCATCTCCCATGGAAAATACTTGGGAAGATACTTAGAAGATATTTGGAAGGAGGAAGGTAATGAGAAATGGAGTCTTGTAGCATTTTTTGTTTAGCATTGCTCTCTTGTTGTTGTTGTTGTTGTTGTTGTTGTTGTTGTTGTTGTTGTTGTTGTTGTTGTTGTCACTACCACACTAATCATATACTTTTGTACCACCACCGCATTTGATTAGCTTGATAAGTTTTCAAAATTATTATTTATTTCACACAAAGGAATCAATGAACCTTTTATTGGTACTCGCAAGTATATTACTTTATTTTCCCTTGCCTAAATCCCTAAAGTCCCAAGGCCATATATTTGTCAAAAACCACTCAAAATTGTCATTTTTGCTACATTCACCTAAGAAAGCAAAAAAAACATATGTTTTAAAATCTAACCATAAGATCTTGTATTTCACTTGTCTGAGATCATTTGGTAAATTCTTTTATCAAATTTGATTGTACAGATTGGAAGATATTAGCTTTTAAAGTCAGACAAAAAGTTTTTTTTTCATAAGCATGCTTAGATTGCCCCCAAAACAAGACTGTCCATAACTTTCTCATCACTAGTCCAAATAGAATGAATCAAAGTTTCACATGTAGACAAAAATGTAATATTTTAGGTAAAAGAATTTTAAAAAAATATTTTGACTTTTTGTGATAATTTTTGGGCTGACTACTGGCCTATATTTTTGGTATTTTGTGCTATAACTTTTGCTTCTACGCATTGATTTAAATAAATATTATATTCCCAAGAAACTTATAATTTTTTTAGCTTCACAAAATATAGTTGAAATATAATTGAAATATACAGGGTAGTATTATTGTGAAGTTGTTAGTTGGACTGAGTTTTCAAAGTTTTGCTTTCATTTCATTGCTCTTTTTGCTTAAATTGATAGGTGAACTCTTATTTTTCATATCCAAGTGGGTTATTTTGACTTTCAAATTACCAATTTGGGGGTAGTTATTGGTGATGTTTATTAGTGAGTTGTAATGTAGTGCCAACTAGGGAGTCAAATGAGCCTAGTTGGAGTTGTAAGTTTGACTTGATAGCGATTCCAAATGGATAGCTAATTGTGCAGTTAAGCTGTATTTAGAGCTGGCTGGTCACCGCCGTTTTGCCTCCTATTTGAGTTTAGTTTTCAATTTGGAAGGCACACACTTTGAGAAGCTCAATGCGAGTCCCAGGCTGGAGATGGCTGTGTATTTTCGTTTGTTTTGTGATGCTAGTTGGAGTGATGGAAATTATGGTCCCAAGTCAGAGGTGGTGATACAATGACAATGACAATGAGTGAGGAAGTTGAGGAATCAAAGAAAACTATAGTTGTAATCGGTGATATATTCACCAAGCCAATTTAACCCCTAAAAGCCCATTGTCCCTTTGGGGGACAAATGGGATTTCGGGTAGGTACCTACGGGCTGAATTTTTGTCCTTATTTTTTGACATTTTTTTTTAAGATAAAAAAACTACTAAGCTTCATGGTAATATGATTCTTTTCTCAACTGGAGCCCGGGAAAAAAGTCATGCCCAAATAAGCTCAAAACAAGGGACAAAGGGTAGCAAAAAAAAATTTGCAATTTTTTTTTTCCTTCCTTATAGATTATATTTTTGTCTATCTGGAAAGCTTGATTCATTTCATTTGAACTTTTATGAGAAAATTATGGACAGTCTTATTTTTTGGACACTTGAGCATTTTCCTGAAAAAAATAATTTGTAGGATTCATTTCTGAATGCAATTTTTATAATTTTTCAAGAAAAAAAGTTCCACAAGGTTTAGTTTTTTGCTAGAACAATCTCACTATTGGGAACAATCTCATCATTAGCTTTTTAATTCCGTATAAAAGCTATTAATATTTTAGATTTTCCTTCTATCTTGTACCTACTTCTACAATTTTTTTAATAATGAAAATTAATTTTTTTTGGATTTTTTTTCCCCTACACTCTCAACTCAATTCTCCACTATAAAGATTTAAAGCTCAAAACTTTTTAGTACAAAAAATTTAAGTTAAAAATGTTCATAGTCATAAAATCTAGTCCCGCAATGTGCTGAAAAACTTGTTTTTTTTTCACTTTAAATGCAGACATCTTGCAATCTATGCGGTCAAAAATTCTGAAATTTTTGCCACAAATTCTTATACTAGTTAGGTGTGATATCCTACAATTAGATGTGCAAAAAAAATATTTTTCAATTTTTTTTACCATTGGCTATAAAAATGGCAGTTTTGGATGTTTTTTGGCAGAAAAAAAGGCCTTGGCCTTTAGGGGTTAATAGAAAATCTTTTCAACCAAGTTGATTGTGCTATGTGTGCATGTGTAAGATTTTATGGGCATATAATTGAGAATGTTATGCCAAGCTGGAGAAATTCTTGTGAATCTTTGGTGAGATGTCATGATTATGTTGAAGATATGTTAAACATTATTAGGAATTGTTGGTGAAGAAAGTTAAAGTCTGGAATTATGGGTGTTTATCAAGTTGGATGTTGGTTTAAGAATGAGTGTCAAGTTAATCTGCTTTGAATTATGAATCTTACTTGGGTTGGTGTGTTGTTGTAGTGCATGTTTTGTCATTTATATTGCGTCAGTGCTGTATCCAAATAGGAAGTAGAGTGAACGTGATTAAGGTAGAGCCATCTATAACCGACCGAATAAGGAATTTCAACATGATTTGGAGTAGTGAAAGCACACCAAATATTTTTTAGAGGTACATCAATAGAAATCACAAGGAGTGCAAAAAATTTGGTAATTTATAGCTTCAATTGAAATTACTATGAATTTTGGGAGGCAAAAAGTGCTCCAGACCCATGGCCAATAACTAGACTCTTCCAATTCCGATCACTCAATAACTTTTTCCCTAGTCATTGTTTCCTACCTTTTTCTCACAACTTGGGACATGTGTCATGTATATTAGTTCCAACTTTGAAAAGGACCAAAAATAACATTTTAAGCTTGGTCAAAAATACATGCACCTATAGGTCGGGAATGGGCCACTAGTCGGGAATGGGTGGCTCTGCCTTAGTGAGCTAAGAGATAATTTTATGTGTGCAGTAAGAGTGAAGTTCTAAATAAGTAAATGAGTGATTTTGAGTTATAAAATCAAGTTGAGTGTGTTTATGAGCCAGTTGGAGAATGCATTAGAAGAAATCTGGACCCTATCAAGGGTCGTTTGACTTACAGCCAGATGTGCAAATCCAGAGTAAAATATTTTATTTCATTTTTTTGAATTTTTTATTAGTCCCAATCCTGCGTGGTGCACACTGTGATCACGTTTTAGAAAAAAAATTAATCAATTGATTGTTATTTCTTAATTATTATTTTCTATAATTGCAAATTTCACTATAATTGCAGCGGTCCTTCGTACGGTCCAGATTTCCTATAATGAAGTTACTTAAGTATTTGTAACAGTCCAAGTGGGAAGTTTAAGCTGGACTATTGTCTACAATTAAGTTTCTAGTTGGTATTAAATAAAGAGGATATGGTGTTTGTAATCCAAAGATGGTGTATTATAGAAGTATAAGAGCAATTGCTTAATCAATTAATATTGTGGGAAAGCTTATGCCAAAGTGGTGAACGTAATGAAATTGAAAAGTAGAAATCCAAATTGTGGAGTAAAGGTTGTCAATCTCTAAGTAGTGAATTTACATAGAAGAAATTTGCGGAGAAGGAGATTTGACATGCAATATTGGCAAGGATGATTTGTTAAACCCAAAAATGAAGATAAGACCAAGTGCAAGTGACCCAGTCGGAAGCTAAAGAGCTAAAGTAGAGTTGCCCAAGTTGAAGTCCTTCTAATTGGAGTTAAGCTAAAGGAAAAAAAGCAAATACAAAAGAAAAAAAATATATAAAATGATAAGTAATTTATCCCTTGGGTTTTATAAGGAGAGAAAATTTTATATTTAACGATAAAAAGTGAGGATTTATTCATCTTTGATTGGAAGTATGCCTTTCATTGTCATTATAAATGTTTAGTGTACCATTCAATCCATTACATTTGGTTAAGATAGAAGCAATTCTATTTAAATAGCCTCCTTGGAATGAACTTATTCTATAGCTTGGATTTTATTCATTTAGATCCTAAGCTTATATACAATTATTCAAGGTGAATCTTTTGGATTTAGACAATAGTTTATGTCTTCTAAAATTAGAAGATCTATGCAACCTATCGCCATTTGACCTTATAGAGTAGAAACTTTGGTAAGGTAACCATTAAAGGCTTGTGGGAACTACAGTTATGATGGCTAGATGTGGCACCTATACCACCTTGTAGAATTTCTAAAGCAATTTCCAAGAACAAACTTATCAATCACACCCTAGTGCTTTGGTTGATGTTTGTGCATATTTTACCTCCAAAATAATTGACCTCATGAAACATGCAAAAAACAAAGCATGGAAATAGACAAAATGATACAAAAAATGAAAAGGCACAAAGTGTTTAAAAACAAGGCTAAGATGTAATAGCGAACACCTTTCTTGACTGGGGTTTTTGGCCTTTAGAGGTGAACAATCTATATACAGAATAGACAACCCTTGGAAGGTAGACAGAAAATAAATGATGGAGAATTCTAGGCAAACTCATAATAGATGGCCATTTTCGGAAGGTAGAAAAGACAAAATTATCTTTTTATGCAGTATTTATAAGGCTCTTGTCCTTGTCCATCTACTTTATCCTCATCCAAATTGATATTATCACTGAATCAAGACCCCTTTTGTTGTATAGATAGAAAGTCATTCTATCCTCTCAAAAAATAATATTAAGCTATTGTATTTAAATTGCAAGTAGGAGTCTAAATTAGAATCCATATAGAATATTAAAAATTCATAAACGTATAATTGAAGACTATGAATTATAAATTTTATTTAATAAAATTTATAAACTCTACATTTTAAATTGATTACAAAAGACCAAATGAATATTGTTTTCTATTACAAATCTCTAGGAACAATATTTTTAACCTATAACTTTTATTAAAACATTCAAAATTTATTAAAAAAAAGAAGTAAATATGATTACTTTATGCCTTCAATAATTTGTTATATTTTATAATTTTTAGCCCCAAAAGAAAATTAGGATTAAACACTAGAATATGATACCTTATTTTAAGATTATATTAATTGACAAACAACTTTTCAAAAATCATATAATCGAATTCATGCAAATGTGCCCCAAATGCTTGCATTTGTCATTATTACTATAAGCAAAGTAAATCGTTTGGAAATTAATGTACTTAGTTTGTTAGATGCTCATCTTTAGAAAATAATAACAAATATAAATAGTTTTATTTATTTATTTGCATGTTTTGACTACTTTTGAGAATACAAACTTTATTCCTCAAATATTGTGGTGCTTTCAAGCCCAAATTGCTTCAAAATACTTCATCCAAAGCAGGGGTTGACATTAATCTTTATATATATATTTTAATAAATCCAACTATAGGAGCTCTTAGTTAACTTATTCAAGTACGTCTCTTCAAAATTTTAGATTGATTTCCCCCCCAATTACAAGATCAATGTGCCTAAACTTCAAAAAATTAGATCTTTAAAGCCTTTCCTAAAAGTGAAGTTTTGTCTTTCAATATTTTGAAGAAAATAAATATTGTCCTTAATTTTGTGCAGTTTAGCCAATATCAATGGTGCAAAATGGATTAAAATTATGTGGATAAAACTCAACCTAGAAAATTTTTATATTCATATTTAAACAAACTATGAAGAAAAAGGTAGTATTTGATTAAAGGAAAAAAAAAATTGCTAATAACATTGACAAGAATGTAAGAATTGTCATTACCAATGATAAAAGTATTCTAATAATCAATATGTATTGTATGCTATTTTTATTTCAAAAATTTAAAATTGGGTATGATAAAAGAAAAAATGGCTCAAAGGTTTTTGTTTAGGTATCAATCTATCAAATAAAATAAAATTAGCTAATCTATTTTGAGAACATAATTTTTGCTATTTGATTTGGCATTGAAATCGCAAAATAATTTTAATTTTTACATTATTTATTAGAATGACTTGCATTTAACCCCTAAATGCTTGAGGCATCAAATTTTGATGTCAACAAAACTTTGAAGTTAAATAAAAAACCTTACCACGTTCTTTTTGTTAGTAGTTATATTTTTGAAATTCTTATTGATTTTGAAGTCTACTTTTCAGCATCAAAAATGTGATCTTGAAAATGAATGATTATGATTTTCTACTCAAGATTTTGTGCAAGGGCGTCCATTATAAATCTTGATTTTTTAGTGTTGAGGGTTCTTAGAAATGAGCTTTAAATATGTTAGATCTTAGAGGAAAAATCTCACTGGAATTTCAATTAAAATAATTGTAGAGTAGATTTTGAGAGGTTGTAAATTGATTAGGGTCATGCATGTTTGCCTTTTGACTACTAATGGACCATTGCCTTTAGGGGGACAATTTGATATTTGGGCACGTATCTACGATCTCAATTTTTGTCACGATCTTTTGAATTGTTTTTTTAAAGATAGAAAGATTGATTAGCTTCATGGAGTATAATTTTTTTCAATTGGTGCTTGGGAACAAACATTATGCCCAAATTAGCTCAATACAAGGAAGACTAGACAACAAATTTGATTTTTAAAGTTCAAAAATTTGGTGTTTTAAATTTTTTTCTCTCACAAATTATATTTTTGTCAGCATAGAAAGCTTTGATTCATTTCATTTGGATAAGTGATTGAAAGTTATGGGCAATCTTGCTTTTGGGGCAACTAGAGCATCTTCCTAAAAAAATGACTTGTAGGATTCATATTTTAATGCAATTTTTACAAATTTTCAAAAAATAAATTTCATAGGGCTTAGTTTGCTTGCTAGAATAACCTCATCATTAAAATTAGTTTATTTTAATTCCATCTTAGTGATATAAATATTTTAGATTTTCCTTCTATCTTAAACCTAATTCTACTTAACAATATTTTTTAGGATGAAAATTAAGTTTTTTTGAAATTTTTCCCCCTAAATTCTCAGCTAAGTTTTCCACTATAAAGAATTAAACCTGAAAACTTTGTAGTGCAAAAAAAGAATAAGGCAATAAGCTAAGGAGGTTCAAAGTCAAATAATCTTTTCTCGTAGTATGCCAAATATTTTGTTTCTTCACTTTAAATGTAGATATCTTGCAATTTGTGTGGTCAAATTTTTGAAATTTAATTTATACATTTTCACAATAGTCAGGTATAAGATACTATGGTTAGATGGGCAAAAAAATCATTTTCAAATTTTTCACTCTTTACACTAGAAATGGTAGATCTGAGTTTGTTTTGGCAAAAAAGGCTTTGGTCCATTAGGGATTACCCTCTTATTTGTTTGGTGACCAATTTTTGGATTTGATATGTAAAAAGACAATTGAAAATGACTTCAATCATTTTCATTGTTTTATTACCTTTATAATCAAGCATTATATTCTTTCAATCTATAAGTGATATTTTTGTGTTTTCTTTTCCCATGTAATCTCTAACATGTTTAATTTGAACTTGTAAAATTACATTTCAAAAACAATGATAAAACTTATCAAAAAGTTGGCTTTTTGTTCATTTTAAAGCAAATTCCAAGATTCTCAATAAAAGGCCTTGGGCATTTAGGAGTTAAACTTAGCATAGAGTATAATGAATAGAAGCTATTCTAAAAGTTTCATGCAAAAATTCCAAAATATGAAGTCAATAGAAACTGCTTGAGTTCTCAAAAAGCCCAAAGTGGGCTCTTCAATCCTTTACAGGTTAGGCAAAAAGTTAAAAACTTCTTCCAAAACTTATTTTAGATTGAATATTTGTAATTTTCACAATATTTTTTTTCTTTGTGTTCAAAACTTAAACTTTAAACTTTAATTATAGTGATTTTTAAAGACTTTTAATTAATTAATTTATTGAAGTCATTTTATAAAGATCTTTTTTGAATCAAAAAAATGTTCTTATGATGTAGAACATACTGATAGTCTAGTATCCTTTGAGCTATTAAATATTTGCAAAACAAAGTCTTGAAAACTTATATAGCACAAATGTTAAAGAATTAATACAAGAATCTACAAAAAATGAACAAAAAATTACAATTTTGTATACTTGGTATGTATTTGCATTTACTTATGTTTCAAATCTGAATGTTAGGTCATGAAGGGATTAAACATCTATTTTCTTGTTAATTATCTTTAATCTCTAAAGGACCAACATGCGTATTTGGGCCACAAAGAAATTTTGGGCAGGTACGGTGACTAGAGATTTCTATATTTGCGGCCCAAATTTTAATAGAAGGTGGGGACCAAGAATATCTTTTATATGCACTAAGTTTCATAACATTGGAAATATGAGTCAAAAGTTATGGCTGAATATGTTACTTCTTTTTGTAATTGGGCAATCTGTGCAAATAAAAAAATCACTTTTTTCAAAAACAAACATTTGAAATTGGTTTTCTAGAGTTATATATATATATATATATATATATATATATATATATATATTATATATATATATATATATATATATATATATATATATATATATATATATATATATATATATATATGTGGAAAGCTCTTAGTCATTCTATTTTGAATCAATGAATCAAATGTTATGAGAATTTTTGTTTACGGGCGAATATGGATTCTATACTCTAAAATAAACTTTGAACTCCTTTGTCTTACTCGATTTTTAATATTTTTTGAAAAAAATAAAGTCATAGGATGTAGATTGTTTATTACAATATTGCAACCATTGCAATTGGCATTTTTCAATTCCAAAATTATATTCTTAATAGCATAATATTTTAAACCATTCTCTACTACTGTCTACTTACTATTGTTTTTCTATATGTTGTACAATTCCAAAAGATGTGAAATTTTTCAAGCATGTGACCAACTTGTCTAGGAAAATAAATCCAAAGAACCACCATCATTTTGGACATTTTTCATTGAAAAGTGAGCTTATGAAGTCGGCAACTGCCCTGTTTTTTCCATGGCCCAAAAATGATTTCAATGAATTTGAATGCTAACATCTTGCAATCCACAAGGTGAAAATTTCTGAAATTTTTACCACATGTTCTCAGGTCAGCATACTACATTGCTACAAGATCCTACGGTTACTCTGTAAAAAAATACTATTTCAAAAATTTGGTACTTGCTCTAAAAATTGTAGTTTAAGAACGTTTTTGGTTTTAATGGTAATGGAACTTTAGGGGTTAACCTATTATTGCAACTATTTTTTGGAGAAATTTGTGACAAGTCAAAAATAAATAAATAAAACTCATAATTAAAATAACAGGCATTCTTTAAAGAAGCAGTAATTTTTTCTTATAATGAAATTTATAATTTTGGCTATGTTAAGTTCAGTAAATAGCGTGATGACTTGGATTGATGCAAACTTATAAAATTTTGAAGTTTGAAAGAGTAGGAAATTTGGAATCTGGAGTTTGAAATGAATTTCAAACAAATTAAAATTTTCAATACAAATATATAACTGAACACCAAAGCACTTTTAAAATTGCAATGCATAATATATATATATATATATATCACTTTTCATTTGCATTTCATTTCTACACAATAAAATTAAAGGGTTGTACTATTTCCTTTTCTCAATTTGTTGTGAGCAAGAATCTCAGTTATCTCCAGATCAAAGAGCACCTTTAGTTAGAGCCTGATCGCATTGATTTGCTGCTTTTTTGAATGTTTGTCCCCAAAATTCTCACTATCAAGAATTGAATTCCCTACCATAAAAGATTTAAATTTTTGCAATTTATTCCACACATTTTTGTAATAGTTAGGTGTAAGATACAATGGTTAGATGGGCCAAAAAATAACTTTCAAATTTTTTTACTCTTTGTAATAGTAACGGCAATTTTGAGTGTTTTTTTAAGAGAAAAAGGCCTTGGTCCTCTAGGGGTTAACCTCATGTTTATTTCATGACCAATTTTTAAGATTTGATATGTAAAAAGACAACTTGGAAAGACTTCAAACCACTTCCATTGTTTTACTGTCCTCTTGATTAAACATTATAATCTTTCAATCCGTAAGTGATATTGTTGTGTTTTCCTTTTTCCATGTGATCTTTTGACATGTTTGGTTTGAATTTGTATAGTTACATTCAAATTTTTTTTGATAAAACTTATCAAAAGGTTGGCTTTTGGTTCACTTAAAAGCAAATTTCAAGAATCTCAAAAGAAGGACTTGGGTATATAGGGATTAAACTTCATGCATAGAATATGAATAGAAGCTAATCTACTTGAATAGTTTTATGCAAAAAAACCAAAATATCAACCCCTAAAGGCCCAAAGTCCCCTCAAGGGACACTTGGGATTTCGGGCAAGCTTGTGTGACTTGAAATTTGGGTTGATTTTTTGAAACATTTTTTAAAGATAGGCAATCTCATTAGCTTTCTAAGAAAATAATTTTTTTTCAATTGGTGCCTGGGAACAAAAGTTATGCCACCTGAAGTCAGAAAAGCAACTTGCTAGGTAGAAAAAAAAAACTATAAAAAATTGTATTTAAACTTTTTTTTTTTCAAAGATCATGTTTTTGCCTACATTTGAAGCTTTGATTCAATCTATTTGGACTCAAAAAGAGAAAGTTATAGACAATCTTGTTTTTTGGGCAATCTAGCATCTCTTCAAAAAACAACTTATAGAATTCATTTTCAAATGCAATTTTCAGATTTTTTCAGTTTTTTTTGAAAAGGTTAAATTTATTTGCAAGAACAATCCCACCATTAGAATTATGATGTTTTAATTCCACCTAAGAGCTATTAACGATTTAGTATTTCATTCAATTTTGGACCTATTTCTACTTGATAATTTTTTATATGTGAAAATCAAAATTTGACATTCTAAATTTTTTTTCCCCAACTTTCAACTCAGATTTTCAACATAAAACAAATTTAACCCAACGATGTGCAGTACAAAAAAAATCTACAAATGGCTGCCAAAGTTATCTGAAATTGCAAGCCATAGTTCAACAAAATTTCTTTTTCCAACTTCAAATGCTAATATCTTCCAATCCGTACGGTCAAACTTCATGAAATTTTTACCACATATTCTAAGACTAGTGTTCAAAGTACAAGATCCTATGGTTAGATTTCAAAGAAAATATTCTTTTTGTTTTTTTGAGTGATCGCAGCAACAATGGCATTTTTCAGTGGTTTTGAAGCCAGAAATTGCCTTGGGTCATTAGGGGTTAAGTCAACACAATTTTCTTGAGTTCTCAAAGAGCTCAAAGTAGGCTCTTTAGGCCTTTATGGGTTAGCTCTTTAATGACCTAGGAATAGTCCGACAAATTTCCAAAATTGTGAGGATGTATTACAAAATGCAACTTAGAATGAGAATTTAATGGAGATTTTTATTGAACAAATAGAAGAACCATTGCATTGTATCCAAAAAACCCTACAATACAAGAGAGCCAAGCCAAAGGCTTGACAATGAAGAGAAATGAGCACAAAACAAAAGTAAACCAAAATCAAGCTACCAAAATAGGCAAAGAGAGAAAATTAATGGACTTTCAAACAAAAGTAAAACATGATCTATTGATGCCATCGGATCTACTACTACACTAACTATATCAATTAAAATATAAGCAAAGAATTCAAAATTTCTTCCAAAACTTATTAAAGATTGAATATTTGTAATATTCACATTATTTATTTCTTTGTGTTCAAAATTTTAATCTCCAATTGTAGTGATTTTTTAAAGATTTTTATTTTATTTATTTATTGAAGTCATTTCAATCTAAAAGATCTTTTTGGAATTGAAAACATTACCTTATGCCAAGTAAAATATACCAATAGTCCAGTATCTTTTCAGGAGCTATTAAATATTTGCAAAATAAAGTCTTGAAAATCTATACTATACAAATGTTAAAGAACTAGCACAAGAATCTACAAAATAAAATGAAGGAAAACCATCAATTTGTATGCTTGGGTTGTGGTTACAATCTTCTATATTTCAAAATTTGAACAATAGGTCATTAAGGGTTAAAACATCTATTTTCTTGTTATTTTTCCTTAACCTATTATTGCAACTAACTTTTTGGAGAAATTTGTGACAAGCCAAAAAAATAACAAAAAAATTTATAATTAAAAAAATATGAATTCTTTAAAGAAGCTACAATTTTTTCTTATAAACATATGTATAATTATGGCTATGTTAAGTTCAGTATATAACGTGATGATTTGGATTGATGCAATTTAATTATAAAAGTTTGAAGCTTGAAAGAGTAGGAAATTTGGCAACTTAAAATGAAAACCAAACAAATAAAAAACTTCCTTACAAATATATAACTAACCACCGAAGCAATTTTAAAATTGCCATGCTGACTATATACCAATTTTCACTTGTATTTCATTTCTACACAATAAAATTAAAGGGTTGTACTGTTTTCTTTTCTCAATTTTTCCCTGCTTGTTGTGTGCAAGAATCTCGGTTACCTCAAGATCAAAGAGCACCTTCAGTTAGAGCCTGATCGCATTGATTCGCTGCTTGGGAATTACTGAATCTCTGAAAACTCTCTGTTGAGTTCATATGAGTGCAAAGGCTGATGAAAATTAGGCATTGGAGCACCAATTCTGTGCAATGAATGGAGAGTCCAGTAAGCTAGGCATGCGCATCTGCGATTTGAATTTCTTGTGGCAGTGAGAGAGAGGATACTTTTTTCTTCACTTGAAGCCTTTTTCCCAACCTGTATGAGTGTGCTTGCATTGGGACGTCACTCAACTGAGCTCATGGGAGAGTTTACTTTAGAAGCAAGAACCAATCTATCTTGACTCTTGAGATAAAACTGCTTGCAGGACTTCAATGTATGACAATTTCTTATGCGAACATTCCAAGTAGGCTATTGTCGACCAATGCCGAAGGAATAACAGACAGCTGCCCCATTTTATATCAAAATTAATGGTTATCGAGATTTTGCCAAGTCATGCTTTCACACCCGAACTTTCTAAATATTGAAGGACTTCCTACGATGTGCATTGGACAACAATCTGATGAATTGCTGTTGGTCCCATCCCGCATTCAATTCGAAACATCTATCATGGAGGAAATTGCTTCTTATTCCAGGATTTCGAAATCTGAATCCCAAAAAGGAGAGAGCAACACAGACATGCAAAACAACTGCCAGAGGGAACAGCAAAAACTTCACAGTTCAAAGAGCAAGAGCAATAGAACAAGCCCTCCGATATTTGCATTAAACTTCAGATAATAGCCATCCAGTGTTCCTATGAGGTGGCACTGTACACAAAACAACTTCACTCAGCATTTCGAAGAAAATTCATCTGGTCGCCCATCGTCACAAAACTTGTACTACTGCTCAACATCTGCAAATGTTCAGACATTGAATACTAAATGTACGCAGCAATAACAACCATGCAAATGCTTCCACTGGAAAGAACTCGCAAGACTAAATAAATATGTCTAGGATCCAAATTAGAGAGCCCTCGCCAAATTAATACTGCTCGATCCGCTCCCGGAGGTCCACTGTGAAGCACGAGCTTCCAACGAGGAAAAACTCCAGAACGTCTCCAACTCGGAGCTTGTTAGCAATAAGGAAAGCTTCCCAGCCGGAATCCAAACAAACGCTTAGCTTCTCCTCCTCTGCATCATAGATCCTATTTGCATTGACGATGCAAACGGCCTTGTTGGGACCTTTGAGCTGCAGCTCAGTGCGTTGAAGCTTGTTGCCATGGACCTCCCAGAAGCGTCCAGGAACAGCCTGCCAGCAAGATACACAACGCAGCGTGTTAACGATTTAAATCAGTTTAATAGCATCAAGAAGTGCACAACACTACTGACAACAACGGCCCTAATGAGTGAGGAGCGAGTTGCAGATAGCTCCACAAACCAAGCCTTGTGGACATGGGTGGGTGAGGGCCACCTCTTGCTGCCTCCCCAAGGAAGTAGACATCGAGAAGGGGAAAGTGATTTACCAAGCCTGAATGCAGAGCTCGGATGGTCACCATAAAACAAGGACAAGATGGTGCTTGCTTGCACACCCTGCACAAATCTGGTGCTTGGTCTGCATTCCACCAAGGCGAAGTGTTTCTTAACCACTTGTGATCGGCCTCGTTCATGTGCAAGTTGCCGTCACTGTTGTAGTCCGGGTGGACCTCCACAGGTGCTCTACCAATGAACACCAGGAACTTCGAGAAGCTGATCAAGGTAAAGATGAGAACATCGTCAACTTTAATGTTGTTGTCCTCCACAAAAGTTTGCCACCCACCATCCCCGTAAGCAAAGACTCTAGGCCTGGAATCCCTGATAGAGCGGACTGTAAGCTTGATGGGCCACGTCCGCTCGCTGTCCTTCAACCCGAAGGTGACATCTTTATCGAACCGTTTGCCATGCTTCTCGATAAAACCGCTTGGAAACTCCTGTACAAACGGTCCATCTTGTGTTAATCAGCTTGATCGTAATGGAAGCAACTGGAGATACGATCGAGCATTGCAGTAGAATAGTAAGTCGTTTCCAATGGATTCTCTATAAAACTCTTCCATCAGCAGGACATGCTCATTACAAGTGGAACAGTCCAGCGAGCTAGTGTTTGTTCATTGCTTTGATGACCAAGGCAACAGATGGATGTATAGCCTAGATGCATAACAACGAAATTGCTTCAAAGCGCTTACAAAACCAGTGATCAGGTTAAAATGTCGCTGGACTTGGTGAACTCTGGCTGTGTAACAGTGCCGAGTTTGTTTCGTTACATCATCAAGGTATATATGAGGAATGGAGCATGCCAAGAGCAAGGCAAGAGGAAACAAAATAACTAAGCAGTATCAAAATGAGGAGTAGCAACATTATCCTGAAGTCTAGGAAAACTCTCCATCAGGTGGAGGCTTCTGTCCGACCGTCCAGCGTTTGTAAACCCGTGTGATCGTCAAGCTACTAGCTAGTGGAGCATCATACAGATGTGAGACGTGCATTACAAGCAAAAAAGTATTAAATCTATAAGTTTCAGATTACATGTTACGTTCTCCTGAAACAACCATCGATCTGCTTGCAAACATACCAGAGAGTAAGCGATTGGCCCTTGCACCACCTCGGTGGCCGTGGACCTGCAAAAGACCTTGTAGAAGAAAAAGGTGTCCGTCTTCTTCAGGAGAGACACCATGGTATACATTCTCCTGTTAAACTCTTGGCTGGACTCTTTGGCACTCGTCTGCTGGGTGGATATCGCTGCTGCCATCTTCACTTATGGAGCTTGGCGCTTGTCTTTCAACGCCTTTCTTAGCAGCTGCTTGATGCAACCAAAACAACAAGTGAGGTTTCCTCCTACCTGCCAATTGAGCACCGAAAGCAGTCATCAGAAACGAGTAACTAGTTCCTTTTCATGGACACTTAAAGATCAACCTGGCATTTCCAGGCAACGCACACTAAACTTAGAAAGCGTTCTATTCCTTTGCTAACCTTACACAAATGCAAATTCAAGAAATCATCGTAGAAATCCATTGGCTGAGCCTCGAAGCAGGCCATGAAGGGAGACATATCCAGAGCAAAAGTGATGAAAGCACTGACTCACGACCTTGACTACACCGCACTTTTCAGCTGGGACTCGAGTACAGTTTCAGGACTCGAGATGAAGAACGCCAAAGTAACAGGACTTGGAATGTCAGGCTCTGTGCATTTCTCCGCAACACAAATGACGCTCTGAAATTGCTCTATTTCGTGGACTGCAATTTCAGGAAATAGTTCAGCATAAACTTCAAGTCACTGCTGAAACATTGAGACAAAATACAACAATATGGATGTTTCCAAAAACAACAAAAAGGACTCAAATAACATTTCAGGACTCCAGATGACCAACGGAACTATAATGGGAATGCAACATGGAAGGGCGCTCTGGCATTTCTCCGTAACACAAAGGAAGCTTTGAAAGTGCTCCAGTCGCTTCACTACAAGTTGAAGAAATCCATCAGCATAAACATCAAGTACTTAAGAGTCTGCATGCTGAAACCTGTAGAAACCCATTTTTTCAATAACAGGATGTTCTAAAAAAACTTACACACAACCTTGTCCAAAAGAACTTACCCACACCCAGATATGCACACCTCCACACGTAGCTCAGAACAAAGCCTCGACAAGGATACAATCTGCTCGACTAGCGCACTCAGAAGAGAACTCAAGTGATCGAGCACGACTTTAGGTTTGAAAGCACAGAGACGGAGATGAACGACTGATGGCTTGCTTTTATCAGCATTATCGCAGCACCTCCTCGCGGAGTACAGTTTGGCATGAGCGTACGTTAATTGATGTGGGTGACATCTAAGGGAAGACGTACTGTGGCTGTTGCAGGCTTGAGAAGAAACTCGAAGCGTATGACCCGTCTCGTCTCCTCCAAATCAGGACCATATCAGCCCTGTCTCGGCACGTCGTTGAAGGCGACTTGACACTGTCCTGTCGCGGCACGCGTTGAAGTCCCCTTCCTGTTTTGCTTCTCAAAGCAAGCTTGTCCTACGAAACTGTGTTGAAGAAAAAAAAAAAGCTAGTTTGCCATCACGGTGTTGAAATTTGGCTATGAATTGAGATGGAAGGGGACCTGCCGATATGGTGTTTTTGTGCTAAATTATAACAAGAAGACTAAGAAGATCATTGGAGAATGTTTGATCATTAAGAGGATTGTTCTAGAGACCCAAAATTGTGACATTAATTGTATATACAATTAATATAATTATAGGAACTTTTGGTTTATTTGTTCAAATACATCGTCTCAAATGTTTAGATTGACCCTCCATTAATTACAAGATCAATGTGCCTAAACTTCAAAACGTAGATTTTTGAAGCCTTTCCTAAAGGTGAAGTTTTATCTTTCAATATTTTGAGAAAATAACATGTATGTCCTTGAACTTGTGCAATTTAGCCACTGTGGTGCAAAATGGATTGAAAATACATGAAAAATTTCAACCAAGAATACTTTCATATTCATATTTAAACAAACTATAAAGTGGATGGTGGTATTAAATGAAAGGAAAAAATAAATTGCTAATAACTTTGACTTGTAGAATGTATGAATTGTCAATGATGAAAGTGTTATAGTAATCAATATATGTTTTTCTTTTTTTTCTTTTAAAAATTTAAAATATTGTACAATAAAAAACTTCATTTGTTTTTTTACCTTCACTTGCATGCAAAATAAACCTCCTTATAACTTTCATCTCATAAATCAAAACTAAATGGTTCAAAGATTTTTGTGCAGATATCAAACCAAATAAAATTAGCTATTTTGTTTTGAGAACATACTTTTTGCTATCCGATTTGACATTGAAATCACAAAATATTTATATCTTATACAATATTTATTGGAATGACTTGCATTTAATCCCTAAATGCTCGAGGCACCAAATTTTGGTGTCAATGAAACTTTGAAGTTAAATAAATCCTTACCACAACAATTTTTTTGGTAGTTTATATTTTCAAAAAATTCTCTTGTGAAGTCTAGTTTTAGCATCAAAAATTTGATTTTATAGTGAATTTCGTTAAAATGGCAGCATTCCATTACAATGGCACGTTATTTCAGTTCAGAACGGCCGTTTTGAAATCTACAACAGTGATACATTCTAAAAATCTATGCCTTTCTTAGATATCTAAAATCTATACCAATCCTAGATTTTTAGAACGGTCGGTCTAAAATCTATATGGTTCCTAGATGATTGAAATCTACGACAGTCTTAGATGTCTAGAATCTATACCAATTCTAGATGTTCAGAGCGGACGGTCTGAAAAAATGGCATAAGGAAAATATGGCACTGGGAATATCGCCATTTTAACGAAATTTGCCATTTTTGAAAATGAATGATTACAATAGTTTTTATTCAAGATTTTGTGCAAGGGCATTCATTACAAATCTTGATTTTCTAGTGTTGAGAGCTCTTGGAAAGGAGTTTCAAATATATTAGATCTTGGAGAGAAAATCACATTAGAAATTCATTTAAAAAGATTGTTGGTAGATTTAGAGAAGCCGTCAATTGATTGGAGTCATGCATGTTTTGCCTTTTAACCCCTAAAGGACCAATGTCCCTTTGGAAGGGCAAATTAGATTTTGGATAGGGCCCTACAGTCTCACTTTTTGTCAAAGTCTTTTTAATCTTTAATTTCTTTAGTAGATAGAAAAACTGATTAGCTTGATAGGAACATAACTCTTTTATTTTAGTGGTGTCTGGGAACAAAAAGTATGCCCAAATTAGCTCAATACAAGAGAGACCAAACAACAAAAAAAATTCAAAAAATTGATGTTTTAAATCTTTTTTTTGAATCATAGATTCTATCATTACAAAAAATTGCAAGCCTTTGGAGGGTTGCTCCAGAGTGACCAAGCCAATCTATAACTTGAATGTAGGCATGTAGCTACAGTGAATAGTCAGTGTATGTGAATTTTGGGAAGGATGTCAAGACTCACTATTGTGACTGTAGAATAGGTCTGACTTACTGGATAATTAATCAAATTTAATCAAATTAACCAAAATGAAGTGGATTTTGATGCTAATTGTTAAAAAGTTTAGAAACACTAGTGATTTTGAACTAGCTTTGTAAGCCAAATAGTTTAGTAAATTTGAAGTTATAAAGGGAAGATATTTGTACAAGTGGGATAGTAGTAGGTACAATAATCCATATGGGATATGTAAATTAGAACTAATAAGAACACAACCACTCATAGTTAAGCAAAAAGCAAAAATTGTGTTAAAATACAAATTTCAGACCTCATTTAGGCATAGTAGAAAAAAATTTCAAATTTTTTTTGAACTAAAAAGCAGCGGAGAATCAATCTAGTTTCCATCTTCAAAAATTTGTTTGAGGTTTAGAGCCTCCAGTAAAAAGTTACAGACAAAAGTCTAAAAGGATTTCGAAGCAAAATTTTCTTTGACATTTAAACACCCTTTTAAAATTTTGCCGATAACTTTTTATTGGAGGCTCTAAACCTCAAATGGATTTTGGAGGTGAAAACTAGATTGATTCTCCACATTTTTTTAGTTCAAAGATTTCTGAAAAAATTATTCTACTATACCTAAATGAGGTCTAAAATTTGTAATTTAACACAATTCTTGAATTTGAACAATGAGTGATCTCTCTTCAAAATACCCCATATTTTTTTGAGATTTCACCATGGACAGTTGGTTTTTCTTTATAAACAACCTCTTCACCCTTCATTTTCACCAATTGTCAATGAATTATTTAATATCACATTTCCATAGAAGATGTCATTGGACTAATCTCGACATTTGATTTTTTTCCATAACTTGTTTAAAATACAAGGTATTCAATAATCAAAGTTAAGGTGCATTACAATACCTGAACCCTAATTATTTAACTACTTATACTTGGGTTTCAAACCATTGACAGTCATCAGACATTGCAACTTCAAGTGATTGACTGTAGGAGAAAAACAAATCATTAAGCAAAGTTAAATGTAATCTTGGGGCCCTTTCAGCTGCTTTGGAGCGGCCCACTTGAGGTGTGAAATTTTTTGTATTGTTTGTTTGATTAAAAAGCTTTGATTCATTTCATTTGGATAAGTGATGTAAAAGTTATAAACAATCTTGATTTTTGGGAAATTAGAGCATCTTCATGAAAAAATAATTTGTAGGATTTATTTTTTAATGCAATTTTTATATTTTTAGAAAAAAAAATTACAAATGGATTAGTTTGCTTGATAGAACAATCTCACCATTGAAATTAGTCCATTTTAATTTCATCTTAGAGATATTAGTATTCTAGATTTTTCTTCTATCTCAAACCTTGTTCTACTCAACAATTTTTTTGTGGATGAAAATTTAGTTTTTTTTAGTTTTTTTTTCTTGTAAATTTTCAATTGAAGTACCTACTGTAAAGATTCAAATTTTTGGAATTTATTCCACACATTTTCATAATAGTTAAATATAAGATACTATGGTAAGATGGGCAGAAAAAAAAGCTTTCAAATTGTTTTACTCCGCTTTGCAATAGAAATGGCAATTCTGAGTGTTTTCGGAGAAAAAAGGCCTTGGTCCTTTAGGAATTAACTTCATATTTATTTGGTGACCAATTTTTTAGATGTGATACGCAAAAAGATGATTGAAAGACTTCAAATCACTTCCATTGTTTTATTGCCCACATAATTAAACATTATAATCTTTCAATCTATAAAATATATATATTTATATATATTTTTTCCCATATGATCTCTAACATGTTTAAATAGAACTTGTGTAGTTTCAATTTGTACAATTCAAATCCAAAATTCTTGATAAGACTTATCAAAAATTGGCTTTTGGTTTACTTTAGAGCAAATTTCAAGAATCTCAAAAAAAGGCCTTTGACATTTAGAGGTTAAGCTTAGCATAGAGTATGATGAGCAAAAGCTATTCTAAAAGTTTCATGCAAAAAATCCAAAACATGAATTCCATATAATGTGCCCGAGTTCTCTTCGGGCCTTGACGAGTTAGCTTTTTAAGGATCAAGGGATAGTCCAAATTTCCAAAATTTTGAGGATGTATTATAAAATGGACTTTAGAATAAAAATGTAATGGACACTGTCAATAAAGTTGTAAAACAATCCATAGATCAAATCTTATTGAAAGATCTACTACTACACAAACTATATCAATAAATTTTTAAGCAAAAAATTTAAAATTTCTTCCAAAGTTTATTTAAGTTTGAATATTTGTAATTTTCACATTATTTTTTTTCTTTGTGCTCATAACTTTAAACTCTAATTGTAGTGATTTTGAAAGATTTTTTATTTTATTTATTTATTGAATTCATTTTTAAAAGATCTTTTTTGAATTAAAAATGTTACTTTATAAGGTAAAACATACTAGTAGTCTAGTACCCTTTGAGGTATTAAATATTTGTAAAATATAGTTTTAAAAATCTATACTATACAAATGTTAAAGAACTAACACAAAAATCTACAAAATAAAATGAAGGAAATTTTTTGTATGCTTGGATTGTGGTTATGTTCATCTATTTTTCAAAATTTGAACAGTAGGTCATTAAGGGGCTAAGATATCTAGATTGATTTCTTGTTGTTTTTCCTTAATCTATTGTTGCAAGAGAAATTTGTGACAGTGAAGCCAAAAATACAACAAAAGAATTATTAAGTA
This sequence comes from Neckera pumila, assembly GCA_963969595.1. NCBI lineage: Eukaryota > Viridiplantae > Streptophyta > Bryopsida > Hypnales > Neckeraceae > Neckera > Neckera pumila. The sequence continues at coordinate 15,809,641 of OZ018417.1, read as the reverse complement.
AATATGAGATTTTTAAAGAAGCTATATTTTTTCTTATAAATATATGTACAATTATAGCTATGTTAAGTTCAATAAATAACGTGATGACTTGGATTGATGTAATTTACTTATAAAAGTTTGAAGCTTGAAAGAGTAGAAAACTTGGCAACTTGAAATGAAACCAAACAAATTTCACAAGAAATGTTTTCAATATTTGTGGTAGGCAATATAACAGAAATCTTCTCCGAGAATTAGCTTTTTTTTCTTTTTTTCTAGTACACAAGGAATGTAATTCTCAGAGGGAAATGTGAGACAGGGAATTTTGTGCATTTTTTAGTGAATGATGTCTCCACTTCCAAATCTATTGAATTTGTGAAATTTAATATTTTATAATATAGATTTATGCCTCCAAAATCTAAGCTTAATGTAGATTTTAGCTTGCATAACCAATACAATTTACAGATTTTGAAAGTTGAAATCTGACAAAAATATAGATATTGAATTTCCAATCTTATTGATTTGTACATTGCAAAATCTCAAAATTTGTACATTTCAGATTTGCACATTTAAATTTTTTTTTAAATTTCTAAATTACAGTATTACACAAACTCTAAAAAACTTAGATTATTATGAAATCAATGGAATTCATTGCTTTGGAGATTACATGACAACTTACAAGTGTTATGTGTCCAACCTCACCATATCTTCAACAATAGATATGGGACAATTGCATCTTCTAAAATCTACCAAATATTAGGTGGAAACAACATTGAAATATAAAATGTATACAAAGTCTACCAATTTTAATTGTACATGGGGAATTTGGAGAGAATTTATGAGATACTTGCAAAGAAAATCCATGACTTTTTCTTGTATAAGAATTCTTTGAAGATCCCTCCATGGTAACATGAGAACACGAGGAAATGTGAAAACTAAGAGAAACTTGCAAGAAAAAACTACTAAATCTCCAAAGCAGTTAGAGGGAATTCCAAGAAAATCAGTTGTGTTAAAATTTTAAATACAAATATATAACTAAATACCAAAGCATTTTAAAATTGCCATGCTTACTACATACCAGTTTTCATTTGTATTTATTTCAATACACAATAAAATTAAAGGGTTGTTCTTTTGCCTCAATGGGCAATCTCATTAAACTGACATTTTTTTTTTAAAATGGCGTGAAAACAATTCAAAATAGCCATCCTAAATCTATACATATCCTAGATGGTTGTTTTGAAATCTATACCTATCCTAGATGGGAAAAATGGCACACCATCAAAGTGGCATTTTTTAGTTTCCCTGTGTCACTTTCCCCTGTGAGAAATGACAATCTTGTGACTTTACCCTGTGTCACAGGATTGTAACACAAGATAAAGTCACAAGATTGTCGTTCTCGCACGGGAAAGTGACACACTGAAACTCAAAAAAGCTCCTTGTGACTTGGAATAACGCCATTTTAATGAAATTGCTCATCTCAGTTCAATTCTCCCTTGATTGTTGGCTTTGTGAGCAAGAATCAGTCAATTACCTCAAGATCAAAGAGCACCTTCAGTTAGAGCCTGATCGCATAGATTTGCTGCCTGGGAATTACTGAATCCACGAAAAATCTCTGTTGAGTTCATTTGAGTGCAGTGGCTGATGAAAATCAGCTCCAACCTCTGCGATGAATGGGGAGTCCAGTAAGGCATGCGCATCTGCGATTTGAATTTCTTGTGGCAGTGAGGGAGAGGATCCTCTTTTCTTCACTTGAAGCCTTCTTCCCAACCTGTATGAGTGTGCTTGCATTGGGACGTCACTCAACTGAGCTCATGGGAGAGTTCACTCTGGAAGCAAGAACTAATCTCTCTTGCCATTCTTGAGATGAAATTGTGTGCAGGAGCTCAATGTATGACAGTCAAATTCTTATATGCGACCATTCCAAGTAGGCTGTTGTCGACCAATGCCGAAGGAACAACAGACAGCTGCCCCATTTTATATCAAAATAAATGGTTGATGAGATTTTGCTAAGTCATGCTTTCACACCCGGACTTTCGAATTGAAGGACTTCCTACGATGTGTATTGGACAATCTGATGAGTTGCTGTTGGTCCCATCCCGCATTCAGTTCAAAAACATCCATGGAGGAAATTGCTTCGTATTCCACGATTTCAAGATCGGAGTCCACAACATTGCACAAAACGGGGAGAGCAACACAGACATGCAAACAAATGCCAGAGGGAACAGCAAAAACTTCACGATTCAAAGAGCAAGAGCAATACAATAAGCCTTCCGATATTTGCATTGAGGTTCAGATAATAGCCATCCCAGTGTTCCTATGACAGAGGTGGCACTGTACACAAAACAACTTCAATCAGCATTTCGAAGAAAATTCATCTAGTCCCCCATCGTCAAAAACTTGTACTACTGCTCAAAATGTTGTCTAGCATCCAAATTCTTATTGCTCGATACGCTCCAGGAGGTCCACTGTGAAGCACGAGCTTCCAACGAGGAAAAACGCCAGAACGTCTCCAACTCGGAGCTTGTTAGATACGCGGAAAGCTTCCCAGCCGGAATCCAAACAAACACCGAGCTTCTCCTCCTCTGCATCGTAGGTCTTCTTTGCCTCCACGATGCACACGACCTTGTTGGGACCTTTGAGCTGCAGCTCAGTGCGTTGAAGCTTGTTGCCATGGAGCTCCCAGAAGCGTCCAGGAACAGCCTGCCAGCAAGATACACAACGCAACGTGTTAATGGTTTGCATCACTTTAATAGCATCAAGAAGTGCACAATACCACTGATAACAACGGCCCTAATGAGTGAAGAGTGAATTGCAGGTAGCTCCACAAACCATGCCTTGTGGACATGGGTGGGAGAGGGTAACCTCTTGCTGCCTCCCCAAGGAGGTAAGACATGTAGAAGGGGATAGTGATTTACCAAGCTTGAGTGCTGAGCGCGGATGGTCACCACAAAACAAGGACAAGATGGTGCTTGCTTGCACACCCTGCACAAATCCGGTGCTTGGTCTGCATTCCACCGAGGCCAAGTGTTTCTGAACAAATTGTTGTCGCCCTCATCCATGTTGCCGTCATTGTTGTCGTCCGGGTGGACCTCCGCAGGTGCTCTAGCAATGAACACCAGGAACTTCGAGAAGCTGATCAAGGTGAAGATGACGCCATCGCCAACTTTAATGTGGTTGTCCTTCACAAAAGTTTTCCACCCACCATCCCCATAAGCAAAGACTCTAGGCCTGGATTTCCTGAACAAGCGCACTGTAAGTTTGATGGGCCACGTCCGCTCGCTGTGCTTCAACCCGAAGGTGACATTCTTACCAAACCTTTTCCAATGCTTCTCGATAAATCCGCTTGGAAACTCCTGTACAAACGGTCCATCTTGTGTTAATGAGCTTGATCGTAATGGAAGCAACTGGAGATACGATCGAGCATTGCAGTAGAATAGTACGTCATTTCCAATGGATTCTCTATAAAACTCTTCCATCAGCAGGACATGCTCATTACAAGTGGAACAGTCCAGCGAGCTAGTGTTTGTTCATTCCTTTGATGACCAAGGCCAGAGATGGATGTGTAGCCTAGATGCATAACAACGAAATTGCTTCAAAGCGCTTACAAAACCAGTGATCAGGTCAAAATGTCGCTGGACTTGGTGAACTCTGGCTGTGTAACAGTGCCGAGTTTGTTTCGTTACATCATCGAGGTATACATGAGGAATGGAGCAAGGCCAGATGAAACAAAATATCTAAGCAGTAACAAAAACTAATAAGGAGTAACAAAGGAGTAACAACATTATCCTGAACTCTAGGAATTAACTCTCCATCAGGTGGAGGCTCCTGTCCGACCGTCCAGCATTTGCAAGCCCGTGTGATCGTCAAGCTACTAGCTAGTGGAGCATCATACAGATGTGAGACGTGCAAGCAAAAGAAAATAAGTTTCAGATAACAAGGAGATAACAAGGAGTAAGTTCTCATGAAACAAAGAGCTGCCCAACCATCGATCTGCTTGCAAACATACCAGAGAGTAAGCGAATGGCCCTTGCACCACCTCGGTGACCGTGGACCTGCAAACGGCCTTGTAGAAGAAATAGGTGTCCGTCATCTTCAGGAAAGACACCATGGTATACATTCTCCTGTCAAACTCCTGGCTGGACTCTTTGGCCGTCTGCTCGGCAGATACCCGTAATGCCATCACTACTTATGGAGCGGCCCGCTTGTCTTGCAACGTCTTTTATCGCAGCTGCGCGATGCAACCAAAACAACAACAATTAGACTCCCCTATGTCGACCTAGACAGGTTTCCTCCTACCTGCCAATTGAGCACCAAAAGCAGTCATCAGAAACGAGTAATTAGTTCCTTTCCACGGCCTCTTAACGATCAACCCATTTCGAGGCCACGCACACAAAACTTAGAAAGCGTTCTATTCCTTTTCTGCGTGATTTAACTAACTTACACGAATGCAAATTCAAGAAATCATTGTAGAAATCGATTGGCTGCTCGAAGCAGGTCAGCAGGGAGACATATCCAGAACAAAAGTGATGAAAGCACTGACTCACGACCATGACTACACCGCACTTTTCAGGTGGGACTCGAGGACAGTTTTCAGGACTCGTCGACTGGATCTATGAAGAACGCCAAAGTAACGGGATTGTAACTTGGAATGTCACTCTCTGTGCATTTCTCCGCAACACAATTGACGCTCTGAAAGTGCTTTATTTTGTGGACTGCAATTTCAGGAAACCTTTCAGCATGAACTTCAAGTCACTGCTGAAACAGGGAGACAAAATACAACAACATGGATGTTTCCGAAAACAAAAAAATGGACTCAAGTACATTTCAGGACTCCAGATGACGAACGGAAAATGGGAATGCAGCGTGAAAGAGCGATCTGTGCATTTCTCCGTAACACAAAGGAAGCTATGAAAGAGCTCTAGTTGTTTGAACACAAAGGAAGCTCTGAAAGTGCTCTAGTCGTTTGAATACAAGTTGAAGAAGTCCATCAGCATAAAGATCAAGGAATAAAGTGTCTGGTGAAACCTGTAGAAACACATGTTGTCAACAACAGGGATGTTCTACAAAGAACTCACACAACCTTGTCCAAGAGAACTTACCCAGACCCAGAGATGGACACCTCCACACCAAGCTCGCATGCACACCTAGCTCAGAATAAAGCCGCGACAAGAATACAATCTGCTCGACTGGCGCACTCAGAAGCGAACTCAAGTTATCGAGCACTTTAAGTTTGGAGACGGAGTAGAAGCGACCGCCGGCTTGCTTTTATCAGCATTATCGCAGCACCTCCTCGCAGAGTACAGTTTGGCATGAGCGTACATTAATTGATGTGGGTGACATCTAAGGGAAGACGTACTCTGGCTGTTGCAGGCTTGAGAAGAAACTCGAAGCGTATGACCCGTCTCGTCTCCTCCAAATCAGGACCATATCAGCCCTGTCTCGGCACGTCGTTGAAGGCGACTTGACGCTGTCCTGTCGCGGCACGACGTTGAAGTCGCCGTCCTGTTTTGCTTCTCAAAGCAAGCTTTTCGGACGAAAGTGTGTTGAAGAGGCCAGGCGAAAAAGAAAGAAGTTTGCCATCACTGTGTTAGAATTTGGCTATGAATTGAGATGGAAGGGGATGTGCCGATATGATGTTTTTTGCTAAATTATAACAAGACTAAGAAGATCATTGGAGAGTGTCTGATCATTAAGAGGTCTGCTCTAGAGAGCCAAAATTGTGACTTTAAAGTGCAGAAAGCTGTAAGAACTCACACAGAAACTAGTTCAAGCAAGCATGATATAAATCTGAGATTCCAAACTGGTGTCTAGAAAAAGACCAATTTTACCAATTTTTGAAAAGTACCAATTTTACCAGTTTTTGAAACTTTGCCATTTCGATGAAAATGGCTGATTTAATCATTCATCTGCAAAATCGTTTATTTGAACATTGCTATACTCAGGTAAGGATGATCATGAAGCTGACAGCCAAGGACAGGCCCGGGCTCTTCAGTGACATCTTGGTGGTCCTCTGTCAATTAAGGCTGGATATCCAGCAAGCCAACATGCGGACTTGAAACAATGGCCAAAGGAATGATATATTTGCTGCCAACTGAAGGTAAGATAATGTATTCGGTAGCAAGTCTGTGAAGCAAGTTTTTTTTTTCAGTACAAGGTGTTTTCATTAGCAACTATGGATAGAGTAAAGTTGATAGATCTACAAGTCCAGACAATAGCAAATTATGTTTGGTATGGCACCATGATAATAATGATACCTGCAGCTTAAAGGACCTCCAAAATCACGGCAGTGATTTTATGTGCTTTTGATGAGGGAAAAGTGTAAAACCCCAAACATGTGAGACAAATGTTGCAATTTCCTTGCCTGTTTGCACAGTTTATGGCTACTGAGACTGGGCCTCCTGTTCTTGTGCTCAATAACCTTCCAATGGTGAAGACACTCGAATTAAAGGGTGCTTTTTTCATTTGTGCCAGATGCAGTTCCCATTCTTTTCGAGTCAATCCACACATTCCATAGCTATGGCACTCAACCAGGTCATCAGTGCGAGCGCATCACCCGAGCCCTACACCCCCCAAATGACTGGAAAAGAAAATTCTCCTTACATTGCCGTCTACCCACATTACTGTGTTCATGTTTTGACATTGTGTTTGCATTTTGGCACTGCCTGTAGTTTGATATTCTGCTTCATGAGTACTTATGATTCTGCTTCATGACATTCTAGTAAGTGATGTTTACTGACATGCTTACTACATACCAATTTTCATTTGTATTTAATTTGTGCACATTAAATTTAAAGGATTGTAATTTTGCCTCACTCAAATAGGATCAAATTTTGGACCAAGAGGTGTATTCTTTGTTTCTACACAACCAGAGATACTTTGCTTCTTCAAACTGGGTAACTTAGGTTTAGTCCTTAACCCCTAAAGGACCATTGTCCCTTCAGGGGACAAATGGGATTTTGGGTAGATACCTACAGGCTGAATTTTTGTTGTAATTTTCTAAAATTCTTTTTGGAGATAGAAAAACTGATAAGCTTTGTGGGAATACAATTCTTTTATTCATCAATGCCCGGGAACAAAAGTCATACCCATATAAGCTCGAAACAGGGGACAGGGGGTAGCAAAAAAATTTTGCAAAAAATTTAATTTAGTTTTTTTAAATTTTTTTCCTTATAGATATATTTTTGTCTATTTGGAAAGCTTTGAACCATTTCATTTGGATTTTTAATGAGAAAGTTATGGACAATCTTGTTTTTGGGGCAATTAGAGCATCTTCTTGGAAAAAATAACTTATAGGATTCACTTTGGAATGCAATTTTTCCAATTTTTCAAAAAAACAATTCCACATGGTTTAGTTTTTGTGCTAAAACAATATCACCATTGGGATTAGTGCATTTTAATTCCATCTAAAAGATATCAATATTTTAGATTTTTCTTCTATCTTGTACCTACTTCTACTTAACAATTTCTTTAAGAATGAAAATTAAGTTCTTTTGAGTTTCTTTTTTTTTCCTAGACTCTCAACTCAGTTCTCCACTAGAAAGATTTAAAGCTCAAAACTCTGTAGTACAAAAAATTAAGTTAAAAATGTTCAATATCAAAAAATCTAGTCCTGCAATGTGCTGAAAAACTTGTTTTTTTACTTCAAACGCAGATATCTTGCAATTTGAGCAGTCAAAAATTCTGAAATTTTTTCCACACATTCTCATACTAGTTAGGTACAATATCCTATGGTTAGATTTGCAAAAAAATGACATGAGGATCTCAAGTGACGGCCCAAAGCACCTTCTTTGTTCTCCAAAAATTCACCCAGAATCGTACAGTCCATCATTTTATGATGAATTAGCACCAACAAATTCAACCAAAAAAATCACCCAAGATCTTTTTGTTGATTGTTAATGAGGTTCACATTTGATTTTTTTGCAAATGTAGTTGAAGGCATGTAACATAGGCATGCAACTGTTTGTGTTTCATTCACTATGGATGTCATTTATAATATATGTTGTAGTTCATTTCCCATCAAAAAGATGAATGGTCCTACATACTTCTTACAATTCCTCATTGCATAAAAAGAGATGGATGTATGGATCAAACATGCCTATATTAGAGATAATTAGGGTGGCCCTGTAGAGGGCCATTTGACTTTTGGCAAATGTGCAAATGTAGTGAAATAATAAAATAATAAAAAAGATTTCCTTAACCAAACATCCAATGGAGCACACAAGATGATTTTCGAAGGCAAGATTCTCTGTGAGCTAGTTTGGGTTTATATTTTCCGCAATTGCACATTTTCTTGGAGAAAAACAATCCTTCCAAGGCCTAAAATTTTCTTTAATGATTTTCTTTTACTTAGTATAGTTTACAAGCAACATACACCGTACATATATCTACTTCAGAGTAGTTGCAAGAAACACCTGCCACTTTTGGCAAGGAGGTTAGCTCAAAACTCTCAATAATGGAGTTTTGTGATTTTTGGAATAATTTTCTTTTAAATGAAACAAAATATGGATAATCTGTAAAGCATTCAAAATAACATGTGTATATGAATTTAGACCTAGAAAGATTTATCTCTAAAAGTTATGTACATTCAAAAAGTGATGGAAAATGAAGCAAAATAGACATTTTGGAAATTGTTTTTTTTTAAATAGTCAAAATTTTCCAACCCCCCCCCAAAAAAAAACTATTTATATCTAATTTGAAGATTCTTCTTCTTAACCATTTGCATCTTTGTTGCAAAAAATTGTATTCTTTGCATGTGCGCTAATGTAGTGCACTTTGAGCACATGCGGAAGGTGGATTCTTTATTATTTTCAGATTATCTCTTTTTAGGCTTGTATAACTTTAGTAGAAATCCTTGAAGCCCAATTTTCACTTTCAAATTTGCACTTTTGGATTGGAAACAATACTAAATCCTTCGGTAGACATCCAATTGGAGGCAATTTTAAAACAATATACTAACTTTTTAGAATTGTTAAATGATATTAAATGTTTAAAACTAGTAACACATGTACCTTCTTTTCAAATTTCATAAAAAATAGACAAACAATGCAAAAGTATGAGCAAAAAATAACCTATCCTAGGCAAAAGGGACAAAAAAAAGGATAAGTGTTTCTTGCAACAAAATTTCAACTCAATTGCATCTCTATCTATAATTGTCCAACATTTATTGGACTAAAATGTTGGACTACCATATATAGGGTGCAAGTGGGCTGAGGACTAAGAATGGATATGCATAATTTAGTACATCCTTTGGTATTGAATTAGTCCAACAAGGCTTACCAGTATACGGCAATTTAGCCATGTGCATAATGTCATTTCTATAGCCAAGTGTACCTATAGCCACACTACGGAGAAATGGGGGTATATCATCATGAGACATTTTAAATGAAGTAAGGTATGTGCACCTATATTGTCATTTGTTAGTCCCTCCATCCCAAAGTGATCTTTAGATTGGACTAAAAGTTTGCAAATAAGGCTAAAAACAAGTAAATAAAATTATTTCAATCCATTTCTAAGCACTTCAAAGAAGTTGTTATTTGTTCATTGGATCTTCAAGAACAAAATATCATTTTTTTCGGGTAACCAAAAGATCATTTTGAGACCCAAAAACTAAAGGGGAACCAAAAGATCATTTTGGAATGGAAGGAGTATAATTTAACAAAACTTAGTTGGACTTTCCATGATCAAATAAGAAATAACATATTATTTTGTTGATTAGAAAGAAAAGTGTGTTAAAGAGAAAGTAGATATTTACTTTTTAGATTCATCTTAGTAGAACACTAACAAATGACAATAGAATCATCTACAAATTAATCCATATTTATGTTGAAGAAGAAAAGAATAATCACCTATATGGCAAATGGTGAATTCATATAATGACACTTGTTTAAATTCTCCCAATGGTATTCTTTACAAACAGTTTACTACAACTTTTTTCCAACTAATGCTCAAATTTTAAATGTTTATATTTATACAAAATTGATAATAGGTGCTTTTATCTTAAGTTCCATTACAAAAAATTTTAGGCGTCAACAAGGCCGCTAAGCCTTACACCCCTATAGTGCTATTATGGAAAAAAAAAATTGAAAATTGGAAATGTGACGCATTTTGACCATGTCAGCACTATCAGTGCCATGTGAGCGCCACATGAGCTCTATGTTAGATTGAATAATTTTTTAATATTTTTTTTGAGAAAAAAAAATTCAAAAAAAAAAATTCAAAAAAAATAAAAATTTCGTAGTTGTACCCTGCAGGTGCTGAAAATCACGCATTTGGAGTCTTGTTGAAGTTTGAAATCTTTTGTAATGCTTCATGATTGAAGTTCAATTAGAAAGTAGATTGAAACAAATAATGATCTATAGTACTCTGTAATTCTCTTAAAAAGCACCTCTACCATCATAAAATTGCCCAAATTTTAATAGAAGATTATATTTATTGAATTTTATATCCACAAATAAATTATTTAGTTTGGCAATATTCAAATGAATAATTTTGATTTGACAATACTTGAAATAGTCTAAAAAGAAAATGAACTTAAGTCTTTAGAATCACAAAAATTGTTTTCTTATATTCAAACTAACTTGAGTTTTTTCATTTTTCTATTTTATACTGAACTTTAAAACCTCATACTAGTTTCTTAAGGTTTATAAAAACATATATTCTACTTTTCTCTTAATATATAAATGTTTACTTTCTACAAATTACAAGGTAAAAAATCTTGTGATTAATAATTTATTTATTTATGATTAGTTGTGTTAGATAAAAAAAGAGGGGTGGATTTGATTGTGCCAGCAAATTTTGGTGTAAAATTGTGCAAATAAATTATTTTGTGCACCTTACAGGTGTGAGTTCCAAATTGTCACTTGGGATTTGTGGATTTCTTTTTTTTGAAATTTGCAATTTTGTATAGGTAAAATTATACAAAAAGCCATAAAAAAAGTGTAGAATCAAAATAGGGTTGTACCATATCCATTATAGTATTTGGTCTAGTTTTGATGTTTACCTAAACCTTCCCCAAACCTTGCCTAAAAATAGATTTTAAATCACAAGATAGCAGAATTTGGTGGATTTTAGTCACATAGCCCCAAAAGGACTAAATCCCACTAGAAGGTGGCAATGCATGGCTACATTGGTCCTAGTAATTCACAGTGAGCAATAGGTTGGGTCCTAGGTTAGGTTTTGAATTCCCCATTAGATCGACGAATTCCCAAAACCCCCAGTTGTTAGCATATAGGAACCACTAAACTCAAGATGGGCCTGTGGAGGAATCTACAGCCCAAGGATGGTGTTCTAGGATAAATTCCATGCCAAGGGTCCAATGGCAAAATCGATTCGTCAAGATTACCTCATCTGCAAAAGATTCCTACGTCATCTACAACTCGAGAAGACGGCCAATTTAGGTCTTCACTGACCAATTGTGCCAGGTACGAAAATGCACCTCTACATCTTTCACGGGGCTCCCTAAGAGGTCCCACGAAAATTCTTGACATCTTCCAAGTTGCAAAAGAATCTATACCGGGCGGTCAACTATTCTAACCTCCAACGGGAATTTCTTGTAAAGTTACCTAGGTTGCAATAAAATTTCACTAAAAATTAGGATAGCTTGTTTTAGGCTAATAATGCGTTCCGATAAGTTTTGCAGCATTCCGATAGCAGCAAGTATCCGAACTGGCAAGATTCCTCTGAAATTAATCACGTGGCAAGATCCCCACAACGTTGACCGGTATTTTGGGGGCACACGACAGCAAAACAGCGTCAACAAGGACTCTTTTCCTACTCCCTTTCACCTTCCAGAGACCCCAAGCTAGTTACTTTTTTCAAAATAGGAAATCCCCAAGAGTTGGAAATTTATCATGATTGGGTTCTTTTATCTAGCCTAGCCTACAATGGATTTTTAATCTCGGTACAGGGGGGGGGGGGGGGGGGGGAGGATAAAAATGACATTATGGATCCACTAATGCAATCCGTTTGACATTTGGAGCTGATCTCTAAAAGTTAGGATGTTGGTCCAGCATAGATGGTAGAAAGTGAAATTTTAGGATTAGGATGAAAATCTTTGAAGATGAGGATGGGAATTCAAGTTGATAAGGCTACTAGTAGGAATTTAGGGGGGGGGGGGGGGGGGGGGGGGGGGTAGTGAGCCCTTGGAAACCTATATAAGGGCTCCACTTCCCTCTCTAAAATCATCCCCATACTTGTTTTGGGGTCTGTGGGTTCATGTTATTTTGGATATTTTGGCGTTTGAAGCCAAAAACCTCTACGGTGTTTTTGGAGCACTTTTGGCTCCTTTTGTTGTTGTATTCCAAGCTTTGAAGGTCCTTGGGGGTCCTTCTACCTTGCTTTGTGTACTCCTCGTGTACCTTTCTTGTACTTTCGTGCATTCTTGTGAGCTAACCGACGTGTCTTGAGAGTCTTTTGTGTCCAGTACTAATTTCAAAGATATCCCCCAGCGTACCTTGGCGATGCCGCTTTGGGGGGCCTTTAGAGTGAGAGTCATTTGCTTTACCTTGTTATACTAACTTGTGTGTTCTCTTAAGTCAAGTTCTTACCTTCTTCTAACGTGTCTCTTGTTGAGTGGAACCCCTTAAGGCCGTATTCGTTATATTGAGACTTTTTGCAGTCTCATTTTTATGTTTGACTCAAAGATAAAACGTTATAACTATTCAATTCTAAGACTATTTGGTAAGTTGAGACTATAATATATTAATATATATATAAAAACCTTTGATCAATCAAAGATTGTAGTTTCATCTTTTCGTCAACTTGACGATAAATCACTATAACAAGTTTAGGGTTGAAGTCTCAAAATGTGCAGATTGTCTCATTTTAACGAATAACGCCTTTAGCTTCGGGATGGCAATGCTTTGACTTTCCTTACAAGCTCCTTTCTTTGTGTGTTTTTTTCCCTCTTCTAAAGTCTTTCTTGTCGTGTGGACCCCCCCTTGGATGGCAAAGCTTTGAACCCACGACTAAGTCAAGTCCTAGAGTGCGTGTTAAAGAAATCCCGGACGGCAGAGCTTTGAACCTCCAAAGTGCCACAAAGTCCTAGAGTTGGTGTTAAACCCAACTTGACGGCGAAGCTTCGAACCTCCTAAGTACTTAGTCCCAAAGTTTAGTTTCCAAGATCTTCTCGGAAAAGTCTAAAGTTTAGCTTCCAAGATCTTAGAATCCTAGCGTGAGAAAGGTAGCATGTGACTTCGTGAGTTAGTTTTGTGTCCAAGAATTCAGGCCTAACCCCTCAAACGGCGAAGCTTTGAATTTGACACTAATTCACAATCCGGTTTTTTTTTATGTCAGAGCAAAAATATGCAATGTCCAAGGCCGAACATACTATGTCCGCGGAGACATCAAGATGTTAAAGAGAAGGATTGCGATTTCAGAAGATTTCCAAGGATGTTCCAGATGATTGCGACAAATTTGAATGAAAACAAGTTGGTGTTACCATCGACATTGAGATCTTTGATGACATTTTTAAGGACTCATTGATGTCCGGCGAGCCGTCCGCAAAAACATAGACTATCATATCAGCTTTAAGGAAAAAAATTCATGGAGGATAAATTTGTGGAATTAACTTTATTCTTGGGTAAAAGTCTGACGGAGGTTAAAAAAAAGAATTAGACAGCCATCGAGCAGCTTTGAAGGAAAATAAGATGACGTGGATATGACGAGGCATGCCACGTGTAAATTAGTTGACGTGGCGTAATATTATGCTGATGTGGCATGCCACATCAGCATAACGGGGCTGTCTCTTTGTGTGTTTTACATTTATATTGGAGATGTCTAAGTAACGTAGAGATTTCACTAGAGACATCTTATAAAACGTTGAGATGTTTCCTTGGACGTTTTTGTAGACTTCTAAATGTTTTAAGGAAACATAGTTACAATCGCTATAACGTCTATGGAGATGTCATCAAAGCAGCCTTTTAGACATGCAAAAAACATCCTTCTAGACGTTTGTTTGCTGCTCTACAAAAATTCAAATCCAACGTTTTTAATGTCCCATATAGTTTGTCTTCCCCCCTACCACTCCACTTGTATAAAGAGCCCGTTTTATCCCCTCCATAAACTCACATCAAGTGGCTTTTGAAGCCATGTGACATAATTGTCAATTATGATATATTTTTTACAGCATATTATGTATGGTATATTATGTATGATGTATAATATATGGTGTACTATATATGACATGTTATATTGGACATTATGACATGCATGTGAACATCATATGAGACATGTGAGACTGTCCATATTAACATCATGCCGAATAGTGCATTCCATGACATGAATGTCTAATGTGACATCATTTTGTTCTTCTAAATCATATCAAACATTGCCAGAGGTATTCATGATGAAAAGTAGATGTTTACATTGATGTCATAAGAAATCTGGACGTCTAAGGTGATGTCTCAAAATACGTCTATAAAAACGTCCAGACGTCTAAGTTGATGTCTTAGAAAACGTACAGATGTCTAAGTTGACATCTTCAAAGATAGCAAGAAAATCCTTAGACAACCAAAAAAATATGCTGATGTAGCATGCTACATCATCCTTGCTAAATGCCACGTCACTTTTCCCGCCACCACGTCACGTGCCACCTCAGATGCCACGTTATGGACAAAATGAATGAAAAAATTTCCTACGTGGCTGCTCGTAGTTGCGTGGCGTTTAGGTGGCAGCCACATGGCGGCCTTTGAAGACCTCATTGACCCATGTTTTGGGTAATGTCTACCGGAAAACATCCTGATGTCACATGTCAAAGTTGATGTCTAAGGCACGTCTGCAGCAACGCAATTTTTGGGACGTCCATATAGACGTGGTAAAACGTCAGCCTGGACAATTGGGCGTCAAAATTGTGATGTCCAAAAAAACACGAGTTTCTTATAGTGATTCTTCTAGAAAATCCAATTTAGTGTTGTGTAAGTGGATTCCCCTAAGAGAACCCTGGGGGAGTGTTTGTAGAAAGAATTATTTTGGCATACTAGCAGCCAGCATACCAGAGCCAATAGCCAGAGCCAGTCACTAAAGCCAGCAGCCAGTATTTAGCAGCGGGCTGGTACCCAGCCATCGAGCCGGTATCTAGTTTGGGCGCCTGGACTGTCCAGCTTGTTTCCGATTTGCTAACTGATCACATACACCATGGCTAAAAGCCAGATCAACACGAGATGATATCCTACGAGGTCCCACTTTCCTTTTTTTTAGTTTTTGACAAGTTAGGAGCTAGTTTAGAAAACCCAGAGTAGAAAATCCAGTTACGAAACTAGTTAGGAACCCAAAGATAGAAGTCCAGTGTAACTCAGTTAGGAACTAATGTTTCAAGGTCAACCTGCAATTGAAGAAAATAAAAGAGAAGAGGGAAGGAAATTGACGCCTCCATGTCACGCCTGCACACAAAATTTGCACGTTCCACTCTCACACCCACACGTAAACACAAATAATGGAGGGGAATTAGTCAAGGAAGACATGAAGTAGGGAACAAAAGAAGAGAGACAATAAATAGTGACCTAGGTTTAGGATTAGCCGATTAGGTAGGCTAGGGAGGAAATCTCAAAAATTCATTGCGACCATTAAGAGGAGGATAGGAATGACGCAAAGCAAGAAAACGTAAGAAGGTAGGAAGGACATTAAAATTCTTGGCATTCGGGACCATCTTGTAAGACCACCATCAAAAGTAGGTGCAATAGTACCAGAGTAGAAGAAAGGAGGAGAAGGAAAATAAAAGGGGAGTAGGAAGGAAAGACGTTAGGGTGTAATATCTTCTTTAAAATTAAGCGGTGAGCTTTGGGAAAAAAGGCTAAAGAATGATCATAGACAGGGATGCATATGAGCACATGGACGATGTTATCTCCAACACCGGCAGTGATGAAGGAAGCCATTGAACTGATCCTTGGTATTTTTTCCTAATTAGCTTGTGATTCTCTTAGTTAGTCTTCAACCCAAGATAATTAGCAAAGATTAGCAAGAATTAGAAGTTTAGATTCAAAAGTCCATAGATTAGAAATATACGGGTTTTTGAAAACATATTACATTAATAATTTGGCTTTGGATCGACCATGCTAAGTTAAATTGAGCGGTCAAGGATGGATGGATTTTGGTGAACTTTGTTTTAAAGAACGATAAACCAAAATTAGGGCCGGATCTAGGAAGTAGATATTGCCGTTAATTTAGAAGTCAACAATCAAGAATTAGGGTTGGGAAGTAGACATTAGAATAAAATCAAGAGGTAAAAAGTCCAATTAGAGCTAATTCGGAAATTTAATTTAGAGGTTAAAATTTAGAATTAGAATTAGAGGGTTAATTCGGAAGTTAATTTAGAGGTTAAAACTTAGAATTAGAGTTAGAGAGTTAATTTGGAAGTTTAATTTAGAGGTTAAAATTTAGAATTAGAATTAGAGGGTTAATTTGGAAGTTTAATTTAGAGGTGAAAATTAAGCATGAATTTATTACATGGACAGTGGAGATTTAGTTAGAGGTTAAAATTTAGGATTAGATCCAGGAAGTAAAAATTTAGAATTAAAAGTCAAAACATAGAATGAAACTAAAAGGACAATTTTCAGAATTAATCTAATAGTAGAAACTTAGTGGTTAAAGTTAAAACATCAAATTAAACTTAGAGAGTTAATTTCACGGTTAAAATTGGGCAATAAAAATTTAGAATTACATTTAGAAGTAGAAATTTGGGGTTAAAAGTCGAAACTTACAATTAACTTTAGGAGTTAGAATTTAGAATCATACCAGAAGTACAAATAGACAAAAGAATCTAGAGGCTCATAAAAGGAACCTAGGGGATCCTTTTAGTTAGTTAGGTTGATTAGAATGGCATCAACCACCCGATCTATACCTGACCTAGGATAGATAGAAGTATAGTGAAAGCGCACCGGTAGAATATCATGGCCCGGATCATCGGCAGTCAAATTAGAAGTCATCACCTATATCTCTAGGTACTTCTTTGTCCATCCACAAAAACTTAGGAAACATAAACAAGTTCCATTGCTTAGAAGAGATAGTAGACCGCGTGGGCAAACACCCCTTTAAATCAAAAGTGGATAAAAGCTAAGAACCCGGTTGTATTTGCTCTATTACCAAGGGTGGATAATCTAGCACCCACAATAGGATGAATAGGAATTGGTGTATAGTAATGTGCGCCTTCCCTATTCAAATCTAAATTTAATTTAATAAACATAATTGCATTTGAAGGTCATAATTAAAGGTGATTAGCATAGAGGAAATTTCAGGCCTCCGGAGGGCTGCTCCATAGCCCTCCGAGGTACCCTAAAATTTTATTGTATTTTGCAAAAAAAATTGTTTTTCCCCTATTTCTGCCTTGCTGAAACTGTAGCGGCAGTGGCGCAGGAACCCAGAATTTTGAGTAAAAAATTATTAAAATAAATAAATAAATAAAAATTTAATCTTAAAAGAATATTTAAAATAAAAAAATTTAAAAATAAAAAATAAAAAATAAAAAATCTACAAAACTTGACTGCTCATCAAGAGCAATTTTGAAGCTGACAGGCCATGCAAAGAATAGCATGGCATGTCAACTTTGGACGGCTCTCCACAGGGCTGAATTTTTCTCTAATGGGAGTAGAAATTAAAATTACATTAGTATAATTTCGGTGAAAGGTGGTTTATCCAAGTTTTAAATGGCTATAGGATACTTTCATTGATGGAAAACAAACATTTTGTAAAGTTGGACAAGTGAAACCATGTGATAATAAAGCCATGAGTTCAGTCTATTTTCATCCCTACTTGTCAATACAAGTCTAGTTTAAACATTATTGCTAAGCTTTGTATTACCTTATTATGAAAAAAAATTGAGCTCTTTGTATTACATATTCATCTTCTTGAATGGATATGGATTTATTGGTCAATAAATGTTGCTCATTCACAATCATTGTCTTCCTGGATAGTTTTGGATTTATTGGCCAATTAGTATTACATATTTGTAATCATTCAATGTCTTCTTGGATGATTGTGGTGCTAACAAGCTGGTAGAATTTACAAACTCTTATTCTTGTGTGACACTGGGATATTTTGTCTTTGATCCTACATCTTAAAAAAGGAAAGATTATCCTACAATAATCAATCAAAAATTGCATAATGGCATGCTAGTTATTCTAAAGAGAACATTGTGCCTAAGATTTATTTCAAAATACCTTCATAGAATTCCTAAATTTTATTAATTAAAAAAAAAGTATACTCTTTTAGCATTTTTAAACGAAAATATTTATTTTATAAATAAATAATAATAATTTTGATTATTTAACCTTTCAAGGACCAAATCCCTATAGGACACAATTGAATTCTAGGCAGAGTACTATACACAGGTCTTAAATTTTGTCTAAATTTTTTGAATTTAAAAAAAAATAGAAAAATGCATTAGCATTTAGAGAATATAATTTATATTTTAACCTGTGCCTAGAAGCTAGTATTGCAATAGGCTATTTCCATAGCAAGTAGGCATATTCCTACCAAAGGATATCATAATATATATTATTTTATGTCTTCCTTGTTTATGTAAACACGGTTCCCTTACACATGCATTTCTAAACGTAAAGATGGTTTCAAGGCTACTCTTTGGTGAAATTCAATGAACATGAAGTCCTCACAAATGGCCAATTTCTATGGGTTTTTTTTAACTATGGTTGATTTATTATAAATTGAAAAGTGAACACACTCTATTTTATGAAAAATTGTATTGGTAGATACAACTTTGAGTACTCAAATTTGACAATTGTCAATAATACAACACATGTACAATATGATTGATGGACCAAAATTGAGCAGCAAGGTTTTCCTTCTAGTATTCATAGTATTAGGCACCAAAATTCTAGGTTTTAATAAAATGCTATAGAATCGACTACTAATTCTTGCAATCACTCCTAAGTAAGTGCAACATTCACCACACCGGGTGGAATGATTACAAGAAGTACTAGTCCTTTATTTGTACCTTTGGTCTTGGACATGTGGTTTTTTAATCCTAATTTAAATTGTATTGTATGTCAAATTTTTTTTTAAATTTGAAATGAAATTATACGTGGTAGTTGTAGACATTGAGTAGTTTTTTCAAGTTTTTAAAAATATATTATTTTTAAACAACCTCCAATTGGATGTCTACTTTTTCCATTTGGAGGGGGTAGTACTACTTTCAATCAAAAAATTCAAATTTGAAGGTCAAAATTGGAATACAAGGACTTCTACTGAAGTTATACAAGTCCACAAAGAGTTTGTTTTTTAAATATTGAAGTTTCTATATACCTTCCACATGTGCTCAAAGTGCACTACCTTTGTACAAGTGCAGAGAATATATATTTTTTAAAAGATGTACATATTTTTTAGACAATCATAGCATTTTCTTGAGAAAATAACATACTAGATTTGTTTTTGAACTCAATTTTCACAATAATGTTCTACAAGATTAAATTTGTTTGCAAGATCAGTCTCACCATTGAATTTAGTATGTTTCAATTCCATCTTAGAGCTCCTATATTAACAATTTAGTTTTTCCTTCTATCTTGTACATACTTCTATTTAACTATTTTTTTTTAAATGAAAATTAATTGTTTTTTAATTTCATTTTTTTTCAAACTCTCAATTCATTTCTTCATTATAAAAATTCTAACTTCAAAGTTAATTTGTAGTGTAAAAAAGTTAAACTAAGAAGATTCAAAGTCAAATAATCTAGTCATATAAAGTGTAAATAAACTTATTTTCTTTACTTTAAACTCAAATATTTTGCAATCTCTCATGCAATTGATGTGGCCAACTTTGAAATTTCTTCCACACATTTTGACATTAATATAATACAATATCTTATTGTTAGATATGCAAAAAGGTCAATTTTGAAGCTTTTTGCTCTTTGCGTGAGGTAAGACAGTTTTAAGTGTTAAAGTCCCTCTATGCTTTTGTTGCATGAAGCTTGTTTAGACGGAATGTACGGAGGATAAGTTAAAAAAATTTAGATAGGCTTAAATTTTTCTATCAAACAAATGGACAGCCTTTGGTAGATTTCAAAGAAATCAAGGTTTTTAAGGAAATAACCTTAAATTTCAATAGACATCTTGGGAATGAAGGCCTTTGAGATAGATGGCTTTGAGATGATAAAATGTGGTATAAGGTAGAAAAAATGATACTATAGTAATGAAAAGACTCAAAATAGTTTGCATCAAATTAAAGGCCTTCCGCCCCAAAAATCTTAGGAGGTGAATGGACTTTAGAGACAAACAAATATGCCTACCAATAGTAGATGACAATCCATGAATGGCAGATATTAGACAACTTATGGTGGTCACAATCTTTTTGGATAAATAAAAACTAAATTTAGTTTTCACTCAGGGGTCTCATCTTTATCCATCATCCGGACATTTTAGATTTGGGGACCATTGGCTAATTTTCTATTAACCACATTTGTGATAGAAATGAATAATCAGCTAAAAATATATTAAATGTCATCAATTACACAAAAACTTACAAAAAAATCTAGATTTTTTGTTTGAGAATGAGTGTAGTATAAAATGACAAGTTGGAGACTTGGGAGCATTTTTCATAGTAGAAAAAAATTGAACCCAAGAAATTGCCGCTTTGTAATGCAAAAAATTTGGATAGAAAAGAGCCTTCTCAATTTACTAATTGGGCCAAGATTTGCATGATGGGCTCAAAGATTTGTCACAATTATCCAATCCATCTCCACAATCTCATCTCTGTAATCCAATCCATCTTCACAATTACTAGACAGAGTCATAGAAGATGCCTAGCACATGCCTCCCATAAATTCCATGCACCAATTGGCTACTATCAACTTTTAATGGTCCTATGTTGTGGCTGTAATGAGGATGAAATCAACCTTATACTTACCTCAATTAATAAAAAAATTAATAAAAGAAATTCAAAGCCCCTTGATAGGTTCAATTCCTTCTTAATGGTGGTCCAATAAACTATAAATGAAACAAAATACTAGTGAATAGACAATTGACAAGCACAAAAAAAATATTTTTCTTTCATCTCCTATAGAAGATAATTGGAGGAAGAAAGATGATGTGCAATGGAGTTTTATAATGTTCTTCAGTCAATATTTCTCTCTTGTTGTCATTCCCATGCTAGCATGATACTTTTGCACCACCACCAAGCATTTGATTAGCCTAATAAGTTTTAAGAATTACTATACATTTCACTCAAAGGAGGGTGATTGCAAGAAAGACCGGTCCTATTCTCTATAAGAAACTGGCATTTTTTAAAACGTCAGGAAAAACATCGTCTGATGTCCGTTTTGACATGTCCGTCGTCAACGTTGATGTCACCTAAAATCGCGTCATGCCAGACATGCAAAAAACATGACAGGATCTCAAAAAACATGCAAATTTATCGCTTGCTTTTTTTGACGTCCTACGGAACAGGGTCTTCCAAACTCACAAAATGAAGGCACGTGGAGGCCATGTAGGCAACTTTTTCATCTACCCATTTTTTTCATCCTGACCATTTTTTCATCCAATTTGTTTTTCATCCAACCCATTTTTCATCCAGTCTGTTTTTCATCCAACTCATTTTTCAAAAAATAATTAGTCAATAAAAATTAATCAATAAAACTATACAATAAAAAAAAAGTAGAATTCACCAAGAATTTTAAAAAACTTACCATTTACCATCAAATTTATTTTGATGACCAAATTACGTGAAAATGAACATTTTCAAGGTCATATTTGTACCCATTCTTTGTCCATGGTAAGTCAAACGATATGGGATAATTAGCCTACATTGTCTCAAATGTCTAGTTCGACATCCAACCCGTTGTTTCAAACATCTAGCCCGACATCCATCCATCCATTTTTTATTTTTTTCCCAAAATATGCCACGTGGCTGCCTTTCTCTAAATCTACTTGCTGACATGGCAGTTTATGTTGTATGTGACGTTATATAAAATCATGGCTACGTCGTAGTCGACATTGTTACAAACATAGCCGTCTACAATGATATGGTCGCGTTTCTGCAAAATACGTACATGTTTTCTGCAAAACATGTACACGTTTTCTGGAACATCTGACATTTGAAAAAGCATGATGTATTTTTTGCTAACGCAGCTAAAACCGTCAGTTTCTTATAGTGATTTTTCGTCACATTGAAAGTACTTTTTTTTTCATCTGCTATAACTTTTGAAGCCAAAGTCCAATGAATATGAAATTTTTATTGGAGATGTCAAACTTTTTGGTAATCATATCCCTTGTTTTTTAGAAATAAAAAAAATCATTTTATATTTAAAAATCATTTTTGTTAATTTGTCACACGATGTGGTTTAGGGATTTTTACTATGTTAGGAATACCCAAGCCTAATGATCTGGAGCTAAAATTTTCATGGTCTATTTGTATAGTAGAAAAGCATATTTTTACCAAATGGAATCTAAAAATATATTAATTTGTGTCCTCCACATGAGTGCAAGGAGCAATCCTATTGCCATTGGAAGAGATTGGAGGGCATTGGAGGGCCGTTTCAAGCCTGTTCTCCAATCTAGCCAAATCTGTGAATAGCCGGTATAGCTATCAAAAAAAATTTCAAAAAAGAAAAGAAAATTCTCTTTCAAATATCATTTCAGGTCAGTATTTTATTTTTTTTATTTTTTTATTTTTTTATTTTTCCAAAAATGACGTGGCACTCTCTCAACCACATCAGCCAACAACTTTTCTGTGTTCCCGCAATCTGGGAATGCAGGATAACTCGCGATCTCTTGGAGGCCTCAAATTTCTTCTAATGGTGCAGTTTCTGAACAATGAAGATGGTTCTAAGATCAATCTTTTGGTGAAATCTCATTACTATCAACTCTTTCCAAATATGAAAGTTTTAGTTTTTTTTTAAATTGCTTTTCTTATTTTTAACAAATTAAAATGTGAAATTATAGTGCAAATTTTTATTTTCGGCGGATTTTGCACTTTTCTAGTTTTCCTACTTCGAGAATTTTCCTATGCTTTTTCTTCCTAGGGTACCTTCTTCTTATAGGTCTATACACTAAATGTATTTTTTTTTATCTTTTTTGAAAGTTGTTTTTCTAGTTTTAAAATACTCCCAAAGAAAAAATGAGTCCTGTAAAAGAATGCTACGCATTTTGATCAGTCTTTCTTGCAATGACCCAAGAATCAAATCTATAAGAAACACACATTTTAGATGATGAGCCCTAATTTTCAAATAGATTTTAGGTGATGTTCATTGCAAGAAAAAGATCCAACATAACATTAGTGTTGATATAAAAACATGGATTTGATGCATTGGACATCATTTGAAATCCCTTTAAGTAAATTAGGGCTCATCATCTAAAAGTAATGTGGATTTTTATTAGTGCAATCAACCTTTTATTTATGCTTGCAAGCTCAACTAGCATTTATCTTCTAGGCTCTTGTTGCTTATTTTGCACCTAGAGACCCAAGACTGCCTATTAAGGCGTTGTCAATGGCCATTAGAGTTGGATTGATGGCAATTGGGATTGCCATTGGGATTGCCGTTGACACTTGACAATTTAGAGTTGAGTTGCTTTAGATTGCCACCCAACTCTAAAGTGTCAATGGCAATCCCAACTACCATCAATCCAACTCTGAAGTGTACTTCACCCCAAAGCACAATTCAATTCTTGAAATCTAAGTGCATTAGAGCTTCAACTCCATTATGAGTCACGTGAGCCTTTTGGTTCATAATACGTCCCATCTCTCTATCCATCTAGGTTTTTAGCATGGGCTCGTCTCCTTATCACTTTAGTCTTTAAGTCTAAAATTCTTGTTTTTGCACATTATTATGTTGCTTGCCAAAAAGTGTGTATTTACTTTGTATTAACTTCTACTTGAAACATGTTAGTAATTTGGAAAGGAGTTTTGAGGCAACAATGAAATATATTAGGAATTTTTTTAGGAATTTTAATTAAGGCAAAATGCATGCAACATCAATTATTGCTAGGGTATTATAGAACTAGTGGATGCAACCTTCAGAGGTGTCAGGCACCTAGCAAGTGCTCAGAACCCTTCTCATTATGCACGTGTGTAACAAGCAATCAATCAAATAGGACTTCAATATCAACCTCAACAAATTGAAGCAACACCACCTATTTCATTAACAAATGTTGGTTCCAATGTAGAGACTTAGGGGACAAAGTTATCCATTTAGAACTAATAGCCCATTTGTATATAAATTTTTCATCTTTGTACCAAGTGCAAAATTAATTGAACAAGAAAGATGGATAAGCAAAAACTGTAAGATAAGTTTGTTTGAAATCTCTAAAAGTCCGGATTTTTAATTTGTATGATGTACATTTAATGTATTACTACCAATCTTGATGGAATTTTTATCTTTTGTCAAGTTTGGTTTAACAATAGGAAGTTAAACCTTAACCCCTAAATGTCTCCATCCTTTTATGAATTTTTGCACATTTTTGCTTGTATCTTTATACAGAAATATCATTTATTGGAATTTCATAAATTTGGTCATTAAGGAAGGTTGTCTTCTTTAGATTCAAATATTACATTGGATGAATGAGAAGTTAGTTGGATGAAATAGTGCCTTGAAGCCCGTTGTTCATCGCTCCAAAATATGGACGTCGGAGCGCTTTAGGATTAAAGTGTCTAGACCTTACACAAAGTTTAAGGCCTTCAAAAGGTTGTTCATTCTATGCTGGCCAAACTATTTAATAATAAGAATTATTTAATAATTCAAATTCCAAAAATATTGATATTAACATTCATAAAGAAATAAAAAGTAATAAAATAATCACAATTTAATGTATTCACTTTAATTTTTTTATTTATTATTTACTAAAACTATCCCGAATAAGTCAAAGCCTGCAAATTGTTGATTTTTTATCTTAAACTATAATTTTTTGTTAAATTTTTTTCATTCCGTTTTTTCAGCGAGTGTTCTTCGCTGTCGGGAACTGACAGCCTTATTAGGCCTCAAACTTCTTGTATTGCCTCCACATGGAGCATCTGGAGGGTAATTCATAATGTTTTTGATAAATTAAAACCCATTGCAAGTTTCAACCTTTGGCAAAGGATAACCTTGGCGGACGATGGATGGCCTTTGGTTACTTTTATGCTAACTACACATATATGAAATATCAAGTTTAGTATTCAAGATTGGTTGATCCAAGCTCAACAAAAAAAGACACTATTTAGTAGGTCGAACAACTTCCGGGAGGTAGTAAATATACAATGGGGGAATTTTTTATTGCAAAAATACTTAAAGAATCAAGGCCTTTTTTTCTGTCAAAAAACACTCAAAACTATCATTTTTATAGCAAAGAGTAAAAAAACTTGAAATCTCTTTTTGCACACATCTAATCATAGGATCTTACACCTAACTAGTATAGAAATGTGTGGAAAAAATTTCAAATATTTCGACCATACAAATTGAAAGATATCTGTGTTTAGAGTAAAAAAATAAAATTTTCAACACATTTGGGACAAGATTATTTGACTTTGAACCTTCTTAACTTCAATTTTTTGCACTACAAAGTTTTGAGCTTTAAATCTTTATGGTAGAGAATTGAGCTGAGAATCTAGGGAAAAAAATCAAAAGAACTTTAATTTCATTCTTTAAAAAATCATTAAGTAGAAAAAGGCACAATCTAGAAGGAAAATCTAAATTATCAATATCTCTAAAATGTTATTAAAATTCACTAATCTCAGTGGTGAGATTACTCTAGCAAGCAAACAAAACCATGCAGAACTTTTTTTGAAAAATTGTAAAAGCTGCATTTAGAAATGAATACTACAAGTTGTTTTTTCGAAAAGATGCTCTAACAAGATTGTCCATAGTTTTCTCATAACAAATCAAAATGAATGAATCAAGGCGTTCTATTTAGAAACAAAAATATAATCTATAAAAAAATTTAAAAAAATTCAAATTTTTGAATTTTTTTTGTTGCTCGTCTCCCTCCCTTTCCCCAATAGTTTTAGCTTATTTGGGCACAATTTTTGTTTTTTAGGTACCAATTGAAAGAAATTTATATTTCTACGAAGTTAATCAATTTTTTTTGTTTTCAAAAAAAGTTTCCAAAAATCAAGACAAAAAATGAGACCATAGGTACTTGCTTTAAATCCCATTTGTCCCTTGAACTCTTGAAGGGACAACTGGTCCTTTAAGGGTTACGGAAAATCCCATATGAGGAAAAATAAAAGTAAAGATCAAGAGTTGGGAACATCTTGAATGTTGACCCACATGCCATCTATACTATCGGTTTGACCACTAGGGGACGTGCAAAATAATCTAATACGTAGTAATATCTAAATTTAAACTTTTTGGTATCATTCTTGCATTCTTCTCCAATAATGCTTTCTCCTTTTCCAACTTAAAAGTTAGTGGGCTTTCAGATATATTGAAGGTTGTAATCAAATACTTCCTCTATTTCAAAAAAAGTCTATGATTTTCTAATTTTGCTTGTCTCAAATTGAATTCAATGTTTCAATGGTTTATGGAAATGAAACTGCGGGTGTGCTTGTTGGTGTCAACTAGGCAATGCAAAGTGACCAACAATTTGAAGCTGAATCAACATTTGGACTTTTAGAGTAGATCAAACTTCGAAAACAGGAGATGATTGCCTTTGAATTGCATGCTTTGATTATAGTTTAAACTTACGAGCTTATCAAAGAATATTTGCAAAAGCTGATCAAAGCTTTGAACAAGCTTTAATTGCAATTTAAGCACAAGAGCTAACCAATGAACGCTGATAGAATGCTCATCAAAATTGAATTACAAGCTCTAGTCGCAATTAAATCACATAGTTGATCAAAGAACAATGACATCTTCTTATCGACTTATCGAGGTTCACTTGATTGAATGGAACTTATTGAAGTTGTATCAAGGGAGTTGATTGAAATTGAATCACAGCCAGGAGGTGATTGAAGTTGAATGCATTAGAGCTAATCAAGAGTTCTTTGCATTGGAATTTGCAGTAGAATGATTGACGTTCATTGATTGGAGCTGGTAGCAAAATAGGAGGAAATTGACAATCTTGTGTCCTATTTTCAATATGGTCTGCTTGACTTTAGACTTTGAATTTTCACACCTACAAAGGTTGGTTAAAAGCTACAATAACTATGCATTTCCATCCAAGTACGAGCACTTTACGTATCAGTCTAGACTTTTTAAAGAAACCTCGGGTTTCTTTTGAAACAAAAGGAATAGCAATTTTGATACAATACAGTCATTTGTAGAGGCCAATAGTTAAAAGATTTTGCCTCAGTGGTATGATTTCAAAAAAGATGGTTGATAGCTTGCTTATTCAATTTAAAATCCTCTTATTATACAGGCTAGTCATCTAGGTCACATTAGCAATTGCAGCCTTGGAGATTTAAAATGTCTTGGTTTTTTTGGTAGACCAAATTTTTTAATTCTTAATAGCAGTGATGATATGTTTAGCTAACCAGGAGGTTGATGTGGCGTACAAACATCCAAAAATATATTGTTTCTACTTTCCCTTCCCTTAAAGCACGTGAAGTTTTATCTCTATGCTAGTATATTAGCCATATTATGCAAATTAATAAATTGCTCAACTATTGTATCCTCAGGTGCAATGCGTAGCATACTATGTAGCATGTGATTTAGGCCTTTCCAAATAATATGGTTGAATTCTAAGCATAGTTGAAATACATAGGGTAGTATTATTCAAGGTGAATCTTTTAGAATTAGACAATTTTTTTTGTCTCCAAATATTGAAAGATGCAACCTATCGTCATTTGACCTTATAGAAGAGAACCTTTGGTAAATTATTATTAAAGGTTTGTGGGAAGTATAGTCATGATGGCGAGATGTGGGCACCTACGCCACCTCTCGAAATTTCTAAAGCAACTTTCAAGCAATTTTTGAGAATAAACTTATTAATCACACCTTGATGCTTTGGTTGTTATTTGTACATATGTTTCTCTTCAAAATTGTTGTCGTCATGAAACATATAGAAAAAAGAGCATGGTGGTAGATTAAATGATCCAAAAACAATGAAAAGGCACAAAGTATTTAAAAACAATGCCAAGATGTAAATAGCAAACACCTTGCCATCAAATCTCTAATTTGAGCTAATAGCATTTAGAGGTAAATAATCTATATATAGAAATAGACAACCTTGGAGTGGACAAAAAGGGAACAATGATGAATCCTTGGCAAACTCATGATAGAAGCCATTTACTTGAGGCAGAGAAGACAAAGTTATCTTTTCATATAGTATTTGCAAGGCTCTTGTCCTTTTCCATCCACTTTGTCTTCATTCATGGTCATGACAATTAATATTTTACATCTCTAGGCAACCATTTTCTTCCAAATTTTTCTATTTAAATATAAAAAGTGATTTGATCACTAAATCAAGACCCTTTTTGTTGTATAGGTTGTAGAGAGTCATTATATTTTCTAAAATATTAATATATAGGCTATTGTATTTAATATATAAAAGGAGTTCAAATTTGGATGTATATCAACTATTAAAATTTTATAAACTTAGAATTTTAATTCTTTTTAAATACAATTTATAAGCTGTAATTTAATATGATTACAAATGAGTAGTTGCAAAAAGACCAATATTATTTTCTATCACAAATATTATTTTCTAGGGTCGATTTTTTTTAACTATAACTTTTGAATTTTTGCCTCCATTCAAAATTCATTAAAAAAAAGGTAAAGATGACTATTTTATGCCTTCAATAATCTCTCACATTTTTCAAAAAAAAAATTGATTGTTTACCATTCCTTTTTTGGATGTTACTTTTTCCATTTTAAGAGTTTTTTATTATAATCTTTATCCCCAAAAGGGAACAAGGATCTAAAAATTTGAATATGAGATTTTATTTTAAGACTATATTAATTGACAAACAATTGTTCTAAAATCATATAATTTAATTTGCTGAAATGTGCTATAAATGCATGTCCTTTGTCATTATTATTATAAACAAAGTAATTTTCTTGAAAACTATTTAATTTAGTTACAAGATGCCCATCTAAGCTAATAAGTACAAAGATTATTATTTATTTATTTGAATGTTTTTACTACTTTTGAGAATACAAACTTCATCCCTAAAATTTTGTGGTGATTCCAAGCCTAAAATTGCTTCAAAATACTTATATCCAAAGCAAGGTTTCATATTCATCTACATAGATTATTTAAGCAATACAACTATAGGAACTTTTAGTTAACTTGTTCAAATACATCCTCTCAAATGTTTAGATTGACCCCCCATCAATTACAAGACCAATATGCCTAATCTTCAAAATGTAGATTTTTGAAGCCTTTCCTAAGGGTGAAGTTTTATCTTTCAATATTTTGAGAAAATAACATGTATGTCCTTGAACTTGACGTGCAATTTAGCCAATGTGGTGCAAAATGGATTGAAAATACATAAAAATTTCAACCAAAAATACTTTCATATTCATATTTAAACAAACTATGAAGTGGAAGGTGGTATTTAATGAAAGGAAATAATAAGTTGCTAATAGCTTTGGCAAGAATGTATGATTTGTCAATACCAATGATGAAAGTGTTATAGTAACCAATATACATTCTTTGTTGTTTTTATTTTAAAAATTTAAAATTTTGTACAATAAAAAACCACATTTGTTTTTTTACCTTCACTTGCATGCAAAATAAACCTCCTCATAACTTTCATCACATAAACCAAAACTAAATGGCTCAAAGGATTTTGTGCAAGTATCGAACCAAATAAAATTAGCTATTTTATTTTGAGAACAAATTTTTTGCTATCCAATTTGATATTGAAATCTCAAAATATTTATATTTTATACAATACTTATTGGAATGACTTGCATTTAACCCTTAAATGCTCAAGGCACCAAATTTTGGTGTCAATAAAACTTTGAAGTTAAATAAATCCTTACCACGTCAATTTTTTTAGTAGTTTATATTTTTGAGAAATTCTTTTTTGAAGTCTAGTTTTAGCATCAAAAAATTGACTTTGAAAATGAATGATTATGATTTTTTTCAAGATTTTGTGCAAGGGCGTTCATTGCAAATCTTGATTTTCTAATGTTGAGGGCTCTTAGAAAGGAGTTTCAAATATACTAGATCTTGGAGGAAAAATCACATTAGAAATTCATTTTAAAAACTTGTAGAGTAGATTTTGAGGAGCCGTAAATTGATTGGGATCATGCATGTTTTGCCTTTTAACCCCTAAGGGACCAATGTCCCTTGGGAGGACAAACTAGATTTTGGATAGGTACCTATGGTTTCAATTTTTGTCAAAATCTTTTGAATCTTTAATATTTTAGTAGATAAAAAAATTGATTGGCTGCTGTAGGAATATATATCTTTTTCAATTGGTTTCTGGGAACAAAAATTATGCCCAAATTAGCTCAATTCAGGAGAGACCAAACAACAACAAAAATTTTCAAATAATTGATTCTTTTTTTTTTTTCTCATAGATTATATTTTTGTTAGCATGAAAAGCCCTCATTCATTTCATTTGGATAAATGTTGTGAAGGTTATGAACAATCTTGTTTTGTGGGGCAATTAGAGAACCTTCATGAAAAATAACTTGTAGGATTCATTTTTGAATGCAATTTTTACAATTTAAGAAAAAAAAGTTCCAAATAGATTAGTTTGCTTGATAGAACAATTTCACCATTGGAAATAATCCATTTGAATCTCATCTTAGAGATACTAGTATTTTAGATTTTTCTTCTATCTTGAACCTTGTTCTACTTAACAATTTTATTGAGGATGAAAATTAAGTTTCTTTGAGGATGAAAATTAAGCTTTTTTGAATTTTTTTTTTCTTGTAAAATTTTAATTGAAGTACCTACTTTAAATATTCAAAATTTTGGAATTTATTCTACACATTTTCATAATAGTTAGGTAAGATACTATGGTTAGATGGGTAGAAAAAAGCTTTCAAATTGTTTTACTCTTTGCAATAGAAATGGCAATTTTGAGTGTCTTTGGAAAAAAAAGGCCTTGGTCCTTTAGGAATTAACCTCATATTTTTTAGGTGACCAATTTCTTAGATTTGATACGTAAAAAGACGATTGAAAGACTTCAAATCACTTCCATTGATTTGTTGCCCAATATTCAACATTATAATCTTTCAATTTATAAATGATATATTTTTTTATTTTTTCCCATATGATCTCTAACATGTTTAAATAGAATTTGTATACTTTCAATTTGTAGAATTCAAATTCAAAAAAATTGATAAAACTTATCAAAAATTGGCTTTTGGAGTTTTGGTTCACTTTAAAGCAAATTTCAAGAATCACAAAAAAATGCCTTGGGCATTTAGGAGTTAACTTTAGCATAGAATATGATGAATAGAAGCTATTCTAAAAGTTTCATTAAAAAAATCCAAAATATGAAGTCAATACAATCTCCTCGAGTTTTCAAAGAGCCCAAAGTGGGTTCTTTAGGCCTTTACAAGTTTGCTCTTTAAGGATCAAGGGATAGTCCAAATTTCCAAAATTATGAGGATGTATTATAAAATGCAATTTAGAATAAGAATGTAATGGGCACTTTCAATAAAAGCTATAAAACATGATCCATCTAGATCAAATCTTATTGACAAATCTACTACTATACAAACCATATTAATAAAACTCTAAGCAAAAAATTCTAATTTTATTCTAATTTTTTATTTAGATTGAATAATTATTTGTAATTTTTATATTACTATTTTTCTTTGTGTTCAAAACTTTAAACTCTCATTGTAGTGATTTTTAAAGATTTTTATTTTATTTACTTATTGAATTCATTTTTAAAAGATCTTCTTTGAATTGAAAATGTTACTTTATAAGGTAAAATATACTAGTAGTCCTGGACCCTTTGAGCTATTAAATATTTGCAAAACAAAATCTTGAAAATCTATACTATACAAATGTTAAAAAACTAACACAAGAATCTATAACATGAAATGAAGGAAAAATTTTGTATGCTTGATTTTCCCTTTGCCATTCCATTTTATAGACATCTCCAGCTCATCATGGCATGGGGTGGTGGTTACATTCATCTATTTTCCAAAATTTGAATGGTAGGTCATTAAGGGGTTAAGATAACAAGATTCTTGTTGTCTTTCCTTAACCTATTATTGCAACTAACTTTTGGAGAAATTTGTGACAAGCCAAAAATATAACAAAAGAATAATTAAGAGAATATGAAAATTTTAAAGAAGCTACAATTTTTGTTATAAATATATGTGCAATTATGGCTATGTTAGATTCACTAGTTCAATAAATAATGTGATGCCTTGGATTGATGTAATTTACTTATAAAACTTTAAAGCATGAAAGAGTACAAAACATGGCAACTTCAAATGAAACAAAACAAATTAAAATTTTAAATAAAAATATATAACTAAACACCAAAGCATTTTTAAAATTGCCATGCTTACTACATACCAATTTTCATTTGTATTTGTTCCAACACACAATAAAATTAAAGGGTTGTTCTTTTGCCTCAATGGGCAACTTTATTAAAATGACGTCTTTTTCTAAAATGGCGTGAAAACAGTTCAGAATTGCCATTCTAAATCTATACTTATCCTAGATGGTGCTTTTGAAATCTATATCTTTCCTAGATGGGGAAAATGGCACACAGAAAAAAGTGGCACTTGGAATAACGCCATTTTAATGAAATTGCTCATCTCAGTTCAATTCTCCCTTGATTGTTGGCTTTGTGAGCAAGAATCAGTCAATTACCTCAAGATCAAAGAGCACCTTCAGTTAGAGCCTGATCGCATAGATTTGCTGCCTGGGAATTACTGAATCCACGAAAAATCTCTGTTGAGTTCATTTGAGTGCAGTGGCTGATGAAAATCAGCTCCAACCTCTGCGATGAATGGGGAGTCCAGTAAGGCATGCGCATCTGCGATTTGAATTTCTTGTGGCAGTGAGGGAGAGGATCCTCTTTTCTTCACTTGAAGCCTTCTTCCCAACCTGTATGAGTGTGCTTGCATTGGGACGTCACTCAACTGAGCTCATGGGAGAGTTCACTCTGGAAGCAAGAACTAATCTCTCTTGCCATTCTTGAGATGAAATTGTGTGCAGGAGCTCAATGTATGACAGTCAAATTCTTATATGCGACCATTCCAAGTAGGCTGTTGTCGACCAATGCCGAAGGAACAACAGACAGCTGCCCCATTTTATATCAAAATAAATGGTTGATGAGATTTTGCTAAGTCATGCTTTCACACCCGGACTTTCGAATTGAAGGACTTCCTACGATGTGTATTGGACAATCTGATGAGTTGCTGTTGGTCCCATCCCGCATTCAGTTCAAAAACATCCATGGAGGAAATTGCTTCGTATTCCACGATTTCAAGATCGGAGTCCACAACATTGCACAAAACGGGGAGAGCAACACAGACATGCAAACAAATGCCAGAGGGAACAGCAAAAACTTCACGATTCAAAGAGCAAGAGCAATACAATAAGCCTTCCGATATTTGCATTGAGGTTCAGATAATAGCCATCCCAGTGTTCCTATGACAGAGGTGGCACTGTACACAAAACAACTTCAATCAGCATTTCGAAGAAAATTCATCTAGTCCCCCATCGTCAAAAACTTGTACTACTGCTCAAAATGTTGTCTAGCATCCAAATTCTTATTGCTCGATACGCTCCAGGAGGTCCACTGTGAAGCACGAGCTTCCAACGAGGAAAAACGCCAGAACGTCTCCAACTCGGAGCTTGTTAGATACGCGGAAAGCTTCCCAGCCGGAATCCAAACAAACACCGAGCTTCTCCTCCTCTGCATCGTAGGTCTTCTTTGCCTCCACGATGCACACGACCTTGTTGGGACCTTTGAGCTGCAGCTCAGTGCGTTGAAGCTTGTTGCCATGGAGCTCCCAGAAGCGTCCAGGAACAGCCTGCCAGCAAGATACACAACGCAACGTGTTAATGGTTTGCATCACTTTAATAGCATCAAGAAGTGCACAATACCACTGATAACAACGGCCCTAATGAGTGAAGAGTGAATTGCAGGTAGCTCCACAAACCATGCCTTGTGGACATGGGTGGGAGAGGGTAACCTCTTGCTGCCTCCCCAAGGAGGTAAGACATGTAGAAGGGGATAGTGATTTACCAAGCTTGAGTGCTGAGCGCGGATGGTCACCACAAAACAAGGACAAGATGGTGCTTGCTTGCACACCCTGCACAAATCCGGTGCTTGGTCTGCATTCCACCGAGGCCAAGTGTTTCTGAACAAATTGTTGTCGCCCTCATCCATGTTGCCGTCATTGTTGTCGTCCGGGTGGACCTCCGCAGGTGCTCTAGCAATGAACACCAGGAACTTCGAGAAGCTGATCAAGGTGAAGATGACGCCATCGCCAACTTTAATGTGGTTGTCCTTCACAAAAGTTTTCCACCCACCATCCCCATAAGCAAAGACTCTAGGCCTGGATTTCCTGAACAAGCGCACTGTAAGTTTGATGGGCCACGTCCGCTCGCTGTGCTTCAACCCGAAGGTGACATTCTTACCAAACCTTTTCCAATGCTTCTCGATAAATCCGCTTGGAAACTCCTGTACAAACGGTCCATCTTGTGTTAATGAGCTTGATCGTAATGGAAGCAACTGGAGATACGATCGAGCATTGCAGTAGAATAGTACGTCATTTCCAATGGATTCTCTATAAAACTCTTCCATCAGCAGGACATGCTCATTACAAGTGGAACAGTCCAGCGAGCTAGTGTTTGTTCATTCCTTTGATGACCAAGGCCAGAGATGGATGTGTAGCCTAGATGCATAACAACGAAATTGCTTCAAAGCGCTTACAAAACCAGTGATCAGGTCAAAATGTCGCTGGACTTGGTGAACTCTGGCTGTGTAACAGTGCCGAGTTTGTTTCGTTACATCATCGAGGTATACATGAGGAATGGAGCAAGGCCAGATGAAACAAAATATCTAAGCAGTAACAAAAATTAATAAGGAGTAACAAAGGAGTAACAACATTATCCTGAACTCTAGGAATTAACTCTCCATCAGGTGGAGGCTCCTGTCCGACCGTCCAGCATTTGCAAGCCCGTGTGATCGTCAAGCTACTAGCTAGTGGAGCATCATACAGATGTGAGACGTGCAAGCAAAAGAAAATAAGTTTCAGATAACAAGGAGATAACAAGGAGTAAGTTCTCATGAAACAAAGAGCTGCCCAACCATCGATCTGCTTGCAAACATACCAGAGAGTAAGCGAATGGCCCTTGCACCACCTCGGTGACCGTGGACCTGCAAACGGCCTTGTAGAAGAAATAGGTGTCCGTCATCTTCAGGAAAGACACCATGGTATACATTCTCCTGTCAAACTCCTGGCTGGACTCTTTGGCCGTCTGCTCGGCAGATACCCGTAATGCCATCACTACTTATGGAGCGGCCCGCTTGTCTTGCAACGTCTTTTATCGCAGCTGCGCGATGCAACCAAAACAACAACAATTAGACTCCCCTATGTCGACCTAGACAGGTTTCCTCCTACCTGCCAATTGAGCACCAAAAGCAGTCATCAGAAACGAGTAATTAGTTCCTTTCCACGGCCTCTTAACGATCAACCCATTTCGAGGCCACGCACACAAAACTTAGAAAGCGTTCTATTCCTTTTCTGCGTGATTTAACTAACTTACACGAATGCAAATTCAAGAAATCATTGTAGAAATCGATTGGCTGCTCGAAGCAGGTCAGCAGGGAGACATATCCAGAACAAAAGTGATGAAAGCACTGACTCACGACCATGACTACACCGCACTTTTCAGGTGGGACTCGAGGACAGTTTTCAGGACTCGTCGACTGGATCTATGAAGAACGCCAAAGTAACGGGATTGTAACTTGGAATGTCACTCTCTGTGCATTTCTCCGCAACACAATTGACGCTCTGAAAGTGCTTTATTTTGTGGACTGCAATTTCAGGAAACCTTTCAGCATGAACTTCAAGTCACTGCTGAAACAGGGAGACAAAATACAACAACATGGATGTTTCCGAAAACAAAAAAATGGACTCAAGTACATTTCAGGACTCCAGATGACGAACGGAAAATGGGAATGCAGCGTGAAAGAGCGATCTGTGCATTTCTCCGTAACACAAAGGAAGCTATGAAAGAGCTCTAGTTGTTTGAACACAAAGGAAGCTCTGAAAGTGCTCTAGTCGTTTGAATACAAGTTGAAGAAGTCCATCAGCATAAAGATCAAGGAATAAAGTGTCTGGTGAAACCTGTAGAAACACATGTTGTCAACAACAGGGATGTTCTACAAAGAACTCACACAACCTTGTCCAAGAGAACTTACCCAGACCCAGAGATGGACACCTCCACACCAAGCTCGCATGCACACCTAGCTCAGAATAAAGCCGCGACAAGAATACAATCTGCTCGACTGGCGCACTCAGAAGCGAACTCAAGTTATCGAGCACTTTAAGTTTGGAGACGGAGTAGAAGCGACCGCCGGCTTGCTTTTATCAGCATTATCGCAGCACCTCCTCGCAGAGTACAGTTTGGCATGAGCGTACATTAATTGATGTGGGTGACATCTAAGGGAAGACGTACTCTGGCTGTTGCAGGCTTGAGAAGAAACTCGAAGCGTATGACCCGTCTCGTCTCCTCCAAATCAGGACCATATCAGCCCTGTCTCGGCACGTCGTTGAAGGCGACTTGACGCTGTCCTGTCGCGGCACGACGTTGAAGTCGCCGTCCTGTTTTGCTTCTCAAAGCAAGCTTTTCGGACGAAAGTGTGTTGAAGAGGCCAGGCGAAAAAGAAAGAAGTTTGCCATCACTGTGTTAGAATTTGGCTATGAATTGAGATGGAAGGGGATGTGCCGATATGATGTTTTTTGCTAAATTATAACAAGACTAAGAAGATCATTGGAGAGTGTCTGATCATTAAGAGGTCTGCTCTAGAGAGCCAAAATTGTGACTTTAAAGTGCAGAAAGCTGTAAGAACTCACACAGAAACTAGTTCAAGCAAGCATGATATAAATCTGAGATTCCAAACTGGTGTCTAGAAAAAGACCAATTTTACCAATTTTTGAAAAGTACCAATTTTACCAGTTTTTGAAACTTTGCCATTTCGATGAAAATGGCTGATTTAATCATTCATCTGCAAAATCGTTTATTTGAACATTGCTATACTCAGGTAAGGATGATCATGAAGCTGACAGCCAAGGACAGGCCCGGGCTCTTCAGTGACATCTTGGTGGTCCTCTGTCAATTAAGGCTGGATATCCAGCAAGCCAACATGCGGACTTGAAACAATGGCCAAAGGAATGATATATTTGCTGCCAACTGAAGGTAAGATAATGTATTCGGTAGCAAGTCTGTGAAGCAAGTTTTTTTTTTCAGTACAAGGTGTTTTCATTAGCAACTATGGATAGAGTAAAGTTGATAGATCTACAAGTCCAGACAATAAAGGCAAATTTCGTTAAAATGGCGGTATTCCCAGTGCCATATTTTCCTTGTGCCATATTCCCCCTGCCATTTTTTCAGACCGTCCGTTCTGAACATCTAGAACAGGTATAGATTCCAAACATCTAAGACTGTTGTAGATTTCAAACATCTAGGATTCAAATAGATTTCAGACTGATTGTTCTAAAAATTCTAGGACAAATATAGATGTTAGATATCTAGAACAAGCGTAGATTTTTAGAATGTACTAGAAATGTAGATTTCAGAACAGCCATCCTGAACTGAATAACTTGCCATTGTAATGGAATACCACCATTTTAACGAAATTTGCCATAATAGCAAATTATGTTTGGTATGGCACCATGATAATAATGATACCTGCAACTTAAAAGACCTCCAAAATCACGGCAGTGATTTTATGTGCTTTTGATGAGGAAAAAGTGTAAAACCCCAAACATGTGAGACAAATGTTGCAATTTCCTTGCCTGTTTGCACAGTTTATGGCTACTGAGACTGGCCTCCTGTCCTTGTGCTCAATAACCTTCCAATGGTGAAGACACTCGAATTAAAGGGTGCTTTTTTCATTTGTGCCAGATGCAGTTCCCATTCTTTTTGAGTCAATCCACACATTCCATAGCTATGGCACTCAACCAGGTCATCAGTGCGAGCGCATCACCCGAGCCCTACACCCCCCAAATGACTGGAAAAGAAAATTCTCCTTACATTGCCGTCTACCCACATTACTGTGTTCATGTTCTGACATTGTGTTTGCATTTTGGCACTGCCTATATTTTGATATTCTGCTTCATGAGTACTTATGATTCTGCTTCATGACATTCTAGTAAGTGATGTTTACTGACATGCTTACTACATACCAATTTTCATTTGTATTTAATTTGTGCACAGTAAATTTAAAGGGTTGTACTTTTGCCTCAGCTCAATTCTGGTTTGATTGTTGACTTTGTGTGCAAGAATCTCAGTTACCTCAAGGCCAAAGAGCACCTTCAGTTCGAGCCTGAGCACATTGATTTGCTGCTTGGGAATTACTCAATCTGTGAAAAGTCGCTGTTGAGTTCATATGAGCGTACTCTGATGAAAATTAGGCATTCCAGCACCAACTGAATGGGGAGTAAAAGTCATGTAAAGTTTTCTGACATCTGATGCATGGGTAACAAAAAACAACTATGTGCACAATATTTTCTTTCTTCACAAACACTTGGACATGTTTCAAAGAAGTTCATCACACAGGGTCAAGTGACATGGCCCCAGATTGACCATGGCAGATTGACCATGGCACCCAGGAAGAATGCGCCTTGGTGGTAGGTACTCACTCAAATAGGATCAATTTTGGACCAATAGGTATATTCTTTGTTTCTACACAACTAGAGAAAGTCATATGTTGGATACTTTGCTTCCTCAAAATGGGTTTAGGTTTAGTCCTTAAAGGAACAGAGGTGCGTGGGTGGGTGGGTGAACAAAGCTCTTGTTTTTTTGACTAGTTCTTGTAATAAGCATAATTTCCTCATTTGTGTGGAATAATTTTGATGAGCGCCACTATCCAAACAAATAAAGACTTAAATAGCATTGCCATGAATAAAAGATCAATGAATTTGCATATTTTTTGGAAAAATGCAGCCATTGACAAGATGGATGGAAGATTTTTGGTTAGGGAGTACTAACTTTGTACATATGTTGAAATCAGAATGTTCAAAAGTGCTCCAAAAATTTTGATTTTTCCCCACAAATAAATATCATTATGATTTTGATGTGTAATTCTTATTGAATCATTTTGAAGTATAGGAAAAAAGACATGAAGATCTCAAGTGACGGCTCAAAGCACTTTCTTTATTCTCCAAAGTTTCACCCAGAATCGTATAGTCCATCATTTCATGATCAATTAGCACCAACAAATTCAACAAAAAAAATCATCCAAGATCTTTTTCTTGATTGTTAATGAGGTTCAGATTTGATTTTTTTGCAAATGTAGTTGAAAGCATGTAACATAGGCATGCAATTGTTTGTATTTCATTCACCATGGGTGTCATTTACAATATATGTTGTAGTTTCATTTCCCATCAAAAAGATGAATGGTTCCACATACTCCTTACAATTCCTCATTGCATCAAATGAAATGGATGTTTGGATCAAATATGCCCTTATTAGAGATAATTAGGGTGGCCCTATAGAGGGCCATTTGACTTTTGGCAAATGTGCAAATGTAGTGAAATAATAAAATAGTAAAAATCCAATGGGGCACACAAGATGATTTTCAATGGCAAGATTTTCTATGAGCTAGTTTGGGTTTATATTTTCTGCAATTGTACATTTTCCTCAACATTTTCACTCAAAAAAACAATCTTCTAAGGCCTAAATTTTTTTCTAATGATTTTCACTTTACTTAGTGCAGTTTACAAGCAACATACACCATACACATACCCACTTCAGGGTAGTTGCAAGAAACACTTGCCAATTTTGGCAAGGGATTTGGCTCAAAATAATCTCAGCACTAGAATTTTGTGATTTTTGGAATAGTTTTCTTTTAAATGAAATGAAATATGGAGAGTTTGTAGAGCATTCAAAATAACGTGTGTAAAAATTTAGACCTAGAAAGTTTTATTTCTAAGAGTTATGTGTATTCAAAAAGTGATGAAAAATGTAATAAAATAGACACTTTGGAGTTTGATTTTAAAAAAAGAGATCAGAATATTCCAAAAATTCAAAATTCAAAATTCTAATTTAAAGATGCTTCTTCTTAACCATTTGCATCTTTGGATTGTCTCTTTTTAGGCTTGTATAACTTTAGTAGAAATCCTTGGAGCCCAATTTTCACTTTCAAATTTGTGCTTTTGGATTGGAAACAATACTAAATCCCCCAGTAGACATCCAATCGTAGGCAATTTCAAAATAATATACTAATTTTATAGAATTGTTAAAAAATATTCAATATTTAAAATTAATATATGTACCTTCCTTTTAAATTTCATAAAAAAATAGACCTATATTGCAAAAGTTATAAGCAAAAACTACCTATCCAAGGCAAAAGGGACAAAAAAAAAAAGACAAGTGTTTCTTACAACAAAATTTCAACTCAATTGCATCCCCATCTATAATTGTCCAACATTTATTAAACTAAAATGTTGGACTACCATGTATAGGGATGCAAGTGGGCTGAGGACCAACAATGGATATGCATAACTTAGTACATCCTTTGGTATTGAATTAGACCAACAAGGCTTATAAGTATACAACAATTTAGCCATGTGCATAATGTCATTTCTATAGCCAAGTGTACCTACAGCCACACTAGGAAGAAATGGGGGTATATCATCATGAGACATTTTAAATGAAGTAAGGTATGTGCACCTATATTGTCATTTATTAGTCCCTCCGTCCCAAAATGATCTTTAGATTGGACTAAAAGTTTGCAAATAAGGCTAAAAACAAGTAAATAAAACTATTTCAATCCATTTCTAAGCACTTCAAAGAAATTGTTATTTGTTCATTGGATCTTCAAGAACGGAATATCATTTTTTGGGGGTAACCAAAAGATCATTTTGAGACCAAAAAACTAAAGGGGAACCAAAAGATCATTTTGGAATGGAGAGAGTATAATTTAACAAAATTTAGTTGGACTTTCCATGATCAAATAACATACTCCCTCCATTTGGAAATAGTATATCCATTCTTAGTGGTGATTGCACTGAGAATGGATACACTATTTCCAAACGGAGGTGGTATTATTTTATTGATTAAAAGGAAAAGTGTGCTAAAGTGAAAGTAGACATTCACCTTTGAGATTCATCTTAGAAGATCACTAATAAGTGACAATAGAATCATCTATAAATTAATCCATATTTATGTTGAAAAAAATAGAATAATCACCCACATAGCAAATGGTGTTATGGTGGATTCATATAATGACACTTGTTTAATAACTTCTCCCAATGGTATTCTTTACAAACGGTTTACTACAACATTGGGAAAAAAACTACGTAGTACAATTTTACTATAAGTTTTTTGCCAATTGATGCTCAGATTTTAGGTGTTTATATTTAGATAAAATTGATGCTAGGTGCTTTTATCTTAAATTCCTTCATGATTGTACTTAAATTAGAAAGTAGATTTAAACAAATACTGATCTATAGTAATTCTTTTAAAGCTCCTCGACCATCATATAATTGCCAAATATTATTTGAAGGTTATGTTTATTGAGTTATATCCTCAATTATTTCCAAAATAAATTACTTAGTTTGGCAATATTCAAATGAATAATTTTGATTTGACAATAATTGAAATAATTTTCAAAAAACTGAACATAAATCCTTAGAATCACAAAGATTGTTTGTTTATATTCAAATATTCAAACTAATTTGAATTTTTTCATTTTTTATATTTCATACTGAACTTTTAAACTTCATATTAGTTCTTAGGGTTTATAAAAACATATATTCCACTTTTGTTTTAATATATAAATGTTTTCTTTCTACAAATTACAAGGTGAAAAATCTCGTGATTTATAATTGAGATCATGATAAGTTGTAGTAGATAAAAAAGAAGGGTGGATTTAATTGTGCCAATAAATTTTGGTGTAAAATTGTGCAAATAAATTATTTTGTGCACCTTACAAGATGAATAGGAATTGGCAAATAGTAATATGCACCTTCCCTATTCAAATCTAAATTTAGCTTAATAAACATAATTGCATTTGAAGGTCATAATTAAAGGCGTTTAGGGAATAAAAATTAAAATCACATTAGTATACTTTAGATGAAAGGTGATTTATCCAAGTTTTAAATGGTATAGGATACTTTCATCAATGATAAGTACAACATTTTGTAAAGTTGGACAAGTGAAATCATGTAATAATAAAGCCATGAGTTCAGTCTATTTTCATCTCTATTTGTTAATATAAGTCTAATTTAAATAGTGTTGCCACTATAAAAAAACCCGTGTTTTTTAGGATGTTTTTACTATTTTTGTGGACATTAAATAAAACAACCCATGTTTTTATGTCAACAATGATGTTTAATAAAATATCAAGATCTTCTATTTAACTATTTTTTTTAATGAATTTTTTTTTTTTGTTAATTCTTTTTTTTTCAAATTCTCCATTCATTTTTTCATTACAAAAAAATTTAATTTCAAAAATTGTAGTGTAAAAAGTTAAACTAAGAAGATTCAAAGTCAAATAATCTAGTCATACAAAGTGCAAAAAATCCATTTTCTTTAGTTTAAACTCAAATATTTTGCAATCTCTCATGCAATTAATGTGGCCAATTTTGAAATTTCTTCCACACATTTTGACATTAATTTAGTACAAATCTTATTGTTAGATATGCAAAAAAAATCAATTTTGAAGCTTTTTGCTCTTTGCATGAGGTAAGACAGTTTTGAGCGTTAAAGTCCCTCCAAGCTTTCATTGCATGAAGATTGTTTGGACGAAATGTATGGAGGATAAGTAAAAAAGGTATACTTAGGCTTAAATTTTTTAATATCAAACAAATAAATAGACTTTTATAGATTTAAAAGAAATCAAGGCTTAGAGGATATAACCTTAAAAAACATAATCCTATATTAGTTATAATATCCTACATGTAATTCTACACACTCTATATTAGATACAATATTTTTTTAAATTTTAGGTACAATAAATATATAATGTCCTACCTTAGATCTCATGTGGTTTCTAATATACGCATTAAATGACTTCCCCAGGCCTGAAACTTTTTTTAAAGATTGAAAAATTGATCAGCTTTGTGGGAATATAATTTCATTTCAATTGGTGCTTGATAAAAAAAAATTATGCCCAAATTAGCTCAGTACAAGGAAGATTAGACAACAAATAAAATTCAAAAATTTGATGTTATGTGAAAGTTATGGACAATCTTGTTTTTTGGGCAATTATAGCATCTTTTTAAAAAAATAACTTGGAGGATTTATTTTTTAATGCAATTTTTATAATTTTTCAAAAAAATAAATCCCATGTGGCTTAGCTTGCTTGCTAGAATAATCTAGCCATTGGAATTAGTTCATTTTAATTCCATCTTAGAGATATATATATTTTAGATTGTCCTTCTCTTTCAAACTTCGTTCTACTTAACAATTTTTTTGAAGATGAAAATTTTCCCCCTAAATTCTCAATTGAATTCTCCACCATAACGATTTAAACCTCAAAACTTTGTAGTGCAAAAAAAAATAAGGCAATAAGCTAAGGAGGTTCAAAGTCAAATAATCTTTTTCTATAATGTGCAAAATATTTTGTTTTCTTTGCTTTAAATGTAGATATTTTGCAATTTATCTAGTCAAATTTTTTAAAGTTATTCCAGGCACGCATTTTTATAATAGTTAGCTGTACATAAGACACTATGGTTAAATGGGCAAAAAATAGCATTTTCAAATTTTTCACTCTTTGCAATAGAAATGGCAATTTTCAGTATTTTTTGGGAAAAAAAGGGCCTTGGTCCATTAGGGATTAACCTCTTATTTATTTAGTGACCAATTTTTTAGATTTGATATGTGAAAAGACAATTAAAAGTAGTTTCAAATCTTTTTCATTGTTTTATTGCCCTCATAATCAAGCATTATAATCTTTCAATCTATAAGTGATATTATTGTATTTTCTTTTTTTATGATGATTTTCTTTAACATATTTAGTTTGAACTTGTACAATTACATTTCAAACAAAATGATAAAATCTATCAAGAAGTTGGTTTTTATTCATTTTAAAGCAAATTTCAAGAATCTCAAAAAAAGTCTTGGGCATTTAGGAGTTAAATTTAGTATATGTAGAATATGATGAATAGAAGCTATTTTAAAAGTTTCATGCAAAAAATCCAAACTATGAAGTCAATACAATTAGCCTGAGTTTTCAAAGAGCCCAAAGTAGGCTCTTTAGACCTTTATGGATTAGCTCTTTA
The DNA here is from genome assembly GCA_963969595.1 of Neckera pumila. Classification (NCBI taxonomy): domain Eukaryota; kingdom Viridiplantae; phylum Streptophyta; class Bryopsida; order Hypnales; family Neckeraceae; genus Neckera; species Neckera pumila. Next base: position 15,765,420 of record OZ018417.1, on the reverse strand, counting down.
AGGACCAAGGGATAGTCCAAGTTTTCAAAATTGTGAGGATGTATAATAAAATGCAACTTAGAACAAGAATGTAGTGAAGACTTTCAAATAAATGTTGTAAAGCATGATCCATAGATAAAATCTATCAATGGATTTGCTATTACATAACTATATCAATAAAAAATTTAAATGGAACTTCTTCCAAAATTTATTTAAGTTTGAATATCTGCAATTTTCATATTATTTTTTTTCTTTATGTTCAACACTTTAAACTCTAATTGTAGTGATTTTTTAAGATTTTGATTTTAGTTATTTACTGAAGTCGTTTTTAAAAGATCTTTTTTGGATTGAAAACATTTTTATGAGGTAAAATATACTCATTAGATGAGATCCGGAGGTCTTAGAAGGCTCTGAGTTCCCCTGCTGCTTGTTGCATTCCCAGATTGTGGGAACGCAGCAGCAGCAGCTGGCTCGCGTGGTCGAGCGACTGCCACGTCATTTTTTGAAAAAAAAAAAAAAAAATTTGCTTAAAATGATATTTTGGTAAAATTTTTTTTTTTTTTTTCTTTTTTTTTGAAATTTTTTTCTCTAACACACCCGTATCGGCGTTCACTGAATTTGGGCAGATCAAGGAACAGGCCTGAAACGGGCCTCCAAGTCCCCCAAATATCATCTAATGAGTAGTCCACTATCCTTTGAGCTACTAAATATTTGCAAAACAAAGTCTTAAAAACCTATACAATACAAATGTTCAAGAACAAATACAAAAATCTATAAAAAAAAATGAACAAAACATCATAATTTTGTATGCTTGATTTGTAGGTACAAGCATCTATTTTTCAAAATTTGAATGTCAGGTCATTAAGGGATTAAAGCATCTATTTTCTTGTAATTTTTCCTTGATCCCTAAAGGACCATTGTTCCTTTGGGGGACAAATGCAATTTTGGGCAGATACCCATGGGTTGCATTTTTGTCTTGATTTTTTGAAATTTTCTTAAAGGTAGAAAAACTGATAAGCTTTGTGGTAATATAATTCTTTTTCAATTGATGCTTAGGAACAAAAGTTATGCCCAAATAAATTCAAAACATGTAAGGGGGGCAACAAAAAAACTTACAAAAATTGAAATTATTATTTTTTTTCTCATAGATTATATTTTATCTATCTATAAAGCCTTTATTTGTTTCATTTAGATTTGTTATGAGAAAATCTTTTTTTTGGGGCAATTATAGCATCTTTTTAAAAAAATAACTTGTAGGATTCATTTTTGAATGCAATTTTTGCAATTTTTCAAAAAAAAGGTTCTACATTATGGTTTAATTTGCTTTCTATAATAATCTCACCATTGAAATTAGTGCAGCTTAAATCCATCTAAAAGATATTAGTATTTTAGATTTTCCTTCTATCTTGTACCTATTTCTACTTAACAAAGTTTTAAAGTATAAAAATTAAGTTTCTTTGAATTTTTTTTCCTAGACTCTCAATTCAATTCTCCACCATAAAGATTTAAAGACCAAAACTTGGTAATGCAAAAAATTTAAGTTAAAAATGTTCATTGTCAAAAATTCTAGTCCCACAATGTGTTGAAAGACTTGTTTTTTTTATGTTAAATGCAAATATCTTGCAATCTTTGCGGTCAAAAATTTTGAGATTTTTTCTGCACATTTTCATACTAGTTAGGTATAAGATCCTATGGTTAGATGTGCCAAAAAAATTTCAATTTTTTTTACACTTTGCTATAGAAATGGTAGTATCACTCCACGTTGACTTGGCTGACTGCTCTCCGCAATAGTCACCTTTAGGGATTTCTTTTTTTCTTTTTTTCTTTTAATAATTTTTTTTAAAGATTTTTTTAAAGATTTAAAATAAATAAATTTAGTCGTAAATTTTGGTTCCAACGCCATTGCTACTACAGTCTTAGCACGGCGGAAATAGGAAAAAAACAAGTTTTTCAGCAAAAAAAAGCAAATTCCGAGGTACCTCGGAGGGCCGTGGAGCAACCCTCCGGAGGCCTGAAATTTCCTCGAATGTTTAGGATTTACATTTTAAAGGACCAACATGCGTTTTTTGGCCACATAGAAATTTTGGGCAGACACGTGTGACACAAGATTTTCATACTTTTGGCCCAAATTTTAATTGAATGTCGAAACCAGGAATATCTTTCATATGCACTGTTGTATGACATTAAAAATATGAGTCAAAAGTTATGACCTAATATGTCACTTTTTCTTGTAATTAGGCAATCCGGGAAAATTTTAAAAAAATTACTTTTCTCAAAAATAAAACTTTAAAATTGGTTTTGTAGATTTCTTTATATGTGGAAAGTTTTGAGTCATTCCATTTTGATCAATGAGTTATGAGGAGTTTTTGTTTGCAGCATTTATGGATTCTCTACTCTAAAGTAAACTTTGAAGACCTTTTCTTTACTTAATTTTCAATATTTAAAAAAAAAAATCATAGGATGAAGATTTTTTTAATACAACATTGCAACCATTGGAATTGGCATTTTTTCAATTCCATAATTAAATTCTTGACAATTTAGTATTTTGATTCATTCTCTACTACGTCTATTACTCTATTTACTATGTTTTTCTTATATGTTGTACAATTCCAAATGGTGTGAAATTTTCCAAGCATGTGGCCAAATTGTCTAGGAAAAAGAATAAAAAGAAGCACCACCATTTTGGACATTTTTTCATTAAGACACTAGAGGAAATTTCAGGCCTCCAAAGGGTTGCTCCACTGCCCTTTGAGGTACCTTGAAATTTGCTTTTTTTTTGCTGAAAAACTCGTTTTTTCCCTGTTTCCGCCCTACTGAAACTACAGCAGCAGTGGCATAGGAACCAAAATTTTTGAATAAAAAATTATTAATTTTTTTTTTTTAAATCTTAAAAAATTATTAAAATTTAAAAAAAAAAAAAAAAAAAAAAATCGCGAAAGCTGACTACTACGAGGAATAGTCAGCTCGGTGTGACAGACCAAGCTTTTAATAGCTTGGTTTGTCACATTCTAGCGGCCCTCCAAAAGATTCAGTTTTTTCCTAATGAAGTGAGTTTGTGAAGTGCAATTGCCATGTTTTTTGCATGGCCAAAAAAGTGATGTCAATGAACTTGAATGTCTATATCTCACAATCCACATGGTGGACATTTCTAAAAATTTTATCACATGTTCTCAAGTCAGCATAATACAAAATTCTATAGTTACATCAGTCAAAAAAAGATTTTTTGTCAAAAATTTGGTACTTGTTCAAAAAACAACAGTTTTTGAGCGTTTTTGTTGAAAGCATAGTCATGCATAGTCATGCAACTTTAGGGGTTAACCTATTATTGCAACTATTTTCTAGAGAAATTTGTGACAAGTCTTAAAACATAATAAGAAAATTCACAATTAAAAGTATATGAATTCTTTAAAGAAGCAACCATTTTTTCTTATAATCAAATGTATAATTCTGGCTATAGTAAGTTCAGTAAATTATGTGATGAGTGATGACTTGGATTGATGCAAAATTATAAAAATTTGAAGCTGAAAGAGTAGGAAATTTGGCAATTTGAAGTGAAAATCAAACAAATTAAAAATTTCAACACAAATATATAACTAACCACCAAAGCATTTTTTAAATTGCCATGCCTACTATATACCAATTTTCATTTGTATTTCATTTCTACACAATAAAATTAAAGGATCATTGTACTTTTGCGTTTCTCAATTCTCCCCTGATTGTTGTGTGCAAGAATCTCAGTTACCTCAAGATCAAATAGCACCTTCAGTTAGAGCCTGATCACATTGATTTGCTGCTTGGGAATTACTGAATCTGTGGAAAAATCTCTGTTGAGTTCATATGTGTGTAGCCTGACGAAAATTAGGCATTAGAGCACCAACCTGTGCAATGAATAGGGAGTCCAGGAAGGTATGCACACCTGTAATTTGAATTTCTTGTGGCAAGGAGGGAGGACTTCAATGTATGACAAATTCGTATATGCATTCCCAGTAGGATTATGTCGACCAATGCCGAAGGAACAATAGACAGCTGCAGTCATGCTTTCACACCCGGACTTCCTAATTGAAGACCTACGATGTGTATTGGACAGTCTGATGAGTTGCTGTTGATCCCATCCCGCATTCAGTTCACAGCATCCATGGAGGAAATTGCTTCTTACATATTCCAGGATTTCAAAATCGGAGTCCCCAATATTGCACAAAACGGGGAGAGCACCACAGACATGCAAAACAACTGCCACAGGGAACAGCAAAAACTTCACAAATCAAAGAGCAAGAGCAATAGAACAAGCCCTCCGATATTTGCATTGAAGTTCAGATAATAGACATCCCAGTGTTCCTGTGAGGTGGCACTATACACAAAACACGTCACTCAGCATTTCGAAGAAAATTCATCTGGTCGCCCATCGTCAAAAAACTTGTACTACTGCTCAACATCTAACAGACATTGAATACTGAATGTCCGAAGCAATAACGACCATGCAAATGCTTCCATTGGAAAGAACTCGCAAGACTATATAAATATGTCTAGCATCCAAAGTTTAGAGCCCAAGCCAAATTCTTATTGCTCGATCCGCTCCCGGAGGTCCACTGTGAAGCACGAGCTTCCAACGAGAAAAAACTCCAGAACGTCTCCAACTCGAAGCTTGTTAGATACGCGGAAAGCTTCCCAGCCGGAATCCAAACAAACACTGAGCTTCTCCTCCTCTGCATCGTAGGTCCTCTTTGCCTTCACGATGCAGACGACCTGGTTGGGACCTTTGAGCTGCAGCTCAGTGCGTTGAAGCTTGTTGCCATGGAGCTCCCAGAAGCGTCCAGGAACAGCCTGCCAGCAAGATACACAACGCAACGTGTTAATGGTTTGCATCACTTTAATAGCATCAAGAAGTGCACAATACTACTGATAACACGGCCCTAATGAGTGAAGAGCAGAGTTGCAGGTAGCTCCACAAACCATGCCTTGTGGACATGGGTGGGAGAGGGCAACCTCTTGCTGCCTCCCCAAGGAGGTAAGACATGTAGATTGGGAAAGTGATTTACCAAGCTTGAATGCTGAGCACGGATGGTCACCACAAAACAAGGACACTTGCACACCCTGCACAAATCCGGTGCTTGCTCTGCATTCCTCCCAGGCGAAGTGTTTCTTAACAAATTGTTGTCGCCTTCATCCATGTCGCCCTCATCCATGTCGCCCTCATCCATGTTGCCGTCATTGTTGTCGTCCGGGTGGACCTCCACAGGTGCTCTAGCAATGAACACCAGGAACTTCGAAAAGCTGATCAAAGTGAAGATTACGACATCGCCAACTTTAATGTCGTTGTCCTCCACAAAAGTTTGCCACCCACCATCCCCATAAGCAAAGACTCTAGGCCTGGTTTTCCTGAAAGAACGGACTGTAACCTTGATGGGCCACGTGCGCTCGCTGTCCTTCAACCCGAAGGTAACATCTTTATCAAACCTTTTCCCATGCTTCTCGATAAATCCGCTTGGAAACTCCTGTACAAACGGTCCATCTTGTGTTAATGAGCTTGATCGTAATGGAAGCAACTGGAGATACGATCGAGCATTGCAGTAGAATAGTAAATCGTTTCCAACGGATTCTCTATAAAACTCTTCCATAAGCAGGACATGCTCATTACAAGTGGAACAGTCCAGCGAGCAAGTGTTTGTTCATCCCTTTGATGACCAAGGCCAGAGATGGATGTATCAATCAATGCAAGCCTAGGTGCATAACAACAAAATTGCTTCAAAGCATTTCCAAACCAGTGATCAGGTTAAAATGTCGCTGGACTTGGTGAACTCCAGCCTCTGTAATATCCCGAGTTTGTTTCGTTATATCATCAAGGTATATATGAGGAATGGAGCATGCCAAGAGCAAGGCCAGATGAAACAAAATAACTACGCAGTAACAAAATGAGTAGCAACATTATCCTGAAGTCTAGGAAAACTCTCCATCAGGTGGAGGCTCCTGTCCGACCGTCCAGCATTTGCAAACCCGTGTGATCGTCAAGCTACTAGCTAGTGGAGCATCATACAGATGTGACACTTGCATTGCAAGCAAAAAAATATAAAAGCTGTAAGTTTCAGATTACATGTTGCATTCTCCTGAAAGAAAAGAGCTGCCCAACCATCGATCTGCTTGCAAACGTACCAGAGAGAAAGCGAATGGCCCGTGCACCACCTCGGTGCCCATGGACCTGGAAACGATCTTGTAGAAGAAATAGGTGTCGGTCGTCTTCAGGAGAGACACCATGGTATACATTCTCCTATGGAACTCTTCGGTAGACTCTTTGGCACTCGTCTGCTGGGCGGAAATCGCGGATGCCATCTTCAGCTTGGCGCTTGTCTTTCAACGCCTTTCTTCGCAGCTGCCCGATGCAACCAAAACAAGAAATAGACTGCGGTACGTCGAGCTCGACAGATTTCCTCCTACCTGCCAGTTGAGCACCAAAAGCAGTAATCAGAAACGAGTACTTAGTTCCTTTTCACGGACTCTTAACGATCAACCCAATTCGAGGCTTCGCACACTAAATTTCGAAAGCGATCTATTCCTTTGCTGCGTAATATAACTAACTTACGTGAATGCAAATTCAAGAAATCATCGAAAAAATCGATTGCCTGCTCGAAGCAGGCCAGCAGGGGGACATATCCGGAACAAAAGTGATGAAAGCACTGACTCACGACCTTGACTACACCGCACTTTTCTGATGGGACTCGAGTACAGTTTCAAAGACTCGAGATGAAGAACGCCACAGTGACGGGAGTGCAACGTGGAATGTCACGCGTTGTGCATTTCTCCGCAACAGGTGTGACGCTCTGAAAGTGCTTTATTTTGTGGACTGCAATTTCAGGAAATCGTTCAGCATAAACATCAAGTCGCATAAACATCTTTGCATTTCTATAATTCTAAGTAACACAAAGGAAGCTCTGAAAGTGCTCTAGTCGCTTGACTACAAGTTGAAGAAATCCATCAGCATAAAGATCAGGTAATTAAGTGTCTGAAACCTGTAGAAACACATATTTTCAACAACAGGGATGCTCTAAAACACTCACTCACAACCTCAACCTTGTCCAAGTGAACTTACCCACACCCCGACATGCACACCTTCACACCTAGCTCGCCTCCACACCTAGCTCAGGAGAAAGCCGCGACAGGAATTGAATCTGCTCGACTAGCGCACTCGGAAGAGAACTCAGGTGAGCGAGCACGACTTTAAGTTTGGAAGCACAGAGACGGAGATGAACGATCAATGGCTTGCTTTTATCAGCATTATCGCAGCACCTCCTCGCGGAGTACAGGTTGGCATGAGCGTACGTTAATTGATGTGGGTGACATGTAAGGGAAGACGTACTCTGGCTGTTGCAGGCTTGAGAAGAAACTCGAAGCGTATGACCCGTCTCCTCCAAATCAGAGCCATACCGCTTGGCAGCCCTGTCTCAGCACGTCGTTGAAGGCGACTTGACGCTGTCCTGTCGCTGCACGGCCTTGAAGTCGCCTTCCCGTTTTTTTTCTCAAAGCCAGCTTTTCCAACCAAACTGTGTTGAAGAGGCTAGAAGAAAAAATATTAGTTTGGCATCACGGTGTTTTGCAATTAAATGAGATGGAAGGGGATGTGCCGATATGGTGTCTTATGCTAAATTATAACAAGAAGGCTAAGAAGATCACTGGAGAGTGTCAGATCATGAAGAGGTCTGTTCTAGAGAGCCGAAATTGTGACATTCTAACTGTGCACTGTAAAGCTCTAAAAACTCCCTTAAAAACTAGTTCAAGCAAGCATGAGAGAAATCTAAGATTCCAGACTAGTGTCTAGAAAAGTACCAGTTTTGCCAATTCTTGAAGTTCTGCCATTTCGATGAAAATGGCTGAATTATTTCATTCATTTGCAAAATAGTTAATTTGTTGGTGTTCTCAGGTAAGGACGACGTTGAAGCTGACAGCCAAGGGTAGGTCAGGGCTCTTCAATTCAGTGACATCGTGGTGGCCCTACGTCGATTAAGACTGGATATTTAGCGGCCAACATGCGAAGTGGAAACAATGGTCAAAGGAATGATGTATTTGCTGCCAACTGAAGTTAAGATACTGTATTCCTACAAAGTCTGTGAAGCAAGTCTGTGAAGCGAGTGTTGGTTTTTTAGTACAAGGTGTTTTCATTAGGAACTATGGATAGAGTAAAGTTGATAGATCTACAAGTCCTTACAATCGCAAATTATGTTTGCTAAGGCACCGTCCATGATAATAAATGATATCTGCAACATAAAGAACCTCCAAAATCAGGGTAGTGTATTTTTTATTTGCCCTTAATAAGTATGATTCAGTGCTTGCAATGAGAAAAAATGTAAAATCAAAAACACGTGAGACAAATGTTGGAATTTCATTGCCTCTTTACACAGGATACGGCTACTGAGACTGGGCCACCTGTCCTTGTGCTCAATAATCTTACAATTTGAGTGAAGACACTCAAATTAAAATTTTTTTTTTTTCATTTGTGCCAGATGCAGTTCCCATTCTTTTTGAGTCAATCCGCACATTCCATAGCTATGGCACTCAACCAGGTCATCAGTGCTAGTGCATCACCCGAGCTCTACACACCCCAGGTGAACAGGAAAAAAAACTCTCCTTACATTGCCGTCTACCAATATTATTGTGTTAACTTTATATTTTGACATTGCGCTAATACTTTGACATTGTGTGTGTACGTTTTGACATTCTACTTTGTGAGTTTCTTACTGACCTCTGCTCTTCATCTGCAGATACTAAAATAGAAGCCACTTCATACAACTCAAGTGATGAATGGAAATTGGCATATAGTAATATGCAATTGGCCTATTCAAATCTAAATTAGCTTAATAAACATAATTGCATGTGCAGGTTATAGTTAAGGGTGTTTAGAGAGTAAAAGATAAAATTGCATTAGTATACTTTTGGTTTATGTCAAATTTCAAGTGGGTATAGGATCCTTTCATCGATGATAAGTACAACATTTTATAAGCTAGGTATTCTAATAAAAACAAGCTAGGTATTCTAATAAAAACGTTGCGCCTAGAATTTATTTTAAAATATTTTTATTGAATTCCCAAATTATTCAATTTAAAAAAACATGCATATTCTTTTTAGCATTTTAAAAAAGAATTATTAAATGTTTTAAAAATGTAATAATAATTTTGATTATTTTAACCCTTGAAGGATCAAAATCCTTAAAAAAGACAAAATGGATTTTGGGCAAACTCCTGTTTTCTTAATTTTGTTTGATTTTTTTGAATTTAAAAAAAAAATAGAAAAATACATTAGATTTTTTGAAATATGATTTATTTTTTATTCAATGAATAGGAGCAAAAATTAAGCTATCCTGAAGGTGATTGCAAGAATTGGTGGTTAATTTAGGCCGCATGATACAAAGAACGTTAGAGCTATCTTCTAGTATAACTTTTGAAGCATAAATCTAATGAACTTAAAATTTTATTGGAAATGATGATTTCTTTGATTGTAATCATATTTCTTATATTTTAGAAACTTAGAAAAATTATTTTATGCTTAAAAGTTAATTTTGTTAATTTGTCATACTTTGAGTTTATGGGATTTCAGTATTGGATAAGTTTGCAAAATTAATAATCCTAGAGCTAAAATTGCAATAGTCTATATCCATAGCAAGCAATAGTCTATATCCATATTCCTACCAAAGGACATCTAAAAATATATTATTTTATGTCCTCTTTGTTGATGTAAATATGGATCCTTTATGCTTGCACTTCTCAACATTGAAGATGGTTTCAAAGCTACTCTTTGGTGAAATCTAATGAATATGAAGTCTTCACAAATGGCCAACTTCTAGGATTTTTTTAATTGTGGTTGATTTATTATAAATTAAAAAATAGAAACATTCTTTTATGTGAAAAACTAGGGACACGGGATTGGTGGGTCCAATTTAGACTATGCAATATTCAAATTTGACACTTGTCAATAGTACAACAGATTTACAATATGATCAACCGACCAAAATCAACCATCAAGGTTTCCCTTTCAGTACTTATAGTATTAACCACTAAAGTTTTATGACTATATTCTCACCAAAGATGCTCAATAATTGCCACATTAGAGAAAATATGGGGCCTCTAGAGGGCTGCTCCACAACCCTTCAAGGCCCCCGTGGATGGTTTTTGGGGGCTTTTGAATTGATTTTTTTCCTATATACACCCACTTGCAGTTTCGTTGTCAGATGGGCGGCATTAGTTTAAAATCCGATAAACAAAAGACTAAAAAATCAGGGATAAGGTACTGTAATGCACTTTAATCCTAACATTTTAACAATTTGTATTTAACACCAAATTGTGCTAAAATAAGAAAATTTGACTTACATTGAAAAAAATTGGTTTCAATTAATTTAAATTAAATAGCTATTGGAGCTATTTGCCAAAGGCAACTAGCTTCAATAGCTACTTAGTTTGGATTGTTAAAAATCAAAATAAACTTAGTTTGTGAGTAACAAAATGAAAAAAAGAGGTCTTTATAGAACTGGGGTTGTGATAATGTTCACAATCCATGTGGAATATGTGTCTTCACTCTTCACCTATATCAAATCATTAGAGGGGATTCGGGGGCTTTGGAGGGCCGTTTTAGACCCATTCTCCAATCTAGCCCACTTTAGCCCGTTTTGTCTGTACACTGTCTTTTGAGTGGATAGTCACACACATGTTCCGGCGGCCCCAAGTATTGAATGCATTAATAATTTCAGTGATTGATTAATTCACTAGGATTTAAAACTAGTGCTGACTACTGCTCACATCCTCATAACTAGAGCAGCAACTCATTTAGATTGTCGCGGTCACCGTACACAATGGGAATGAACATGGAAGCATTTGTGTCAGCAGACAAGGAAGAACTACTGCAAGCTGTAGGTTCTGCATCATCTTCACTGTCTTCAAGCAGGACAACATTGTCCACCTGTTGGCCTGTATCACCCAGAACAATATCTGCAAGCAACCAAATTGATGATTGAGAAAATGTTCGACACATTAAAATGAGTTCATTACAGAAATTCCTTGAAGATCCAAAGTGATAAATATTTGAAGAGGAGGGGCAGAAACCAATACCTGGAACAACATAATTAGACGGCGCACCTTCACAAGCATTATTCAAGACTATCGCCAGTCATTGTCATCCCAAGTCTGCAAGCCGTGATCCAGGGTTGGTCTGCTCAAAAAAGATCTATGTGACATCGTCCATGGTGAGGGAGTTTGGTTCCATCATACACCTCTACAGTGCTAATGCCCTAGTATACTCCATTCCACCTTAGCGAGCAGGTAGAACCCACAAAGCCAAAGGGATGAATTGACCGGACTATAGCATGGGTAGAATGGTGCCGGGAAGTGTACTTCCTAGCTGTTTTTTTAACTTGTACCTGCAAAAAGTGGCGCCCTTTCAATGAGGTTTTTATGGGTTAAAATGACCCGATTCTTGGCAAATAGCGTACCATGTTTGACGTACTCCTCAACCCCTTCTGCAATTTGCTCAGAGGTTACATTGCGATGGACTACATCGAAGTGATCTTCCCCTTTGTCTTTTACGCAATATCCAAGCATCCCAACGAGTGTGTGGAGACCAGTGTTTCCGAGCGTTTTACTCAGAGTATGGTGCCCCACTAGAGCCAAGGCAGGGTTATCCCACCCAAGGTGAGTCTTAATGCGTTTGCTAACAACAGCAGTAGAAGCAGCCAAAATACGGCACACCATTTGGATGTGGAGTTTGCAAAGTGCCCCGCCTCTTTCAATGGCACAGAGTCCATTGATGCATTCTATCTCAAGGAAGTGTTCCATTTTCTTTAAATATTCCAAGGGAATGTCAGAGCTGCCTACAGAAATGGTGATGCTCAGATCTAGTTGTTTTGGAGGTATAGGTGGTCTCTTCCTTGGAGACTTGGAGGGAGCTTGTTTTCTCTAACAACATTGGCCCATTACATTGCCCTGTACAGAAGGCTGCCCTCAAAGAGTTTGTCTTTCAGAGTTGTTCAGATCCACTTCTGTAGGTAATACAAGTGGTTTTTTCCTTGCAGGTTTTCCAGTGTTCTTTATCACTCTTAGAAGCTTGTTGCCACTGCTACGGCCTTGAGGACCTTGGGAAACATCTGCGCGTGTCATTATTGAGTGTGCCTGCACGAGGAACTGCTTACAATACCTGCGGCATGGGTAGATGAAGTCATGAGAGTATGCAACCACCGGAATCCTCCCTGTGCACACTAGAGTTTTTAGCAGAGTAAAAACAACAAAAATTTTGGATATTGAGAGTGAACCGTGTTTTCCTCATCAGATCCACGTGACAGTCTTTTTCAATCTGATTTGAGGAAATATAGCCAAAATTTTCTCCACATTAGAAGATATTTGCGGGTCTTGGAGGGTCGTTTCAGGCCCGTTCTTTGATCTGCCCAGATTCAGTGAACGCCGATACAGGTGTGTCAGAATTTTTTTTTTTTTTTTTAAAAATAAAAAATACCAAAATATCATTTTAAGCAAAAAAAAAATGAGGTGGCAGTCGCTGTGCCACGTCAACCAGCTGTTGCTGCTGCTGCGTTCTCGCAATTTGAGAACGCAGCAAACAACAGGGGAACTCAGAGCCCTCCAAGACCCCTGAATCTCATTTAATGCCCTTACAGAGGGAAAATACTCAGGAATGGTACAAGAGAAAATTAATTCTGAATATTCATAATCATGATGAAATGATGAATATTCTAGAAAAAAAAAGAGTGAACATAGAAAAAAGTATTTTAAGGCTGTGTGTTCCTTTAGTATCTTCACGATTCTTCCCTGCGATTGTATCGAAGTGCTGACCAGTACAGGAATAGGCTTCCTCCCTCATTATGAGCTTCACCTGATTCACAGTATTCCCATAGGCCAAACCAAAGAATTCTGCATGACGTCCGCAATATTTCTCCAACTGGACCAGCTCTCTATACTTGCCGAGAAGATACCGCAGTCCTCCCTTTACACAATAGATGGACATTCCAGAATTGTCCTGAGATGAGATGCAGCAGACTCTGTAGGAGATGGACTGAAAGCCGGAATGCTATACATTAAATTACCCAGTCGAACTAATACATTTTTGATAAATTGCTATGACCAATGTCAATTTGGAACTGAAACTTAGCATGTCAGTGGAATTTTTGTGCCAACGTAACGGTAGATTAACTTTCACAGCAACTGCTTCCACACATTCTGTGAGCCAAAGCAATTGCGCTCATTCACAACCACCAAGGAAACAATGAATGCACTTACCTACAACTCATAGAACCTGACAATCTCCCAAAAGAATCCATGATGTGATGCTATCTAATAATTCAGCATAGTCGAACTGATATCTTCGTCAAATTAACGTTATATTAATGTCGACAAAGAATATCTTTACAAATTCTGTGCCCAACAACAGTTGCGTTGAATAGCAACCACCAAGGAAACAATCAATCTATATATCTTAGCTACAACTCCCCAGACCGCACAATCCTTCAAACCAGGAAACGCAAACACCTGTGCAGTCTCAGCATTGCAATTGACAAAACAAACGCCCAACGACAGAAATCTGTATATATTGAAAAAAAATTCGCACTCAAGTGAGTATTTACCAGAACTCAGTCAACGGAATCAACAAAGCAGCAACCGAACCCAATCCACAAACCTCCAACTCCGAGCGGAAGGTGTGGACCACAAGCGTCGCGGCAGCACAACGATCGCGATCATGAGGGAAGCAGCGCTGGCGCTGTTGAAGCCCTTCGGCGCCTTCTCCAACTCCTTGCCAAAACTGCTGTCGACCTTTGTCGCACGGCTGGCAGGCGCTGCACGACTAGGACAATACAAAGGCTCCCGGCGGACAGGACACTGGAGAGGCACGCAGCGCAAGAATGGTAAAGATCAACAACGGTGGACAGCGCAGCAGCGGGACATAGACGGCCCTCGGTGTCCTACGTGAACCAGTTCAACGGCAGGGAAGGAGGAATTGCGAGATCAACGACAGGGATGGGGGCCATTTTCACAAGCATAACAGCATCTTTTCATGAGATAGTGAACAGCAATACGGGCTTGTCAAAAAAAAAATTTACCAAAATATCCTTTTAAGCAATTTTTTTCAATTTTTCCAAATATGAGAATGCAATTGCTGTGCCACGTCAACCAGCTGCTGCAGCTGCTTTCCCAAAATCTGAAAATATAGGGGAACTCAAAGCCCTCGAAGATCCCCAAATCCCCTCAAATGGAGTGAAGACACATATCCCACATAGGTTGTGAACGCTACCGCAATTCCAATTCCATAAGACCTCATTTTTTCTTCTTGTTTTACACAAACTAAGTTCATTTTGGTTTCAAATAATCCAAACCAAGTGTCGATTGAAGCTAGTTGCCTTTGGCAATTAGCTTCAATAGCCATTTAATTTGGATTGTATGAAACCAATTTTTTTTAGTGAAGTCAAATTTAAACCAATTAAGCCAAATTTTGTGGCTTGATTGAATTTAACTTGACTTCATTGAAAAATAATTAAGTTTAAATATTGTTTAAAAAATTAAAAACTGCGGATACATTTTTTATTTGTAAAAATAATCATGGGCTGACTATTTTTGCAAAAGTCAGCTGATCTGACTACTCACTATAGCCACTTTCCCGAATGTCAGCCCACCTTTTCATAAAGTGGTTTAATGACTTTGGAGCAGCCCACCAAAGGCCCCAAATTTTTTCTAATGTTTTTAGTACAAGTACCAAATTTTTGAAAAAAAACATGTCTTGAAGCATGTAACCTTACGATCTTTTAGTATGCTGACTTGAGAACATGTGGTAAAAGTTTCAAAAATATCCACCATGTGGATTGCAAGCTATAAGCATTCAAATTCACTTAAATCTTTTTTTTGACCCTGCAAAAAACAAGGCGGCTGCACTTCAAAACCTCACTTTTCTATGAAAAAATGTCCAAAATGGTGCTTCTTTAGACTCTTTTTTCTAAACAAGTTGGCTACATGCTTGGAAAATTTCACATCATTTGGATTTATACAACATATAGGAAAAAAATAGTAAGTAGAACAAAGTTGAGAATGACTCAAAATACTAAATTGTTAAGAATTAAATTATGGAATTGAAAAATGCTAGCTCCAATAGCTTCAATGTTGTAATAAACAATCTACATCCTATGATTTTATTCTTTTCAAAAAGTATTAAAAATTGAGTAAGATAAAGGACTTCAAAGTTTATTTTAGACTAGAGAATCCATACTTGCCCGCAAACAAAAATTCCTCATAATTTGATCAAAATGGAATGATTTAAATCTTTCTACGTATATATAATTTTAGAAAATTAATTTCAATTTTTTATTTCTAAAAAAGGTGATTTTTTTTTATCTACCCAAACTACCCACTGATAGAAAAAAATAACATATTAGACCATAAATTTTTACTCATAGTTTCAAAAGTGGAAAAAATTACTATTTTTGAACTTTCACCTCCCACATTTCCACTTGTTAAAATCAAAAACATTCTCCACATTTTAAAATTTAAAACTCTATTTCTACTTTTTTTGAGTTTTACACCTTCTACATTTCTACATTTCCACTCAATTTCTATTTTTTTTAAATTACTCATTTTTAAACAAATTCCAACTGAATGTCTATTTTTTCATTTAGAGAGGAGGTAATACTATTTTCAGTCCAAAAATGCAAATTTGAAGGTCAAATTGGGATACGAAGACCTTTATTAAAGAATACAAATCCTTGAAGAGTTTTTTTAAAATGTTATCTTCCACATGTGTTCAAAGTGCACTACCCTTTTTTAACTATTTATACCTAGGCCTAAATTTGTATATATATACTATTTTTAATGATTCAAAAATTATGTATATTTATATTTTTAAATAATTTATTCCAAAATTCATAGTTCTCACTGAAGTAGACCGTTTTGAGACAAAAATGGCAAGTGTTTCTTGCAACAACCTAGCAACAAATAAAATCTATTAAAATTTTGAAATAAAAATTTTAAAATTTATTTCTTATGAATCATACTTTTGTCTTTATAAAAAACTTTAATTCATTCCATTTGAATTAGTGATGTGTGAAAGTTATAGAGCATCTTGTTTTCCATGCAATTATAGCATTTTCTTGAGAATATAGCATATTGGATTTATTTTTGAACTCAATGTTCACAAATGAAAAAAAAAATCTGTATAATTTAATTGTTTGCGAGAATAATCTCACCATTGGGATTAGTGTGTTTCAATACCTTCTTAGAGCTACAATATTTACAATTTAGTTTTTCCATCCATCTCATACATAGTTCTATTTAATAATTAATTATTTTTTAATTTATTTATTTTTCCAAATTCTCAACTCACTTCTTCATGATAAATTCTTTAATTTCAAACTTTGTAGTATAAAAAAGTTAAATTAAGAAGATTCAAAGTCAAATAATTTAGTCACACAAAGTGCGCAAAAACTTAAATTTATCACCTTAAACTCAAATATTTTGCAATCTTTTATACAATCAATGTAGTCAAAGTTTTTGACATTTCTTCTATACATTCTAATACTAATCTAATACAAAATTCTATAGTTAGATATGCAAAGAAATCCATTATCAAAGCTTTTTGTTCTTTACGTGGAATATGACCGATCTGAGTGTCTTTTGACAGAAAAAAGGCCATTATCTTTTTAAAATTAACCTCTAAAGTCCCAAGGCCATTTTTCTGTCAAAAATCACTCAAAACTGCTACTTTTATTGCATTCATCTAAAAGATGAGAAAAAATATTTATTTTTAGAAAATAACCATAGGATCTTATACTACACTTTTTACAGATCATGTAGTAAAAATTTTGTGATGTTTGACCGTACGGATTGAAAGATATCAGCATTCAAAGTGAAAGAAAAAGTTTTTTTCCAAGAAGATGCTCTCATTGCCCAAAAAACAAGATTGTCCATAACTTTCTCATAAAAAGTCCAAATGAAATGAATCAAAGCTTCCCAACTAGGCAAAAATATAATCTATAAGGAAAAAAAATTTAAAAATTAAATTAATTTTTTTGCAAAATTTTTTTGCTGCCCCTTCTCCCCTGTTTTGAGCTTATTTGGGCATAACTTTTGCTCCCGGGTACCGATTGAAATAAAAATTACATTCCCCAAAAGCTAATAAGTTTTTCTATCTTATGGGAAAGTTCCAGAAAGTTTCATTAAAAATCGAGCTCATAGGAACTTGCCCAAAATCCATTTTGTCCCCCGTAGGGACAATGGGACTTTAGGGGTTAAGGGTTGCATGACTTGCCCAAACTATCCAATTTAGTCTTCAATTACATGATTAATAACTATAATTAGAACTCTAGCATCTATAGACAAATGATGTCAAAAAACAATCCCTTAGGTATTGGTTGCATATATGAAGCTTGTTTGCACAAATCTTCCTATGATTTATTTTTTAGCTTTGTCTTGTCTATTTGCTTGTTTAGTCTTCATGTCTCAAATTCTTAATTTTGTACATGATTATGTCACTTGATTTAAGGTGCTTTATATTAATCCCTATTAGAAGCATGTTAATAACTTGGAAAGGAATTTTGAGACAAGAATGCAATGTTAGTAATTTGTCAAGGAGTTTTAATTGAGGCAAAATACATGCAACATGTCTTATAGCTAGGATATTATAGAACTAGTGGAGGCAACTTTTGGAGGTACTAGGCACCTAGCAGTCTAGCACGCATTCAGAGCCCTTCTCATCATGTACATGTATAAGTGTACAACAAGCAATTAATCAAACTTGACCTCAATACCAACCTCAACTAGTTGAGTCAACACCACCTACTTCATTAACAAATGTTGATTCCAATGTAGAGACTTAGGGAACAAAGTTAGTCCATCTACAACTAGTATCCCTCTTGCCTATAAACCTCTCATCTTTGTACCAAGTACAAATTGAAGGAAAGAGATGGATAAGCAAAAACTATGAAATAAACTCATTTGAAGTCTCTAAGAGTTTGCATTTTTTATTTGTATGATGTACATTTGGTGCATTACTGCCAACCTTGATGCATTTTATTATCTTTTTTCAAGTTTTGTCTAACAATAGGAAATAAAACCTTAAAGCCAAGAGGCAAATTATATCTAAAAGACTATTGTCAAAATATAGAGGCTAGATGCTTGTCAAGTCTCTGAATAGAGCATCTAGAGGGTAGTTCATAAATTTTTTAGATAAATCAAAATCCATTGTAAGTTTACATACTTTGGAGAATGGATTATTTTGGTAGATGATGGATGGCCTTTGGTTGTTTTTATATTGACCAAGCATAAAAGAAGTATCCAATTTAGTATTCAAGATTTATTGATCCAAAAAAGACACTATTTCATAGTTAAAACAACCTCCAAGAGAAAAAAGAGTATATACTGTAATAAAGAAAAAATTTATTGCAAAAATTAAAAAAAATACCATATGAAGAAAAATCAAAGTAGAGATCAAGAGTTGGAAGCATCCAAAATGTTGACCCTTGTGCCATCCATTCTATCAATTTGACTACTAGAGGACGTACAAAATAACTTAACAATATCTAAGTTTAAACTCTCATTTTTGCATTCCTCTCCTATAATGCTTTTTTCTTTTCCAGCTTACAATTTAGGGGACTTTTGAATAGATTGAAGGTCATAATCAAATACTCCTTCTCTCTCAAAATAAATCCATGATTTTCTAAATTTGTTTGTTTCAAATTAAATTCAATGGTTCAATGGTTCACCAAAATGAAATGTTGGGTGGGTGCACTTTGTGGTACAAAGCGGGCAATATAGAGTGTAGCAATTCAAAGTTGAATCATCATCCAAAGTTGATTGAACTTGAATCACAAGAGATGATTGAACTTGAATTGCAGGCTTTGATCATAGTTTACACTCAAGAGTTTATCAATAAACATTGACAAAACTTGATCCAAGCTAAATCGCAAACTCTAATTGTAGTTTAATTACATGGGTCATTGCAAGAGAGACCGACCATTTTTGTATCGTTTTTCAAAATTGGTCTTTATCTAATGCTATAACTATTGAATTATAAACCCAATGCCAAAATCCAAGTATTTATTTCTAAAGTTTTTATTGTAATTATAATTACAATAAAAATTAATAAGAAGAAGAAAAAGAAGAAGAAGAAGATCCCTTATTTCTTTAAAATTTTAAAAATTAGTTTATATTTAAAAATCAATTTTGTAGTTTGTCACAGTTTTGGCTTTAGGGTTTTTAAATTCAAACATACAACCTAGTTTAATAAATTTCAGTTGAAGTTTCTATGGTATATTTATATAGTAGGCTTACATATTTCCACCAAAAATCATCTAAAAAAACATTATTTTAAGTCCTCCACATTCATGTAAATAGGCTTCCCTTGCGTGCACATTTTTAAATATTAGAGATGGTTTTGACCTTATCTTTTTGGTCAAATCTCATAACCACAAAGTTTTTTAAATGCACTATTTTTTTTCCTATTTTTTACAAATTAAAAAGTCCGAGGATGTATTTTTTGGGACATGTCTTTTGACGTAGAATCTAATGAAGAAATACATCCTAGGATGTTTTAATTTGCAAAAAATAGGAAAACAAATTTAAACAAATTTAAACAAAACTAAAAATTGTCCATTTGGGAAGACGTTGTGGTTATGAGATTTGACAAAAAAATTATCTCTAATGTTTAGAAGTGCGTGCGCAAGGGAGGCCTATTTACATGAATAAAATATAAGGAGGACATAAAACAATGTATTTTTAAATGATTTTTTTGTGGGAACATGTATGTTTACAATAGGAATACCCTACACTTGGATTAGATTTGTTAAAAATTAATTCAAAATATAAATAAATATGGCATTTAATGAAATTTTCAAAAATTATAACAAGGCATAATTGAGGTGTAGAAAATATTATTGAAAATAACTGGAATCCTAAAAATAACCCTGATGAAACATGAAAAATGAGAAATAATATTCATACCGAGATGATTGCTTTATAAATGTAAAAAAATCCAAAGACTAGGTATTCCATGGAATGGATTACTTTTGATAAAAAGTTGCTTACTTGATTTCATCCACAATTTTTGAATTCTACCCAGTAATTTCTAACCAACTGCATTTTGTTATTACAATTAATTTCAACTTAAATTAAAACAGCATATTTTTGCAAAATGGCTCTTTGGATTAGATGGGGAAGCTGAGTACCGCAGTAAAGCTAGAGGACTCTGCTGCTAAGACATCTCCTGCAACCTTCTAAACTAATTGAGGAGTCAATCGCGATCTGTCTAATTTAACCCTTAAACAACGCGGAGGCCATTTTTGGGTCAATGAATGACAGGGAATCGAACTATATAGGATAGAAATGCAATCATTCATCCTTGGAATTTGTTGTGAAAAGGGGAGATCTTCTACAAGTAGCTTGACTTCCAATAGATATTTTTGGATTTTTCAATGTAGATGATGTCACACGGTAATGAAAAAAGATGATTTCTAGGATCCCCCTGTGTCCTTTAAGGATTAAAGGGGATGGCCACTTGAATCTCCAATAGTACAACTCACTAAATATACTTTCAACCAATCACAAGTCAGAGATCTTGCAAAAGCAATAAGTAAGCTATGACAATTGCTAATTCCAAGAGAAAATATAGCATGTAGTGACCATAAAGGTCTGCACCAAATATGGATTGTTTGGTGTGTCTTAGTAAAGGTGGAGCTTGACAAACACTATAATTGATTGCTTATCATCCAAAAATTAGAGGAGAGGGGTTCTTTGGAGGGGTGCAAGAGTTGCTCTAAAAGCATCTCCTACACCCCTCCAAAGAACCCCTCCTCCTCTAGTTTTTGGATGATAAGCCATCAATTCTAGTGTTTTCACAGTATATTTTTACTTTCACACACCAAATAATCCATTATTTGGTGCACACCTTTAGGGCCCCTCTCCTCTATATTTTCTCTTGGAATTAGCAATTGTCATAGCTTAATTATTGCTTTTGCAAGTTTTGTGACTTGTGATTGGTTGGAAGTATATTCAGTGAGTTGTATTATTGAGGATTCAAGTGGCCATCCCCTTCAAATTAGACAGATTTCGATTGAAGGAACAATTTGGGTGGAGGACTGCAAGAGATGCTATAAGATGGAGGACCTTGTTGTAAAGGTCATGAAATATTCCAAACTTTGTAAAATGAAGTTCCAAAAATTCTAATCTAGTTATTGAAAGATAATTCAACCCCAACAAAAACGATTTTGTACGGGATCTAATAAACTTGATCCAGCATACGGTGTATACCAAAAAATTTCAACTAAATATCATTAAATTAGATTGCTTTTTCAAATTAAAACCTCTAAATCTAAAATTGTGACAAATTAACAAAATTGACTTTCAAATATAAAATAATTTCTTAAAATTTTAAAAAATAAGGGATACAATTACAATCAAAACTCTAGAAATAGATTTTTTGCTTTTGGCATTGGGTTCATAATTCAAAAGTTATAGCATTAGGCAAAGACCAATTTTGAAAAAAACACGCTACAAAAACAGTCGGTCTTTCTTGCAATGATCCACATAAATTTATCAGAGAATGTTGACAAAATGTTCATCAAATTGAATCACAAGCTCTGGTCGCAATTGAATCACATGAGCTGATCAAGGAACGATGACATCAGCTTATTAAAGTTGATTAATTAGAATTCATTGAAGTTGCATTTTAGGAGTTGATTAAAGTTGAATCATATGAAATCAAAGTTCAATGCGTAGGAGCTAATCAAAGTTTTTGCATTGGAGTTGGCATAAAATGATTAACATTCATTGCACATGAGTTGGTAGCAAAATAGAAGAAAATTGACAATTTTGCAACCTATTTTTAACACGGTCGCTTGACAATTGATTTTGAAACTTTCATGCCTACAAGGATTGATTAGAAGCTACAATAACTACGTATTTTCATCCAAATAGGAGCACCTTATGCGTTAATCTAGCTTTTCCAAGAAACCTTGGATTTATTTTTAAAGAAAGGCAATAGCATCATTTTAACATAGTACATTGTGGAAGCGGAGGAAGTTTCCTTTAGTGGCGTGATTGCAAGAAAGATGGTAGCTTGCTTATTCATTTTAAACCCTCTTATTATACTAGTCATCTAGGTCACATTAACAATCACAGTCTTAGAGATTTAGGATGTCTTGGTTTTTTTCTTGGACCAAATTTCTTACTAGCAATGATGATATATCTAAGCTATCTAAGAGGTTGATGTGGCATACAAACATCCAGGGTATATTGCTTCTATTTTCCCTTCTCTTAAAGTACATGAGGTTCTATCTCTATTCTAGTATATTAGCCATATTATGCAAATTAATAAATTGCTCAATTATTGTATCCTCATGTGCAATGTGTAGCAAATTGTGTAGTGTGTAATTTACATCTTTCCAAATAATATAATTGAATTCTAAGCATAGTTGAAATATATAGGGTGGTATTATTCAAGGTGAATCTTTTGGATTTAGATAATTATTTATATCTCCTAAAATTAGAAGGCGCAACCCATCTTTGTTTTGACCTTATAGAGTAGAATCTTTGGTAAGTTAACCATTAAACTTTATGTACTAAAAAGTCCAAATTGGGCCTCATGTTTTTTTAAGGAATTTTGAAGAGTTTATATAGGGATTTTTATTTATTTTCATAAATGTGTATTTAACCAATGCATGCAATGTTCTTCACTCAAGCTAACAATGTAAATTTATTTTCCATTTAGATTATACTTTCTACAATATGGTCAATCAAATTCAGTAATTCAAAATTAAGATTTCTTCATAGGTAAAGGATTAAAGGTTTGTGGGGATTATGGCCATGATGCCCAAGTGTGGCACCTATGCCACCTCTCAAAATTTCTAAAGCAATTTTTGGGAACAAACTTGCCAACCATGACTTAGTGGTTTGGTTGATAATTTTACATGTTTTTCCTCAAAAAATTTTGACGGCCTTATGAAACACGCAAAAATAGGCATAAAGGTAGAAAATGATACAAAAGCAATGAAAGGGCACAAAGTATTTGAAAACAATGTCAAGAGGTAAAAGAGAACACAGTGCCAAACAATTTCTAGTTGGAAATAACACCTCTAGAGGCGGATAATCTATAAAGATGGACTACATTTGTAGGTTGACAAAAAATGAATCATGGCAAATCCTAAGCAATCTCATGATGGCTGGCCATTTATTTAAGGTGGAAGAGACAAACTCATGATAGGTGGTCATTACTTAAGGTGGAAGAGATAGCTAGAAGAATCACTTCAAGGATTGTTTCCTTCAAGATTAGCATAGCCTTAGTTCACTATAGTTTACTCAAAGGGCAAAATATGTAGGTATTGAATCATATTTGAAAAAGAAAAAGTATTTTTACCAATGGAGACTAAACTCTAAAAAACTAAGGAGCCTAATTTGTTTATTGGAAACTCGGTAGGCTTTATTGGCTTCATGATATGGAATTTCTGCATGTGATTTTTACTATAGAGCTTTGTTTCATGCCATTCCAAGTGTAGGATGTATTTGAATAAGTTAACTAGAAGATGATATATTTATATTTGTTAGTAAATAAATATAAATGATGCTTTTAGCTTTGCTTTAGATATAAGTATTTTGAAACAATTTTAAGCTTCAAAACACCACAATATTTTAATAGGGGATAATAAAAGAATTTGACTTATTGCAGAGTAGATAGTCTTACTGCGGAGTAGATATTTTATGATCATTTTTTAGATCTTTACTTACGAATCCAAAATTTTCAAAACAAACTATTCTAGGTTAATAATATATTTCCATGTTCTTTCCAAGGGATAATCTTTTTCTGAATAAACTCCGCTAGCACCTTGGTCATATATAAATACACCCATTTAACTCTATATTCTCAAGAAGGTCAATCCTTTGCCTTGTATGGAAAATTTGATAGCTAGCGTAAGAAAAATTAATTCATTTTTTCAAATTGTTGGGTCAAAATCAAAACTTCAAAGCAAATAGACAATGATTTTTCTCTGTCACCTTTCAATGTTTGGATTATTTCTATTTATTTCTATTTTTGCTTATAGCTTTATAAATACATACTATACACACCAATTGCATCCAATTGTGTACAAAGAATGTGGATTTTTAATATTCAAGCATTACTTTGGATGAATAAAAAATCAAGTGGATAAATAATCACCTCAAAGCATTGTGTTCACTATGCAAAACATTGATTTTAGAACGCTTAGGAATCAAACTTGAAGGTCATATCATCCATTAAAAAGAATAGGAAAGCTTGTAAGAAAGAAGATTTTATGACTAACTGAAATATTTACTAATATAGTGTGGATTTTTAGTCCCCGTAAAAAAACAAATTGTAATTAATTTTGAACTTTTTCTCATAGAATATATGTATCTTTACATGGAAAGCTTGATTCATTCCTTTTGTGTTTTTGAGCAATCAGACGGCATCTTTTTGAGAAATAAACTTAATATATTCATTTCTATATTCAATTTTCATAATGTAATAAAAACACAATAAACATAGCTATAGGATATACATGGCTTTCTACAACTATCTTACCATTAAGATTGATATATTTCAATTCTATTTTAGAACTATAAATGATTTAACTTCTAAAGTTTTCAAGCCTTTTTTTTTTGTCAAAAAACACTCAAACCTACTATTTTCAATGCAAATAGAATTTCAGTTTTGTGTATTCAACTATAGGATCTTGCAATAGACTAGTATGAAAAATGTGTGGAAGAAACTTCAAAAACTTTGACCATATCAATCAAAAAATATAAATGTTTAAAGTGAAAAAAAAAACATTTTTGTTCCCCACCTAACTAGATTATATGCCTTTGAATCCTATTAATTTAAAAAATTTGTATAATAAATTAAGAATTAAAAAATATATATTGAAGAATTCAGTTGAGAGTTGAAAAAAAAAAAATCCCCCTCCTTGTTTTTATTCATTACAAAATTAATAATTCAAAGTAGGTATGAGATAGAAGAAAAATCAAATTGTTGATAGCTCTAAGATGGAATTGGAACACATTAATCCCAATTTTGAGATTGTTCTAACAAGACTACTAAATCATGTGCAATATCTTTTTAAGTATTAAAATTGAATTTTAAAATAGATTCAATACATTATTTTTTCAAGAATTTTTGCCAAGATCGCCTATAAAATAAATAGATTTATATTTTTTGCATTATTTAATATCCAAGTGAAATGAATCAAATTTTTTTTATATAGACAAAAATATAATCTATAATAAACAAAGAAATGAAAATAATTTCAATTTTTTTAGATTTTTTTGTTGCCCGCCCTTGTTTGTTGTAGGCTTACTGTTACTATGACATTTTTGCTTCAAAGCACAAATTAAAATAATTATTATATTCCTAGAAAGCTAATCAATTTTCCTATCTTGAAAAAAGTTTCAAAAAATCTTGCCAAAAATTGAGATCATAGGTACCTGCTCAAACCTTCAAAATTTCCTTGAGTGGCTTTTAGGATTTTAGGATTAAATTTCACTTCCATCTTGTATCTACTTCTATTTAAAAAGAAATTAAGAAATGAAAATTCGTTCATATTTTTTTAAATTTT
This sequence comes from Neckera pumila, assembly GCA_963969595.1. Classification (NCBI taxonomy): domain Eukaryota; kingdom Viridiplantae; phylum Streptophyta; class Bryopsida; order Hypnales; family Neckeraceae; genus Neckera; species Neckera pumila. The sequence continues at coordinate 15,739,862 of OZ018417.1, read as the reverse complement.
TTTCTTAAATTTTAACCTCAATTCTCTTTCATGAATGTTTAAACCTCAAAACTCTAAAATGAAAAAGATTCAAGTTATTTGGATTTACTATTAAAGAAAAAACTAGTAAAGCATGGTGCAAAAGAATATTTGCCTTACACTTTGAACACTAACAGCTTACAATCTACATAATTAAAACGTCTGGAAAAAAATTCACAAATTTTTATGCAAATCTCGTGCAATATCTTGCAATTGAACATGCAAAATAAATAAATTTCTATCCTCTAATTCTTGCACCAAAAATGGCAATTTTGAAGTATTTTTTAGTGAAAAATAATCATGAACCTTTAAGAATTACTAATATCAAGAAAGGTAACTGCACCTAATTGTAACCCCCTTTGAAAATGATCCCTACATATTCTTGCCAAAAATGTGCAAATTCTATTTATAAAAGTCTAGATTGGCTTCTAAATACATTTATATGTTTTTAGCATAGTTTATTCATGTAGAATCCAAAAAAATAAAAAATAAAGATTCGAAAATGCTCTTTTTACCTCTAACAACTTCCTACTAGAGATTAGGCAATTTATTAGTAGGAATTCAATTGTATATATGGATGCATTTAGATTTGACTACCTTATGCTTAGCTGCTATTAAAATAACTACACATAAATGTGTCCAAATAAGCAATTATGTATGGTTTCCATTATTATACAAAAAAGGCTTTAAAGAATCTTTTTGGTAGTCAAGAGAAATTTTTTGTTAGAATATATTTTTTGGACACCCTATGAATAAACTGTGACTTTTCAAAGTGCTAAAAATAATGAGTATCCAAATGCAACCCTACACTCTCATGAATAGAAGTTGCACATTTTAGGCAAGAATCTATAGGAGTTACAATTAGGTGCTTACCTTAATTAGTGTTGATTACAAGTGCACTTAATTTACAACTTACATATTTGCTAAGAATTTAACACAAAACATGGTGGAAATTGACTATGATAGGAGGTCTATAAAGTGTCCTTTAATAATTTGTTTTCTCATTTGCACCAACCATGCACAATAAAGTACTATACATTTCAGAAGGTGGATGCTACTAAAATGACCACTGCGTTTCAAAACTAACTCATCCACAAATTCATAACTAACTCCACAAAGCTCTAGAAATATGAAACGATGTGGATTAGATGCCAATTCCATTCATCTTTCAATGAAAATTTCCTAAAAAGTATTTCTAGAAGTCTAACCTCCCGATATTAGATTCCACTCTTGAATGGACGCTTTATAGACTTCTTCCTTTCATTTATGCAACTATTGTAGCTTTCTAGAAGCTTGAACAATTTTTTGCCTAATAATTAATTAAACTGTCAAAAACATGAAGTAAGTCAAAATATATATCATTAGGAGGGAATTGAACCCCGAAAGGGGCTACTTTGTAGTGCAAAAATTTGGATGGGAAAGAGCTTTCCAATTCACTAATGGGGCCCAAAATTGCATGATGGGCTCAAAAGTACGTCATGATTACCCAAGCCATGTAACCATCAGGTTTATAATGATTCATGATAGCTTAGTCATAGAGGATGGCTAGCACACGCCTCCCACAAGTTTCCACACCCCAAATGACCACTACTAACCTTTAGTGTTCTTATGAGATGTGATGTACATAATCTCATTTGCAACTCTATTAGTACTAAAATTAGTATTAAAATCTCAAAATCTTTTAATAGATTTAATATTCTTATAATGATTAAAATTGGATAAATATAAAATATAATAAAAATAAATTAGCATTTATTAAATTGTTCTTGCAATTTTTGGATGATTGCTACCAATGATCCCTAAATTAGCTAAAATTAGTTGAATTTCTACCAAAGAAATCCTTGTACTACTAATACATTGTAAAAAAGGGCCTTGAATGTAGACATTTTAGCCAAAGTTGCAACGAACAATAGAATTTGATAGCAATTTGTAACTTCCTCTACATTGGAATTTGTATCTATTTAATTGGTTCTGTATTCTAGTAATTCCAATAATCCTTCACAACTTGTAAAATCCTTTTACAAGTTTTTTTATTTTACTAACTCTCAAGGTAACCAAAGTTGATGCATGTTTGTTTTGAAGGTAGCATACTACACTAAATTCCATGAACTAGTTCTGGGATCACTACTTTTATCTAAAGCGGCTGCAATTTCTTAAATCCTTCTTTTGATTTCTAAATCCCAAATTTTCTATTTTGTATGTCAAGGTTTTTGTTAAGTGTTAGAATTTGATGCACGTGAGAGATATGTTATACATGTACGATTGTACTTTAGAGTAGTCAAAATGCTAAAGCAAAATTTTCTTGCAATGTATGTTTATAGCTATTGACAAAGAAAGGATGCAAGATTGTGTAAAATGAGTTGAATTTTTCCAAGAACTGAATGCAAGTTGAATTACTATGCTTTGATACATACTAGTGTGCCTTGTATTGGTGCCACAACCAAAATAAAAATGAGAATAATTTTCTAATCTTTAATTTATAAAAACTTTGAAATTCAATATCTTTTATACTGTAGGTCCAAATGCCACAAAACAAATTTTGCGTATCCCTCCTTGCAGAGAGCTTTTGAACAATACCAAGAATGCAACAAGAAAACGCACAGTCTATATAGAACAAATGAAACAAACAAACAACCATTTAGTAATTGTCCATATCCATACCTTAAATTAGGGTGTTTGTCTATTTTGTATGTTGAGATCTTTGGGACTGTGCGTCCTTTGGTCGTATTCTTGATACCATTAGAAAACCCTATGCAATGAAGAATGCACAAGCTTTGTTTCATGGCATTTGGACCCATGGTGTGAAAATTATAGACTTTTGAGTCGTTTTTTTAATAAAAAAATTTTAATTTATTTTTACTTTTAATATATGACTGTGGGAACGGCACAGGGCACACTAGTTCTATATCTTAACACCTAAAAGACCATTGTCCATTTGGGGGACAAATGGGATTTCGAGCAGGTACCTACGGACTGAATTTTTGTTGTGATTTTCTAAAATTTTTTTGGAAGATAGAAAAACTGATAAGCTTCGTAGAAATATAGTGTTTTTTTCAATCAGTGCCCGGGAACAAAAGTTATGCCCAAATAAGCTCAAAATAGGGGAGAACGGGCAGTAAAAAAAATTTGGAAAAAATTTTAAAAATTAAATTTTTCTTTTTCTTTATAGATTATATTTTTGCCTATTTGGGAAGCTTTTAGTCATTTCATTTGGATTTTTTTATGAGAAAGTTATAGACAATCTTGTTTTTTGGGCAATTAGAGCATCTTTTTGAAAAAAATAATTTGTAGGATTCATTTTGGAATGCAATTTTGCAATTTTTCAAAAAAAAAAGTTCCACATGGTTTAGTTTTCTTGTTAGAACAATCTCACCATTGGGATTAGTGCATTTTAATTCCATCTAAAAGATATTAATATTTTAGATTTTCCTTCTATCTTTTACTATCTTATACTTAATAATAATTTTTTAAATGTAAATTAAGTTTTTTTTTAATTTCTCTTTTTTTCTTGGACTCTCAACTCAATTCTCCGATATAAAGATTTAAAGCTCAAAACTTTGTAGTGCAAAAAATTTAAGTTAAAAATGTTCAAAGTCAAAAAATATAGTCCCGCAATGTGCTGAAAATGTTGTTTTTTTCACTTTAAACGCAGATATCTTGCAATCTGTGCGGTCAAAAATTCTGAAATTTTTTCCACACATTTTCATACTAGTTAGGTCTAAGATCTAACAGTTGGATGTGCAAAAAAAAACAATTTTCAGATTTTTTTACTCTTTGTTCTAGAAATGGCAGTTTTGAGAGTTCTTTGGCAGAAAAAAGGCCTTGGTCCTTTAAGGGTTAAGCTAGGTTGTTTTATTTGTTTTTGTTTGTTGTAGTAAGATCTCCAGAACTATGCGTCCCCTAGTCACATTATTGGTACCTTCAGAAAGCACTCAATGAGGAGGGGTGAATGAGGAGGGGTGCATGGAATTTGTTTCATGACATTTTGACTCACAAAAGAAAGGATATTGAATTCTAAATTTTTTATGAAATATCATGAATTTAAAGGTTTAAAAAATCTACTTTTATTTTTATTGTATTACATTGTGACAATGGCATATGACATACTAGTACTTTTATTGTATTACATTGTGACAAATGGCACATGACATACTAGTAAAAATCTACTAATTTTTAATTATGTATTTTCTCACCAATTTGCTAACTTCCATACACTCCTAAGGAAACGCCCATACAGACACCTGGATCGTCCCCACTTGACGAGTGTAGACTCTCACTGAAGGCAGGGACGGGACCACTTCCTCCGCACCCCAACAGCACTTTCCTCTCCGTTTCCATTTCACCATCACTCGAAAAGCAAAGCAACTTCAATGGAGCTCCTCTCAGATTGATCAATCTCAACCACCCAACTGATGAATGCGGCCTTTTCTTCTCGGTAAGTGCGGCAAAATCTGCCGTATCTGCGGATTGGACATCGGTGTCATCGAGGGATCCGTGTCATGTGAAATCTACTGTAATTGAATTCAAGTGTTGAGTTTGGGCCGTTTTAATTTCTTCTGGGTAGTTTCCGGGTTGGGAGATTGGACATGCTTGAATTTGTTCGGGAATCAGGTTACGCGTGTTGGTGGTGATTCCAGAGTGACGTAAAGATTGGACTTTGGGGTCCCATTTGGAAATTTTGTTGTGGAGGATTCATTTGCTGTCGAGATCGAGATTGCTTGTTCTTTGTGAGTTCTGGAGAGTGCTGATTTGTGAGTCTCGAGAGGGTTGTTTGAGAAGCTCTGTGTTGCTTTGTTTGTTTGTCACAGGGAGTGTGGGTCAAAGGTTGTCGAAGTCAAACAAGCTAGCAACCGAAGCTTGAGTGTGGGACAGTTTGATTGTTTGCAGTAGTCGGTGTGCTTTGCATTCTGATCAGAAACAAACAGTCTTCGCGTTCGGAATTCGATTTCCTGGCATGATGGCAAAATTCATTCATGCATGATGTAGGTTTGAGTGAATTGCAATCGATGGATGCTTAGAATTCACGACACGCAACCGATCCTGAAGGTTCTTGCAGAACCAAGACCAGTTACGTCAGTCCCCTTTTTTCTGTTGTGAAGTTGATACATTAGGAATTCATATCGATGAGTCTTTTAGGCTTTGTCAATATGGGCCAAAACCCAGCGTCTGTGCTTCCGATTCGTGACGACGAGGACGAGGACGAGGGCGATGGATACACCACCGCCAACGAGTCCTTCGCAGAAGAAGCCAAAGACTGCTCCCAGGAGTTATGTAATTGGAAGTGCTTAATGAGAAAAGACTCCAGTGACCTCAAGAAATTCAGTAGAAGAGACTCCAGTGACCCCAAGAAATTCAGTAGACGAGACTCCGGTGACAAGAGCAGGAGCCTTGTGTTGACAAACCCCATCAGGTTAGAAAGGAAACCCAGCAACCTCGACGTGAAGAAGAAGGGCGCGAGCGTGGGCATTGTATCCACGCTTCTGGAGCTTCTGAAAGGCTTTAGACTAGGCTCGGATGTCACTAAGTTGCAGTTACCGCCGCAGTTCAATCTACCCAAGTCGCAGTTGCAGGTGTATGGCGAGGCGGTGTATTGCTGTGCGGAAGATTATTTGGGAATGTGTGCCGATGGGGGGAGTCCTGTAGAGAGGTTGCTGGCTGTTTTGAGGTTTCATATTTCTACTACGAGGCCGGCGCCGTTTCTGAAAGCGCCGTATAACCCTGTTCTTGGGGAGACTCATCATGTCTCTGCGGGGGAGCTCAATGTAATTTGTGAACAGGTAACATTCAATCCCTTCTTTGCAATTCTCTCTCTATGAATTGTCTTTTGGGGTGTCGGAGTGCACGAATTCCAGTGTGGGAGTCAGTTCTTTCTTTCCATTTTGTGCGATTCTGAGCCCCATATTCTCGTGTGAAATAGCAGCTTTAGAATTGAGTTTTCCAGTCGCCTTCTGTTGCGGAATGCAATTCTTGTACTCTGGCAGCTTCCATTGCTTCACATTCTTGTGTTAATTCTGAACGCAAATTGCCATATGTTTTCTTAGAAAATTCTGACCAAGCTTTGGGGATGGTCAAGTGCAGGTTTCGCACCATCCACCCGTGTCAGCGTTGTATGCTACTAATGAAGCAAAGGAGGTAGAGATGCTATGGTGGCATCAGCCTGTGCCTCGATTTTATGGTAAGCTTATCCTCTATTGTGTGTAGTCCATGACGTATAGAAGACCCGGCTTTGTACAGGGTATTGAAAGCAATTAGGTTACTTTCTATAGGGTATTGAAGGTGGCGAAGTTCTATTCAAAGTGTAGAGGACCTCAGTTTATTTATAAAATCAAAGTTCAATGCGATCAATTTCTGGGAAATCCCTTCCACTTAACCTTTTCATTAGACTCTGAGTGGGACGACTTGCATAGTCTAATGGTATAGTCCCAAGCTTTTCTCACTGCTACATAGGGCATGCGATTTATGGGGATCTTTAAAGCGTTGTGTCTAGTGAGAAGAAACTCTAGAGTAGGTTGTTGGGTTTCCCCTTTCATCTTCTCGAACTAGTCTGGAAGAGCACATTTTCTGATTAGGGCTACGTTGGGATGTGGCTGTGCAGGTGGATATGTAGAGGCAACAATTGTAGGGCAACGGCGACTGAAGCTGCGACAACACCAAGAGACGTACGAATTCACTTCCCCTAACTTACAAGTTCGCTTCATTCCAAACGCTGGGAGTGCGTGGGTGGGGGCGACCACCGTGAAGTGCAAGGAGACAGGTCTAGAGGCGGTGGTGAATTTCAAGCCGAAGCCCTTCTTTGGCATGCGAGGTTCTTCCAACAAAGTCTCTGGCAAGGTTTTTCAGAGATCTTCTGGGGAGGTTCTATATGAGCTCAATGGCAACTGGGATGGGTGAGTGATTCTAGTTCTCTCCCTTGCTTCAAGGTTTAAGGTTTCGCAAAGGAATGATCCATGACTTGTCGTACTTCTCTTGAGATTCTTAAGGTTGTTAGTTCACGGTTTTTGCTGCGTGATTCAGTCATTTGTTTCAATTTCAGCCTGGTGAGATTTTGAGCCCTGGAGACTTGTCTCGAAGTAGTAGTTCCCATTGTAGTCATTTCCATTCTCAGAATACAAGTCTTGTAATCTTGACATCCCTGTTTGGGGTGTTAGACTTTAAGAATATTCTTCTATAAATCGGGGTTTCTTTCCTCCTTTTTAAATTGGGCACTGTGGGATTCTGGGGTTCTTAAATCTCTTGATCTTGGTTAGAGTTTCAGATTTCTATCTCTCTAGTTACCCTCCTCTTCATCTCATTCTTTAGAGGCCCACTGTTGCACCCAAGAATTTCAATTCGTTATGTGGATTCATCATTTTAATAGCAGAAATTCAATAGGAGGTAGAAAGAATGCTAAATGGAGTTTATAGGACCGGCCTATCTTGGGCAAGTCATGTCAAACGGCGATGCTTATTCAGATTCTCAAAGTAAAGGGTGCAGGTTTACAAGCGGAAAGAATGCTTTGTTGGAAGCCAACGCTGACGCCCCTTATTTTTTCTTTTGCCAGGGTTGTTAGCTTGAAAGACAAATCTACAGGTATCACGTCGACACTATATGACGCCCACGCTGCCATAGTCGACATACATGGACCAAAAGTTGCAAATCGAGAGGTAATAGCCAAAACTCAAATTGCCCAACGTTCTGTAAAAGAATAACCGCTTGCCAAAATCAGTTACATATCTGGTTCACATAACATTTTTCATAAGTTGTGAGAACTCACCCCTCTCCACTGTACGTGGCGACACACTGAAAAGTGAAAAACATACTCAAAGTTCGACATACTCTGGAGAGAGCTTGGTACTCGATACGTGGAGAGCACTTATTATCTTCTTGTAGTTTTTGGTACCTCCCTCTTGAAAGAGATCAAGATTATACCCAAAATGAATCTGGATTTAGGATTTTGGGTTTTGAGGCAGCTCCTCAAGAAGGTTCTTCATCGGGGGTACTTATTGAGAGTTTTTTTGTGTCGTGTTTGCAGGCCATATCTCCTTCCGAATCTGTCAATGTGTGGTCCGAAGTGACCATGAGCATGTTGAATGGAGACTGGGAGACTTCAAGAGAAGCGAAACGGAAAGTGGAGGAGACGCAGCGTGCTCTACAGAAGCAGAGACTGGCCAGTGGCACAGTATGGAGTCCGAAATACTTCATTGCTACCAAGGATGGCACCTGGGAGTGGCACTGTGCAGGACAGTCTGTGGGCTCGGCGCCGCTCGTTGTTGAATGAAGGTTTGGTTGGGCTCAAGGATCCTCTTTGCTAAATACTGGAAATGTCAAAGTTGCATAAGAATGCAATTTCAAAACTGTACATTCCAAATGTTTACAAGGGAGCTAGTATTTTGAGGAAAGAAGAAGCACTTTGTGCGTAACTAGAGCAAGAATCGCGAAGTTCACACACCCTAGTTTAGCCTAGTGATAGTCATTTCCAACATTTTTGACCACTTTACAAAAATGGGTCTTGGGCTTCATTTCCAACACATAATCTGCATAGTGTAGAAGAGGTTCAGCTCATTGAATGAGGTACATACGGGAATATGGCAGGGTAATCTGCGTCCTGGCACCGCACTTTCTTGGCTGTGATTTGGTCACCTGTATTATTTCATATTTTTAGTTTCTGATAGGCAACCGGTTATGTTACCGGTATCAATTGTTTAGATACTGCACTCTGCAGCTTGTAAAAGCAGTTATCATTGTATATACCGGTATCTTCAGTTCGATTGATTTACTGTACGAAAGTTTAGAAGACAAGTCAATATAGGAATATTCGTTTCAATTTTCAATAATACTTTTTTTGAAATCGAGTAACTGTGGATGCTAAGTTCGCGGCATAACATTGTTGAACGGCATTGCAAGGTTCTATCCAATATTCTTGGGTTTCCTTTAATTCAAGTTTCAATGACAAAAGAAATGCCCAGGTTTCGAAGACACACCTACAAGAGTACAAGTTAGCAAAACGATGAGGTCAGGAGGATATTCTGAACCTATGCCGGCATTCCTGGGTTTGGTGTAAGCAACCTGAGGCCATGTGGATATCGGTATACTAATTCCCTGGTCCACAGTACTTGCTGTAGTCAAATTCTTACAAGACAAGATTGGTTAGAGTAATCCATTTTTGGTCTTCAGTACATAAACAACTACACGATCTCTGTTTCCGTAATATGATTTTCTACTTATAGTCTCAGGCAAGAATGCTGATGGGCCTCTCTTGAAGACCATGCTCTGTTTCTTACTGCAGACTCTTCCCAAAGAGCACCTAAGGTAGGAGGCTGTAAAAGCGACCCTCTCCTTCAAACCGACCCTACAATTAGTTCTACAATTAGTTGTAGAATGGATTGCAGGTGATCCTTGAATGGACCACTTTAGCTATTGAATGCATCAAGGAAAAATTAATTTTCTATTGTAAGAGCCAATCATTGACCTTGGTTTCCTCAAATCACTTTAGAAGTTGCAAGGGGACGGATTTTGGAGACCTAGGTGTCACAAATAGGTACCTACTACAGAAATCTTTGAAGATTCATAACTAATTCAAAAATGCTTCAAAAAATATGAAACCACTTGTGTTGCGTTCGGCATCAATATTTCTTTCTCTGAAAAATGAGCTAAAGAGCTAAAAATATTTCTGATCATGCAAACCTATGAAAAAGGCGAATCAGCCCTTAAAGGGTCGCTTTTAGAGCCTCCTACCTTACTTAGAACACGGTGATGGACAATGAAAGCGCATCCCCAAAAAAAGAGAACATATACCATTCCAGGGAACTACGTAGTATTCTTATCATGCTGAAACTCGATAAATTACAAGTTCGACAGAACGCTTGATTACAAATGCCCCGATCATGGGAAATTTACGTTGTACAACACAATAGAAAGTCAGGACCCAATTGAACACAATGGGTAAATTCCTCTCATGGACTGAATTCCTAAACAATAAGCTACTATCTAGTATCTTTCTTTGCAGAAAAGACAGCTATACAAATATGACGGAATTCATCCCATCAGTAATCGTCCTCTTGACTCACGTGTTGAAATATCATCACTGTTGATAGCAGAATGAAGAATGCAGTGAATTCAATCCACATAGCGCCTCCTGTGATCAGGTCAGCATGCCGCAAAATGGCAGGGATTGCAATGCTTCCAATAGATGAAAATCCAGTGAGAAACTTAGCTGCGTCTTCCCAGCTGCTGTAAATACAAGTACAAAAAGATTTCAATACAAAAGAGAGTCAAACTACAAATACCAACCGAAACACATAAATACAAGCAAATAGTTGTTCAATTGCAAAATAAGTGTCTAAAACAGTAAGACTTGAAAACATTAAGATTTGAAAGCAACTCCTATTAACAAAGGATCAGAATGCCTTGAAGAGACAAGATGAATGTATTACTTACTCGCTCCCTTCTGAATACATAGGCCCAGAGGCACCACCTCCAAAAAACAAGCAAGGCATCGGCAGCATTATATACATTAGGCCTGGAAACAGATAAAGCCAAGCACTCATTTAATCACCTGAACATTTGCATCTACATACACTCACTACACTAATCCAGAAATCCAACATCTCAGCGCACATACATGTACTGAACCAATACATCATGGAAACATGCAAAGGTATATGTTTACTCAGAAAGTATTGGTTAACCCTAAAGGCCCAAATGCCCAACAGTGTCGGCTTCCATGTATTCAGGAGTTGCAATAAATCATTTAAAAAGTTTCAAGGTAACAAGATGTACCAATAGAGAGAAAACTCATACCCTACATTTCTAAACAATAAAAACATGTTTTGACAGTTATTACAATCAACTACAAGCTTCCAAAATGGACTTCTATTTTCAGCTTGAACACCTGTTGGGCAAGCGTGAGAACCCAAAAAAGAGCTGGAAGAGCTGCTTACCACTGAGCATCGGCCACCAGTTACTGTACAAAGCACATCCCTGAAAGAACCGACAGACATATTCCTTAGTCTCAGATTGAAAAACTGAAACATGCACTCAAATACAGCAGGTAAGGTGTCTACAATGATAAAGGAGACAGTTTGCGCGAGGTCAGGAGAAAACATCCAAATTCTCATGTAAGTATAAGTCCTATCTACTCGCATGAATATCAAGACTGGAATCAAGGAAAGTGGAAAACCTTACCAGAATCTGAAGCAGGAAACCAACTGAGAACAAGAATGCTAACCCCGCCAGTACTGCAGGATGAATACGACAGATGTCATCAGGGAAAACCATTGCAAAGCAATACCAGCTCCGCAGCGTTAGTATGAGTCCCAAATCACCAAAATTTTCCTGAAGTTCAAATTCAAGGCAGTGTATAGAAGCGATTTACTGACAGACGTTGACACGTTCACCAAAATTCAGACAAGATTAGAGTCTGTATCCACTTCCGATCACGAAAACTGAATCAGAAATCCCCTGCACTACTTCCAATACGTGTCCCAGAAGAGAAGAGCAGAATGAATTCTCAACTTCGGAAAACAAACAGCACGTAAACACCCAAATTAAACACAAATTATTATCAGCGTGAGGAGATCTACAGTAATCCCCAGCCCTGCACTTTTAACCCTAAAATTGACCACAAGCTCCACCTCACAATACTAAGACCTGAAATACTTTCCCTTGACAATGTCCCTAAAACGAGGCCTACCCTCATAATACCATGCCAGCTGCTACCCAAAGTCTCAAACTGCGGAACCTTGAAAGCCGAGCCTAAATGCAACATTCTGAGAGTAGGAATTTCAATTCATTACAAGACCATTCCGCACTCTGTTCTGAAACCCCAGGACCCCTAACTGCGACGACCCGACCCAATGCTGTGCCAAAGTTCAAATACTTTATAACATCACGCCCGAAATCGTCAATTAAATGTCGAAATCAATAATCAAACCGAATTCACACCACCGTGCACAAATTACAACAAGGTAACCACGAAACCCTCGTCAATACGAACCCAAAACAGGTTCGCATCTCGGAAAAGGCCCATACCTTCCAGCTTCATCGCCATAGCTACCAAATCGATCGCAATTCCCGGAAACGAAATTCGAGAAACGGCCGGCTAAGTTAGACCCCTAACGATGAAGACAAGTCAAGGCAGCACCGACAGCGACGGCCGGGGAAAGAGATTAAAGAAATCGTGAGAGAATTATTGGAAGGGGGGTATACCTTCGATGCTCATAGCCATGACTACTTCCTTCTTGTGGGCTCCTAATCGCTGCTCCGCTTGGAAATGTTTTTCTGAGCCTAGACCCACCTTGACGTCCCTGCCTGCCAGGCACGACGAGGACGGGGATGAAGACGACGAAGACAACGTCAGTGCGCAGCCAGGGTATCTGGGAGTGCTGAGGTAAAGGTACGATGGTATCGCAGGGTATCAGAACATGTGCAGAGGTTATATCGGGGTATCATAAGGTAGGAGCTCAGAAACTGCTCATCCCCTTGGATGGGAATATTTTTAGCTCATTTTCCAGACGTAGAGAAATAGATGAGGAATTTAACACAAGTGGTTTCATATTTTTTGAAGCATTATTGAATTAGTTGTGAATTTTCAAAGGAGTTGTACTGTAGGTGCTTATTTATGATTCTAGGTCTTCCATAAACTATTCACTTGCAATTCTAAAGAAAGAGGGGGGAAGGTAAGAAAACGATTGGCTCAATAATGTATTTTTCCTTGATTCATTCAATGATTATAAAGATCAATTTTTAATCCAACTCAAGTCCATTTCACAGCTATTTATATGGGCGGTTCTTAATGCCCATGCAATTCTAGAGCCTCCTACTTTAGGTTCTCAAATTTGAGCTAGCCGGTGTATTACATAATTTTCCATTTGGGAGGATACTAGCAGGTGTAGGTGAGTCTATGAGAACATCTTTAACCCCTAAAGTCACAAGGCCATTTTTTTGTCAAAAAACACTCAAAACTGCCATTTTGGCTGCATTCATCCAAGAACACAAAAAAAAACATTTTCTTAGAATCTAATTGTCGGATCTTATACTTCACTTGTCAAAGATCATGTGGTAAAAATTTCATGAAGTTTGACCATATAGATTGGAAGATTTTTAGCATTCAAAGTTGAAAAAGAAAGTTTTTTTGAACACTGACTTGCAATTTCTGATGACTTTGACTGCCATTTGTGGAAACTTTTTGCACTACAGACTTTGAATTTAAAAAATTTTATGTTGAAGGTGTAAGTTGAAAGTCTACAAAAAAACTTTCAAAAAAAAAACACTTGATTTTCATTCTTTAAAAAATTGTTAAATAGAAGTAGGTCCAAGATTGAGAAAAAAACTAAATTGTTAATAGCTCTTAGATGGGATTGAAATACAATAATCCCAATGGTGCGATTGTTTTAGCAAGCAAATACAACATTCTCAAAAAAAAAATTGTAAATAATTGTAAAAATTGCATTCAGAAATGAATCCTACGAGTTAATTTTTCAAAAAGATGCTTAGATTGCCCAAAAAACAAGATTGTCCATAACTTGCTCATTATTCGTCCAAATAAAATGAATCAAAGCTTCACGTAGACAAAAATATAAAGTTTCAAAAAGAACAAAAAAATTACATTGACTATTTGCAAAAAAAATTGTGTTGCCCGTCAAGTTCAATTTGAGGCTTTTTGTAATATAACTTTTGTTGCCGAGCACCAATTGAAATAAAAATTATATTCCCTTGAAGCTAATCAATTTTTCTATCTTATGGAAAAGTTTCAAAAAGTTTCACTAAAAATTGAGCCCATAGGTACCTACCGAAAATCTGATTTGTCCCCCGAGGGAACAATGAAACTTTAGGGGTTAACCCCTAAAGTCTCATTATTCTAAGGGGGGGGACAAAATGAATTTTGAGTTGGCTCCTATGGTCTCAAATTTTGTTGTGATTTTCTAAAATATTTTATGAAGTTAGAAAAACACATTAGGTTTGCGAGACTATAATTTTTATTTCAATTGATGCTTAGGAGCCAAAATTATGGTATAACTGGTTAGTCCAAAAAAATCACAAAAAATTAGAATAAAAAATTTTAAAATTTTGTTTCTCAGAGATTGTATTTTTATCTATACTAGTGTGGCCATGTGCCGTTGGCCCAATTTTCATCTACTCCCGGTTCCACTCCTAGTTCTACTTCCGATTCTACTCCCAGTTCTACTCCCGGTTCCACTCCCAGTACCAAGAACGCCACCAAAATCAAAGTAAAAGTAATTTTCTAATTTTTTAATCAATAAATACTTTGAAATTCAATAACTTTTGCACCACCGCTCCAAACGCCACGAAACCAAGCCGGTGCACCCCTCCTCGGCGAGAGCTTTCCGACGGTACCAAGCACGCGGCCGGGGGACGCACGGTTCAGGAGATCTCAACGTAACAAACAAACAAACAAACAAACAAACAGCCTGATTTAAGGTATAGATGGGAAGGTTTTATTCATTCCATTTGTCAATTTATAGAACATCAGAGTATCTTTCAGAAAAACTTGTAGGATTTTTTTCAACTCAATTTTTAAAATTCCTCAAGAGAAAAAGTTTCACAAGGTTTAGACCTTTTGCTAGAACAATCACTCACCGTTGAAAATAGTGCATTTCAATTCCATCTTAGAGCTAGTCTATCAATAGTTTAATTTTACCTCCAATCTTGAATCTAATTTTCTTTAACAATTTTTTAATGAATAGAAATAAAGTGTACTTTTTTTGAATTTTTTTTCTATACTCTCAACTCAATTCTTCAATATAAAAAATTTGAAATTCAAATTCTGAGTGTAAAAAATTTATAAAAAGTTAAAAAGATTCAAAGTAAAAAATTTAGTCATTTAAGGTACAAAAGAATTGTATTTTCCACTTTAAATGCAAATATCTTGCAATCTATGTATCGGAAACTTTTTTTTGTTTCTTCCATACATTTTTATAATAGTCTATTACAAGATTCTACGGTTATCTGCAAAAAAAAAGTTAAGTTTTTAATACTTTGCAATAGATTTGGTAGATTTAAGTGGTTTTTGATGGAAAAAGGCCTTGGGACTTTAGTGGTTAATATCACATCCCTTGGTTCTCTTAGCAAATCCAAAAAAACAAATGTAAAGTATGTGCACCCATAACCATCATTGTCCAAAATGTGATACCTATATTTAGACAAAAAAAGCAATACTTTTTTATGATACAATATGTATACATTAAAACTTGAAAGACTGGGAGATTCTAATGTCAATTTGGTTGTGCCATTTGCTTGATTTTCTTTTGAGTCATGATTTGAAGAAGCCTCTATAATTTTTGTCTTTTAGCTTGCTTTTGAAGAGATTTATTTTGATGATTCAATGTCTAAATTTGAGTTTTATATGTCTGATCAAAGCACTTTGGGCTGCGCTTCAATGATGGTTATTTCAAGGTCTTATTATATACCAATCCAAAATTAAAAATCAATTTGGAGGACCAACACATTGGTGGGATTGAAGATGCTGTATTTACAATGTCAATTGAACCTTTAAAATCCCAAAGTCCCTTAGAGAGACTCTTGGGATTCTAGGTGGGCTTGCGCGACCTTCATTTTGACATGATTCTCTAAATTTTTTTGAAGATAGGAAATCACATAAAAATCTTTTTTTTGGAATATCATTTATTTCAATTTGTGCCTAAGAGTAAAAACTATGCCAACCTAAGTCCCAAAAAAATTTTGGAGGCAGTACAAAAAAATCACAAAAAATTGAATTTTTTTTCATTTTTCATTTTTTTTCCTCAAAGATTATATTTTTGTCATACATGCAAAGCTTTGATTCATTTTATTTGGATTAGTGATGAAAAAGTTATGGAAATCTTGTTTTGGAGGCAATTTAAGCACCTTTCTGAAAAAAATTTAAAGCTAGAATTCAGTTTTTAATGTACTTTTCACAATTTTTCAAAATAGTTTGCCATTAATCACGATTAATTTATTTTACTTGAACAATTTCACTATTGGAATTATTGTATTTCAATTCCATCTTACAGCTATTAACAATTTAATTTTCTTTCCATCTTGTATTTACTTCTATTTATTTATTCAAAAATAAATCTCACCTCTCTAATTGATTCTTTTAACACAAAAAATTAAAAAATCAAAATCAGCAGTACACAGCTTTTATGTTAAGAAGATTTAAAGCCAAAATAGCTAGTTGAGCAAGGTGCAAAAAAACTTGTTTTCTGCACTTTAAATGCAAATATTTTCAATCGATAAGATCAAAGTTTGTAAAAATTTTGCAATGCATTTTTATAATAGTATAGTGTAAGATTTTAGATAAATAAGGAAAAAAAATTAAATTAAAATAGATTTTTTGCTCTTTGCAATAGAAATGACAATTTTGAGTTTTTTTTTAATGAATAAACGGCCTTGTGACTTCAGGAATTAACCATAGCGCAAGCCAATGTTCAGGAAAAAATAGCAATTAGTTCAAAGTCAAGCAATAGAAATTTGGAAAAAATGTCAGTTGCGCTTTGAAAACCCCAAGTGAAAAAGTGCGTAAACTTTCTATGTGGAACAAAAATAGATAAAATAAGCAAACTCAAAACTAGTTCAATCAAAAGAAAATAGCTGGTAAAACTCAACAATTATCCCAAACACCAGTGCAGGCAACTCCTTCAGTTATGAGTTTTTTTATGCACAACTTTTTGCCAATTGGCTATAGCCAAAAGATATTGGCTATTTTTTGTAAAGGAAATTTTCACTTTGGGGGGGTCAAAATAGCCAAATTACTCCTGCACTTTGAGACTAGTAGCCAAATCTCACCTAGATATCACCTCTTATTTTGATACAGATATCACTTAATATTAGCCAAGAGTCACATGAGTATTGAAGAAACACCTGGCTACAGTAGAACCTCTCTAAACTAATCAATCCCGGACTGGTTTCAAATGGTCTAACAATATTACATTAGGGAGGTTTATTAGCTTATAGAGGGTCATTTTTAGTCATAACTTTCGTTATGGGGACAAGTCCGGGACCAATCTGACAAAATTATCTTACTGAGGTTTATTAGCTTATGGAGGATCAACTTATGGAGGTTCTACTGTACTTCTCCAAAATGAATGAATTGAATAAAAAAAACTTGCCGTCAATATCATGTACAGCATGCCAGATTGCCAGAGAATCTAAAATTATAACTTAACTTTTGTTCAAAAAAAAAAAAAAAAAAGTTTATAACTTAGTGCCTTAGTGGGCACTGGGCAGAATCCTCGAATTCAGCTGAACATGGAATCCCAGCGCCTGCATAAGGACAGTTTGTAACTTAACTTCTCTACAAATTGGAGCACACATGATCTGCCGTTCGTTGCTGCAGTTGCTTCTTATTCTGGAACCCTGAGTGCTTCGGGAAGAGGAGAAAAAGCAACGGCGAAAAAACACCTGGAAATCAGCTACTGTACAGTACAATGCTCTGCCGAAACTGGGCCCTGCCGCACTACTCATGAGGAACGGAAAGGTGGGGCAGGGGACCACCAATTCAATCAGCTTCATTATTATTTGACTTCGAAAGTTTTCCCCGTCGTCGCTCGCTCGATTTCAAATGAAGGCAGATCGAGTCATTGCATTCAGCCGAAGCAATATTCCGAAGGTAGTCAGAGCGCGCATGTGGCAGTCGATCACCACAATCGATTCGATTCTTCAGTACGTTAAAGTTTTGACCGATCGAACTCCGTCGACGTAGCAACCCACTTTACAAATTTTCAGTTGCATGGGATCGAGTCAGGACGGGAGGACCAAGAAAGTTGACTAGATGCTCGCTTCCGTTTGTCTGCTTAATTGTAGCCCATTCGATCAGTGTTGAACTAGCTTGATCGATCATGATCTCGATCTTCAGTTCGATTCTCTGAAGCCGGGATAGACTGACGGACGGATCGACGACGGGCTGCACAATGAGTGGATTCCACAATATCCAAACAGAAGAAGCTAGCGTACGTGGTGATCATATATAAGGCTTTAACAGTGTGGGCAGTGGCAAGTGTGGATACAAATCGTATTGATAACCAGCACGGAAGATGATAAGCCATGCCGGCTGCACTATTTGACTGTTGGGTGACAGTGATGAAAGCTGCAAAAGATAAGCCTGTGAAGCAGTAAGAGCAGTTAAAAGATCAAGAAACGGTCGGAAATACACTTAGGGCCAGCTTACATGTGAGTCCGGTGGGCAGAAAAAGCAACTAGAAGACAAGCACAGTACAACCGATGATCGGTAAGCATGGAAGGAGCCAGAGGAGAGTTCTACCGATTTTCCGTGTATCTCACACTGTAAAAAGAACATAAACTTAAGTGCCTTCTATATTTCAGCATTGTTGACCACACCTACCCACCAATACATGTAAGGAGGCCCTTAACCCTGTAAGGATGAGCTGGTCTCCGCGGAAATCAACCTCTTTTATACAGTGTGCATCATCTACTTTAAGAAAACCAATGGCACTCATTTGAGGAGAAGCCATTGCATGTAGAAGGTCTCCCCTTTTTGCACGAAATTTCAAGGATGAACAATCCGCCATTATAGAACATCTGGACACTGTGGAGGGCTGTTAATTTGAAACTTCAGTGCACAAAAGAATTTATATGTCAATATCTATAAAATTGACACATAGTGAAGATTCATAATTGTCTTGTATGCAATTGCAAGTGTTAAATAGAAGTTTAAAATTAATATCATCCTTGCATGTTTTTTTCAACTTTATGTTTTAAAGTCTTCAAAAAAATGTAGGTATGCTCAAAAAATTTGAAAAATGCTTAGTCTTTTTCTGTATTTTTTTGTTCTTTCTGTTCTGTTCTCTCTTCATTGTCCAGCTTCTTGGCTTGGCCGTTTTGTACTTTTTTTTTTAATGCTATGGGTCTTCCATTTATTAAAAAAAAAAATTGGAAAAAAAAATGATTTTAATCACTATCTTTGTGAATATTATTACATTTATCTTTTATTATAATTTTATTCATACAATAAATGCCTCAAAATAAAGTATTATTGGTCATTTTTTAATTTAGGATTTCGAGCCTGGCCAATCTAGCAATGTAGCAATTATAACTTTCATTAAAAGTGCTATTGATACATTTTGGATTTTGATCCTCTAAAAGTTACCTTATTATACAAGAATTTTGCAATTTATAGATTACTCTTTAGATTGTATTTTTAACCAGCCATTTAAAATCTAAAACTATTGTGATAAAACTTTAGTTTTTGTGAATCTTCAAAAAAATTATCTACAAATTTATTTTAAGAATATCCAAATCAAATTTTAATACCTAACTCCATATGTAATTTCTTGAGACTCACATTAGAAAAAACTCAACCTTTGGGAAGGCCATTCCAAATTGACATGCCATACTTGGAAAAGTGTCCTTGGTGAGCAGTCAAAGTGTATGACTACTCGTCGGAGCAGTTAGACTTCGCAGATTTTTTTTATTTATTTTTTTTAAACTTTTCTTAAGATTATTGTTTTTGTTTTTTGTTTTTGTTTTTATTCGAAAATCTAGGTTCCTGCGCCATTGTCATAGCAGTTTCAGCTGCACGGAAATAGGGAAAAAAAATATTTTTTTAGCCCCTTAAAACTAAATTTCAGGGTACTAAAGGGGTTTGTGGTAATGCACTTTCTTTAATGCATCCTTTGAAACAAATCCTTAATTTGATGGCAAAATGTCCAAGCCCTTGAGATGACACTTTTAGAGCATCTTAAGTTGGTCCTTTATGGAGGCGCTACAATGCCAAGCCTTACATGGGTTCCAAAATAACCCCGGAAACTTGCCCCAATGCTAACAACACCTCCCATGTTACCTTCATAGATGAGGCACTTCCTTGCTCTTGCACAGCAAGAGGATACAATTTGTTTTGCCTTCCAAGCTCCTCTGCACTTCTTAGTCAACAAAATCATGACAACAACTAAGCCTCAAAGGGCTTGAAAGGGGAAGAATTTTGACTTTGTCGGCTAGTTTAGAGTTTGTAATATCATGACATGGTTGAGGCGCTGCAGTCGAGATCTACCTCATCAAATAAGCTAGTTTGCTTTTAATCCCTACTATTGCCTAATCAACCATATATAGTCAATTTATAATTTTAGGCTCGTTTTGGTGGAGGTAGCTAAATTCTTTTTATTATTTAAAAAACTATTACGGGCAATATTAAAGGTTAACTATTGGAAGCTTTTATTTTTTCCTAAAAACGATAAATATTTGATTCTGAGAGGTCCTCAAAAACATATACGTACCAGTAGTGGAAGAGTAAAGCTTGCAAATATTACTTGATTTCCCGACTTTGAGCAAAGCTTACCAATAAGACCAATTTAATAAATTCTGGACTTTCCAAAGTCCAGAAATAAAATCGAACTACATTTGAATGATGAATTAAATTTTCAATTACAGAAATCTATCTATAAATCCTGGATAAGTCTAGAATTTGTTAAATTTATTTTCAATTTCACTTGATTTGAGATCCAAAAAAATTGTACTTATTCATTTGTTTTGAAAATGGTCCCAAGCCGAAAGAGTAAAGCATTTTTATGATTTTTTATTGTTTTTTTGGTGAAGGTTGGCACCAACCTAGACACCAAGGACCACCCCTTTTATAGTTTGTGGTATTTGGCTTGCACATTCATGGCCATAGTGATCACCCCTTGAGGCATCATAAAATTGTGAAAATTGGTTGGCCATCACAAAGTTGCTAACCCTACCTCCACCTAGAGAAATTTATGGCTAGAGTCCACCTACATCTGTTCATGCAAATTTCCAGAATATTGGAATTACCGACATTTTGATCATCAACTCAATTTCAATTCACGTTTGACCATTATATTCTCCAAATCTTCTACAATTTTTCTCAAATTTACCCTCCCTAATATTTACGCAATTTCAATGGCCACCTCTCATAGATGTTATTATTGAAGCAGCGGGGCCAAATTCTCTAGCAGCAGGTCTACTATGCTCCGATTTTGGGCACTACACACTGGACACTTAGGGGTTAACAATCAAATGATTTTTCAAGCTTAATATTATATTCAACATGCCACAATCGAAGCATCTTTTGGATTGATATGAAGATGGAAAATGTCACAATAGCAAAGAAGATATTAAGAACAATTTGTAGATTGGAATTAAGTCATAGTAGAGATGAATAGTTGTAAGAGAATACAAGAATGGTTGTTAGAAATTAGATGATGGTTGAAATTGAGAGTCACATGTAAGTAAATAGATAGAGATGGAAGTTGGTGAGCAATTAGGTTGAAACTTATAGTTATTTACAAGTGATTAGATATGAAAATAGAGGTTGGTGAGCAATGAGGTTGAAATTAACGGTCAAGTGACTATAGATGGAGATGGAGTTTGGTAAGCGATAAGGATGAAACTGACTATCACGTACAAGTGAATAGATAGAAATTGAGTTTGGTATGCAATTAGATTGAAAGTGATTGTCACGTACAAGTGAAAGGATGTAAATGCAGTATTATAAGCAAGCATGAGTGATGGGATTGGACTGTGGTGGAGATGAATAGTTGCAAATGAGTACAAGATATCAAATGGTAGTGAGCAAGCTAGTAGGTGATGGTTGAGATAGTAGCTACATACAAGTGAGTGGATCAGGGCTTTTTTTTTGGACCAGTGTTCCCCCCTCTGGCTTCACAGCAGAGGCCAGTATTTGGAGGGAGGGACAAACATAGGCCAAAATTCTGACAATCTGGCACCATGGTGCCAAAAAAAAAAGCCCTAGAGTGGATAGAGATGAAATATTGTAAGCAAGTGGATGATGGTAAAAAGATTATGAGCAAAAAGGCAATGGTAAAGGATTGTAGGCAAATATTTAGATAAGGAACCAATTTGACTGTTGTATGCAAGTGGGTGATAGCTTACAACATTGCCATGTTTGTACTACTCAAATGGCATGCACCTTAAAAATAAACCACTCTAAGAGTTAAAATCCTCCTACGGCCACGATGTATGTCACCTAAAGATATGTCCAAATAAAGATTCATAAATCCCATTGTGAATTCTCAATATTCTATTTTATAGTATTGACCTTGTTTGAGTGTAGGTTCTTTTTATTTTCATCCACATTATTTTGGATTAAAAATTTATTGTTTGACAAATTTATTTTTTTCAATAAGGATGATTTTGATAGCTTACAATTTCTTTCTTTATGGAAGACTTTTCAAAAATTACTCTTCTAGATTTATGTGTATATATATATATATATATATATATATATATATATATATATATATATATATATATATATATATATATATATATATATATATATATATATAAAATTTGTTAATTAATTTATTTTTTATTTAATTTATTTAAATTTTTTTTGTACCATGAATTATTATATTGCTTTAAGAAAATTGACCAATATTTTTTAGTACAGTTGTACTAATTGGTGGTCTATTTAATTTTGATAGAGAAGGGATTGCTTTAAATTTACCTCTATTGATTAGATCTTGGCAACTATATGTCTTTATTTGAGTGCATTGATTTGAAATTCATCTTCAAAAATTAATAAATTTATCATATAGAAAATTTAGCCCCTTACAGACCACATATTTATATATGAACAATAGATCAACACAACAATGTCCCAAGCATAAAGAAAATTTAAGCATGCAAATGTTGACTTGGAGTTATTTGCAACTTTTAATTACTAAAAAAATTGCATTTCTAAATTGCAAGGTGGATTGTGTAAAATAATGAGTTTGATAGCTCTTCATTTGAACTTAAGGTTTTTGTATGCTAATACAATTTCTAATTGTTCATGTCACCTCAAATTCCAAACAACTTTCATATGCAAATTTCTTAAACACTATAGGGAGGGTGTCCAATATACTAAAAATAGGATGCATGCATTTATCAAGTTATAATCTCACAACTCCTACGCAATTTCACACTAATAAACAAGCTCTTTAAACACTTCTGGAAAAAAAACACTCAATTTGCTTCACTGGAGATAATTATAGGCCCATGCTCTTTTTTCATGGGCAAAACACACTTGGAAAGGTTTAGACACTTTGGAGATAAACCAACCTTTCAAGAGCTAATTGCCTTTTGGGTGAAGCTAAACTTGAGTTGAAACAATTTTCAATAAATTTTTGTGGGAAGAAAAAATAGAATTGGCATCTAACTCAAGTCATTTAGTTTCATATTTTTGGGACCTTTGTGGAATTAGTCACAATTTTTTGAAGTTAAAACACAATGGTCACTAAAAGCAACCACCTCCTGGAATGTACACTATTGGTACATTGAAATAATCAAATTGTACTCCTTTGTTAGTAGTTGCTTTTTAGAGTAGAGTTGCTTTTAGAGCACCCTACCTTAAAGGCCAAAAGAACAAGCTCCACATATATTGTTGTAGTGCCTATTTAGAGCAAGTTTCTATTGGGATCGTGGAGGTGAGGAAACTGGAGGGGGTTGGACGGAGTTTGGATGCATAAATTGTTTCCATCAGCTCAACCAACTTCTAAAACCGAAGCAACCTAAATAAAAATAAAGAGGCGGAATGTTTGGCGCCATTTAAGAGATTAGATTTACTTCTCGCGATGACTTGTTGTCTTTATGCAATAAATACCCCCCTCGAGCTAGGGTCCAAGCCTTCTAACTCTACAAAGCCAAAATGCAAGGATTGGAGGCTAGTGGTCTAGCCGTAGGGGAGCTTGGAGCTCGTATTGCAGTGGAGAGCACCTAGACCATCCAATCATTAGAGAAAATTTCATGCCATGGGAGGGCCACTTTCTTGCATGAAAATGTACATTTATAGGAAATATCCAACCCAAACTAGTCATCAGAGAATCTATTGCATAAAGTGAGCAGTCAAATGGTGTGCCCTGTCGGATTTTCCATTTTATTTTTATTTTTTAAATTTGAATTTCTATTTTTTCTTTCATTATATTTGCACATCTACCCAAACTGAAACAACCCTCTATAGGTATGTAATGTCAGGGAGGTTCATGAGCCCAATGGCAATCGGCTCTTACTGGTGCCCTAGGATTGAGGATGCTCTTATTAGGAATTGAAGTTTAAACCTTCAAGGATTGTCTATAGGGCAACACCCAACGATGAGCAGCATTGCCTGATGTAAATCATGAACAAAAGAAAGTTGAAATTGGATGAAAATATACTTGAGATGAAAAATTGCAATTGGATGAAGAATCTGTAATGCCCGATTACGCGTAATCGAACCTTATGGCCTCATTGCGCCCAGAACCCTCCCAGGAAATGAGTGGGCAACTTCCCGCGAGTAGTTTACGACCGTGCTCAAACATCTCAATACTCAAAAGTAGCATTTCAAAAAGGTGGGAATTTAGTACAGTTTTCCAAACTGAATATTTTGGAAATGGGAGAACCATTCCCAGTTTCCCACAAAACAGAGAAGAGAGGCACAACTGTGTATGTGGTGGTACCAGCCAGTGTTGCAGACAAACAGGAGGCCCATATTCTTCTTTGCAAGTGCTGCTCCATTATTGTTATTAGATGCACACCTCTTAGTCATTTTCAGGTCCATTTGCCATCTCCAGCTGCTTCCATCTGGAATTGTGGACAACAACAACAAGGCTTTGGGAGACTCACTGCTACAGATGATTGGACGGATATGTCAACCGTCCCCCCTCAAAATCATGAAACAGCCGGACTTCTCAAATTTGACGTGTTGATAACTTATGTCAGACCATCACCGATCTCAGAACGGGTTCAAGGCTTTTAGCCAAATGTTCCTTTTCGGAAGATTATTTCTTTTGAATTTACACTTAGGGCATGAAAGAATTAAAGTGGAAACAGAGTGAAATTGTTTCATTTGTTTCAAAAAGAAAGAAAAAACAAAAAAACGAGCAAGATATAGCCATTTTGGGTTTTACCATTGTTTAACTTAACAGGAAAATCTCTGAGAACCCTGCCTGTTGGTCATTATGAGAATAAAGAAAACATAAATTGGTAGAATGAATAGGTTGAACTGGTCGTAAGGCAATTGCTGGCTGCCACCCAACGGAAGCTTCCTGCAATACCATAACTTACAGACCATAATACCGTATCATTGGGTATCACAGGGCTCTGGCAGCTACAGGACATGACAGCGTTTCGGATAGGGATATGTTTTGAGTTTTATCAGCTATTTTCCTCTAAATTCGCACATGCAAGTGATTTTTTGAGTATAGAGGCTGATTTTTTTTCTCTGTTTTTATTCCACAGAAATGTTTTGTAGATTTTTTCACTGTTTCTTTTTCTGATGTTTTCAAATTGCAATCAATTTCTTTCCGAATTCCATTGGTTAACAATGAACAAACTCGCTATTCTCCGTGGACATTAGTTGGTATGTGAAGTTGGGCTGGAAGCTGAAGTCGGGAAGCTGGAGTTGCTGAAGCACTCCACATCAATGGAATGGGTCAACATGGTTTGAGAAACTCATCGAGCACAAAATGCAAAGAATGATGAGCTTTTACAATTCAGAGGCCAGGCCAGGCCACTTTTTTTTTGGCGTCCAAAGACCTGAATTGATTGGCAGCCGCTTTATTTCTTCTCCTACGGATTGCGATGATAACGTAAACCACTCCTGGTTCCTGTCCCGTTCAATCGGCGGGAAGCTTCTGTGCCGTAATCCCCGATTACGCGGGCAAAACCGACTAATCGAGGATTACGGATTTTTCATCCGGCTCATTGTTTCATCCAATTTTATCTCCTCTTTCAGTCGTGATTTACGTTGGGCAATACCCTAATCAACGGGCATTGCGCCAAATAATCGGCCGACGAGGAGGGCGGAGTCCGACGAGGAGGGCCGATTATTTGGCGCAATGCCCTCCTCTGCGGGCATTGCCCTATACGTAAACCCTCACCAGGAAATGTCTTGTTCATTTTGCAAGAGGATTATTTCCCATAATCTCCTCCGGATGCACAAAATCAGTGTAATCGGTGATTGTGAATTTTTCATTCATTGATCACATATTCCGTTCATTTTGAGACGGGTGTTTATGTCAGATAGTCTACTTGTTGTTGGAAACATTGAAGAAAAAAAACAATCATTCCTTGTTGGGCTCCACCCTCCACTTCAACCTATTTTTTTTCAAAATTTGCTATACTTTGGTAATTGCCCTATAATTCAACCCTTTTTTATCCAATATCTAAGGTGGATTGTTGTAAAACCAACCATGGACCCAATTCAGCCTAAAAATATAAATTTAATTCATCATAGAATGCCCATCAAAGACTGTTCAAGATATCTTAACTTTGGAAGAACATTACCTAAGACGTTGCCTGAGTGATAGAACGCCCATCTAAGACTATTCCAAATATCTTAACCTTGGAAGAACGCTGCCTTGGTGACAAGTACTCAGTAAAAATTTATTCATTTTTGAACCAATAGGTTCATTCCGTATTTCTGCACTAACAAAGAAAGTCATCCATCGGGCACTTATTGTCATAGGCGTTCTTCTAGGGTTAATGTTGGAGTGTCCTAGAGTAAGAGGTTTTGAATAGTCTTAGATTGACATCCTACGATGCACTAGAAGAAAATTGCGTTGGAACCTTGAAAAACATGTGGGATTGGTTTTGTGGAGTTCCTAGTTTCTAACGCAGATTTTTGCGTTCCAACCCGTTTCTGCGTTGCAATTCCAATGTAGAAACGCGTTGGAACGCAAAAATCTGCGTTAGAAACTAGGAAATCAACAAAACCAATCCCACGTGTTTTCCTAGGTTTCAACGCAGTTTTCTTCTAGTGATGACATGCTCTTGTAGTTTTTGATGGAATTGGGTCATGGTTGATTTTACAAAAAAACTACCTTAAATTGAGACTATGTAAGTGATATGCCTATGTAGTTTGCATGTTATAGTAGTTTACTATTGTAACATATACAAGTATAGAATTATTAGAAGTTATTCATTGAATGTCCAAGGCCTTTTTTGAACCTCTTAGAGCATGTTGATAACAAATCAAACTGTCAAAGCTTTAATAATTTTCGACAACATTTTTCAATTTGTAGGATCTTCAACTACATGTGCTACGGATCCTAAGAAAAAATGCACCCGAATGAAAATTTTGAACATTTGGGGACACCTGAATGAATGAGAGATCCAAATTGGATTATTTCATAATAACGCTTAATCCCTAAATACCTAGAGATGCCACATTTAACTACTTTTGGAGTTTTGAAGAGTCTATAATCAACATCAAAAGAAAAAACATCATATAATAATCATTGAGAGATAGTGCAAAATATTGGGAGATCGATCTAAAACATCTAGAGATCTATACAAAGCATTCAAAGACCTACACAAACATCTAGAGAACTCCAAATGTTATTATCTAGAGGTTTTTGAACGTTTTGTCTAGAATTCAATGAATAGTCCAAAAGTAGTTAAATGTGACGGTCTTTTTTGAGCTTCTTGGACTTTGCTTTAAACTAAACTTAAAACCAAATTTTTAATAAGTTTATCAAATTTCTATGAATTGCAACCATACAACTTCAAACTAGACATGTCATGGATCACATAGGAAAAACAAACAAACATCACTTCTGGATTGAAAGATTACTATGTTTGATAACGAGGATGTTAAAATTAGGTGTCAAATCAAAAATTGAAGTCATGCAAAAAATATGAAGATAAAGGACATAACAATATAACCATAATCAATTTCCAACCTCTCAAAACGTATTCTACAATTTTCTTAAACAAAATTCCAATGTGATTTTTTTCCCAAAGGTCAAGTATATTTGAGGCTCATCTCTAAGAACCTTTAATACAAAATGGCAAGATTTGTCAAGGACGCTCTTGTACAAAATCTTCAATACCATAATCATACATGCTTTTTTTTTTTGCTTTTTTTGCTTTTTTTTTGAAACACATGGACCAATTCCATTGATAAGGAAAACGTACATAGAACCAGAGGAGCACCTCCCCGGTGAGAATACTTTCATTTTCTAAGACATTTTCAATTTTTTTTAAAAGCAGCTAGGGCAAGAGGAAGAGAAAGAGAGGGGACCAATCATAGCAGGCAAAGCCTGCAGCTAAAGCTAGGCCTTAGTGGAGCCGGACCTGGCAAGCAGTCCTAAAGGCCACTTAGTGCCCAACCCATTCTAAGCAAATGCCCCCATCTTAGGTTGAATTAACCTCCGGTTGAACTTAAGATGGACTCTCTCACTGAAATAATCATTTTGAAGCTATATGTTGTCAATCATACATGCTTTCAAAATCATGAAAGCATGTATTTTCAAAATCCATTTATACAAAAATAGGCTTTAAAGAGCATCTAAGTAAAACAAAAAATACCAAAAATTGTACTTTGATAAGATTTTATTTAACTTCAAAGTTTTACAAAACCAAAATATGATACCTTGCACATCCAGGGGTTAAATCTTTTTTAGCAGAGTTAAATTTTTATTTACTTATATTTTATTTAAAAGCATAGTTTAAATTTTCAGAGCTGATGATAAGGGCTTGAATGTCCCTTTGTCAGTTGAAGCATGCCAAGGACTGTTCGTATTTAATTACATTCATCTGTCATTTTCACTACGGTAATCATAGCTGTTAGCAAATGAAGGAATTTAAAAAAAAATTCTTGCAAAAAATGCCTGATGTAACTTGAGTACCGGTAAGGTAGGATGCTCTAAAAGCGACCATTTAAGGGCTGGTCCGCCTTTTCCGTAGGTTTGCACGAATAGATTTATTTTTCATTCATTTTTCAGAGAAAGGAAAATGGATGAAGAACGTAACACAAGTGGTTTCATTTTTTTTGAAGCATTTTTGAATTAGTTATGAATTTCCTAAGATTTCTGATGTAGGTACCTATTTGTGACCCTCGGTCTTCCAAAATGCGTCCACTTACAACTTCTAAAGTGATTTGAGTAAATCAAGGCTAATGATTGGTTCTTGCAATAAAGAATATCTTTTTTGGGGGGGGTAATCAATGACTAAAGTGATCCATTTAAAGACCAACTCATATCTATTCAGTACCATTTTGTAGGGTTGATTTGAAGAAGCTGGTCGCTTTTAGAGCAGGCTACTTTACCAGTAAGTTAGGCCTAGTGAGTGGAAAAGTTGAATACAAGATGCTTTACCTAAGCTTACATCTTTTCAAAAAACCACTACATAGTAAATAATGTAATGCTAGTGTGTGTAAAGATTTTCACTTTGGCTTCTAACTTAGGAGAGGAGAAATATGGCAATGGACGATAAAATGACATGTATGTCTCTGTCTTTAGAAACAATATTAGGAAGACAATCTCATTTTAATTGCCCCCCAACACCTACAAAATAGGCAACAATAGAAGCCTAATTAGTATTAGTTCATCCAATCACTTCCATTATTGTAATAACCATGACTTGGTTTGAAAATTTTGCTTATCTTCAATACGGGCTAATTCAAATAAGTCAAAACCCTTAATATATAAAGTATGTATGCTTTTACTAGAATAGATTTGGCAAAAAATAATTCTAAAAATAAACGTCAAAAAAATATGGGAATGAATTTTCCAAAAAAAATATTGTATGAAAATAGAAGGATCTTATTGAATATTCTATTTTTACCATCCAAAATTTTTAAATATTCACTAAAGATGTGGTGATCTTATTCTCTACTTAAACTTATGACATTGATTGGATAAAATAGTCTATTTAAAATAGTTTTATAAGCTATACATTTTTTACAAGCTATATTGAATTTACATCATATTTTAAATATTGTGGTAGATATTTAGAGTAGCAACATGAAACAAAGTACCATTAGGATACCAAAATATTTGTGAATATTTTTGCAAATGTTGAATTTTGTAAAAAATCTATTAAAACTAATTGGTGGTGTTCTTATTGAAAAATGTAGTGACAAATGGTGAGAGTGAGTTACATAAAAATTTATTATGCACACTTTCAATGTTTGAAAGTTTTTTTTTTAAACCCCAAAGTTTTTCTTTGTTAACCCCCAAATTTTGTTGACCATGTTTTCATCAAAAATGCTCCAAAATTGCCATTTCTAATACAAGCACCAAAATTTTAGAAAAGAATATTTTTGGACATATGTAAGATCTTGTAGTGCATTGGTTGAAAAGATGTGGAAAAAATTTCAGAAGTTCCACCGTGTGGATTGCAAGATATATATTATTGTTAGATTTGACAAAAATCCTTTTGGAGGCCCTGTGAAAAATCGGGCAGCTGCACTTGACAAGGTCATGTCTATATGAAAAAATGTCTAAAATGGTGTTTACTCTTTTTATTCATTCTTCAATGCAAGTTGGCTACATTCTTGAAGTTTTTTAGATCATTTGGATTTATACAACATATAGGAAAAAAATTGTAAGTAGAAAGAAGTAGAGAATGATTCAAAATATTAAATCATCAAGAATTTAGTCATGGGATCAGTTGTAATAAACAATCTACACCCAATGTTTTTATTTTTTTCAGAAATATTAAAAATTGAGTTAAATAAGGGACTTCAAAGTTTATTTTAGAGTAGAGATTCCATAATTATTTGCAAACTAAAACTCTTCATAACTTTCATCTCATTGATCAAAATGGAATGGTTCAAAGTTTTCTATGTATATATAAATCTTAGAAAACCTATTTCAAATTTTATTACTGACAAAAGTGATTTTTCTAAACTACCCAGTTTGCCAATTTATGGAAAAAAGTATCATACTAGGCCATAAATTTTTACTCATATTTCCAAATGTTATGAAATGTAGTACCTCTGAAAGATATTCCTTGTCCACACCTTCTATTAAAATTTTGGCCTAAAATATGTAGATTGTCATTCACACCAACTTGCCCAAAATTGCTTTGTAGACAAAAAAACACAGCTTGGTCTTTTAGGGGGTCAAGAAGATATAAGTTTTTGAAATTCCACTTTAAAAACAAAAAAATTGAAATTTAGTGTTTTTTCAATGAAAAGGGCAATGAAGTATGAAGGTTCTATAAATGTTCATAGTCCCAAATCATTTTTTTTGTCAAAAAACATTCAAAAGTATCATTTGTGGAAAGAAATTTTAGAAACTTTGATTGATTGAATTACAAGAAACATTGATGTATGTTGTTAATTCAAATTTTACAATTTTCAAAGCAAAAATTAAAGCGAATTTAGTTTAGACTACTCTCAACAAATGCTTATCGCCTTTGGGATTGATATTTTTAATTTGGAATTAGAGTAACTAGCAATTTTGTTTTTCATTTCATCTCATAACTTCCTCTTCCTTAATTAAATCTTCTTCCTCTTTGTTAGATCCTAAAATTACTATTACTATTATTGTTCTCATTTTTGCTCGTTGCCTTAGAAATGATAGTTTTAGAGTGGATTTTTGGTAAAACATACTCATCAACCTTTAGGGATTAAATTAAAAAGTAGTAGAAAGACAATGTTAATTTCTAAATGTCCAAGCAACCATTGTATAATCATTGTCCAATTTCAAGGCAATCTTTTCTTTGACTGAAAAATAATTTATTCAAATTTGCATTCATTTTTTATCAAGTTATCTTTTGAATAATTTCACTTTGAGGTCACTATGGTTCAAATTATTTTGTAAACAAAATAACACAACATACTCAATTTTTGCTTACTATTAAATTTTATTACTATTAGAAGGTAGTATTGATGTTTTTATAGATAAATGAATGGAAGCTTCATTTTTTGGAGAATTGTTAAAAAATTATATGTAAAATATAGTTTTGCTTTTGGTGTTATCTAAAGCAGCGTGCTTCAAAATTGATTTGAAATCAATTTATAAATCTTTTTCAAAAATTGACATAATGTATGATTTCTAATTAATATTAATTCATACAATTTTTTTTTTATTACAAACAACAAGAAGGCTGAAGATGCTTTGTTTTATAACACATTTTTGTTTAGTGTCATCGCCGGTGAACATTTCAAGATTAATTCAAATTTAGGGCTCTAAAAGAAGAAAAAAATTTATCAATATTACTTTGAAACAATAATTACATGAAAATGTGTATCACACACTTGTAGAAATGCAAGACATGTTGACTAGGAAAATGACCTACAAAAGGACCTAGAAGATAAATTTGACTACTTGTGAGTCATCTTGTAGTTGTTTTTATTGTCTACATGGATTTTGATTCTTGTAGTGAAATGTTGCTACTGCCATAAAAAAAATCAACTTAAAACACTTTAATAGGATTGGCTTAAAATAAGAGCCTATTCATATTAGGCCCTATCTATTATTACAAGTATGTGTACACGTGACATCAGTACAAACTACTTTGAATAAAAGCAAAAATTCTTTAAAGTGAAAAGAGTTTTAGCTTTCTTTTGTTTTGTAAATAGTAAAGTGTAGTGAGTTTATGTATATATTGGAAATATAGGAGCACATATAGAGTGAGGTGTAGAAATGATTTTATGTATATTGGCAAGTAATTATGTGTCGAGGGGATCAAAGAGGAGTGGAGGTTGTTGGATGTTTTTATACTTATTTTTTATTAAGCAATATGTGGAGTATTTTATGGGCAATTTGATTAATGTTAGTTTGTGTTGTCTTGATTGCAATTTTGTGTGTGTGTTCAAATGTGTTTGAAAGGGCTTTTTTAAATAATGCCCCGGTTGTTGCAATAATGAGTATATGTGGTTGGATGCTACAACTTATATCGTATATATTTTGTATGAATGATAGGTATTTGGTGTTTATACGGCAAATAGATTTTTGTAAGAATCAATAGTTGCAAAATGCAAATCCTAGGGATTAGATGGCATCATTTGTGGAAGGTTAAGTGGGCAAGGCTATTAAATGGGGTGACACAAAGACATGGTAAATATAAGCATGGTATTGCTTTACAATGGGGACGGGTAGAGCATGTACAAGGATAAAAACAAAGGGGATATTATATAGTATGAGGATTTATCTTGGAAGGTCCCTCCATTCACAAAGGATGTTATATTGGGATGTATCATTGAAGAATAATAATTTACAAATTTTTTGGACAACTTTATTATGGTATTAGATGAAGAAGGCATTAATGTGTGGTCTAGTACAAAAAATTAAGACTCGTAGATATGTGTCAATTTTAAGGGTATATACATACAAATCTAATATATATATATATATATGTCCAAGGGATGTTTTATAGCACCCAATAAATAATGTCCTTAAAATGAAATCATTTTAGAATATTCCAAAAATATATTATTGTTATGATTTTGTAAACCCTATATTATTTCTAAAACAATATAGTTTTTAGACCCAAGAATAAAAATGCATTGTTGGTTGGATTTACATGGTTTTATATTTTTTCACCAAAGCCCTTCCAGATGTTGTTGTTTTGATATATCATCATGCAATACAACCAAGAAGAATATGATATTATTGTAAATATCTATAGAAATGATACATCAAGGATCTTTGGAATATTATAATACTATAAATACCTGCAAAAATGTTGATTTGATATATTTCACAGAATTCATCATGTATTCATGTACAATACTTCCAATCATGCACCTATTTATGAAAGAAATGCACGTAATTTTACAGAAGATGATAGTTGATCAGAGATGGTGGATTTGCCATCTTCTAAGCATCTCTAGTACAACACCAGGTTTGGCAGGCAACTAATTGGATGAGAATCTAATTGATTTGATTTAAAGTAGCTTTGACCTCTGTAGGGATGGCGATGCCCTCAACTCAGGCAATCACACCAAATCTATTACTTCTTCAATTCTACTGTTAGAAGTAATAGATTTGGTGCCTTGTTTCTTGTTACAATGCATAGCATACAAACTCCGCGTCAACTGTTTTTCAAGAATTCCCATACCCAAAGTAATAGAGTTGATACCTTCACAACGATGTTTCTTGCTACAATGCATAGCAAACAACTTCAATGTCAATCATTTTTGCAAAAATTCTTAAAGTCGAAGTGATAGATTTGGTGCACTTATAGCAATGTTTCTTGCTACACTGCCTAGCAGGCTACTGCTACACCAATTCCATAATAACATTGTACAGCCATGCAATGATCTTCCAGGGAGGGACCTATTAGTTAGTTCAAAGATGAGTTAATAGATTTGGTGCCTTGATAGCAATGTTTCTTGCTACAAAGCCTAGCCAATGACATCCATATCAATTAATTCAAGGATTGGTATTGGCTGAGGAGCCATACAAGACAATTTTGTTCACTGCATGGGCCTCTTTCCAAGGACTCAAATTCTTGGAGCCACTACTGCCCCAGAACCATTCCAGCCTACACTAATTTTAAAATAACGTGGCACCTGCAAAATTAGTGTTCCCAGTCCCCCATCGGTAACCTGGTAAAAAAATCAATGTCCCTTTCAAACTTGCAGCTACTAAACACCTTCATTTGGCCAGACTTCCGTCTTTAGCTTTCTGCCGAGCAGAGCAGACGGAGCAGCCGTTGGAGAGCTGTCCGTCCGTCCCAGAGCGGCGTGCTCGCTTCTGGCCCCACCGTCAATAATGCCGTTGCTGCCCCTTTAGCGTCTCGCATTGATCTTGCTCCAAGCTCCCCCAGTTTCCGATTCAACATCAGCTTCCATGTCTCCTTCTTCGCTTCACAACACTTCCTTGGGATCCTGTCTCACTGCACCCACCTTGCAGTTCGCACCCACTTTGCAGCAGAAGTGATGCACATTGTGCTGTAGAAACAGTGGAAACAGTTCTCTGGCTAGTTCTGACTTTCGTGTGACTCGGTTTTCATCTTACGAAGGTAGTTTGTCTATACTTCTCGCAAGTTCGGAGTTTGGAGTTTGGGGAGAGTGTATGTATTGTCAACTGTACGTGGGGAGTTCGTGCTTGGGATTGGGGAGGGATTGGGCACGCAGAAGTTTGTTGGGTTGCTTGTTGCTAATGCTGAGGTTTAGGTTTGCCAATGGTTAAGAATTTTGGGGGGAGGAGTGTGAGTGAGTGATGGAGTCAGTGGAGTGAGACGATCTGGAAGTGGTGTCGTAGTGAGCGAGCGAGGGCGTCAACATGTCGGCGCCGGCGGTGGTGGTGGCTGGGCCGCCTCCTATCAAGCAGGAGGATTTGCATCACCATGCTTTGGAGCAGTTGCCGGGGCTGGCGTATTGCATCAACGATAATCCAAGTATTGGTAAGGAACTTCGTAGCTATCTGCTTGTGCTAGTGTTTAGGAATCCATCCGTTGTTCTATTGTTTCGAAGGTATTGTGTCGAAGATTGTGCGACAACCTAGACGTGAACTAGTGATACTGGTAGTATCAGTGATGTACACAAGAGCCTGTGACGAAAAATCATGTGGTTGTGGACTAGCTTGTGCTACTTTAGTTTCTGTACGGGTGTTGTTAGAAGGCATGGGCCTGACGTGAAAGACTGGTTACGCACTTTTAGTTGTGCTGAGAAAGTTGATTCCTTGTTTACCTTTTTAAGTTTTTAGAAATAGGATTTTGGTGCAACAGGAAGGGCATGGGTTGGGGTTATTTGAAGAGCTTCACAGCCCTGAATTTGCGTGGCTTACTGATATGGTGTTGTGTCTTCAGGTACTTCAATAATTTTAGGATTTCAGCATTATCTTACCATGGTCGGTACCACGGTGCTTATTCCACTACTAATCTTTCGGGCCATAGGGGGAGAAGCGGTATGGCCACCTTTTCTTCCATTTTTAAATAGTTTCTCTGACTGTTATCTCATGTGACGACCATTGCAACCTGGATTACTTTCTCTGTTGCTTTTGATGACAATGTTCTAGGTTGGGAAAGAGAAGTGGCTTAACTGTGGCAGTTTTGAAAGCAAAGGAATAGGGACCCGCTGGATTTGCTGACGGCTTTGAGTTGTGTGCAGCATGACCTAGCCAGAGTTGTACAGTCTGCGCTGTTCGTTTCTGCAATCAACACTTTGGTGCAGACATTTTTCGGAGCTAGACTCCCAGTTGTGATGGGAAATTCGTTTTATTTCTTACCTATGCTTTTATCCATCGTTAACAGAGACGGCATCATTAATATCCCAGATCCTCATGAGGTACTCCTCGTTTAGAAGCCATCATTTTATGTTCCCTTTGAAATATGTACTCAGATTTTGGTTTCAGATTGTATTTGAAACTCTTATTGAACATCATTTGTGCATTGGTGCAGAGGTTTAAGAGAGGCATGCGAGCCACACAAGGAGCTTTCATCGCTGGATCGGCTTTGAACATAATCCTTGGTTTCAGCGGTCTCTGGGGCATAACTATGAGGTATTGTCTTTGATCCAACACCCCTCCTGCACCCTACCCCATTAGATGGACAGTTTTTAATGTTCAGTAAATAGGTATTATATTCATATCGTCCTTGTTTCTAGTTACTGTTACTGTTATTGTAACACTAATCGTGTCAGCTTCATGTTCGCACGATACTGCTGATCTTGGCAATATTAACTTAATATTGTATTGACTACTATTATGCTAACATCAAGACAGCAATTTTATGTTATTTATCGCAGTGTTGACCTAATTCCCTTCATCTTCATAAACTTACCCTTGAGAACTTTATGAATCTAGCGCTTGGCTCCTGCTTGTTTTGACATATCGTTGATTCTGTTGCAGGTATATTTCTCCCATTGTGATTGCCCCAGTGACAACAATGGTAGGATTGGGGCTCTTTGAGCGCGGCTTCCCCGGGGTAATTTCCTTTCTCATACGCCGCTGGACTAACCTTATCAATCTTCTGTGATCAATGAAATGTCGTTTGTTCCTTGTCTGACGTTCTGTGCGTGGCTCTTTTCACCAGGTGGCCAAGTGCGTTGAGATTGGTATCCCTGCTCTCCTCCTCATTCTTCTCTTTTCATCGGTAAACTGGCAACCTCTCTGGTTTGCTTCGTGTTGCTTGTATTTCATTCTTGTCTTGGCAACCGAGTGTTCCCTTTGTGTTGAACTAACTTCGCTCTTCCATTTCTGATGGTTTCAGTATCTGAGACATTACCACGTTCGTGGTCATCACGGCTTCGAGCTCTACCCGATCATCTTGGGCGTCTTAATTGTGTGGGTCTTTGCGGTCATCCTTACCGTGGCTGGCGCTTACGACCATGCAAGTGAACTTGGCCAGCGGAACTGCAGGACAGATCGTCTAGGCCTTGTTTCTGCGGCGCCATGGTAGGCTTCTGCCACCTCAGTGACCTATTCATGTGTTATTGTATTGAGGTCTCAGTGTCCCATATTCTTTGTGCTCATTCTGTTTTGTTCGCAAATTTCTCAGGGTGAGATTTCCGTACCCGTTCCAGTGGGGTAGCCCTACGTTCGACGTGGGTGATGTTTTTGGTGTTATGGCAGCTGCGTTTGCTTCCCTTATTGAGGTGACTTTTTCAACCTTTCTGTTTATTATATACCAGTACGGAGCCTGTTGCATTGCAGCAGTGATTGGACCAAGTAGCCAGGTTCAATTGAATGAATGAATCTTTTTCTTGGATGAAGAACTACGGATGAAAACGTGACCGATTTGGTGACTGATGGTCGTGACAACTTCCACCTGTATATAATTAGATCAATCCGTTTACTGGTATTCTTGACCTAATAGAAGTGGCTTATGTTTCTCTAATATTATTTACATTATTCTCCAATATCATGTTTCTCTGAAGTATCTCTAATTGTGAATTTCTGTAATGGTTCAGTCCACTGGTGGATTCTACGCTGTCTCTCGACTTGCTGGAGCAACTCCACCTCCCCCTTATGTCATCAGCAGAGGCATTGGGTGGCAGGGGATCGGGCTGTTGCTGAATGGATTCTGGGGCACCTTCACAGGCACCACAGTGGCACCGTAAGTCTTGGTGATCTATTCCCTCGTGTTTTCCCACGTGCTTGACATTTGTTTGGTACCTAACCTGACGACGCCCTGGTACTGTGCAGTGAGAACGTGGGCCTGGTTGGGTTGACCCGAGTGGGGAGCAGAAGAACGGTCCAGGTTGCTGCCATCTACATGTTTTTCTTCGCCATATTTGGTATGAATCAATCACTGCATTTACTCCATGAGGACTCTTTGTTTTGACTATTGAGAGCGTACTTGAAGTGCCACTAATGATGGTTGTGTTTGTGGTTCAGGGAAATTTGGCGCAGTGTTTGCCTCGATTCCTCAACCCATTGTGGCAGCTATTCTGTGCATCACCTTCGGCATGGTTGGTGAGTATCCAGTTCCAACTCTTCAAACGACTATTCTCTCCATTGTTTACATTCCGTTCAGTTCAGATTTATGGACCATTTGGATCGCTGATGCTACAGTAACATGCGTGACTAATGGTGGATATGTGGTGTTGTGCAGTGGGCACGGGAATCTCTCAGTTGCAGTTTGCAAACATGAACTTGACTCGTAATATCTTTGTTGTTGGATTCTCCCTTTTCATGGGATTATCTGTCCCTCAGTACTTTTCGGAGTTTGCCTTGAGGGCTGGACATGGTCCTGTGCATACCGGTTCCCGCTGGGTGAGTGCCCTTCTTTAGCAATTTATTGCAGTGCTTTAGCTTGAGTTTTGTTTTCTTGTATATGCGGTGCCTTCACTTATCGTTGCTTTTGGTGTTTGAAACAGTTCAACGACATCCTCAATGTATTCTTTGGCGCTCAGGTGATCGTGACATTCATTGTGGCGGCGGCGCTTGACGTCACACTGACCCGACATGTTTCTAAGAGGGACAGGGGTATGCTCTGGACGCGCAAGTTCAGGCATTTTGGTCACGACCCTCGCAATTACGAGTTTTACCGACTGCCAATGGGCATGCACAAGTTCTTCCCTCCAACATAAGTGAAGAATGGTTCGCACCTGGTGATGTTTAATTGAACGTGCCAAGTCCCTCTCAGTGATTATGTTCTCTCAAGTAAAGAAGTTTACAAGTGCGATGCAATGTTGCTGGTTTGATTAGGCGGTGACATTCGAAGGAGGTGGAAGGCAATTGAAAGAGGATGGGAGTGGCACTGGTTTGGGCGGCAATTTTATATCCGTCCTTCGACTTGAGAGAGCGTCGTAAAGAATTTTGTAGACGTAAATACTATATATTTTGAAGACCTCCTACGTTTGCCAACATGGGGGGTTCAGGTTGACTGGCATGGGATGTGGGTGCAAGGTTTGCCTGGTAGGCTTGTATATGCATTTAGCTGGTGACGGTCATTGATAACCAAATCCGCAACAGCTTCCTTTCGTGAAGCTCTGATAATATCATGGTCTTTCTCCATCTGGCCTTGATGCAGCAATGGTTCGTGTGTATGTAAATTTTTTTGGCATTTTCAATTTTGGTTTGGAGATCAATTTTGGCATTTTCAATTTGGGTTTGAATGTTTGCATTCCTTAATACGTCATTGGCGACTGTCATAGATTCTTCCACTGTCATTTGGAGATAACTTCGCATTTGTGGTATCTGTTTAAAAATGCTGTTTGTCACTTCAAGCTTGGCTAGATATTAGAATTCCGTGCTTTCAGGATGTATGGGTTCAACTACTGGTTGCTTGCCAATCTTTTCCGGACTCCCGTTGAAACTTTCCCAATGTACCAATGGCTTTTTCTTGGGAACGATGAGTATCATTGCGGCAATGTGGTTTACTGCAGCAAGTCTGAAGAAAACTGAACACTCTGATTTGCCTCGCAATTTTCTGGCAAGTTCGTGACACGATGTTCTGTCTTGGGATGTGCAGTACCCTGGTGCGGTGACTGCGGTTAAGTACAGGTTTTTGCTCGAGTCACGAGTGTTGTTTCCTTGGATATTGATGACACACTGTGGACTCTCTGGCCGTTGCAGCGTCCGGGAAGTTTTTCAGGGCTGCCCCCGGTATTTTGCCCCCCCTTTGTAGAAGGAGACGGGTTTTTTCCCAAAGCCACTCATTATCAAAATCTCCCGGTTCATTACTTCTTTGCATAAGTTCTCCCACGACTTTGCTTCTGCTTCATATTTGCAAAGGCTATAATTTCCTCCTTTCAAAGACATGCCAGTTTTGAAACCAATCTCCAACTTTCATTATATTGGGTAGATACGGATGATAGAATAAGGATTGACCACCACGACCAAGCCTAAAGCATATAATGTCCTCCTTTCAAAGACATGCCAGTTTTGAAACCAATCTCCAACTTTCATTATATTGGGTAGATATGGATGATAGATTGACCAGCATGACCAAACCTAAAGCAATGCCCACCTTTGCCTTCTCCAAGCACTCCAAGCCCTCAATAGACAACCCTAAAATGACACTAATCTAAGAACATACTTGCGTCGACAACTCAGTTGGATATTAGCCTTGGATTTGAAATGACAAGCAACTTTGAGTTTTTAATGGCAAGCAATTAAAATC
Source organism: Neckera pumila (assembly GCA_963969595.1). Lineage (NCBI taxonomy): Eukaryota > Viridiplantae > Streptophyta > Bryopsida > Hypnales > Neckeraceae > Neckera > Neckera pumila. Next base: position 15,699,665 of record OZ018417.1, on the reverse strand, counting down.
TCACAGTTTCATAAAAGCGGTGGCTACATATGATCCACCTTTTATTTTTGTAGATTGGTTGGTTACAGGCCCTACCAATTTTTTTAATCTTGTTTTGGATCCTCCATTTCCATACTCCAATCGATAATTTCCCAAAAACATTGGCTAGCACTGAACTAACTAGTGGTTCTCTCTGAACACTAGATTATTGCACCTACAATATTTATTCTTTGTCATTAGATTGACATTTTTCAATGTAGGTTTTCAAACTTTCAATCCTCTTAATTTAATTTTTCTTTGTATTGCATAGTTTTGGGATTTAATTCTTTACAGTAGGGAATTGAGCTGAAAATCTAGGAAATGAATTCCAGTTTTTTAAAAGAATTTTCATTTTAAAAATGATTGGTAAGTAGAAGTAGGTACAAGATGGAGAGGAAAATCAAATTGTTAATAATTCTAAAATGGAATTGTAAAATGTCAATTCTAACAGTAAGTATGTTGTAGCAAGCAATATGTATCCTATAGGCTTGCTTGTTTTAAAGAATTGTGAAAATTGAGCTAAAAAATAATTTGTGTACGATATTTTCAAAAAGATGTCATGAATGTCCGCAACCCAAGACTCTTCATAACCTTCACCTTACTAATCGAAATGGATAAAATAAAAGATGTCCATGTAGACATAACATTCTCTATAAAAATAATAATTTAGTAATATAACAATAAAAATTCAACCTTTTTTCAACTACTTGAGCTCTAACAATTTGTACTCTAGAGGGTATAATTTTTTTGTCAAGCACCGTACAAAATTAAAATTATAATCCTTAAAAGCAAATGCATTCACTTACCTTCAAAAGATTGACATCATAGAACCATGCCCAACTATGAACCTTTAGGAATTAATTTCCTATAAAATTGCAATGATCATCCAAAATTATCCTTCAAAATTGAGATGTAACGAATGAATCTTGCATATGTATAAATATTACATGCTATATTCACTCAATTCATAGAATGATCACAAGTCAATCCAATTCTAACCCTTTCAATTTCAATCCCACACCATACTTTCACAATGTGAATTTTAGTACATTTGGTTGCAACAAAGCAAAATTAGATTAAACAAGGTTGCCACTAGATTGAGGCCTTTTCATCACCCTTGGTAAGAAGGTACCCTCATGATGCCTTGAAAACCTATAATGCATATGATGCAAAAACCAAATTAGTGCTTGCAAGTGCCGTGAGAATGATTTACCCAACTTGACCTTTTCATCACCCTTGCTAAGAAGGTACCCTCATGATGCCTTGAAAAACCTATAATGCATGTGATGCAACATCCAAATTAGTGCTTGCAAGTGCCATCAGACTTATTTATTCGACCTGACATTTTCATCACCTTTGGTAAGAAGGTACCCTCATGATGCATTGAAAACCTATAACACATGTGATGCAACATCCAAATTAGTGCTTGCAAGTGCCGTGAGATTGATTTATCCCACCTAACCTTTTCATCACCCCACCTGACCTTTTCATCACCCCACCTGATGTTTTCATCACCCTTGGTAAGAAGGTACCCTCATGATGCCTTGAAAAACTATAACGCATGTGATGCAACATCCAAATTAGTGCTTGCAAGTGCCGTGAGATTGATTTATTCCACCTGACCTTTTCATCACCCTTGACTTTCATGATGCATTGAAAACCTATAACGCATGTGATGCAATATCTAAATTAATGCTTGCAAGTGTCATTAGACTGAATTATCCCACCTGACCTTTTCATCACCCTTGGTAAGAAGGTACCCTCATGATGCCTTGAAAAACTATAATGCATGTGATGCAACATCCAAATTAGTGCTTGCAAGTGCCATCAAGACTGATTTATCTCACCCACCTGGCGATTTCATCACCCTTGGTAAGAAGGTACCCTCATGATGCATTGAAAACCTAAAACCTATGTGATGCAACATCTAGTGAAGTGTTTGCAATTGCTGTTAGAATGATTTATCCCACTTAACCTTTTCATCACCCTTGATAAGAAGGTACCCTCATGATGCCTTGAAAAACTATAACGCATGTGATGCAACATCCAAATTAGTGCTTGCGAGTACATTCAAACTTATTTATCCCATTTGACCTTTTCACCACCCCACCTGACATTTTCATCACCTTTGGTAAGAAGGTACCCTCATGATGCCTTGAAAACCTAAAACCTATATGATGCAACATCCAATTTAGTGCTTGCAAGTGCCATTAGACTAATTTATCCCACTTGACCTTTTCCTCACCTTTAGTAAGAAGGTACCCTCATGATGCCTTGAAAAACCTATAACGCATGTGATGCAACATCCAAATTAGTGCTTGCAAGTGCCATCAGACTTATTTATCCGACCTGACGTTTTCATCACCTTTGGTAAGAAGGTACCCTCATGATGCCTTGAAAACCTAAAATCTATGTGATGCAACATCCAATTTAGTGCTTGCAAGTGCTATCAGAGTGATTTTCCCCACTTGACCTTTTCATCACCCTTGGTAAGAAGGTACCCTCATGATCCCTTGAAAAACTATAACGCATGTGATGCAACATTCCATTTAGTGCTTGCAAGTGCCATCAAACTAATTTATCCCACCTGAGTGACCTTTTCATCACCCTTGTTAAGAAGGTACTCTCATGATGCATTGAAAACCTAAAATCTATGTGATGCAACATCCAATTTAGTGTTTGCAAGAGACTGATTATACAAAGAGACACGGCAAGAAGGGTTGATATCATTGTTGACCAAACAGTGAAAATGCCAATCTCGCCAGACTTCCAGTGGATAGAGAGTGAAGCGTGGGTGAAGATCGATGTGCAGCTTCGCACTGTAAATCCTGCAACGGCCGACATCACCAGTAAGTTATCACACTGCTGCATTCTCTTTTACATTTGCATCAGAAATTTTAATTCATAATTTTTTTTTCAGGATTTACATGTGAGTGGGTAATCTGTGCAGCAACGGAGTGCTTTGTGAAGGTCAGCAGTTACCCCTTCCTGTTCCAAGTTGACTTGGAAGGGGAGATTGATACGATCGAAAGCTCCGGTGTGGTGGACAAACAGGGTGTGCATTTCCATTTAGTCAAGGTACATGGTTCGTTCAATTTATTGAATGATATTGCGTTTTGTAGGTTTAATGCTAATTCAAAGTGCATGTTTTGGATTCAATCAGCATTTCGTGTTGGATCTTGTGTTGGTCACTCTTTGATTGAGTGACTGTTTGCTCAAAAAGCTTCTTGATTGTGCACTGTTTGACAAAGAAACATTTGTTTACTCTATTTACTCTATGGCACTCTGTTTTGGTGGTACATTGGATCATACATAACATTCTCTAGTAGGGAGGCTTGGGAGGTTATTCAATAGTGTCACTGTAACAAGAATAATTTGTAGTACATGGGCAAGCTTGCATTCAAGATTTCCTGTAGTGAAAAGGAGCCTTGAAGTTCATGGGAAGCAAAGGGTAAGATGGGTCCCCTGCCTTGAAGTTCAAGAATGTTACGTAGACGACTGTAAATATAATGAATTTTGTGATGGGGCTCTTTTCTGTATGCAAGCCATGGGATTGCTTGATTCCCTCCTGGTAATTGTACTACTTGCGTTGCAGAAGGAGAAAAAGCTTTGGAACAGACTTGCAGCTATGGGTGAGAAGAAGGACATTCTGGCACGCCGGGAACGATCTTTGGAAGATATCAGAGAACGATCTCGGGAGGTGAAGAAGAAATACCGCGAAACGAAATCCATAAACAATCGTGTTGCTGTTTCGAAGCAAATGCAGCTGGATGAGGTACCTCAACAACAACCTGCTCTGCCAACCCTTCCTCGCCCTATGGACGTCTTCTAAAGCTCAGGCATGGTGTTTGTTTGGCTTGTGATGTTCGAAGGGGCGACGCAAGGCGGTCGAGCGACGGAAAGCAGCAGAAATGCACGAAGAAAATGTAAGAAAATAAATTCGCACCGGTAAACCTAATCCGCCGTTAAGGTCGAGGAATTTGCATTATTTTATGCGTTTTAACCGTTATGTAGGAGTGTGTTTTCATAGGTAGATCACTAGAGCTCTCACTGGAGAGATTACTTGGGAACGAGAGCCAATCTTTCTTTAGATCAAATTGTTTTATCCATATGTATGATGATATCTTGTGCACCACTTGCTAATTGAAGCCCAACCAAGTGTATGCATATAGAAGTTGCTATTGGTAACAGGGGTCAGTAATTGAAGGCCCATCAAGTGTTTGCGTAGATGAGTTGCTCTTAGTAGCAGGGGTCAGTATAGAAATGGGATCAGTCCAATAATGGTTTTAGTGTCCTTACCTTCATAGGTTGAGCTCATGGAATGGAAGAAACAACTGCCACGCGGGTTACCGAAGTTGCAACAAGATGCGAACCCAAAGCCTGTTGAGTACGAGGACGTGGTGCTTGATGAGGAAGCCGCCATGATTGAGAAACTTGAGTACGAGAAAATTCGAGAGCAATTTAACAGAGATAATTTCGATGCAGAGGAGCCCACAACTCCTGTGCCTTCAAAGAAAGAGAGAGTGCGATTCGTTGATGATGCCGAAAACATGGCATCCGAAGCATCGCCACTAAAAGAAAACATTGGTCCATCTTGTGAGGAAACCTGCGACATGGCAGGGGACTCATTGAAACCATCGTCTTCTCCCCGAGCTACTGTCGTGCCTCCCAATGCTGCTGTCTTAAGAGAACGGCAAGTGGTTGCACCAAAGTTTGAGAAGATCCTACCTGCTCCTCGCAAGTTTTCGTGTGTGTCGATCAATTTCAGCGACAAGCCAACCCTCCCTGATCATCTACCAGCTCGTGAAAGCCGAGGTGAGGCTCCAAACTTTCGCCCCTCTTCCCGCGCTTGAGTTTGGAGATGCTATTTGCTGCACTATAAGAATTTTAACATATGCAACAGGAATTTTATACACATAGGAGTGATTTTTGGGACTCCATCAGTATGGAGCTGTGAAGGTATCTTTGGGTACACAAGAGTCAAATTTATTGAGATCTAAGTTTATGACTAAGTATTTCTTATTCAATTCAAAGTGAGACATTGTAGATAAATATGAGTGACAGTAGACAACCCCAATTCCATTCCAAGATCAGCAGCTATAGAATTGCAGTGAATTCGTTCTTACTCCACCTCCTAATAAGTTTTACCCAGTGTATCAATGGATACTTTGCTGTTGGTAACAGCGGCCTGTACCGGAGAGGGATCCGTTCCCTAACGGTTATAGTATCTCTACCCAATTAACTTGTGAATCAATCTTGCTATTTTTTGTTGTCTCCTCACAGAAGTGAAAGTGCAGTTGAAAGATCGAGCCAATGCAGCGGCCACTGACACAAACGATGTCTCCGACAGGTTTGCGAACCTCAAGATTATTTTAACCCTTTCTTTACCCTTCAGAAGTTTATGCTATTGAACGGGCTTCTGATTTGAGTATATTTCCACAGGGAGCCGATCTTTCTCCAAGACAAAGGCGACTCCTTCTTCAAGTAATTCATGCACTTCCTTTTCGTCCCATGAACAATTGGTGCCAATGCAAGTGTATCGTCTCCTTCAATGGTTGCACATCTTGTTGGTGAACTGCTGCTACTACTACTAAATTTTGTGTGTGTACGACAGGGCTGGAGATTACCAGAGTGCAGCAAATGCATACTCGGATGCTATATCGAAAGATGCCGCCATGATTTAGTATCCTTCCACCCAAGTCGTTACAATCTTCTCTGTCTTGGTTGCCCCGTTTTCTAGAACGTTGTCCTCATAACATTTTTTACCAGTTCTTCATATTTCGTCTACTCTGAGGTCTGGCTTCTAGGTACTATTCAACTTTTTGAAGCCCAACTTTGGCTGTCACCCCAAGTTTTTGGTTCCTGAGGTCCTCCATGCACGCTTTGCTCTCAAACTTTCAGTATAGATTGGTTCCCTAGGCATCCTGAGGAAGTATGTTTTTCTTCACGTCTCCAGGATGGACATGATTACATGATGTTATACTTGACAAATCACCACAGCTGCTATGCAAACAGGGCTGCGTGTAGATTGCACCTGAAGCAAGCACAGGCATGCATAGACGACTGCACCGCAGCCATTCTTCTGCTCAACTCAGATGACCCCGTATTTGATATGCAAGTGGACATTGCATGTGCTGCCTGTCCCGAGTATGTCAAGCGATACCGTGATCACCCGTCTGAAGGTCTTGGCCTGCTCACGTGCTTGAGTCGGCAACGAACGAGTGGGAACGATATTCCTAGCCTCAAGAATAGCGTCAAGGCCAGGATGTTGACACGACGAGGGACTGCTTATTGCTTGCTTGGAGCTCTCCACAATGCAGTGACTGATTTTTCTGCTGTAATTAAATTTTAAATTAAAATTTTCTGGAATATAATTTAAATTTAATTCATCTGTAATATAAGTTAAGTTTAATTTTTGGTAGTGACTAATTTTCCTTCAGAATTCTCATGTTGAAAACAGAAATTGGACACTCATATTTTCTGGAGGTGCTGATATTGCATGTGGTGGGGCTTGTGTGTTGTCGGGACCACAGGCTCTGGAGCTGTTTCCCAAGAATACAGATGTAGAGTGCTCCTTGACGGAGATGAAAGAGAGGTTGGAGGCGTCCAAGTGTTAGTAGTTTTGTCGTTGCCAAACAGAGTCTGCGAACAGAAAACCAGAGGATTTACTTGTCAAGGTTCGAGCAAAACGACGATTTTTAAAATAGTAATACTAAACCCAGAGAAGAAAAGAAGAGCAGCTTGAAAACCACTACATTCTAGAGCCAGGTTACAAGAAATTAACTCTTCAAATACTCTTTCAATACCTGAAGAAACTAACATTTTTTAACAAGATTTCGAGTTCCCAATTTGCATAGCTCAAAACGGGGAAACCTCTGCATTGTGTGATCTCTCATCACAACATTCCTGCAGAGCGACCTCAACACCCTTGGAAAGAATTTCATTTTCATGTTGTGCACAATCTTGAGCTTATCTCAAATGGAAAGTACCAAAAGCTAGAGGAGGAAAACAAGCCGTTCATTGTGCGCCGTGCATCTTGGACTCTTTTGAGTCTTTTTTGGGTTGTCATCTACATTGGTTGGAAAGAGGTGAGTTCTTTTCAATTGCTAGAGAATGTTATGATAAAACACTCCCCAAAAGAATGGTTTGTGGTTTCTCAAAGTGAGGGGACCAAGTTTTTTGTAGAAACTATTTCTATATCTGCAGTAATCTGCAGCAAGGCGTGCAACCGCAGAACCTACGAACACCAATACAGCTGTTGGAGCAAAGCACTCGGTCACAGTTGTTTGCAACAGACATCCAATTCATAGCATTTTAAAATTTTCAACATTTCCTGACATCTTGGTTTGATTCCAATTGCCTTTTATATTGTAGTAATAACCATTGATATAATAGGCAAGGGATGATGCAAAACAAATTTTACCGATTTTGTGCCAAAATTGGGTAAGTTTGAGAATACTATGGGCTTTTGAAAAAAAATTTAAGTAACAGGAAAAAATGGAAAATTAGCGGAAAATTAATCATTCTCCGTCCTGATTTCCGTCCCTATTTCCTGAAAAGAAGTCTTCAAATTTAAGCACAAAAAATGTAGATTAACCCATTTTTCTTAAGATAGTATACACTTCAATGTTTATGTTTTTAGATAACTGTGAAAGGCTTAGAAAATCAATACAAAATTTGGTCGTCTTTCCAACTTGAAGGGGATCCTTCCCAACTAATTACACCTGAACAAAGAAAAAATTATGTAATCTTTGTGTTGAAATTAAGAAATGTACTTTGAGCACAAGTGCAAGACAAAGGTTTTACTATTTTTCTTAAACTCTTTGTTAGAAATCCTATACAATCCTAATAAATGATTTTAGAATCTAACTAGGGTTCTACTTTTCTTTGTGCTACTAAGATAGAACTACATGATTTTGTACGCTCCCCCCCCCCTTTTTTGTCAAATAGGTATATCAATATTGAAGTGTCACCAATATGACTTCAAACTATTAGTTTGCTTTGAATGGCTCCTAGTTTATAAATGGTGCTTTATGGTTGTAAAGTAACAAGCATTTAGTAATTGATTTTGGAACTTTCTCAATGCAATATATAAATTAAAAAAAAACAAAAAAAACTCCAATTTAAAAACAAATAAAAATATATTCTATTTCTAATTGCCTATATGGCAAAACAACACCTAATTGTGATGTTGGTTCCATCTACATACACTAGCTTAAATGAATGGTAATAGGCATTTCTACCCCAGTGACAATCAACTGAATAATTTTGAATGTTGAAATGTTGAAATTTCAAATGTTTTTGTAAGTGAAAAAATTTGGTGTTTGAAAAGATTCTTATTGGCAATTTTAGAAAATAGAAGTCAAATGCCAACATAACTCATTTTAGATGAAGCTACATAGTTGAAATGGCTGATGACTTAAGACAAAATTAAAAACAGTTGTATTTAACTTCAAAGTTACAAATGAGGCTTGGCTTTACTATCTCATAGCTTCGCATTTTAGGCAAGAAATTTGAATTGGACAATTTTCCAAAAATATCACAATTAGGGAAACTAATTGCATTGTCCTAATTTTGACCCCTTTCAAAAACCTACACCTACAAATTCTTGCCTAAAATGTATTGCCTTCATTCATTAGAATTTATGCACCTATTTTCAAGCAATTTCAAAATTTATAGTTGATTCACATGACATTCAAAAATGTAGAAGAAGGGAATCTAAAATACTTGTTGAGCAAAACTTCTACTAAGATTGAACAAAAAAAATTAGGCAATTTAATAAGAGGAACAATATTCACTTTAGGTGTACTTAATTCCGTACTTACCTTAATCACAATCACCATCATACATTGCTCATGCCAAGTAGCCAATGCACCCAAGATCACACCTTGACATTTCTATTATATTAAATATGCACTCAGTCACAACCCTTGTCATGACTCCTGTCACAAAATCCATTGTGTTTTCATTTTGTAGAAACATTAGCCAATTATTTCAGCCATCATTTATGATGAAAATCTAGAGTGCGACAAGCATTCTTTGCACACATTTCCCTTGTTTCTTGCCCTTTCCCTATCTGTAGATTTGACCAGTATTGCGAAATCATAACTTAGTAAATTAGAGGGAATCTATAAGCCCATGAGCCTAGGAATCTACATTATAAACACCTTTTATGGTTATAGTGTACCTATGTTATAAGTACATATGTTATTAACACTTTCCAATGGTGGTTGGTACATACCTATAGCTAGATTCAAGGCTTGGAGGCTTCACGTCTCTGCGCTCATGCACTAGCATGGTTGGTAAATTAGTAGGTAGAAGCCTACAATGCAACTGAACATGGAATCTCAAGGCCTGCATGAGGACATTTGTATGAATACAAATTGGACCACATGATCTGCAAATCTATGTCTATGTGACCTATCCTGGCCCTTGTTTTTTTGGTTTCACAAGGGGAGGTGCCGAAACGAAAGAAAACGGACCCTGGAAATAAAAATTACTCCAATGCATGACTACTGGTAAGTAGTGAGCCAGATCAAAGTACCTAGGGCCAGGTGACCACCAGCAATCTGAGAATGGGTTCAGGATTTTTAGCCAAATGTTCCATTCTGGAAGATTTTTTTTTTAATTTACTCCAAGGCATGAAAAAATTAAGTAGAAACCGAACGAAATTTAGCCAGTTTTGGGATCGCTGGTACTGACCACAACACAGTTTTGTTTATTTATTTATTAATTAATTGTTGAAAGTTTCAATTTCCTCCCATGGATGGTTTCCGTTTCCAATGGAAAGCCAGCCCTTGAATTGCATGGTACGACAACCTTGCAGGTCAGAGCACCTGGCAGCCCCCACAATCTAAAGCAAGTTTGGCCTGAACTGAGCGAGCGCCCGGCTCTTCAAGTTGCAAACGCAGCCTCAGTCAGTACTTTCCCAATTTCAGTTGTACTGGAAGGTAGGACCAACGGAAGGAAATATGCTTCCCTTGGTCGGCCTAACTCACTTGGTTCAGCGATCTCAGAACAGGTTCAGGATTTTTAGCCAAATGTTCATTTCTGAAGATTTTTTTTGAATTTACAGTGAGGCATGAGGCATGAAAAAATTAAGTAGAAACCAAGCGAAATTTAGCCAGTTTTCGGATCGCTGGTTCAGTCTTGAGATCAAGCTTTGTCATGATCTCTTTCACCTCTGGAGCCCTGGCCTAGCTGCACAATGGATTCCATAATAGGCAGAAGAGAAGTACCGAAAGCATATTGAACAGTGTGGACAGTGGCAAGCAAGATGGCTGCGGATACACAACATGGAAGGTACTGACCTCATTCCAGGCACACAAGTGTGGACAAGCCTTAGTGCAGGCCCAAAAATTCTTCTGGTGGAAGGGAGCCGGCCCATTTCCAACCACTTAAAGCAATTACGCATATTTGGAGAGCAGGTTTTTGGAGTGCGGAATTTTTCTTGTGAATAGAAATAGAGTTTGGAAGGACTGCATATTTTTCAAGAATTTTTTACCCAAAACGTAATTACTATGAATTTTTTAGTGGAAGATTATCTTCAACTTATAATGGTGATATATACCTTTCTATATTCGACTATAGGCTGATTGCAAAATTGACCAAGGGCTGGTTGCAATATTGAGAGCCTTGCAACCAATCATAATGCGCCACAACTGCTCTCGGAACGGAGCCACAACTTCACGGAAAGAGAGCAGCCTGTAGATTGAAAATTGGGGGGTGATCAGAAATGGGTCGGCTTCTATACATGTGCCATGTGAAATGTACTTCAAAAGAAGAATTCATTGGGACTGCAATGGGCTTATCTAGAGTTGTATTGCGTCTAGTGTTGGACTGAGTGGTATGAAGCAAAATCAAGGCCATTAGAGCATGATCCTTTCATGTGCATGGCAAATACAGTAGAACCTCTCTTTTGCATAGTCTGAGGATTATGCACTAAAAGAGGTTTATGTGGTAGGAGAGGTTTTGTATTGAACACTGACTAACGTGACCTCTCACTATGGGGCCTTCAACTACTGTTCACAAATAAATGCTTCAAAGCACTACCTCTCTTGTTGCATATTATGCACTAAGAGAGTATGCACTAAGAGAGGTTCTACTGCACATATTTAGATATGGACCCAACACTGGTTGTGTCCGTAATAGGGTCAGTTACGGCTTGTGTGTAAATAACAGTGTCCTGAGAGGATAAGCCATGGCTGCACTATATATTTGACCGTTTGGATGACAGTTGAAAGAGGGAGCCTGTCTAAGGGTAGCAGCAGGAAGAGCAGTTGGGACTTGCAAGTTCAAGAAATAGTCAAATCCTCCCAAATCCAAACACAATTGAAATATTGGTATCAGCACCACAGGGCCGGGACCCTTCTTCTAAGCCTGCACTTTGATGGTACCTCACCTTACCCAAGGCGAGGTCTATCAGCCATAAGGTAGGAGGTCTATAAAGCGCTCGGGCTCTAAAAGCGTTTTCTTTCATAAAGGTACACTTTCTCATTGCACCAACAATGTACAAATGGTGTATATTTCAGGAGGTGAGTGCATTTAGTAACCAATGCATTTCAACTTTAGAAATTCATAACTAATTCCAAGAGGCTCCACAAAAAATATGAAATGACTTTGAGTTTGATGCCAATTCCAATTGTCTTTTGAAGAAAATTCTACTGAAAAAATATTCCAAGGTGTTTCACCTCCACAAATCCATTTTTAGATCTTAAATGAATGTTTTATGGACCTCATACCTTCAACATACATCTAAAATTAGAGATGGCCATTTGTATAGGACACAATGCATAAAGTAAAAAATTAAAATAACTCAAAATTCTAAATAGGTGTATGAGAATATGTCTTTGCACATCAATTAGGTGAGAAGAGCAAGTTAGAGTACAATTTGGGAGTTAAGGCTTTCAGATTACTTCTATAGAATGGTATATTTTGTTGCAGATATTGAGCAACTAATAATTAATATGTGGCATATTATAGTATAAGATCCCATTGTGAGCAAAATGGTCTCTATATCCCTCTTTAGCAATTGGTTAAATTTTTTTCTGACAAGGTATGAATTTGTTATGAAGTTTTGAAGAGATTTCAAAAGAATCACTAGACCCCTCAAAATCAACATAAAGTGCACCCCTGTCACAATATTCTTTTGTAATTGTTAAAACAAGGGCCTAAAACAATCAAATTATTTGATGGCTTCAAATTTCAAAAGGTAGAAATAGCTATTATTATCAATAGCTTACTACATTGTTGTCGCTCAAAGTGTTGATTGTAACCTCCTGGAATGAACGGAGGTCACAATCAACATCTCCATCATCCAATAATTACAATTTTAGGTTGAATTTATAATGTAATGGATTCATTTCTAATTGCATAGAATGCAAGATGGAATGGCCTTCCTACCATATTCTTATTTGCCTTGTTTAATTATTGCTAGGTGTCCACTTGTAGCTTCCATCATGACAAACATTCATTTTGTGCTAAAAGTCTCCATATTTCAACTAATATTGTGGTCTATCTACAAATCAAATTTAAGGAAGAAAATGCTAAGTCTATTTAATTAGATTTTATAGAAAGCTTGTTGAAAAAATTGAATTGTAACTACCAAAATTTAAAAAATTATTATATAAAATTATTTAGGACCACCCCAACAAATGAAAAAGAAACAAAATGATTGCATATAGACAATAAAGCATATGAGTTTATGTTGATGGTTTACCACATGGGTCTATTTTGACATGAAATTCACTAAAAAGAAATTCAAAAATATTTGAAGGAACATTTGGCAATATGTTCCTTTTTTTCATTGGATGTTATAACTTAAATTGGTACAATGTATACAATTTTGGATGAATATCTTGTTTTCCTTCCATGGTTATGGATGAAAATAGTTTCATCAATTCATTAAAGATTTCTTTATTATACCTAGAAAAAAAGAATACAAAATCCCTATCACTAGGGGGGGTTTAGAGCAAATAGTTTATTGAAAAGTGGTACACTATAATCTGGGTGGAGTTTTTGACAATAGATTCCTTTAATTTTGGTGGATTAAATCATTGAATTCCTACAAACTCTTGAAATGGTCACATTCTTTTTGGGATGAACATAATTTAGATGAATATCTATTTTTTTAACCATTTTTTTAAATGTTTCATGGAGGTAAGTGGCTTCACGGCTCTACACTTATGGAGATTGCATTCTATTGTCTCCAAAAATATATGAAACAAGCAGCTACATTTATCCCTAACTGCCCAATCACCCGTATACGTTTGATCTATAATTTTGAGTTTGTTTTGGGGTAGGTAGTTAAATTCTTTTGAACGATTAAATTTTTTTACTGACAATATTAAAGGTTAAATATTGGAAGCTTTTATTTTTCATTGAAAAAAATAAATATTTTATTTGTGGAAGAATAAAGAATGTTGATTTCACTTGATTTGAGATTTAAAAAAATATATTTATCCATTTGCTTTGAAAATAGTCCCAATGGAAAGTATGAAAGTACATTCATGATTTTCATTGTTGAAAATTTCAACATGCAAGTGTTGATTTGGAGTTTTTTGTAGTTTTGCTTATAATAAAGAATTGCATTCCAACAGATGCAAGGTGGATTATTCAATGAGTTTGATAGCTCTTCATTTGAACTTAAGGTTTTTGGAAGTGCATTTTAGTGTGCTAACACAAATTCTAGTTGTTCATGTCACCTCCAATTCAAAAAAACTCTTATATGCAAATTTCTCAAATATTGTGGAGAGGGGCAATATATTAAAAATAGGATAAATATATTTCTCTTGTTATGACCTAACAACTTCTATGTAATTTCACACTCAAAATTGGCCTGCACGCTCATAAACAAGCTCTCTAAACATCAATACATCTAGATATTAAAAAAATATATATTCTTCATTAGAGACAACTATAAGCCTATGCTTTTTTTTTTGTAGGAAAACACACTTGGAAAGGCTTGGGCACTTAGGGGCTACAATGAGAGGCTCTATACAACTCACTTGCTTTTTGAGTAGGGTAGCTATTCAACCTTCCTCATAATTCTATTTTCTTGCTCCAAGGCATTTGTGGCTAGGCAAATGTACTTTTATTCTCTTTGCAATAAATGTAAAACTTTATTTGTGCAAAAATAAATTTAAAAAATAAAAATAAAACAAAAAACAAAACAAAAACATTTCCTCATGATAGCTTCTACTATCAATCTCCTTTCTATCCAGAGTAAATTGATAAATCCCCGTCTCGGGGAGGGCACTTGGTTCTACTACTACAAACCACATGCGAACAAGTGGTTTCTAATAAACCATAATTTCAACCTACAATTTTGAGCATTGTTTGGTAATGACTATAGGTTTCTATTGCCAAAATTTCCAACTCAAATGAAATATGGAATGATTTCTAGAAGAGGTTGAAAATGAACCTAAAATGGCATATTTTTCAACTCAAATATTTATAGAGAACACATTTAGATGACCGTTGCGTCAATATTCAACTCAAAATGAGATTTTAATAGAGAGTTATTTTTAGGAATTTTTTGTTCATTTTTTAGACAATTTTTTAGGATATAATATAGGGGTGTGAAAGTTATTTTTCACTTCTGCAGTGTATCTATTTACTTCAAAAATTTGTAACTAATTATCATTAGCAAATAAAAATATCAATAATTCAAAAAATAAACTTTCAAATTAGGAAAATATATTCATATTTTTTTTGTTTTCATTTATTTAAATTTTAAGATATAATGTAGGGGGTAAAAAGTTTTGGTCGCACGTAGTTTGGATTAGATACACTAAGTGCACCCCCATGATCCCTGTCGTGTCTGCCACCCCCCTCAAATTCATGAACTAGTCCGCTCAAATAAGACATTCATAGTCTGCAAAACTAGCCTTCCATACATCGCTGAAAATCACGTATTTGTCGGCTATAGTAAAAAAACTCTTGAAATGGTTTCACTCTTTTTTTGATGAACATACTTTTAGATGAATACCTATTCTTTCATCCATATTTTTTAATGTTTCATGGAGGTAAATGGCTTCACCAACCTAATGGAGATTTCTTGCTACATTGCCCCAAAATATATAAAACAAGCAGCTTGTACAGTATGAGAAGCTCTATACTAATACCTTGCATTTTGAATAAGGTGACTACTCAAAGTTCCTCATGATTCCATTTTTTCACCCATCCCAGGCTGCTTGTGACTGGTCCCTTGTACTTTTATTCTCCTTGCAGGTAACCTTTATTTGTGTCAAAAAAACAAAAAAAAACAAAAAAACAAAAAAACAAAAAAACAAAAAAACAAAAAAACAAAACTTCCTCATGATACATAATCCTCTTTTTATCCAGAGTGGATTGACAAACCCCTGTCGTATCTGCCACCCCCTAAAACTCCTGAACTACTCTGCTCAAATAAGACATGGATAGGCCATGAAACTGGCCTCCCGGCCCATACATGCTGAAAATCACGTGTCCGTCGGGTACCGTAGAAGTAAAAAACATAAAATGGGTTGACCAAGTCCTAAAGCGTTGGGAGCTCGGGTCCCAAAGTGAACTGCTACCAGTAATTCCAAATGGTAGGCGGGGTGAAGGTGTGCAGGAAGCAGGCCTCGTGACACGTCCAATGGATTGGGTCAACTCACTGGAAAAAACAACTGCCAATTGAGTGCAATTTGCAAGAACCATAGTCATGTCTCATTTGCAAGGAGGGATGGACGGACTCTCTACTTTGGGTATTTGCCATAATTCCCAGCTGCTTACGAGCCACTGTAGATTGGCATGATAACTTGTGGGATCCATTCACATTAGATGACATTGGAGGGCATTGGAGGGCTGTTTCAGGCCCATTCCCAAATTTGGCCCGATTATGCAGACAGCCTATACGGGCTGTTAGAATTTTTTTTTTCAATTTTTTTTCCCCCCAAATATCATTTTAAGCAATTTTTTTTTTTTTTTTTTCAAAAATGATGTGGCACAGTCTCGGACACATCAGCCAACAATTATTTTGCGTTCCCGCAGTTTGGGAACATTGCAAGAAGGGAGGATAACTCGTAGTCTCTTAGAGGCCTCAAATGTCATATAATGTCTTATTCCATTCCCATTGGGAATGCCCTTCCATAAAATGAGTACATACAAAATTTGGGGTTTCATTTTGAAGTATAGTATTGCAAGCAGCGATGCTAGCGAGTACAAAAATGCAAGCATATGAGCCTTAAGTCAAGATATAAATAGATATCCTACAACTATTGAAGTTACTTATAATTAACATTAACATCTATAATATAGGTACCGTGTAATTATGGAAGGTTTCTATAATATAGGTGTCAGACTCCTAGGCTCATGCTCTTATGATTCTAAATTCACATATTTGCACCTCTAGTACTATAGGTAGGTCCACTTGGACTCTTTGATTTTGAAAGGAGTGTCAACAACATAACGTTGTCTCTCCATGAAGAAGGGATCTCTTTTGCATCTTTGAAAACAAGGACATCCCACAATGAAAAGAATTATCTTATAGGATTCCTCAACCAATCCCTAGAATTAATTGATAAGTCCTTCATGGATATCGTATTGAGCATATAGCTTTCTAGCATGAGGAAGACAATTGCCTGGTTATACAATGCTATGAAGAGGTGGATGCAAGAAAGACGTGTATTATTTTGCATCACACTTGACATGTTGGAGTCTTCATAGGCTATAAATTTTGGAGTTTTTAGCCAATGTACTTGAATTTCTTTTTAAAGAAGGCTCCCTTGATAGTGAAGAGACTTGTTGTTTTTCAAAAACAAAAAAATAAGTTTTATATTTAACTTTCGATTTCCACTTTGTGTTTTAGTTTTTTTTTGTTCTAGAACGTACCAAGAATTAATGACCTAGAGCCAAAATTTATGTGGTCTATTCTCATACATAGAAGGAAGTCATGTTTCAATTAGAGAAAATTCTGAAAACGTTTTATTTTATGTCTTCCACATGCGTGCTAATAGAGCTCCTTTGCATGCACATTTCTAAACATTGAAGATGGTTTTAAGATCATTCTTTGGTAAAATCTCTTCATCATAAAGTTCTCCCAAATGAACAATTTTTATTTTTTCTTAAAATTGATTTCCCTATTTTTTACAAATTAAAACGTCAAAGTTCGTATTTTCTTGAGATTCTGAACTTTTCATGAGATTTTATATTTCTCATACTTAGAGAATTTTCTATACTTTTCCTTCCTAAAGTACCTTCTTTTTAAAGGTTTATAAACTAAGCATATTCTTCACATTTTCTTAAAATTGTTTTCTAATTTTATAGTATTCTTGAAAAAAAAATGAATACTATGAAAAACGCTACAAAAAACAGTCCATCTTTCTTGCAACCACCCAAAGATTTAGCAAAACTATATAATTTTATAAAACTTCTAGTTTAGTTTCATGCTTGTTTTTAACTAAGAAGGGAGAAAAAAATAAAACTTGACATTCATTTGCTTGGTGGCTTTGCATACTTGATCATTGTATCTTCTTTATAGCTTTCACTTGTGTAAAAAAACAATGATAAGTACATGACTATTCATGACAAATATAGGACCTAATTCAAGTTTGTTGTTTTGTATACATAAAAATGAAAAAAAAAGATGTTGTAAATGCTATCATTTTAAACATCAAATTTTTGGATGCGATTTATCTAGTCTACATGGTTGAAAATCTTTATTGTGCTAGAATAAGGCCTATCTTTCTACTTTAGTTAGAAAGGTTACTACACCTTATTGCAACTTGTTGCAAAATGGTCCTTTGCAAATTTTTGCCTAAAATGTATCCATTTTAAACATGATTGTTTTAAGGTTGATATTTTGTACACCTTAAATCAACACTTTAGAAATCCATAGTTTATTCATGTAGTTTTCAAAAATACATGCTAAGAAAATCTGGAATTTCCTTTAAAATATTGCCAATAAGATTCAACAAAACTAAGACAATTAAATATAAGAATCATGCTCAAATCCTAATTTATTTAAATGCTTTTGAACATGGTCACATTTGTTTCCTTCCATAAATCCTTTAAATTACACACAAAAGGGGCCCTTTATAAACCTTGGACTTCTATTTTGAAAGAAGCTTGGGTTTCTCTATTTTCATTCATCTATTTAAGAGGCCACAAAATAGAACTTTTAACTTTTTTGTACAATCACTTATTGAAAAATAAATAAATAAATAGTTTTGAGGAAAATATATACCATGTTTTACATTCTACGGGAAAAATAGATAATACTTGAAAAGACATTAGGAGAAATTTTAGCCCTGAAAAGGGCCGCGAATTTTGCACCCCCTTGGTGCAGTTGAAGATGAAATTGGTGACATGTTGACGTGGCACTATTGGTACCACGTTAGCACACGTCAATGCCACGTCAACGCCACGTCAACATATCAAATATTTAAATATTTAAATAATAATAATTTTAAAAAATCGATTGATTAAATAAAATTTTAAAAATAATAATAATAATAATAGTTTTTTTCTGTATTTGCATTGCAATTCAAAAGTTAACGACCCTTTGCAGGATTCAATTTTTTCCTAATGCGATTTTTAGAAATCTATTATACCATACCAATGTTTCAAAATTTACTCAAGGCTAAGAAAAAAGGAATTTGGATGAAAAGTTGAACATGAGTTGAACTTGGGTTACCTGAACGAATGAGAAAGATCCCAACTAGGCCGGTAATAAAGTCTATGTTAAGTGTCCCCCTTGTGCTGAGTTTAATTTTCTGAGCATATTACATAGAAATTGTCAGTGGAGATACTTAACCCTCCTTGGCAGCCAGTTCTGTCACCCAATTGCTGAGAGACTGCAAGGCCCCAGATAAGTGTGTTACAATCTGGTTCAAGAAATGGTGACAGGAAAAAAAGTAAGACTGGCCGGGTGTAACTTATTATCACAGTACAATCAGAAGTCTCGAGTGGGCTGGCTGGCTGTTCTCACACATACCTTTACTGTAAGGTAAATGACCCCATTGCGGTCAAATGACTCATGATGAACACCTAATGACCCCATTGTGGTTTTTTAGACCACAATCAATGCCTTACATGATAGTTATGGAGTAATTAGTGACCTCAATAGGTACTTCCAACTTTTTAGTGTAAAATTCTTTGTAAAAACTGATTTTTTAGGTCTTCCATGTTTGAAAATGTTGTGACTACATTGGGTAGGAAGATGACCATATTGGATTCAGATTTTGTTGGTCATGAAGTAGCCTACAGACTCCTATGGGCTGATCACTTCAAAAATCCAGAACTAATTCATACTTGGTCCAAAAAATATTATTTCAAATGCCCTCACTGTCTCTCACACTTATCTTTGTGTGGGAAAAAATTTGAAAAATTTCAGCAATGGCATGTAGGCACACTCCTAATTCTGACCGCAATGGGGTCTTTTACCTTAATTATAGGGTCAGTGTAAAAATGTATGATTGCACTGTATATTTGACGGATAGGATCCCTCTTGCGATGACATTAGATGATATTTGGGGGGTCTTGGAGGGCCGTTTCAGGCCTATTCCCTGATCTGCCTAGATTTAGTGAACGCCGATACAGGTGTGTTAGAAAAAAAAAAATTCACAAAAAATAAAAAATAAATAAAATAAATAAAAAAAAAAAAATAAATAAAAAAAAAAAAAAAAAAAATATATATATATATATATATATATATATATATATATATATATATATATATATACCAAAATATCATTTTAAGCAATTTTTTATTTTTTATTTTTTCAAAAAATGATGTGGCAGTCGCTTGACCACGTCAGCCAGCTGCTACTGCTGCGTTCCCGCAGTCTGGGAATGCAGCAGACAGTAGGGGAACTTGGAGCCCTCCAAGACCCCCGAATCTCACCTAATGGTAGTAGGAACTAGGAAGGCTCCATCGCATCAAGCAAAGAATAAGGTGGGTATCAAAACTGCCACTTTTTTGCTTCACTGTGCTTAATTACTATTATTAGACTAGTTGAATTTTTATTGATTTTTTGTTGGCACTTGAAAGCAGGTTCCAACGGACCAAAGAGCGTGACATTTGGATATTGTATGCAAAAGTTATGAAAGAACAAAGTTTGGATCTTAAATAGTTTCTTCCACACAGGTATATAATTGATTTGGAGATGTACACAAAGTGAAGATCATGATGGTTTAGGGGTCAGTGGCACATTCCCTGAGGCTTCAACTTCAAGAATGTTATAAAGGATACCCAGGATTTTTTTAGCAATATAGCAAAAGGTTTAGTCTTGCAAAAGTGCCAATTTGGGGAGCAAATTGTTGTTCAACCTTACCTCTATATAAGACATGGACACCACCAAGTTGGCTATTTGGGGTGATAATCACCCATTTAAGAGCTGAAATTGAATTTGGGGAGTTGAAACTTTTTGAAATATTTTTCAATAGATTTTCCTTGAAAGGCAAATGGAACTGACATCTTACCGAGGTTGTTTCATATTTTTTGGAGCTTTGTGGAATTAGTTATGAATTTTTGAAGTTGAAATGCAGTGGGCTGCATAATTGCCCACCTCTTGAAATGTAAACCATTTATATATTACTGGTACAATGAAGAAAACAACATGTACAAATAGTGTACATTTTGGAAGATGGGTGATTTTAGAGTCCCATTGGTTTATAGACCTCCTTCCTTAGGGGATCCTTAGTCCTAAACGGTATATTCGTCCATACAATATATTGTGTATAATTAGAACTTGAAATTTGTATCATTAAAAGCGCATCCAAAAGCACTTTGAGTAGGTACAAGAAAATTTAAATGTGGACATTGAACAACCACTTCAAAAGCAAGGTAAAAGTCACAAATTATAGCATGTCTTAGCAAATAACAATTACCAAAGCAAGATTTGGCCATTGACACTCTAAAAGACCAAATTATAGAGTGTCAATGGCCAAATCTTGCTTTGGTAACCGTGATTTGCTAAGGCACACTATAATTTGTGACTTTTACCTTGCTTTTGAAGTGGTTGTTCAATGTCCAAATTTAAATTTTCTTGCACCTACTCAAAGTGCTTTCGGATGCGCTTCCAATGATACAAATTTCAAGTTCTAATTATATACAATTCAAAAGTTAAAATATACCGTGTGGACCAATGTACCATTCGGACTAAGTTAGGACTGAGGGTGCTCTTAGTCTTTGTCCAAACGACAGAACCGATAAATACAGTAACTAAACTTCCCGAATCACAAAGCTTGGATTGTGATGCATTTGAAGGAAACACACGGCCAGGTTTTGTGTTCAATTTTAATTCCGTTCATCTGTCATCACAAGAAATGACAGATGGTAACATAAGTAAAATTAGGAGAGCTTAGTTCTGATAGAAGCTCACTTTTTGAGGGAAAACAAACAAGTAGAATTGCAGCCAGACTTGGGAAGAAGAAGAAGAAAAGAGAACACTGACTGACCTAAAAGGAGGTTTTTTATTTGACCGGAACTGAAGCCTGGTGGACGGACAAAAGGCTTTTCAGTTCACCTGGCTCTTTTAAATAGTAGAAGTAATGCAACTGGTCAAAAGTTGCTAGTTTTTTCTTAAAACTTCCATCCTGTAAGGATGTACGGATGCCTGCGTGCAGTAGGACAAAAAATGTCTTTGGGATAGTCAAACAATTTTTCTTTAACCGCTATAGAATAAGGCTTTCTTCTTCTTGTCAAAAATCACTCCAAACTTTCAAAACTTTTTTCTTTTTTGCATATCTAACCACATGATCTTACAATTAACTAATATGAGATTGTGTGGAAGAAATTTCAAGAACTTTCACCATATAGAGTCAATCAACCCAGTGACAAATGATCCTTTAAACATGGTCACCTCTTAACCCCTAAAGGACCGTTGTCCGTTCGGGGGACAAATGCGTTTTTGGGCAGGTACCTATGGGCTGAAATTTTGTTGTGATTTTTTGAAACTTTTTGAGAAGGTGAAGAATTGAGAGAGGTATGTGGCGGAAAAAAAAATTGAAATCGGACCTTCGAGCGAGAAGTTATGCCAGTTCTTGGAATGCGTGGGGAGGGAGGGTAGCAAAAAAAATTTGCAAAATTTTGAATTCTTTTCTTATATATTTTTTTTCTCATAGATTATATTTTTGTCTATCTGGGAAGCTTTTATTCATTTCAATATTGGATTTGAGATGAGGAAGTTATGGACATTCTTGTTTTTTGGGCAATTAGAGCATCTTCTTGAAAAAAATAACTTGTAGGATTCATTTCGGAATGCAATTTTTGTAATTTTTCAAATTTCTTTTTTGTAATGGTTTAGTTTACTTGCTAGATCAATCTCACCATTGGAATTAGTGCATTTTAATTCCATCTAAAATATATGAATACTTTAGATTTTCATATTATCTTGTACCTACTTCTACTTAACAATTTTTTAAAGAATGATAATTAAGTTTTTTTTGAATTTTTTTTTCCCTAGACTCTCAACTCAATTCTCCACTATAAAGATTTAAAGCTCAAAACGCTGTAGTGCAAAATTTTTAAGTTAAAAATGTTCAAAGTCAAAAAATCTGGTCTCCCAATGTGCTGAAAAACTTGTTTTTTCCACTTTAAATGCAAATATCTTGCAATTTGTGCGGTCAAAAATTCTGAAATTTTTTCCACACACTCTCATACTAGTTAGATGTAAGATCCTACAGTTAGATGTGAAAAAAAAACAATTTTAATTTTTTTTTACTTTTTGCTATAGAAATGCCAATTTTGAGTGTTTTTTGGCAGGAGAAAGGCCTCGGTCCTTTAGGGGTTAATTTTGCCATCTACAAGTTCCTTCTAATTAGGCCAATCTCTCACCCATTTCCACAGTGTGTGCATCAAGTACTTTGGGCAAGCAATTAGGTGCTATTGTCAAGGAATGACACAAAGATCACATCTATTTAAGGACGGTTTAAGGTTAATTGGGATGTGATTCAAAAATTTTGATTTAGGGGAGCTTGGTTGTGAATAAGTACTTGTTAGAAAAAGTTGTAATTTTAGCCAATTAAATAAAAAAGTGCTTTAGGAATTTTGAACTTATGACTTTATAACACACATCAAATGGAATTAAGATGGTAGGTCACTGATTTTGAAACTTAAGATGGTCATGACTCCCATTTACTCACAATTTTATATTTTTGATTTGAAAATTCATATCAATTCAAGTTTTGTCAGATTAATATGATTCCATTTGTATTTTAGTCAATTCAACTAATTCTATCTCTAAAAAATCTAGGCAACAAGCCAACAATGAGCGCATTGCATATGATATCCAGATTGCAAATCAAGGTGGTGATAGGCTGTTCTACCATAGATTGCAGCGTTTAAAGTGAAGAAAACATTTTTTCTTGAGCCTTGTCTAATTATATTTTATGTCTTTGATTCTTCTTAACAATTTTTTTTGCAAAACAAATTATGAATTAAAAAATTTATATGTTGAAGAATTGAATTGAAAGTCTATGAAGAAATATAAAACTATGAAGAAAAAAATTGATTTTCATTCTTCAAAAAATTGTTAAATAGAAGTAGATATGAGATAGAAGGAAAAACTAAGTTACTAATAGTTCCAAGAGGGAATTGAAACATACTAATCAAATATTGAGGCTATTCTAGCAAGAAAACTAAACCATGTGGAACCTTTTTTCTACAAAATTGTGAAAATTGAATTCAAAAATAGTTCCTATAAATTATTTTTGAAATAAATAAATTGATTGCTTGAAATAACAAGATTCTCTAGAAATTTCTCATCATTAGTCCAATTAAAATGATTCAAATCTTTCCATGAAGACAAAACATCATTTTATAACAAACAAAATTTTAAAAGTTTTATTTTGAGTTTCTACAATTTTTTTGTATTGCCCATCTAAATCTATTTTGAGCTTTGGATAGCATTACTTTTGCTCCCAAGCACCAATTGAAAAAAGAATTATATTCCCAATGAATGAATGAATTTATCTATCTTTAACCCCTAAAGGACCATTGTCGGTTCGACGGACATTTGGGATTTTGGCCGAGTACCTATGAGTTGAAATTTTGTCGTGATTTTTTGAAACTTTTTTTGAAGATAAAAAAAGTGATAAGCTTTGTGGAAATATAATTTTTTTTCACAATTGGTGCCTGGGAAAAAAAATTATGACCAAATAAGCTCAAAATAGGGATGGTGGGCAGTAAAAAAAAAGGACAAAAATTTGAATTTTTTTTTTAAGTATTTTTTTTCTCATAGATTATATTTTTGTCTATTTGGAAAGCTTTGGTTCATTTCATTTGGATTTGTTATGAAAAAGTTATGGACATTCTTGTTTTTCGGGCTTGTTTTCGGGCAGTTAGAGCATCTTTTTGAAAAAAATAACTTCTAGGATGCATTTCTGAATGAAATTTTTCGTATTTTTTAGTTTTTTTTTTTTTTCATGGTTTACATTACTTGATCGAACAATCACGCCATTGGGATTAGTGAATTTTCATTCCATCTAAAATATATGAATATTTTAGATTTTCCTTCTATCTTGTAACTACTTATACTTAACAATTTTTTAAAGAATGATAATTAAGTTTTTTTTATGTTTTATTTTTTTTCGTAGACTCTCAACTCAATTTTCTACTACAAAGATGTAAATTTCAAAATTTTGTAGTGCAAAAGTTTTAAGTTAAAAATGTTCAAAGTCAAAAAATCTAGTCCCGCAATGTGCTGAAAAACTTGTTTTTTTTACTTTAAACACAGATATCTTGCAATTTGTGCGGTCGAAAATTCTGAAATTTTTTCCACACACTCTGAAACTAGTTAGATGTAAGATCCTATGGTTAGATGTGTGAAAAAAAAACATTTTTTTAGTTTTTTTTTAGTTTTAGCTATAGAAATGGCAGTTTTGAGTGTTTTTTGGTAGAAAAAGGGCCTTGGTATTTTAGGGGTTAAAATAAAAATAAAAAATATGCTAAAAATTGAAATTATAGAAACTTGCTTAAACCTTCAAGAGTCCCTGAGGGGATTCTTGGGACTTTAGGAGTTAACCATTGAAGGATGTGGCCTCAATGATTAAGGTAGTCACCAAAATACTCTTAGTTGGACCAATTAGGTGCATTCTTTGTTTCTTTGAAGTCATCAATTAAATCTTTTAGGTCCACAATGTCCTTCCAAGATTAATGTTGAAGAACAACGATTCTCATTTACCTTTATTAATGTTGCATCCACATCAATGCTTGGGATTTTTTTTGAATTTTACGAGCTATATTGATTTAATTCCCTTGTTGAATCAATTTTTCAAAGTACTGAATCCCATTTTTTCTCTATTTTTTGTTTAAAATATAAATTTTATAGATTTTTTCAACAATGTTTTTCAGTGTTTTAAAATTGCAATTGTTCTTTTTTCCCAATTCCACAATGAAGTAACTGGCGGTTCTTTCCGAACATTGATCCACATCATTGAGTTAAGTTCAAATTATATTAGTTTTGTTCTTTTATATTTGGCAATTCATTAAAAAATTATCTCTACATAGTATGTTCTAATATTTTGAACTTTTATTCCTTAAAACTTGACTTCAACATTCAAACCAATTCCTTTTACTTTTGAACAGAAAAACAAAATGGAACATTCTAATGCCTAGCACATTTGCTTTGCTTGAATATTTTGAAAAATTCTTTAATATGAGCACATTATCAAAATTTGATTTAGAGGATCTTTAACAACATTTCAAAATATGGAGCAATATGGAAATTTTCTTTATACTGTAATATATTAGTATAAAAATTTTAGTCTTTTTTAATCTTTTGAGCATGTTTTGTATTTGGTATATTTTTTTCACTTTTTCTTCAAAATTCATGGTAATTTGAAATTTTCATACAAAAAATCTGAAAATTTTATAGCATACAAAGGTTAATTTTATCTTTGTTTTATGAGAGGAAGAATTTGAAAAAAAGATGGTAGAAAGACATGTAGAAATACTTTTAGGAAGATGGTACATTTTTTAGAAAATTTGTGGAATGCTTCGAGACAAACCATCAACCTGCAAATTGTCAATGACAAGATCAAATAATTTAATTAAATCTCATCATTTTTCTAAATTCCCAAAATCCATGAATTGATCTCAATTTTTATTTGCCCCATAGGCTTGCTTAGAGACAAATAAATCCATTGTTAGTATTGAGGTCAACATCTAAATGTCCAAGGAGTACGGGACAAAATAAATATGTGCAATAAAATTTGGGTTCTTCAATCTTTTTGACATTTGAATCAAAATCAAAAGTATTAAGCATCAAGATTAAAAATTATCTACAGAGTCAAATGTGAGAAATATTTATAAATCTCTTTCAAATTCAATGTTAAAGCAATTTCTTTTAGAAATTCACAATAATGTAATTTTTATTTATAGAGCCTATATTTTATAATTGACTAAAATTAAAATTAAAATTGATTTGTGAAAATACGTATTGGTTTAATGATGGAAAATGGGTGAAAACAAGAAAACACTTGTACAATTATGTATAATTTGTTTGTTGCTAACTCAAATGCAGGGATAATTTTGAGAGTACAAATTCCATGTATTGAATTAATAATAGAAGCGTGTTAAACAATCTCAAATATAAAAAAATATATACTATTCAAAAGTTAGTTTTCAATTCTCTAGAGATTTATTGTTTTGATGGTTTTAAGTATTGTAGAATACTCAACATCATGAATCTCACTTGGAATATAGAGAGAAGTTTCTTCTACTACGATTACATTTAATATTTGTTTAAAGATTTCTAAGGAAAAAAGCTATCTTTGTCCTCTACTTAGATGCAAAGAATGCTCTCTTATGTGCACATTTCAACACATTCAAAAATATTTCTCTTTTAGAACTTTTGTACAATTTTCTAACAATTTAGACATCAAAGATTATTTTTGGGTGAAATTTCCATAAACTTGTTTTATGCACAACTTTTAGAGATTATTTTATGAACAAAATTTTGAGAATTGAATAAATTCTAGTGTGCTCTGTGCTAATGCCACAACCAAAATAAAAGTAAAAATAATTTTCTAATATTCTAATTCATAAAAACTCCAAAATTCAATATTTTTTAAACACAAAGGAATACAAGGGTTTTAGTGCAGTGTAAGAGTTTGTGTTCTTTGGTAAGAATATAAAGCTTTATCCGCAAAGGAATGCAAGGGCTTTGTTTTGTGTCATCTGGACATATAACTGAAATTTATGTTTATTTCAAAATAAAAGATATTTCATTGTTATTTTTATAATTTAAAAATGATTCAAAAATCTGTAACTTTCACACTATAGGTACAAACACCACAAAACAAAGTCTATGCATCCCTCCTTGTAGAGAACTTTCCAACAATACCAAGAATGCAGCCAGGGGACTCAAAATTTCTTAGATCTCAATATATTAAACAAATACAAACAAAAAAAACAAAAAAACAAGCAAACACACAAAAAAATTAACTAACTAACTAACTAATTAAGGCACAGATAGTATATTTCTAATTATTCATGTTTTTTTGTTTTTTAAGTGTTTTTCTTCCAAAAGTCCATACTAACTAAATTACTAGGTGTTTTCTGCTTTTATAAAAAATCATTACTCTCCCCTTATGATAAATTTCTTAGCTTTTGATAATATTGAACATTTTGTGCTATTTTCCTTACAAATTTTTTTTGACTCTTGCAATTTCAATTTGAAACCAAAAGAATTAAGAGCACCATACCTAGTTTATGTAAATAAGTAAATAAATAAATAAAATATTTTTTTGCCAAAAAAACTACTTGAAATTGGACAATGACCATAAAATGGTCGATTGGTCATTTGAAGTTGAGTGAACATAGGCAGATCCATTGAAAATATATTTATTAGCTGTAATATTTTGAGCAATTATTGAAGGCTATTTGGACTTTATATTATATTTAATACTTGGATGAATCCCTTCCAACACCTCTCTCTCTTTTAAAAATGTATTAAAATTAATTGGCTTAGTTTAATTTTATAACTAATGATTAGAGATGGATCTAAAGTATAAACAATCTACTAACCATTTTTTCATTGTTATAAAGAGCATTTAACTCCTAAAGGACCGAACAACATTTTTGGCAACATAGCAATTTTGGACAGGTTACTACGAATGGAAATTTTATTTTTTTTCTTTACAAATTTCAAGAGGAGTACCTTTAAGGCCCAACAATTTTCAAAACTTATGACTACATGGTTAAAAAGTTATTGGATGATATGTCATTTTCAATAGTCGGCGGGCAGCTCAATTTTTTTTTTGAAAAATCACTTTTTAAAAAAGTAAAAATTTGAAATTTGTTCTTTAGATTTATATATATGTGGAAAGCTTTGAATTACTCCATTTTGATTTATGAGATGAAAATTATGAGGTGTTCTAGTTTGCGGGCAGGTATGGATTCCCTACTCGAAAACAAACTTTGAAGTCCTTTATTTAACTCAATTTTTAATTTTTTTCAATAAAAATAAAAGCATAGGATGTACATTGTTTATTTCAATATTAGAACCGTTGGGATTGACATTTTTCAATTCT
The DNA here is from genome assembly GCA_963969595.1 of Neckera pumila. Taxonomy (NCBI): domain Eukaryota; kingdom Viridiplantae; phylum Streptophyta; class Bryopsida; order Hypnales; family Neckeraceae; genus Neckera; species Neckera pumila. Next base: position 15,671,147 of record OZ018417.1, on the reverse strand, counting down.
ATAATGAAATTCTTAACAATTTTGTGTTTTGAATCATTCTCTACTTCTTTTTATAACCTATTTTTGTCCTATATGTTGTACAATTTCAAATGATCTGAAATTTTTCAAGCATGTAGCCAACTTGCTTTGAAGAATGAATCCAAGGAGTAACCACCATTTTGGACATTTTTTCATTTAAATGTGACCTTGTGAAGTGCAGCTGCCTGGTTTTTCGCAGGGCCAAAGAAAGGTTTTTTGTCAATTCAAATGCTACTATCTTGCAATCTACAAGGTGGAAAATTCTGAAAATTTTTCTATATATTCTCAAACAAGCTTACTAGAAGATCCTATGGGTACATGTGTCCAAAAATGTTTTTGTTTCTAAACTTTGATACTTGAGCTAGAAATGACAGTTTTGGAGTGTTTTTGGCAAAAACATAGTCTCTGACCTTTACGGGTTAAAGACATTTTAAACTTTAAAAAAAATAACATGCATACCTACTCCAATTATCACCTCTTCTCATTATGTAATTCAAAGATTTATTTAGATTTTGATCACTTATAGTTTTGTAGTATTAAAGTTTAATTGATTTTGCAACAAATGAAGTGTCAATTCTCCTTGACCATTGGTTTTGAGGTGCAATGATTGAAGTGCCACATGAACCAAAATATTGAAAGTTCAATGATGAGTACTGTGTAAGAATTCTATTCTTTTGAAATTTCAAATCTATGCTTATTTAATCCTTCAAGGCCTCCGAGGACAACTGAAACTATGTCTTCTTCAAATTTTCAATTGCAAAGTTGAAATTTAAAAAAGAAAAATTCATTCTTTTCATCGCTTAGATATTGTGAATGAAATGTCTACATAGTTGTAATACTACTTAAATATTTGATACTCACAAATTTCGATGCGTAAAATTAAAATATTCAAACTCAAAATGAAGTCTTGTATAGAGAAGGTATGGCCAAGATTATTATAGGACAAGTTCATGTGATAAAAGTGGAATGGGTGGATATACTTTATCATAAAACTTGAAGTAGTTAGAGAACTCTATTTTAGTTGGATGAAGGTTGCCTCCAACAAAATTGAGTGCTAGAAGTTCTCTTTCAATTATTCACCATGTACTATACAGTGGGATACTAATCAAAATGGCATTTTTCGAATTCACAATGAAAGAAATTTCAGTGCTGCCAAGTTTGACAGCCATCCGAGAGCTGAAAAATTGGTATTTTACCATGACATTTTTGTCACAACATTGTCTTTATGTCAATAACACATGTAACAAATTTTAAGGCCAAAATATTTACTAGAAAAAAGATATTCAAAATCTACCAACATGTGTAGCTGTGAATTTTTTTTCACTATTGCCAACTTAGACAATCTCTTAAGGATTGAAATTTTTTTTTTTGCCATAAATTTTTGTAAAGAAATCATCTATATGTTGATAAAAAGTGTGAAAATGGTTTTTTACATCCATGTGAAATCTTACCCGTAAATTGACACTACCCGAAGGGCTGAAAAAATCATTGATTCTCACAACTACACATTTTGGTAGAATTAGAATATCTTTTTTTGTGTGAATATTTTTACCTTTAAATTTGGCACATATGTTATTAATATAGAGATGGTGATCTTTCCAAAAGAATTTCATTATAAATAAGCAATTTTTTTGCCCTTGGGAGGATGTCAAAGTTGGTAGTAGTGAAATTGTTTCTCACAACTACACATGTTGGTAAATTTTGAATATCTTTTTTTGGATAAATCTTTTGGCCTTGAAATTTGTTACACGTGTTATCAACATAAATATGATGTTGTGACAAAAATTTCATAGTAAAATACCAATATTTAGCTCTTGGGAGGCTGTCAAAGTTGGTAGCACTGAAATTTCTTTCACTGCAAATTCAAAAACGCCATTTTGATTGGTACCCCAGTGTACAAAGATGTTAGAGCAATGTTTCTTTTCTGAGTGAAGATTCACTCACATGCATTACAAAAATATTTTGCAATATACTCCTTGCCGCTTTTCAATGGATGAAATCACAAAATTGTTACAAAATGTTTGGAGTGGCATCATTTTTTTGGAGATGAATGTACACAATTTTGAATAAAAAGATTGAATTTTTGATCCATATTTTGTTTGTTTTATCTATGAGTTATTAGCTTCACCCCCTTCTTTACCACTTCATTAGAAATCCCTTTTGTAAAACAAGATATTGTAAATAATACCAAGGCCTTGCCTATTTTTTATTTATTTGGACAAGTGATCAAAGAAGATGACAAGCTAGAGAGATCAATTGCAATATTGTCTCAATAGACCTTGCAATGGACAAAAAAAAATGACGCAAAGCAGTTTAGATTCACAATAAGCATTGAAACACATTAGAAGAGTTTTGGGGCCTCTGGAAGACTATTTTAGGGTTGTTCCTGTTGCTGGGAACTAACTACCTGCTGTCAAAATTAAATAATAATAAAATAATAATTATTAAAAAAATTATTAAAAAATTTGATTTTAAAAAAAAAATTCAAAAAAAAATGATTAATAATATTTGACGTAATAGTTTCTCGAGCACATCAAATTGGAGTTCCCATAGAGTTCCCATAGTTCGGGAACTCGCGGTCTTCCGAGGGCCCTAAAAATCTTCTAATGACAAAGAACAAAAAAATCCAACACTTCATATTTGTGCAGTATAAAATCATCACATTGTAAAGGGACTACTAACTAAAGGTTGATTTTATATGTAGAAGCAATACCATAAGTAAAACAATACAATTGGCACTTCTATGCCTAATATTTAATTATTATTAGAAAGTAAGGATTGGCTTATGCCTAAAATAGAAACATTCTTCAAGATTCTTGTTTTTTTTATAGAAAAATGTATAAACTAAGTTTCAAAATTTTTGTCATCTATTTTTAGAATTATTTTCTACCAACTTGCCATACAAATATGGTAATGACCGTTTTCAAAGGCCTATAAAGTAGCTTGTGCCTTTGGAAAAATAACTAGTTGGACTAAGAAAATGGAGGATCCAAAACTAAATTAAAAATTGGTAGGAATGCCAACCAACCGGTATGCAATAATAAAAGGTGGATATGTATCCAACACTTTCACGAAATTGTCAAATTTTAGCTACTTATCATTTTGAATCCAAGACTAGTATCCAGGTTGCTAGAGGCGAGTATGTTCTCAAACAAGGCAGGTATCACTTTAGGGTTGGTCGTGGCGGCTAGCCCTTACTTTGTCATCTGTCTCTATTTGATGTAATGGAATTTGGAGTTTATTTTCAAAACTTGCATATCTTTGAAAGAGGAAGAATGTGGCTTTTGCAAAATTGGATTTGAAGGAAACTGCCTAGTGAGAATTTGATACTAGAAGAATAAATGAAACGGGAAATTGATAAGAAAAGGATGTAACTATTGCCTTGGGAAAAAACCTAGCTCCTTCTACAAAGAGGAGGCAAATTACCGAAACAACACCAAAAACTTCCCCAGCATTAGTCCTTTCCATTCCCATGTCCAATCACAACTTGTGCTAGCCCTAGCACACTTGCAAAAGACAACCTCCTTCTTAACCCTTTACGTACTAAGAAGCCCAAATCGGGCTTCACATTTTTTGAGCAATTTTGAAGAATTTAAATGAACATTTTTATTTTTAATAATATTTATTTTTATACCAATGCATGCAATGTTCTTCACCAAAGCAAATGGTATAATAAAATTTTCCATTTCATTCATACTTTCTAAGATATGATCAATCAAAGTTAGCAACTTAAAAGCATAAATTCTTAGTACGTAAAGGATTAAAGGATACAACTGAGTAAATGAAACAAGTCACTATGTCGTCCGAGATGATTTTGAACTACCGTGTGATGGTGGTGAGGTATCCAAACCAAATGACATGGTTGCAAGGTTCTATACCTTGCATGAAATCAACCTCTCTTCCTCATGGAAAACCCTTGCAGTGTGTTTCCTGACAACAAAAACACCAAAAACAAGTCCCTACATTATGAGAGGCTCTATCCCTGTAGCATGGACTCACTCCTCCAACAAGGTCCTCCTCCAACTTCTGTCAATGCAAAGTCTCCTCCAATTGCGTCTACAGACCCCAAAAAAACCCTACTGTACATAGGGACAGAGTGTATAGGGAAAGAGTGTAGGGGTTGAACTGAAACGAAGGTAAGGACCCATCTGCTAATCTCTCCTGTAGGATGGCACCAGAGCTACTTAATCACCAAATCACTGCAAAACTAGGATGGCCCCGCCCTGGGCAGCTGGCCAAGTCCACCACCACTATCTCCATGAACCCGTGCCGGCTCGCCCTCATCACAAAACTTACAGTAAGTTAAGTGAAGCAGTCCCCTCCTGGGCTGCCAAACTGAACTGAAGGCTAGACTGATACGACCTTGAACTTCCTTGTGCATGTGCTCTGATGCTCTGGCTCGGGTGTGATGCTCTGAGCCTCTGTCCATCCCCATCACCTGGCCTTCCCTTCTCTTCAGGTCCTTTCAGTTCCAGTGAAACGGATCCCTCGGCAGACTTAAGCTTAATCTTATGACCTTACCATCAATCTGGCCGGACGGACACACTTCCTGCGCAGTCACGTCCGGAAATTATAGGGAGCCGCCTTTGCTAACTTAGCTCTGGGCTCTGGGCGGGCTCTTGGCTCCGCGTCGCTTCCTTGATTCCCTGACTGTTTCTCTCCTGCATCCCCAGTTTTAACACTCATCAAACGGTAATCTTGCACCACCAGCACCAGCTTAACTTCATCCCCCTTCTCCTTTCAGTTGTACCCAGTCTCCAAGCAAAGGCTTTTGGATTCATGAGAAGCCTTTAATTGCCTGGACTCTTTCGACCACTTGGCTTAGCTAGGTGCTAGCTTTCTTGCAGCAATCGGACAATTGGGGAGTGTCGCAATTAGTGGGTTACCATTCGGAAGGGGCTCTGGTTCTGTGGGTTATTATTTCTGCCTGCGGTACTGGTTGAATTTAGCTAGTTAGCTAGCTAGCAATACTAGCTTGTGCGTGCGTGTGTTTGTTTTGATTTTTTTGTTTAGGATTGTGGAGTTGGTGAGAGGCTGTTGTCATCTGTACGTGGGGAGTTGGTGCTTGGAATTGGAGGGATGGGGACTGGGTGGTGAACGGAGAGATTGTCTGATTGGTGCTACTTCCCAGTGGTGAGGCTTAGGTTTGCCAATGGTTGTGAATTGGGGGGACGGAGAGTGATCGAGGGATGAACTTGCTGGAGTGAGACGATCTGGAAGCACTTGGGGTCGTGGTGAGCAAGTCCAGGGTGGTGTGAGAAGGGGGGCGTCGACATGGCGGCGCCGGCGGTGGTGGTGGCTGGGCCGCCTCCCATCAAGCAGGAGGATTTGCATCACCATGCTTTGGAGCAATTGCCGGGATTGGCGTATTGCATCAACGATGATCCAAGTGTTGGTAAGGGACCTACTGAGCTATCTGCTTTCTGCAAGTTTTCTTTAGGAATCCATCCTCTTGTTCCATTGTATTGAAGGTATTGTTTCGAAGATTGTCCGACAACCTAAACAAGAAATCGTGATACCGGTAGTAATAGTGATGTATTCCTAGGTGGTAAACCTGTGATAGTCTTGCAATTGTGACGAAAATCCCACACCACCAGACTCGCTTGTGTCTCTTTGGTTTGTTAGGAGGCATGAGCCTGACATGAAAGACAAGTTGCGCGCTTTTTAATTGAGTTCAGAATTCGCAGTTGCTTCTATGTGTACTGTTCTTGGTTTTTGGAAATTGGATTTTGGTGCAACAGGAATGGCATGTAGTTGGGGTATTCGAAGTGGTTCGTACCCTTATATTTGCGTAATTCTCATATAGGTTATTGGTTTGATTGTTTATTTTCAGGTACGTCAATAGTTTTAGGATTTCAGCACTACTTGACCATGATCGGTACCACGGTGCTTATTCCACTACTAGTCTTTCGGGCCATAGGAGGGGAAGCGGTATGGTCTCTTTGATCCCTATTCTTTCATTTTCTCGCAGTTTCTGTGTATTATATCTCATGTCACGGCTGTTGCAACCTGGTTTTATTCCTCTGTTGATTTTGATGACAATGTACTATTTTGGTAAAGAGGAGTGGCTTGATTGTGGCACTTTGTGAGCAAATTTTGATGGACAGGGGACCCGCTGGATTTGCTGATGGATTCGAGTTGTGTGCAGCGTGACCTAGCCAGAGTTGTACAGTCTGCGCTGTTCGTTTCTGCAATCAACACTTTGGTGCAGACTTTTTTCGGAGCTAGACTCCCAGTTGTGATGGGAAACTCGTTTTATTTCTTACCTATGCTTTTGTCCATCGTTAACAGAGATGGCATCATTAACATCCCGGATCCTCATGAGGTAATCCTCGCTGTCAAGCCGTCATTTTAATTTTCCTCCCAAAATCTGTGACATTTACAGTTTGGATGCGTTAGAAACTCTAAATGAACATCATCTTTGCAATGATGCAGAGGTTTAAGAGAGGGATACGAGCCTCACAAGGAGCTTTCATCGCTGGATCAGCTGTGAACATAATTCTTGGTTTCAGCGGTCTCTGGGGCATAACTATGAGGTATTGTCTTTGATTCCCACCACCACACCACCCCTCCCGCACCCTTCCCCATTAGATGGACAGTTTTTAATGTTAAGTTAATAGGCATTGGATTCATATAGTCCTCGTCTTGATTTCATGTTTCTGTTGGTGCAACGCAAATGGTAGCAACTTCACGGTAGTACGATACTGGTGTTCTTCGCATTAACGTGCTACTATGTTGTCTCTGTAGGCTAACATCGAGGCAGCGTTAATTTTTTATTTTCTTAATATTGACCCAATTTTCTGGTACCAATAGCATTAACTTGCCCTTTAGAGGTTTTTGAATCTAATGCTTGACTCCTGCTAGCACTGACATATCACTAATTGTTTTGCAGGTACATTAGTCCCATTGTGATTGCGCCAGTGACAACAATAGTAGGTTTGGGGCTCTTTGAACGCGGTTTCCCTGGGGTGAGTTCCTGTCTCATACGCAACTGGACTAATCCCATCAACCTTCTTGTGGTTCATGAAATGACGTTGTTTCCTAGTCTGACGTCCAATTCGTGGCTATGTCCACCAGGTGGCCAAGTGCGTTGAGATTGGTATCCCTGCTCTCCTCCTCATTCTTCTCTTTTCAACGGTAAATTATCGAGTCTTCTCATTTGCTTCTTGTTGCTTTGGCAACCAAGTGTTCCCTTTGTGTTGAACTAAAATCGCCCTTTCTTTTTCTAATGGTTTCAGTATCTGAAAGATTTCCACCATCGTGGTCATCACGCCTTCGAGCTCTACCCGATCATCTTCACCGTGGCGATTGTGTGGATCTTTGCGGTCATCCTGACCGTGGCTGGCGCGTATGATCATGCAAGTCAACTTGGACAGCGGAACTGCAGGACTGATCGTCTTGGCCTGGTTTCTGCGGCGCCATGGTAAGCTTCTGCCGCCGCAATTCATCTACAATTTTTATTTTTTTCAGTTTTCGTGAGGCGTGAGTGTTTACCGACACATGTTTTTTGGAAGCCTCTTCAGCTTCCTTCTGCTCAATCGTGTTGTTTCCAATTTTCTCAGGGTGAGAATCCCATACCCGTTCCAGTGGGGTAGCCCTACGTTCGATGTGGGTGATGTTTTTGGTGTTATGGCAGCTGCGTATGCTTCCCTCATCGAGGTGACTTTCTTATTCGTTTCTGTTTAGTATAAATTTATTCATTTGCTGGTATTGATGTCCTAGTAGTAGTGCCTTTTATTGTAAACTTTCAACTAATATTGAATTTCTGTAATGGTTCAGTCCACTGGTGGATTCTACGCTGTCTCTCGACTTGCTGGAGCAACTCCACCTCCCCCTTATGTCATCAGCAGAGGCATTGGGTGGCAGGGGATCGGGCTGTTGCTGAATGGATTCTGGGGTACCTTCACAGGCGCCACAGTGGCACCGTAAGTCGTGGTGACCTAACGTATAATTCACAGTCCGGGGAGTTTTTTTAGCACAACCGGCTAAAATCCTACATTTTCTTGGAGCAACCGGTTGTTTGAAGCATTCTCTCAGCTAGTCCTTTAAAAAATAGAGAATTTTCTTTGATTTTCCTCTTAAATGATCGGTTTTTTTCCGAAGATTTTGAAATCAATTCGGCAATTCCTGATTCCAACCGGCTAACTTGTAACTAAATGCCGGTACTCCCCATACATTGAACGTATTCCCTCGTGTTTTCCCACGTGCTTGACATTTTTTTCGTACCTATCCTGACGACACCCTGGTACTGTGCAGTGAGAACGTGGGTCTCGTTGGGTTGACCCGAGTGGGAAGCAGAAGAACGGTCCAGGTTGCTGCAGGCTTCATGTTCTTCTTCGCTATCTTTGGTATGACTCCACCACTGTATTTCTCCATGCTCCTGCTCTATAACTCTGTATTTGCCTGTTGTGATCGTGCTTGAACTGCCACTGAATTTGGTTTTGTTTCTGGTACAGGGAAATTTGGTGCAGTGGTTGCCTCGATTCCTCAGCCCATTGTGGCAGCTATTCTGTGCGTCACCTTCGGCATGGTTGGTGAGTATCCAGTTCCAACTCTTCAAACGATTGTTCTCTCCATCGTTTATGTTTGGCTCAATTCAGATTTATGGACCATTAGGATCTTTGTTGCTACAGTAACATAAATGACTGATGGTGGATATGTGGTGGTGTGTGCAGTGGGCACGGGAATCTCGCAGTTGCAGTTTGCGAACATGAACTTGACTCGTAATATCTTTGTTGTTGGATTCTCCCTTTTCATGGGATTATCTGTCCCTCAGTACTTCTCGGAGTTTGCCATGAGGGCTGGACATGGTCCTGTGCATACAGATTCCCGCTGGGTGGGTGCTCTGATTGCTCTCTTATACTTGGACATTAATTGCATAGCCTTAACTTGCGTTTCGTTTTCTTGTATATGTTGTGCCTTCACTTATGGTTGCTTTTGGTGTTTGAATCAGTTCAACGACATCCTCAATGTATTCTTCGGCTCTCCGGTGATCGTGACATTCATTGTGGCGACAGTGCTAGACATCACACTGACCCGACATGTTTCCAAGAGGGACAGGGGTATGCTATGGACGCGCAAGTTCAGGCATTTTAGTCACGACCCTCGCAATCACGAGTTTTACCGACTGCCAATGGGCCTGCACAAGTTCTTCCCTCCAACATAGGTGAACAATGGTTGACTTCTGTTGATATTGAAGTGAATTGTGCCCAATCCTTCCCAGGGATCGTGTTTCCCTGAGGAAAGAACTCTAAAGTGCGATGTAACGGTGCGTTTCGGGTGGATTTGGAAGCAGACCTTCAATGGAGGCGAAGGTTATTGAACGGGGTGGTTGTGGATAAAGAGGATGAATGCGGCACTGTACTGACTTGGGCGGCAATTTTATGTCCGTCCTGCGACTTAAGAGAATGTGTCGTAAAGAATTTTGTAGACGTAAATACTATCATGTTTGGTGAATCTCTTATGCTCACCAAACAACAGGGGTTAGGATAAACTGACATGGGGTGTGAGTGCAAGGTTTGCGTGGTAGGCTTGTATATGCATTTAGCTGATGATGGACATTGATACCAATCAAATCCATAACAGCTTCCTTTTGTGAAATCTGGAAGCTCTGATACTATCATGGTCGTGCTCGATCTGGGGTTGTTGCCACTCATGTGGTTGATATACATTTTGGCATTTTCAATTTTGGTTTGAAGATGCTTACTTTCCATAGATACAGTGACTCCCATAGTTCTTTTCACTCTCATGTTTGACTCTGCAGTTGTAATGTCTGTTTGTATATGCGTTTTGTCGCTTCAAAATCGGTGTTGATGTTATAATACGAAGCTCTCTGGTTAGTCTGCCTGGAAGTCATATAGCGTTCACACTGGCGGTTTGACCTTGTTTGGTTGTCATTTTTTAGCTCCATCTCTTTCCTGACGCGTGTTGAGAGTCCCTACTGTAGGTTACCAAGGGGGATAAGGTTCAGAAGTTTCATTGCATCGATAATATGGCCTGTGTGTAAGTTAAAGACAGGATCAAGGAAACAGAAAACGCTCTTCTGACTCTCAGAAAGATCTGTCCAGTTCATGACCCAGCCTGGTTTGTCTTGGGATTGGGGTTCTCAGGTACGGTAAAATTTATTTTATATTGCAGTTTTTTTGGCTGGAGTCATGATTCCAGGTGTTGCCTTTAAATTTCAGCTTAGGACCTGGCCCCGTCTTTGCAAGGACACTTGGTGGTGACGCAGAATCTGATGAACTGGAGAGACTAAGCTTATCGCGCATGACTTTATGTTTGTGCATGTTTGTTCTGGATAGCCAATTGTAGCGTGTGTCAGTCTCTGTGCAGTCTCTCGCACAATCTCACATCCAACCTACTGACCTCTGTTTCTGACATAGTGTATCGCATCAAATCCACTTGATGTGGTGCCTGAACATTTGCACGATTGGCTAAACTCCCTCCCGCAGTCCCGCTGGTGGTGTTCATGAAGCGCTAGAATAGTGGAGGGATTGAATGAATGTGGATGCTGGTTCAAATTGCTACAAAGTTTAATGCTCAAAGTTGCAAGAACGTTTGTGACTTAACTTACTCCTGACAGAGAGAATCTCCACCCCCATGAGGTAACTGTAGTACTGTGAAAATAAGGTTGCAGTTGTGCTTCCATTTGAGTGTGTCCTTCAGAAAGACACCATAATCTATATCCTTGGATACAAATCTATAATACCTTCAGAGTAAGGTTGTTCTCTGAGCAAATTCCATGCAGGCATGAAAGAGCCAAAAGGATGAAAGAGCCAATGGTAGTCTATTGCTTCCTACATGGAAATTAGTTCCCGCTCTCACCAGTAACCTGCCCAGGCTTGTCTGGGATGTGGACTGATCGTTAGTCCTTTTGTAAATTTATGCACTTTAATTGAAGGTTACTAGACTAGATCTGTCAAAGAAAGAGCCACAAGAAGTAAGGTAGACCAGCCTAATAGTGTCAATCATCCTATTTTGACACCTACTGTATCATTCCATTTGCGCAGTAGCCATCACCCATTTCCATAGAGTGTGTAACTCATTTCCCTTGAGCAAGGAAGCAATTGGGTGACAATCACCCATTTCCACAAAGTGAGTAAATCATTTTTCTTGAGCAAGCAATTGGGTGCAATTGTTAGAGAATGATATCAAGTTCACATTTGTTTATGGAACTCATTTTCTTAAGCAAGCAATTGGATGCAGAGACTGACATCAAGTTCACATTTGTTTATAGAATTCATTTTCCTCAAGCAAGAAATTGGGCGCAATTGTCAGAGAATGATATCAAGTTCACATCTTCCTTGAACTAGCAATTGTTAACAAATGTCGATCCACCTTGATGTTTTTTGTTGAAGATTTTTAGTTAGACTTTCATCCCTAGTCACAACTTATTTACATAAGCACAATTTTGTATGCTTGTAGTCTGTCTTTTTGGCAGTTAAGTTTGTATGTATATATTGGGTTCATTGGGCACCCTATTTAACCCTTAACCCCTAAAGGATCATGAGTGCAGATTTTGAACAATAAATGAACGGAAACACATCCTAAACTCACCGAAATGCGTTTTTTTTCATCCATCAATTTTGTTTGAAGATTCTTATATTAGTTCTTGAACATTTATATGGTTCAGATTATGAAGATCTTGCTTTGCAAATATTCTATAATTCAAAAGGTGTTGGGAGGTCTAGCCTCAAAAAGTAACTTTTTCAGTTCAAAAAATGACCCTTCAAAAATGACTTGAATAAAAAAATCAAGTAAAAATCTTCAAAAATCACTATAATTAAAATTCAATGCTTTGAACTTATAGGAAAAAAAATCTTTTAAAAATCATCAATATTCAATCTACAATTGATTTTAGAAGGAATTTCCAATTTCTGGCTTCAAATTTTATTGGAAAATATTAATATGTATTTTGGTTGATCTAACTGTATGGATGTTGTCTATATATAGCAAATTACAACTATTGTTTGAGAGTCATCATTTAAATATTCTTCTAAATTGCATTTTATAATAGATCTTCACAATTTTGGAAATCTGGACACTCCTTCGGTCCTTTAGGGGTTAAAGGACATTTCGTACCTGAATTTGGTCAAACTTCATCAGATTTCGACATTAAAATATACATTTCAAGATATCAATTTTTTTAACATGAAATAATGTATGTTTAAAATTTAATCCCATTCTTTTATAATTAAAAACATCAAATTGAATTTACATGATTTTTTAAAGAAATTTCTAAAAATGCTAAAAATTGTATGTTTTTTTTTATAAAAATTTATATAATAATGGAAAACATCATGGTGTAATTGATGTACTCCTAGAACTCACACCAAAAGAAATTCCATAGAAAAAGTTCAAAAGTGGTGTATTTTACGCTTTCAAGATGCTACCTTCAAAGTGTCACAAAATTATTTTGGAAAATTTTAAATGGAGTAAAAAGTAGATTATTGGAACTAAGGTTTAATATGGATCGTATTATCTCTGTGATCTCATTTAAGATTTGTATTGTCTTTGTGGTCTCATTTAACATGGTATCAAGGCAACATTTAAAAACTCAAAAGTTTGTAGCAATCTTCCTTGTCCTCATGTCTTTGATCTTCTTTCATTATCTTGGGCAACATTATATTTTGAGTATAAAATGCATTTTCTTTGGTTTGGGATGTATTTGAAAACAATATTCTATCTGCTCTCTTTGTTGTGTGTTCTTGCCACTGTTACATCATGTCAAAAGACAATGAAGTACCAGAGGAAGCTGAAGTAACAAGATCAAAACTTATAGAAGTACAAGATAATCCGCAGAGCAAAAAATAAAAAATAATGGTAAATTCTCTTTAATCAGACCTCTAGCTCAAAACAAAAGGTTCCAGAGATTCAAAGAGCAATGAATAAAAAGAATATTTAATATAGCGCTTAATAATTATCATGACCATGTTGATTAGACCAACTATCTTGTGTTAGCTTACGGAATTCCAAGAGCCAAAATGCCTATAGGAGTCACTATGTAGATCATTTGAAATAGACTTGTAATGACAGTCAAAATTTTGTTTTAAAAAATTGATTGGCTCTCATCCCTTTTTTCTAAAAATATAAGTGCAGAAGCATATTTCTTGCAATTCAAATAGACTCTGGTCTAATTGTCCGCAATTCGAGTCAAAATTGACAATTTTGATCTTGTACAAATTGTTATGAAATCATTGCTTGACAATCACTAGAAGGAGCTCGTGTTTTTTTTTATTTTCTTGTGTCTATATTGATGGATTTTGTGAGATATACAATGTAACAATCTGTGTTCTTACGTCAATAATGACATCCACTGTAACATGAAGATGTTACATTGGACGTCATTGTTGATTTAAAAACATGGGTTGTTACATTGAATGTCTAACAAAATCCGTCAACTTAGACATGCGTTCCTTCTAGTGAATATTGACTATTGGTTACAGAACTACACTTTCTTGGAAAACTTCCCAACATTAGATCAATTGCAAGCTTGACTCATGCTTGAGGAAAGCAGGAGACAATCCAAATCTAGAGGCAAGAAATCAATTATATTACAAGGTGCAAATACTGAAATTTGATACTTTCATGATGTACTACATCATTGACAAGGAAGATAGTCAAGATGCTGTAACTTCGGAACTTCTAATCAACAGCATCAAGTTCGGATGAACCGTTATCAAAGCACCAACATAGGCTATGGCAACTATGACATCAGATACTTCTACTATGGATGATATAGTCATCGTAAGGAAAGGTGCCTAGAATGACTTATTGACATTTGAAAACTTGAAGCCAATAGGAGAGTGAAACTTGGCATCTCTCATTCACCTAATATCATTTGTGATAAGAGAAAGTGGCCGTAGTCCAAGACTTGTGAGGTGTCTGATATCACAAAACTGCCAGATGATAGGAACTATAAGGTATTTGAGGCTACATTCTTATTGCTAGATTTGATAATTTAGATTTAGATTGGTATTTGGATTTGGGGGTGACTTAATATGTTATCAGCAATCGTAATAATTTTTCAACTTAAGAAGAATGCAATGGCAGTGTCAAAATTGCCATTGAATAGAACCATCCCACATTAGAAAAAATTTTAGCCCACCGGAGGGCCGTTCCAAGTTGACATGCCATGCTATTTCATGCATGGCCTGTCAACTTGGAAAATGTCCTTGGTGAGCAGTCAGAGTGTATGACTGCTCACTGGAGCAGTTAGATTTTGCAATTTTTTAAAAAAAAAATTTAAAATTTAAAATTAAATTTTTTTTTTTAAGATTAAATGTTTTTTTAAATTTTTTTTAAATTTTTTTAAAAAAATTTTAAATTTTTTCAATGCGAATTTTGGTTCCTATACCACTGTCACCATAGAAACAAGGAAAAAACAAATTTTTGAGCAAAAAAAAAGTAAATTTCAGGGTACCTCGGAAGGCTGTGGAGCAGCCCTCCAAAGGCTTGAAATTTTCTCTAATGACTTAGGAAGAAAAATTGTACATTTACTTTATCAGAAGTAAAGGATGTTCTTGGTCTTTTATATATATTTGGCTTGAAGAAAAAGTTGCTTTCAATTGGCTCATTAATTGATAAAAAAAATGGTAGCATGCTTTGATGAGTATTAATGCATTCTTTGCATCAACGACTACAAATAGATTGTGGTAGAGGACACACGTAACAAGCAAAACGGCCTTTACAGACTTGAAGCCTATAATTTAGATGTTACGGCGGTATTGTGCAAATCAACATTGATACTATACAACTTTAGCATTATTGCTTGGGTCACATTGATTTTGATTGTCTATACTTATGAGTTTACAGTAAGAAAATGATAACAAGTATTCCACACATGCCTACTCTTAAAGAAATTTGCTATGGATGTCAAGCTGGTAAGCACTCTAGACAAAGTTTGCCATAACAAAATGAATATTGAACAACATGGCTTCTTGAACTAGTGCATATGGACCTATATAGACCACTGTTGATTGCTTCCCCAAGTGGATCTCAATATGTTATTTTTGTCATTATTGATGATTACAATTGCTACATTTGGGTGTGTGTTTCCATAGATAAATCTAATACATTTTAGAACTTCAAAACTTTCAAATTTATAATCGAACTTTAGTTACACAGGAAATTGAGACATTCAAGTGTGATTGTAGAAGAGAATTCATGTCAGAAGATTTTTCAGAAATTTGTGAAGACATTGGAATGAGGCGACAGCTAATTGATGCGAGAGCTTCAGAGCAAAATAGAGTCATGAAACGTGCAAATCGCAAACAATTGGAAAAAACTTAGTGCATGACACTTCAAGCTATGTACAACTCTAATTTTTTTGGAATTGAACTAGTTAATATTGCAACCTTCTACATCAATCAATTACCAACTTCCGTCTATTTCATCTTCGTTTCTGATATGCACAGTACCTCTAATAATTGAAAGTCTTAGATTTATTCACTCACTTGTACCATTACCTTTTAGTCCAGTATTAAAACCAACTGAAAGACCCAAAACTATTGAGTTGATAGCACCTCCATTGATGGTGAACATAAAATCCTTAGTCTAGCCATGTCTACAGGGTCACACTTGTCACAATATATTAGGTGTATAAGACAAAAATAGGATTTGATGAAAATCCAACCAAACTCAAAGCTTGTTTAATTGCTTGTAGTTTTCAGCTAATCAAGGGAATTGCCTTCAATGAAGTTTTTGCACCTATCGCAAAATGGAAAGCTGCCAGAATGATAGTTGTACTCTTGGCTAGCAACAAATGGATATTAACCCCTAAAGGACCATTGTTCCTTTAGGGGACAAATGGGATTTTGGGCAGGTACCTACGGGTTGAATTTTTGTCGTAAATTTTTGAAATTTTTTTTGGAGATAGTAAAACTGAGAAGCTTCGTGGGAATATAATTATTTTTCCAATCAGTGCCCAGGAACAAAAGTTATGCCCAAATAAGCTCAAAGTAGGGGAGAGGAGGCAGCAAAAAAATTTTGCAAAAAAATTAATTTAATTTAATTTTTTCTTTTCTTATAGATTATATTTTTGTCTATCTGGGAAGCTTTGATTCATTTCATTTGGATTTTTTATGAGAAAGTTATGGACAATCTTGTTTTTTGGGCAATTAGAGCATCTTCTTTAAAAAAATAACTTGTAGGATTCATTTTGGAATGCAATTTTTGCAATTTTTCAATTAAAAAAGTTCCACAAGGTTTAGTTTTTTTGCTAGAACAATCTCACTATTGGGATTAGTGCATTTTAATTCCATCTAAAAGATCTTAAAATTTAGATTTTCCTTCTATCTTGTACCTATTTCTACTTAACAATTTTCTTAAGAATGAAAATTAAGTTTTTTTGACTTTCTTTTTTTCACTAGACTCTCAAATCAATTCTTCACTAGAAAGGTTTAAAGCTCAAAACTCTGTAGTGTAAAGAATTTAAGTTAAAAATGTTCAAAGTCAAAAAATCTAGTCTTGTAATGTACTGAAAAACTTTGTTTTTTTCACTTCAAATGCAGATATCTTGCAATCTGTGTGGTCAAAAATTTTGAAATTTTTTCCACACGTTTTCATACTAGTTAGGTATAAGATCCTGTGGGTAGATGTTAAAAAAAAAAACAATTTTTTATTTATTTTTACTCTTTGCTCTAGAAATGGCAGTTTTGAGAGTTCTTTAGCAGAAAAAAGGCCTTGGTCTTTTAGGGGTTAATTCGCTTGGATGTAAAAATAACTTTTTGGGATGGAGATTTGCAAGAAATTGTATTTACGGAGGTACCAAAAGTAACACTCGACAACACACCACAAAATATGGTCCCAGATAAGCTCTTAGAACATGGTTTGAATAAAAGAATTCCTTCTTCAAAGAGATGGGTCTATTTAGGATTGAAGTGGACTATAGTCTATTCCATTTTATTGATAAAGGCAATATCATCATATATGCTTGTTCTTCATATAGATAATCTATTGATCACAAGCTCAGCGAATTAATGAGATCAAACATCCGATGATGCAAAGGTTTGAGATGACCAATATAGAGAATGTTGTCTTCTATTTGGAAGTGGAATTTATAAGATCATAGAGCATCATTTTCCTAATGCAGAAGACTTATACTACACAAATTTTGAAAGAATTTGGTATCCTTAAGTGCACTCCAACATCAATGCCAATGGTCAAGGATTTAAAAATTGGAAACAAAGAAAACTCTCCAAATATTGACGCCAAACAATTTTAGCGCCTCATAAGTATGTTGATATATGAGTGAATACCAAACCTCAAATTTTCTTCACTACAAGTATACTAAGCTGCTTCATGGACAATCCTAGAAATTCATATTTAAAAGCAACAAATCAAGTATTTAGATACATAAGAAGTACCCTAGAATTTGGGTTTCTTTTAATGGAAAACAAGAGAAACCTATATTTGTAGGTTACACAGATTCAAATTAGGAAAATTGTATACTTGATAGAAGTCAATAATTAGCTGGATATAGAAATTTGCTAGGGGACTAGTCTCTTGGTCTTGAAAAAACAAGTTAAAATAGTAGTTTCATCTACTAATGATGAGGCAAAAGCGTTAACGGAAGGAATTCAAGAAGCCATTTGGTTTTGTATCCTATACACCAAAATTTATGGATATACACTAAATGCTATCACAATCTTCTATGACAATTAGAACACCCTAAAGGCGGCTCAAAATAGGGTGCATCATGAATAGTTCAAATATATAGAATTGTGGTTACATTTCATCAGAGAAAATGTGCTTACAGGGGTAGTAGATATTTTATATAATCAGACTCACAATTAGATTGCTGATCTTTTTATGAAACCCGAAGGAAAACAGAGATTCACCAAACTTAGAGACCAGTTGGGAATCAAAGACTTAAGCTTGCTGAGATTAAATTAAACTTCTTGCAACATTCTACATCTTCTAGACTTCTGAAACTGGGTGATTGCCAGAAATACTTGTCCTATTTTTTGTCCCCTTGCCCTTGGACGGGTGTTTTTTTGTTCATAACTTTTGCATCGTTTGTCCATTTGGCATGAAATTTGGAAGTAAGGTACACCTGACATTGGATACTTTTTTCAAGTTTTTTCAAATTAGTTTACTATTTTAAAATTGCCTCTAATTGGATGTAGACCTACCTCAGCCATTTTGGAGTTTTTTAGTCCTACTTTTGACCCAAAAATTCAAATTTGAAGTCGCAAATTGGACATGCTGGAGGTCTACTAACATTACAAGGACTGACAATGAATTTTTATGAAAATAGCAACATGTTAGTTGCCCACATGGAATCAAAGTTACCTTCCTTTGCGTGAAAGTTATGAAGAGGGAGAAAAACCTCCTACATGAATTTTTTGGTGCAATATAAGCACAGTCTTTTCTAGCAAAGTAGATTTCTTTTTTTAAATTTTTTAAATTTTTTTTAATCATTAAAAATGAAAAGGTTTTTAGACCCTTTTTATGCTATTTTTTGCTCCCAGTGGCTTTTATAGTACTTTACAGCGGTCTATAGTACTACATAGTACTAAATTGACGATTTAAATTTGTAGACGTCCTAAATTAACAGTTTAGATTTGCAAGGGCGTTGCGGAAACATAATACTGGTAGTATTGAATTTTATTCTGGCCAGTCTTATGGCCAAAAATTGCGTTTTTGAGCCCAAAATGTGAAGTGTTTCTTGCAATCATATTCTATAGGATTCTGAATTATTGAAGCCCTTAATTTCCTTCTTATAGTCAAGCCAACTTAAATATAATCCAATGTTAAAGCCATGCCTAATAATTTAATATTTTCAGGCACTTTCTATTTGAAGACTAGATATCACTCTTTGTGCGATATTAGTTGAAACTAGATTTAACCTTTGAATCCCATCTATTCCTTACATTCTATCTTATCACTGATTGTTGTTAAATTGTACTTGCCAATCGGATAAGCCACCCTCAGTAGATATCCAACACTCGGTGAAGGATAGTCAATGCAAGTATAAAGATCTCTACTTGCAAGATGACATCTCCAAATCATTGGTTAATCATTAGCAAAGTACAAACTCAATGATCGAAAAAATTGTTTCTAAGGTGGATACACCCAAAACCGCCACAAATTGGGCTACGGATAATTTAGAGGCTAACTAGTAAAAATTGAATGCAAGAGAGCAAAGCAATGTGTAGAAAAAGAAGTATTGCACAATCAATTTTCAAATTCTAACAAAAATGAGACCACAGTAGAGAAGAAAAGTTTTGAAAGTAGAGTCCTTGAAACCGCTTATAGGCTGCATTAAAAGAAATTGGTTACATTCAAAAGCCTCCCCTTCCATAGTGTCAAAAATAAAAAACATGGAGGTGTAATTGTGTTATTCATATTGAAAAAGTATGCAAGTTTGTAAATCCACAATTTTATATCCTCGGAGTCATATGAAATAACATGAGGATTTAATAACATCTATGACACGTGTTTGAAATATCATGAAGATTGAGGATTTAATAACATGAGCATATTTTTTCTGATCTTTGACAAGCCTTTATTATGTTTAGTTATTTAATCCTTGTGTTACTAAATCCTTGTGTTCTCTGATTAAAAAGTCAGTCACATGCCCCCAAATGGCTAATGCTGCTTTAAAGAATTGCAAAAGACAGGGAGGTGCAATTTTCAAAATGTACTGACACCATTTGGAGGCTTAATGTAGGCTGTGGTTTAAGGCACAACGCCATTTTGGGGGTACCCACCTTAGCTCTCTTACCAAGGTCATGCTTTCCATTTGATGTTGCACCTACTATTGTTCAATATTCCTCTTTACTGCTGTTGTAAAAAAAAGAGGTGTGTATTCTCTTCCTAAATTATTGCTTATCATTGTATCCGAGCATTTTGGTGAAGAGGGGTGTTAACAAGTGTCGGTCCGCCTTGATGTTTTCTGTTGAAGACTCTTAGTTAGACTTTCATCTTTAATCACAGCTTATGTACATAACGTAAGCAATTTGTATGCTTGTAATCTACATTTTTTGCTGTTAAGTTTGCATGTACATATAGGATTCATTGCCATCTTTAATATTGATCATATTGTCTTTGTAATCTCATTTAAGATTTGTATTTTCTCCATGGTCTTGTTCAATAGCAATTGGGTGCAATTGTCAAAGAATGATATTAAGTTCACATCTATTTATGGACAATTTAAGGCTAATAAAGATGTTCATTAAATGTTGATTGAGGTGGGCTTAGTTGTGATGAATTCATATTTATTTATAGATGATTTAGGGCTAATAAAGATGTGATACATTAGATGTTGGTTCAGGTGGGCATAGTTGTAAAAAAATGCTTGTGAAAGCAAGTTGCAGCTTCAAGCAATAGAAGAGGTGCTTTTAGAATGTTATATTTGTGCTTTCAAAACACTCATCAAACATGATTAGGGTGGCGAGTCAATGATTTTGAACCTTTTTAAGATGGTCATAACCTCCAACTACTAATGAAATGTTTATCTTTATACCAAATATGTTTGAAAATTCATATTAATTTCAGTTTTTCTCAGGCTAATATGATTGTACTAACATTTGAGTTCACTCAATTAACTCTTTTTTTGAAAAAATACAAGCACCAACCCTTGTTTTTTGGCAAAATGGTGCCAAAAAGCACCACTCCAAAAAATCAGGCGAAAAGGGTATAAAGTATTTTTAAATAATAAAACTTTGACGCCAAAAAGTGGTCCAAGGCTAAGGCTAGGCAGCCTAAAAGCCCCAACCCTAGGCGACCCTGATGCCCAATTTTGTAACCTTGCAGCTTCCCGCTCTTCAAATTGCGCGCCTAATTTAATTTGAGCCAACCACCTTCGTCGCCGACTAAGCTTCAGGTACCCTTGCATCTGTCGCCAATCTATCTTACTTCTAAACTCTGTTCATCGCCAGCATAGAACTTGTCTTTCAGAAGTACCTTCGCTAGATTGTGTTCATTGCACTCTATAGCCTCTTCAATTTTCACTCCTCTCCCGTTTATTGCCTTCACGGGACGTTGCAATCTGCTTCTGATCTATTGTGATTTGGATTTGATTTGGTGAGGATTTTGGACGGCGATGCCATTGGTAGGGGGAGGTGCATTGGTTTCTTTGTTATTGCGTTGGAGATGGAGAGCATTGGGAGGCGCTTTGGTTTCCCTAGCAATGACTGGGTTGGTCGTTTTCTACAGATGGAAGGGAGTAAGAATCACCTGCAAACTATATTAGTATATGATCCAGTCTTTGTGTTCGTTGGCCATGTCCTTGTCTTAAGTTCATTGCAATGAGTTCTAGATTGAAATACACTTGCATTGCTTTGTGTTTGCTTTGTGAATTGTGAGTTATGTTTTTGGTTGTACATTCTATCTACAACACCATGATTTAATTGATCCTTGCCAAAGGTGTTTGTCAATGTTGCAATATTCACGCTTTAAGCACCCCTATGGTTTGACAAGATTGCCTCAGGGGTTTAGGATTTGAGCTTAGCTTTTTGTTTGTAGGGATTTTTGAATGCCAAAGTGAAGTTGTGATGGATGCGGAATCCGGCTATCCAGAGTTGAGTAACCATTGTTTCTAAGGAGACATGCTTGTAGCAGACATCAACATGCCATTAGAGAAAATTTCAGGCCTTTGGAGGGCTGCTCCACAGCCATCTAAGGTACCATAAAATTTCCTTTTTTTTTGCTAAAAATTTCGTTTTTCCTCTATTTTCGTCCAGTTGAAACTGCAGGAACCCATAATTCCAAATAAAAAATTATTATTATTATTAATCTTAAAAAAAATTTAAAAAAATTTAAAAAATTAAAATCTGCGAAATCTGACTGCTCCGACAAGCAGTTATAGACTCTGACTGCTCACCAAGAGCACTTTTCGAAGTTGACAGGTCATGCAAGAAATAGCATGGCATGTCAACTTTAAACGGCCCTCTAAGGGTCTGAAATTTTCTATAATGCAATCCAAAACTTTAGCAGTGCACAAGGAGGTTTCCGAAGCCATCTCTGCAAGGGCAACGCGTGCAGTTGCAAGCAAGACAGACAAAGAAGCTTTTATCCACCAGCGTGAACTAAAGAGCAAGTTTATTTATAAGGAGGACACCGTGGCTTGTTGATGTGCTCAAGTGGAAGCATTGATTGCAAAGTACTTCCAAAGTTCACGTAGCCCAAGTCATCCATAGTCCTTGCAGCTCCTATGTGACTTGACACTAATTGATCATGTATCCACTAGATCTAAAATTATTTCTTTAAACAATGTGTTTGTAGATACAGAGCTCTTGGAAACTAAACCTTTGATCCTGCAACAACACGGGAGCACCAACAGTGGCCAATTCAATCAACAGTAGCACATGTAAGTCACGAAATTCACTGCCAACTTAGAGAAGACATGGTTCACATTTCCAATGGAGAAGAAGAGGTAGAATTAGACGACGATTTCCAAGTGATTCTCCCTCCATCCAAGAAAGTTAAGATGAACTTGGAGTGTAAAGGTCAAAGCGGTCACAGCAGGTCGACGCGTGAAGGTCAGAGCAAGCCAAAGCGTGAAGGTTGGAGCAGGATCGGAGCGTGAAGGATGGGGCAGGTCGAAGCTTGAAGCCTACTGGGTGCAATCGAAGAGGTGGAGAGCTCTCCGGAGATCAAAGGCGTGGTTTCCCGCCACAAATCTTGATTTCAAACTTCCGACGCCTGTATACTTTTATTGAGATATGTGATTGAACATTGGATGATACCATTTGGATTTATCTTTCTCTTCTCTATTTTCACTAAAAAATAGTTTTTTTTTGGTAACCACTTTCTTTTTATAGCCACCTGTTTACTTTTTTTTCAGCATTTCAACCATAGACCGCCTCTCGCTTAGATTCCTCCCAATGCCCCTACTCGCCATCTTCAACAAGTTCCTAGCTTTGCCACTTGTTGATCTATCACTTCTTAGATGATTGAGGATGTTGCCATTCACAATTTTGCTAGCCTCAATGCTTGGGTCATTCAAGCAGCCGATGGTAGCAGCAACATCACCAATTCCATGAAGATATTGCAAGCTTCATCACTCCATTCTCTTGTAGTCGAACATATTTGCACAAAAGAAGGCGCCATTCTCCAAAGGCCAAACCACGTCGAGGCAAGAAGAAGAGCGAATGGGTACAATATTTATATCCTATATTACTTGAAGAATTCAACCGCCTTCGCAAATCATGTGTCAAATTTTTAGCATTCCTTTGTGAATTGACCCTTTCCATTCTTGTAGCTCCTGAGTCCATTTTCACAGCCCATTCTATCGATCCCAAAGACGACGTTTTGTTGGTCAACAAGATCACAGCAAACTAGATCAATCAGTTCATAGATAACCACAACATTGTCCTTCTATCCTAACGTGGTTGTTTGACTTGTAGCCCTGAAAATGAGCTTCAAATCAAAATGCAGACTGCCTACCATTTGAGGGTCTTGCAAAGGGGATTTTCATTCCACGGAATTTAATGAAAATCTCATAAAAAACCTAGATGAAATGCATTTTGTTGTCAATATTGACAATAGCCAAACTTTAGGATTACAGAGAGATACAACTGTCAAATACGTTGAAGTTGTCTTGGATGGGGAGTCTATGACCATGGTGGTTCGCATTTTAGAAGGACGTTGTGCCATAATAGAAGGCTCATTTTCTCAAATGAAAATAGGAGCTATTGTATTTGGATTTTGATTGATAATATTCCTGGGATTTTTTATAGAACGGGCCCTAAAAGTTGGATTGACCAAGCCATCTTACCAAAATACTTTTTGGAACCTCATGCATATCAAGCCGATCTTTATGAACACATGAAGATCATATGGCTTGATAATCATAGCGGCTATTTTGTAACCCCTAGATTGGCTGCTGTCCTAACTGCCAAAAACACAATTTTTCAATTTTTGCCTCCATGTTCTACTCACCTTTGCCAACCAGCAGATACATTCTTCATTTCAAAAATCAAAGATGCATGGACAAAATGGTGGGAAGCCAAGAAAATTGGGTTGATACAACTAAATGCTTGGCAAAATGCACCCCGGGTAGATGGACAATGGTCAGGGAAGTTGACAAATCCGGCAAAACGTTTTTTTTTCTACAATTGGCTGGTGATAGTGTAGAAGATGTTAATCGAGAGGTGGATGTTGACAACATGTCCTATGGTAGAAAAACAATGATTTGTTGTGGCTTGACATTAAAACTTAATGGATCTTGGAGTGTAGGACAATTGTTTCAACATCTCCAAGAGATAATTGCAAAAACATTTGCAATACTTCTAAGGGCAAGAACTACCCAATTTCAATAGGGCAGTTTAAAAATTCTTTTTGATATTTTACTATATTTTTCATTGAATTTTTGGCCTATAGTTAGGATTATTATGTTGTGTTTTTTATTATTGCTATATTTAGCAACTTATACATACATTATGAACTCTCGTAAAAATGTTGAAATGATCAACTTTTACTATAGAGCTAAAATAGTATTAGAATGGGACAATGGATAAATAATGTTCTAACTCTAAATTTGCAAATTACAATTCGTGTTAGATAGGACAATTAGTGTAGCTAACACTATTTACCAATTTGAGTATAGTGGTTCAATTTTGTTCCTAGCACTGGGCCTAAATTACGTTCAAATTAACTAAGGATTATTTTGAAGGCGCCTCATATTGTAGTCATTGATTTGAGCTTGTAGTGTTGTATGAGGTTGGTATCACTATCCTCTCCAAAGGGACAGATCCATTTTGGACTATATGTCATTTTGAACTATATGTCAGGGTACGTACGTACAGTAAGTTTACATCGATCAATTAGATGTTTGTGCTTTCCATTTCTGGTGTTTTGACGTGTGATGAGAAGTTTTTGGAGTGCCTGCCCTACAATGAAACTAATTTATAGCTATCCGGGGAAAAAGCTTGTTAGCTACAAGAACAATCCATTAGTTTGGTGGTGATTTCACTTGCGCTACTTTGTCTAACAATACCACCGTAGCTTGCGATGCAATCTTCCAATTGGATTGATATACCATATGGAGACTACCTCATATTCCAATTAGTGATTTTGAGCTTCATATATAGTATTAGGGTGGTAGTATAGTGGTTTTGATTTTGATTTTAGTTTGAAGTTTGCTACATATTCCAATCACTCATTTTGAGCTTCATGTGTAGAATGAGTATGGTATTGGTATTCATTTGAGTTTTGTATTCATTTGAAGGCTACCTCATATTCTAGTCACTGATTTTGAACTTCAAGCACGTGGTATTACTATTGTATTAGTATGGTTTCCAGTATAATGTTTATTTCTAGGTTGTCTCATATTGTAATTAGTGACTTCACCATTCATCTATTTCTGTAAATAAACTACTGATTACAGAATTATTCTTTTCTATAGGTGCAGCCCATCAATTATTGAGAAAATTGGAGTCACGATTTCCCTCTCACTCTATTATGGATGCCCATAATATTGTGTACCCACAATACTAGTTGCAAAGTGAAGCAGAAGAGTGTTTTCCCAAACACTTGTCAATTTTGATGTTCTACTATTGTAAGCCAAAATTAGCTGAGATTACGCACCTAATACTCCCTATTTTGGACCAACACAAACTAGAGACAAAGCAGGGTTTGTTTAAGTTGGCCACGGTCAACAATGCTAAAAAGCACATGGAGTCTCTTTTTGACTTGAATCCTCTTAGAATACCCAGCTATTTCTATTTAGATGCAAGTACTATTTTGAAAGTCAAAGCATTCCTAGAGTACTACAAATTGGCTCAAGTGGCTATTGTTCAAGTTCTTGGGTTTGTAGAGGATGAGAGGTGTTTTTCCTCTCTTGCATTTTTTAAGAACAAATTAAAGAATGCCTTGGATACACATCTGGAATGTGTTATTAGCATATACTCACATAAGATATTTACCTTGGAGACTTTCCTTGATGATGAAGCCTATAACCAGTAGGCAGAAGGAGCAGATTGTCGGTATGAGCTTTGAACTCAATTCTAAGTTAGTAGTTAATAATGAAGTCCAAGAGCCAGGCTTGATCAAGGACTATTCTTGAATGGATGACCCTAGCTTGGCCATTTGTATCCATGAAGCCTATTTATGAATGAATTTTGATTTTTCTTATATCATATGCTAATAAGGACATGTATTGGAAGTAAATGGCTTGTTCTTCATTTTAGACAATGTGACATGGTGCCTAATTTCATGTGGAGCATGTTATGAATTTGCCTTATTTTTCTTAGCACAAATATTCTTAGTGCCTTATACATGACAAATTGCACACAATTTTGCCTCATAAGCTTTTAAGCATTTTTCACAAATGCCAGAATTTGTTACCAGGTCATAACAGTTTTTTCCAGATTTGTTATTTCAAAAACATACCATTGCCAGCAAGGTTCATTGTCAAAAATGTAGCCCTTGCCATGTAGACTATGGAAGGCAATACGACTATAGCCAATTTGGCTTTTGCCCAAAAAGAAAAAGAAAAAAAGGGCTGATAAGCACATTGCACAAGATACCCAAATTGCAAATTTGAATGGTTATAGACTTAGTCTATCTACCTTATTTGTTTATTAATATGCGTTGAAATGTTTCTTTAGAGAAAATCTAAGGCCATGGGAAGGCTGCTCCACAATGACATACCAAGCTATTATATGCTGGTCTTATACGCCCTCCAAAATGCCGAAGTGAGCAGTCAGAGTGGGTGAATTTCGCGAAAAACAGTCAGGTCATAACTATTTTCGGGACTAAATTTTTTTAAATTAAATTAAATTAAATTTTTTTAAATATACAGACCATTGTATCTACAGTTCCTAACCTTACATCTCCTTTAAGATTCTTCATGGAAGATTCTTAATTGTTGAATTGACAATGGTTTCAATTACGTCAAACTAAATTCAATCAAGCCACAAAATTTGACTTAGTTGGATTTAATTTGACTTAACCCCTAAAAGCCCATTATCCCTTCAAGGGACAAATGCATTTTCGGGCAGGTACCTATGGGCTGAAATTTTCTCTTGATTTTTTGAAACTTTTTTGGGAGGTAGAAAAACTGATTAGCTTTATGGGAATATAATTTTCTTCACAATCAATGCCCGGGAACAAAAGTTATGACCAAATAAGCTCATAGATTATATTTTTGTCTATCTAAAAAGCTTTGATTCATTTCATTTGGATTTGTTATGAGAAAGTTATGGACATTTTTGTTTTTTGGGTAGTTAGAGCATCTTTTTGAAAAAAATTACTTGTAGGATTCATTTATGGAAGCAATTTTTCAAATTTTTCAAATTTTTTTTTTTCATGGTTAAATTTACTTGCTAGAACAATCTGACCATTGGGATTAGTGCATTTTAATTCCATCTAAAATATATGAATATTTTAGATTTTCCTTCTATCTTGTATCTACTTCTATTTAACAATTTTTTCAATAATGAAAATTAAGTTTTTTAGAATTTCTTTTTTGAGTGGATTGTCAATTCAATTCTCTACTGTAAACATTTAAAACTTAAAACTCTGTAGTGTAAAAATTTTAAGTTAAAAGTGTTCAAAGTCAAAAAAATCCAGTCTCACAATGTGCTGAAAAATTTGTTTTTTCACTTTAAACGTAGATATCTTGCAATCTGTGCGGTTAAAAATTCTGAAATTTTTTCTAAACACTCTCATACTAGTTAGGTGTAAGATCCTAAGGTTAGATGTGCAAAAAAAACATTTTTATTTCTTTTTCACTCTTTGCTAAAAAAATGGCAGTTTTGGGTGTTTTTTGGCAGAAAAAAGGCCTTGGGCCTTTAGGGGTTAATTGGATTTAATATGACTTAATTGAAACAATATAAGTGTCAAATAAGCCACTTGTTTAGTTTTGTGAATTAGAACTTTTGGAGAGAAGCTCTTTATTCTAGTGGGGTAGGAGCAAGGGAGACAATGTATGTGGGATATATGAATTAAGAAGAAAAGGAGCTCGGTCACTCATTTTGAAGTGGAATCCAAAAATGATGTAAAAGTAATGGACCTCATTTAGGCATAGTAGAAAAAAAAATTTGAAAAAAGTTTGATATAAGAAAAGTGGTGGAATTATGCTAACTTTCATCTCCAAAAATTTGTTTGAGGTTTTGAGCCTCCATTTAAAAGTTATGGACAAATTTGAAAGAGGGTCTTTACAAATGTTCCAAAAAATGTTCCTTACAACCCTTCTTTCAAATTTGACCATAACTTTTAAGTGGAGGCTCAAAACCTCAAATGGATTTTTGGAGATGAAAGGTAGCATAAATCCCCCACTTTTTTTTATCAAACTTTTCTCAAAAACGTTTTTCTACTATACCTAAATGAGGTCTAAAATTTCAATTTTTACATCATTTTTGGATTCTACTTCGAAATGAGCAACCAAGCTCTTTTTTTTCTTAATTCATATATCCAACATGCATTGTCTCCCTTGCTCCTACCCCACTAAAATAAAGAGCTTCTATCCACATCTTGTAATGCATTAAACTAAATAAGTGCCTTAATTTGACTTCAACTATTCAATTTGCCAAAAAAATGAAGTAGCTTTTGAACTATTAATTGCTTAGGAAACTAGCTTCAAAAATCACTTCATTTGGGTTAATTTTTTTGATCCTACCTTAAGTTAATTAAAAATGAGGGTTATATGAATTAAGAAGAAAATTTTACTATTCATGTATATCATAGTTTGATCCAAATTTATCTGTGTTTGTGTGTGTTCATATATTATATAAAGTGATTTTACAAAAAATATATGTTGCATTTTAATACAATGTCATAGTATTTTTTTAAATAATTATTGCCTTCTTTAGAGTCTTGAAGGTAAAATAGACATGAATACTATCTGTATAAACATTAACCCCTAAGCGCTCAAGCAACCATGTTTTGGTCATTGCCCAACTTTGGGCAGAATTTTCAGGCGGAAAAAAACTTTTTTCAGTTTTTTTTTTCCAAGATTGGTTTGTCTTTCAATATTTATATTCAAAACTAAGATTGCTACAATCAAACAAAAGTGACAAGAGAAATAGCACAAAGTGCTTAGAATTTGCTTAGTATTGACAAATTTACTATTTGGAGAAAGATTCTCATTACTAGATGTTATGAATTTTTTCTCAAATCAATAGAATTCACAATTTTGACCAATAAAAAAAAATCAAATGCTAATGATAGAAATTATATTTTTGGTGAATTTTTGAAGAAAACCTAAAAATCATTATATAATTCTGGCCATATGGATGCGTTCTACTTTCTGTGCTTCACATTATCTTTGTTGATGCAAAATTCAAAAAAATTGTAGAACTTATATTTTATAACACATTTGTGTTTTGTCCAAACCCCTTGGGCTTTAGGGATTAAGTTGGTTGGTCTTCAATGATCATGAGTTAGAGTTAAGAGCTTCGACAATGCAACTCAATAAACATTTGACACTCAACAAACAGATGAAAAACATTTCAATATAGTCTTTTGTGACGTATTTCTTTGGTTATATCTCTATAATTATGATACCAAATTCCTAAATAAATCTAAGACTAAGTTTAATCCCGTTCAAGGCTTGGTTTAAGTTTCTTGGAATTTTCTCTAAATTGAACAAAAAGTTAACATTTTGACAAGCTTTAACAATGTTTTTGAATTGTAACCGTACAAATTCAAACTAGATATGTTAGAAATCACATGGGATAAGAAAATACAACAATATCACTTATGGATTGAAAGATTATTATAATAATGCTTGATCATGAGAGTTTTAAAACTGTGAAAGTAATTTGAAGTCTTAAATCTTCTTTTTAAATGTCAAATCAAAAAAAATATGAGGTTAAAGGGCATAACATGCATGACCCCAATCAATTTACAACTTCTCAAAGTCTACTATAGATTTTTTCTAAATGAATTTATAATGTGATTTTTTCTCCAAGATCTCATTTCCAAGAGCCCTCAACACTAGAAAATCAAGATTTGCAATGGGCATTCTTGCACAAAATCATAAATTTTAGAAAAATCAAGATCATTCATTTTCAAAATGATTTTTGATGATAAAACTAGACTTCCAAAAGAATTTAAAAGAATATAAATTGCTCAAAATAATCACTTTCTAAGCTTTTATTTAACTTCAAAATATTTTTGACACCAGATTTTGATGCCTCATGCATTTAAAAGTTAAGTGAATTCTTGTACATGATTACTCTTATGATCGAGTCTTGATTTACATTTTTAATAAGATGATTAGTAATTGTTTCACTAGATCCAAAGAGAGACTAAGTAGTATGTTCTAAAAGCGATTGGTTTCTAAAACCAATCATGGCGCACAAGTACATTTTGTTTTCTTCAATGTACCAAAGGTGTACATTTCAAGAGGTGGTCGATTTTAGTGACCACTACATTTCAGCTTCAAGAATTTGTAACTAATTCCACAAAGGTCCAAAAAATATGAAACGACTTGGGTTAGATGCCAATTCCATTTTTCTTCCTACAAAAAAATTGACTAAAAATTGTTTCAAGGAGTTTAGCTTCCCCCAAAAGGCAACAACTTTAAATGGTCACTTTAAAAGCAGTAAACCTCAGTAGAAGAAAGAGTGCAGATATAGAGCTTATGAGGAACAATTAATTATATTTAAGAAAGAATCCAAAGACGAGATCTTCATTTTGAAAGTTTTTTGTTTATCACCATCTGTACATGAACTAATTCAAAACTTTGCACCAAAATCAAAAAGCACCAAGTGACCAAACAAATGCCATGCGTTGCTAAAAAATGGTTGCAATTTCATTACACTTACATTTAAGGTAGGGGGCTGTAAAAGCGACCCTTTAAGAGCTGATTTGCATTTTGGGGAAGCTGAATTGCTTAAAATAATTTTTGTAGTAAGAAAAATGGAATTGGCATCTGATCCAAGTCGTTTCATATTTTTTGGACCTTCATGGAATTAGTTATGAATTTTTGAAGTTGAAAACATAGGAGTTTCTAAAAGCGACCCCTCTTGAAATGTACACTTTTGATACATGTTAAAGGCAAAATGTACCAGATTGCTTTTAATGACAGGTCGCTTTTACAGCCCCCTACCTTACCAACCTTATAAGAATGATTCAATGATCATGTGATGATCCTTAAGTAGATCATAATAGAATGATTTTAGTTTTATAATTCAGAATTAGATTCATATATGTGATCCAAAGACAAATTATAAAGTGTCTTTTAATGTTTTTATGATGAATTATTATGGGTGTAATGATTCTAAGGCTTGAGAAATAGACAAACGTTTTTTTTTTTAACATATTTGAATGTCCTTTATTCATTTTGTACGGCTACAATGCTACATCAATAAAATCTTGAAAATATTCATCATCCAATCACCAGAAGCTGGTTCATTTAGAAATTAACCCTAAAAGGATGTTGCAGACATTTCCTATCCAATGGATGATACATAATCCTCTATGTAGGACAGAAGGACATATATTCATCTTTGGAATTTTGCTTGAAAAAGAGAGGTCTTGCACAATAGTTTGACCTCCAATGACTGCATTTTTTTTTAAGCAAATAGTTCACATAGTATTCCAAGGATGATTTCCTCGGTGACCAACCCGGTGTTTTAGGATTAACTATATTAGAATGTGGTTTGTGGTTTGAAGAAAGATTGTTTTGTCAAAATATAAGGACACGTTTTTGTCAAATGAACTACTTGTTTGCCCTACCTATTCAATATGTTATTTTGTCTACCAACCAATCACAAGTCTCTTTGTCTCCCAAAGCAAAGGAATCTCTATTATTGTTAGTCCAATGAATAATTTGTGATGAAAAAGTCATTTAGGCAACGCTGCTCAACCTCTAAAAAAAAATGCAAATTTTGATATGCTCCAAAGATGATTT
This sequence comes from Neckera pumila, assembly GCA_963969595.1. Classification (NCBI taxonomy): domain Eukaryota; kingdom Viridiplantae; phylum Streptophyta; class Bryopsida; order Hypnales; family Neckeraceae; genus Neckera; species Neckera pumila. The sequence continues at coordinate 15,639,319 of OZ018417.1, read as the reverse complement.
TGGCGGGGTCATGCATTAATTGTGCATACTTCATCCTAGAACTAACGGAGTTGGCTTATGTAGCATACTACTGGCCATGCTCTTACATTCTAATTATTTATAGGGCACACATTGAATATGTCAGTGGACCCATGAAATCAAATTGTATGAAGTACAAATAATAGGTGGCGTCAAAGTTAGCTTTTCAAGGAGAAAATGCAAACCGCACTTTCATCCCTTTTCTGAAGAAAAACAAAATACATATTATTCCTAAAACATTGTCTTAAGAGGATAAAATGTGTTCCATGAATGATTTTCAAAGAAACTATAGAAACAAACAAAGAATACACTTGTTAATTCATTGAGAAATCTAATAACTTTTGGTTGATTACACTGATCTCTCCTACGAGTGTGTGTTATGAAATGAACTTATAAATGTTTATAACCATATACAAAAGAGGAGTATTTTGCTAGTGATATTTTTAGGTAGTGATATTTTACTAGTGAATATTTTACTAGTGACATTCAAATACACCAACTACTTAGAGTGGTTGGAGTTATTTCTCTCATTTCTCTCTAAAAAAAATGATTCTCAAAATTCCCCAAATGTAGCCCTTTTGCCTGAGACTCTGCCCAGGGATGAGTCGGCAACTGAGAGCGAGCATCGTCATCCACACCTCTCTCGTCTTCTCCCTCGCCATCTCAATCTGCCACTAGAGTCCCAGAATCTGCAAAGTAAGCAACGGATTCCTCACATTCTCTTGCTCCATTTCCAAATAGGTCATTGCTTGCGAAGAATCCATCTTTTCGGTGACTTCGGAAGGGAATTTGCTGGTCGTATTGGTTGGTGCAAGTATAGAATCCTGTGCTTTGGGAGTGCAAGTGTGTGTTTTGGTGTCAATTGGTACAAATAGGGTGAATTTGTGGATTCTGTGGAGGTGAAATCTTGCAATGGTTGGGTTTTTTTCCAGCTGCTACCTTTGTGGGATGATGGGTTGGTGTCGAGGGCGTTTGGTTGAGCTTGTTTGGGTTTCAGCCCTTGGTAGTGTTCGAGGGAAATGGTGCTCTTGAAGCTTGGAAGGTTCTAGAAGGTTGTGGAAGCAAAGTCAGCATCGTTCCTTTTTTGAATTACGCGGAGGAAGCTATCTTGTGGCCGAAATTGGGTTTCATGATTGTTTTTGTAGTTTTTTGAGTGGGTCGTATAGGTTCTTCTTTAGTCCGTTTTTTCCTTTCTTTTCTTGAGACCAACTGAATCCGTGCAATGTTGTTTACTGGTTCTGGTGATATAGAATTGGGGCCCATGTGAATTCTATTATTTTCTATGAATTTGATCGTATAACTGGTCGTTGTTAAACCATGAATCCTTGGTCCTTTAGGGTTTAGTTGCTCATCTGTTCATGATCTGAAGCTACTTACTCATTTCTGTATGTGTCCCGGGGACAACAGCATGTTACTTACGGGCAGTTCCTTTTGTAGATTCAAAGTTGCTGCGATTCTGAGATTGTGTGTTCTATGAGGGTTGTTTTCGAATTTTAAATTTCGAAAAATAATCCTGGAGCTCTGTTGTGAGGTTTTGTGTAGGCTGACCGGAGCTAATCAAGCACGGAATTTCTAAAGAGCTGAATCTGAATCTAGTGCATATATGGGTTCCACATGGAAGTGCAGTGTAGGAGCCTCGCACATGCCAAGTGCAGGGCTTCACGGTGACCATCCAGTTCTTGGCCTTGGCGAGGCCCACAATTTGACGAACTCTTCCCATACTCGGGACTTCAGGTTTAGAATTTGCTTTGGAATTAGGGCTTCTAGGAGGAGAATAAGGAAGCCTTTAGCAAAACCCCAAATTGAATTTGGAAATGGCTGTAGTACGCCCAACGGTGTTTTCATTCCAGGATGTGTGAGCCTGGGCTGGTCACAGAGATTCTCACTCACCACCACTCATGCACGCGACAATAGTAGTAATAACAGTTCCAAAAGCACCCGATTGGACAGCGAGGAAGGCGTAGGCTACGGTGAAAAGAAAAAGGGAGGCAGTGCTTTCCAAGACTTTGGCACCGATGGAGACCAGCCCTTCGTGAATGCAGAGTACATGAGGTTGTCTAGGGTGGATGAGTCCGATGCCTCGGACCTATTTCGTGAAGAAAGAGACTCCCAATTCGTCGACAATGAAGATGATGTGTGGGCAGATGATTCTGGAAGGGACGAGGATGATGAAGTCAGTGAGGATAGTAGTGCAGGTAGAGATGGCTATGGGCCTTGGGAAAGCCAGATTGGAAGTGGAGCGATTGGGAGTGTGAAATCTGCAGCTGACTCTCTAGCTATCGGAGGAAAGGAGCCTGTTTATCGGGTAGGAGAACTTGGCTTTTAAAGCAATGAGTTTCAAGGAATTTGATGTTTGTGAATGAGGACCATTTTAGGGCTTATGTTTCTGCAACCATTGGTATTCCTAGGTGCTTGAACGTGGCTTTCAATGCAATGGATTTCAAATAATTTGATGTCTGAATGAGGATCAGTTTAGGACTGATGTTTCTGCAACCATTGGTATTCCTAGGTGCTTGAAGTCCATCCTGGTGGAAATGTGGAGCAACGAGAAGTAAGCAGAAGGCAGTTGTTAAGGAGTATAGGTGAGTGACTTTGTTACGTTGCTCATATTGCTGTTCTCAGGCCCTGCTCGCACCAACCATGTTGCGTTAATTAGCTAACTGGGGTGTTGAGGTCCATTGTGTGCATGCACTTGCAAGGTAACTAATGGGGGGTTAGGATATCAAGTTAGGTTACTACTGTCACTCGGTTGCTGTGGGCGGATTTAGATTTCAAACCACTGGTATAGGCCTAGTTGGTATACTTGTCCAAAATTAGAGCTAACTTGCGCTAACTAACTTGCAATGAATTTTCATTCATCTCTACCAGTGGTTTAGGGTTTAGGGTTGACACAACTTGGGCATTGCGGGCATTTAGTAACTAATTCCATTTAACTTATTGTCGCTACTTGGTTTGTGCGGGTGGTGCCAATTACTGTGAATTCGATTATTTGGGTGTAATTACTGTGACAGCATTTACAAACTTTGATACCCATGATGATCCTTGTTGAAGATTGACGTGTTTGTTTCGCTCTGACATGTGACTAGCCGGACTCCGTTTACGAGATATTCGAAGTGTCGATCCGTCATTATGGGTTACCAATTCAGTTCCTGCCATATTGGTGAGTCATATTAGTGCACTTTTATGTTTTGTTTCCTGAATGGATTAACTGGGTCGTCTTATCAGTCTTGCATGCAATTTTCAAGATTTCAAATGGTTAGGTTATTTGTATTTCAAGTGGTGAATACAGGTTTCGGTTATCATGCCCTGAAGACTTCTTTTTTAATGTGTTTGTATTGTATGACAGGTGAGGGACCAGGCTATTCTCCTCAATTTGGGTTCGCTCAGGGCCATTGCAACTTCTCAAAGTGTCCTCATATTTGAGCATAATAGGTATTTGATCATTTCCATTGAATCTAACCTGGTCCGTAGTCCTTTTGGAAGTTCTCGTATTTTAGGCATACTCAAAAGGGAAGTATTTCTTAACCTTTATCATGGTGATCATTGCAGTGTTGGAGCTGAAGCATTTATGGGAGCACTGCTTCCACGTCTTCAGACAGCTAGCAACGGCAATGGTCCTATCATGCCTTTTGAACTGGAGGTAATGCAGTACCGGTTACTTAAAAACTTCTTACATAGCAAAAAGATGGATCGACTTCTTTCCTGCGACTTGTTTGCAGCTCGCGTTTTGGTGACTTCTTGATTTTTTACTTAGACCGATTTTTAGCCATAAACGGGCATTGTCAGGCATCTTCCTATTGAAATTGGCCTGACTTCTACACTTGCCTTGCTTGTTAAGACCAGGTAGTGGAGGCCGCTCTTATTTCAAGAACTCAGAGCCTTGAACGAATGCTCATGGATGTCGAACCTCGAGTAAGGATGAATATGGCTCACTACGGCGAATTATTTATTTGCTGGTTTGTCTCACAAATGTGATGTTCAGTGGAGTAGATTATAGAGATTTTACGAGACCTGTAGATAATTAGTTGGAATTTCGGCCAGAGAGAGGGACGGTCATTATATAGCTAGCAGTTGCATATTTAGTCTGTTGCGAGGTCTTCTGTTTCTGAGCTTGCTTTTACTTTGTTACGACGGTTTATACATTTATGAAGATGCTTCATAGACTTTAACGGACCAAATGCGCAGGTAAAGGTATCATTGAAGGTGCTGCCAATTCGTTATACAGGCGATGTGTTGGAGGAGCTTCGCCTTTTAAAGCAAGCTCTGGTATGTATCTTGATGTCATGGTTTCTCTTTCTTCAATGTTTCATAAGCCAATGTAAAGTGGGAAAGGTGACATATCATCATTGCGGCTTCTGCAGGTTGAGTTAGCTGCAAAGGCTGGTGCCCTGCGTCAAATGCTTCTGGAGATGCTGGAGCATCCAGAGGACATCCGGAAGATGACCATCATGGGGCGAACATGTAAAGTACGGAGGGTAGATGGCTCCATTGAGTGCTCAATACCTTTGGACCAGCAGACTGCAGAAGGTGCTACAACGCTTACCTTATCGTTTTTGATATAACAGATTTTGAATATTGCCTTGCAATGATGCAAATTTTTCTATCACAAAATGAAGGCGCAACACTCTTTGTCTCATAGTCTTTATTTACATCTGCAGATGAGGCAGAGGAAATCGAAATGCTTCTTGAATACTACCTTCAAAGGTCAGCGAAGCTACTCAATCAGGGAGTCGAATGCTAGCAGTAGCAAAGTTTTAATACTAAAATATATTACTTGGTCTACATTTCCCGTCCTTCATGTTTTGTGTCGATTGCAAGATCATAAAGTAACTTTGTTATCCGATCATTCTAGAACTGAATTCATGTGCTTAGTTTTGATGATACTCTTATCTTCATTCTTGCTGAATAGGGCTTTTCTTTTGATAGATGTGACTCTTGCCACGGTCAAGCCGAGAAGTTGCTGGATTCTGCCAGGGAGATGGAAGACTCCATCGGCGTTAACTTGAGGTTTGTCCTCCAATGTTGAAGTGTCTGAATACTCATTTGGATACTCATGCTGCTAGTCTTGTCATCAATGTTGCCACTATAGATTGAAAGATTGGGCAATATATCTTGATAGTAATTTTCAATCAACCTAGAATTGAAGGTGTGGATTTCAAAGAAGAGTTTACGTGATGATGCAGTTCAAGGCGACTTGAAGTGAGCCGATTGGAGTTATTGCTTCAGGTGGGCACGTTCTGCTCTGCCCTCGGGGCCCTCGTTGCAGGTAATGACGTTTTCATCTTGACAGTCGTCAGTTTTAGCTTGTTTCTTTTCTAAAACTTGGATTGATAGTTTCAAAGTTGCTTCAACCCGCAATTGCCCAAGCTAATAGTCAATTATAATAAGTTTCTAACATGTTTGTATCATTCAAAAATGTAGGGTATGATTTCTTCTTTCTATTGGTACATTTGATACCTTCCTTGAAGCGCTCTAAACGAGGAAGCGGCCACTTGGGCACTTGGCATTTGGGCATTTTGGGGTTATAGGCGATCAGCGCGCTTTCTCGTATTACATGCTAACTTTCTTTTCTTTATTACAGGAATCTTTGGTATGAATCTGAAGTCTTATCTGGAAGAGCGTGCGGTAAGTTTTGATTTGCAGCGAAGGATGAATACACTTTTGTGCGCTTTTAATCTTTTATTTGGTGGTCCTTCATCGACAGTTTTTTCTAACTCAGCTCTTTTTTCTCGCAGCTGGCATTTTATGTCACAACAGGCGGGATTATTTTCGGAGGCATTGCGTTGTTCGTACTTATGCTCAATTATCTGAAGGGACGGAAGATATTGTAACCAGGCTCTTCTGAAGGTTGAAGTATAATTGTGGACATTTCTTTAGCACAAGTGTTGACGTCAGTGGCACACTTTCGTCTCATGTTGGTGCATTTGAAAGGATTGTGGAGGACTAGGAACCTAGGACTACGTCATTTCGGAAATCAACTCTGTTGCTCGTTTCCATATTTGTATATTGTCTTCGACAAATTTCATGGTGAAGTTTTTGAGGGGATTCTTAAGGTTCAGTTGCAAAATGCACATGACTAATTGGGTTTTGGTGTGTGCATTGTCATCGTTACTCAGACTATTTTTGAGTAGTGGCATGGCACCATTTGAAAGCAGTGCCAACTTGGAGTTCTGCAGAGCAAAGTTATAGTAAATTCTACAAAACCTCTGACATAGTTGCACATGTGAGGACCATGGCTTGAGGAGCTCACTTGTTCAAATTGAACTAGCTTTGCAAAACATGCTGTCAAGAATTCCTTCGCATGCCAATTTGGAGGGCGTTCAATGAGGGTTTTCTAGAATGTTACGGGTAGCTTTGATCCAGTTTAGCAAATTAAGATGCTAATTGAGACACTGGGTTTTGCAAAAAGATTTGAACTAAGGGCTTCCAATTCTTGGTGAGACTCGTAGAAAGAATCGTAGAAACTCAACTTGAAATCCAGAACTTTGACCCTCCCACCCCTTTGTTAATGAAGGGTATACTAAAGATAGAGAGATAAGTAATCTTTTTTAAATACTCAGAATGATCCTAGTTCAGTTGAGTTAGTAAGACGGTTCTGACCCTGTAAAAAATAAACTCCCAAGTCTATCTGGAAACAATTACATTAGTTCTATTGCTTGTCAACTTTTCAACTTTTTCCTGCTTTCCTCTCGCCCGCCACAGTACACGCCATGATCAAATAGCACCGAGCTCATGGTCACATATCAATATTACCCTTCTACTGAAACCTGTGGAGCATTTGCCCCTATGGAAAGTTGTTCAGGATTTCCCTGTGCTGGCTCAGCTTGTGCAAGGTTAGCTGTGCCCAAGCTAGATTGCTTGGATTCTTTTTCTTCCATTCTTCTCATCCGGTCAAACATGTTGCCATATAACTTAGCTTCTTTTTTGCGATGGGCTGCTATTTTCTGGTTCAACCTCTTCTGCTCCAACTTCGTATCCCTGCAATGTACAGTACATCTTAACGTTCAATATTCCTTCCTTCTCTGAAGCAGAAGAGAGTTAAGGTAGAGGGTACTAAAACCCTTTGGGATCTGATGCTGTCTCCTATACTGGCCTTTGTTGCCAACAGCAACTCATCTGTGCATGCACTTAGGAATCTTTAGCAATTAGTGTAACACATGACATGGTCATGGATGTTTGAATGAAAACGGGGCTTACTGTCCCTTCAAGAGTGGACAACAACCTCCAACTTCGAAATTGAATAAGCAGTTCATACACAGTGATATGGGTTTGATCTCAACAGATTTGGCTTTGTACACAAAGTGATCATAAATCTCCCAAAAATCTCCTACGCTACGTTAAGAAGCTTAAAGTGGCGCAAATATCTTAAACAAGTCATTGTCATTGTGTGAAGAACAGAGAGGTTACCATTCCGTAGAAGAATGAAAGTCATGACAGTATGACATTGACGCTAATACACTAATAGGTCATTGAGGGTTACAAAGATTACGAGCAATGACCTGTTCTCAGGATCAATTTCTAATGCCTTTTTTATATCCTCCTCAGCAAGGTCGAGGTCCATCGTTGCCGAATATGCTTGGGCTCTCCTGTACAGAACCTTTACATTTACAGGATCGCCTTCTAAACACTGCAATGACTCACGCCAACTCTCGAAGGAATTAAAGATGCCTTTATAAGAGCCGATTTTGAAATATTCTTGGTCAGGTCTATCAACAACAAATACGACAGAAATCAGAAAGCAATGAAAGCTTCAGATTTCCATAGTTTTTAAGAGCAAACCTTGGTGGTCAAATGAATGGCTTCTGAGTAGTCTTTCAACTTGAGCTTGCATGCTGCATCATTCAATTTCAGAGATGTTTTGAGACTCCTGGCCTCTCTCTTCTCATCGCCATCTTCAAAAACTGTCTCAAAATCTACGAACCTACACCCCTGCACATAGATCGAGAATTTGCCGATACACAAAACGACTACACCATCAAAGATTAAATATAGAAAAGGGAGAATGAACGATACTACCTTCTCATACTTTCTAGCAGCATGAAATATTTTTCCGCTCTTGAAAAGACTATTGCCCTCATCCTTCTTCTTCGCAGCCTCTACAAGCTTCTGAGCAGTATCCATATCCCAAGGGTCTTTCGCCTACGCCCACACGATCATTGGCAATGCTAAGATTCTGATCCTCCACATCCATGCTAAAATCTTCAACAAGCAAGTCAAAGAATCGAACATATCATACCTTTTCAAAACTATCCATCTCAATTTCGTAAGTTAAAGTGGAGTTGGCAGGAACAAGGGCTAAATCACATTGTTTATCCTCTTCCTCAAATCCATACTCTGAAGGAATCGTGACAATGCAAGCCTCGTTCTTCTTCATACTAATAAACACTTCGTCCAAACCAGGACAAACTTGACCTGCACAAGCACAGAAGCTCAACCAAATGAAAATGTGTAACACTGTCCATGAGGTCGATGCACGTCTTCGAAGAGAGATATACTTGATGGGATGTACAGTACCTTCATCAATAATAACTGTATACGGTTCTTCAGAGTCGTATCCTTTCTTCTCAAAAATTGTCCCATCTGACAGCTTGCCGATATACTTCACTGCATGTCAAGCAACTAAGCTTCGTCAATCCCTAAATGCCTAGAAGGCCCCGTGGGAGGCTTCTCAACTCAAGTTTAGTGCCACATAATGACATTTTCAGCCAATTCATAAACAAGCATCTCTATCAAACTTTTGTTACCCATAGTCTTGAAGCATCCAATCACAAAAATTGAATATAATACAAGCGAAATATGACCATTCGAACAATAGAGCTTTCAAAAAGTCAACAAATTCTGATTGTCCCTAAATCCATAAGAGTTAGTTAAATTATGATGGTTTTCATTCTAAGCATGTCAAGTGCACGTTTCCATGTATTAAAACATTCGTAAAAATATGTGAATAAAGAGTTGAAAATGACCCTCAGAAATAAATGAAAATGCAAGACGTCTAAGGGGTATCATCGCTTCGCAAATTATAGAGAACACAAACGCCACCCAATATTGATACTTCTCAAGCAACCGAAAGAGTGCTTACCAGTCACAGTCGCTCCATAATTTGGCTTCTCGTAACTTTCCCCTTGTCTTGTAATTTTTTTGACGACCAGATTGTCATCCGTCACTGTCTCTACCGTATTCCATGATAGCAACTCGAGGTCTATGATAAGCACAGCTTTTGCAGGGACAGCACCTTCAGAGTCCATTGCTTCCCTACCTTCTGGTCCAAAACCATCTGTATTCACCAACGAAATTGGTCTGATTATCATTCTCAACATTGTACAAATACATAATTTGATGTAAGCTGCCGAATAGAGCTGAGGGGTAGAAATAATTTGTACACTCAGGTCGCACAGTCAAAACAACCCCCTCCGTCCTCTTCATAGACTTCACGGCATGGCTGATGGCAGGGCAAAACAGTCCTGCAACAAAAAAACTCCGATAGTTAACCAGAAAACAGCTCGTCATTTACGGGTCCATCTTTGAAATAAATCCAAATCGTAATGAGTCTCCAGCAGCTACCTTCGAAAATTGGTCACGTAGACATGTCTAAAAGTTTAAAGGCAGGGTCCCACAAGGGTGAGAAACTGACCGGTAGACCATTTATGTAATAGATGGTAAATGGAAATATTCTAGGTCTGATTTGTTTGTTCCGAAAATAGCTTACGTTCTAAGCTTTATCTTGCATTCAGTTTCTCAATCGTTGAAACGACGATCAGCCCAACAGTTCAAAAATAGAGATTCATGACAAAAGAAAACGTACTAGAACCTTGCAAACAGTGATTTTGTCTCGCCAAATTACTAAAATCAGATGTTAACTTAGACCGTAATCAAAGCCTGTGTGGCCCTGGCATGATAGTGAAGTTAGGCCAAGGTTAGGAATGGACCACAAAAATCGCAGAGAAATTGTGTAGAATCGAGATTACTGGATGAAGGATACCGTCCTTGACGAAGTACTGCACTCCCTCATTAGGGGACTTGGATACTACCGTGCCATCCTCCAGCTTTGCCTCGTACTTCACTGCGATGTTGCATCACACGTAAGTTTCTAAGAAATTAAAATAATTTCACTTGGAATTGAGAGCAAGATTAGGTACGAAGAATACATATAAACCAACGATTCTGACTGCGGTACCAACTACGGTAGGAAACCAATTCCCATGAGGGTCCTTTTTCCATGAGTTGAAAAGTCACTCATTTGAAATGCCAGCGTCATTCCAAACACATGAATTAAAAGAAATGAGATACATCACAACCAAAGATGCTTCCCTCTAATACCTCATAGAGGTGATACACCTTGGGCTACTTTACTTTGACTAACTGGGATCTCCCAAAATTGACTAGTGTGACAAGTGAGCTATAATCAATGATGGTGTGACAAGTGTGTCTTAAATATTCTAGAGTGATGTTTTAGAAAAGGTCAAGTGCGTCGTTAAACAAGTCTCAAGCGCACTTAGGATTCAATGGCAGTCCAATCTCATGATTTGAAGCCCTCTACTACTTCAAAATTCAACACTTCGTAACCTATTCATATGGCATCCAAATAATACATATTTTGATACATTGGATTCCTCCTGAAAATGGAGACAAGACTCACAAACGCAAATTCCATTCCAATACTGGAAGCCACTAAGACAAATGAAAGCCAAGGGAATGGGATCCCTCCATACAAAGCCTATTCTGATACTAGAAACCACTGAAAACAGATGAAAGCCAGTTAGAATTTTAATTAGGTCACCGCTTTTTATGTATGGAGGTATTAGACTGAGTTGATTCATTTTGCTTCCTTCCTAACAAGCCTTGATTCAATGGTAAGTCTCACACTAAAGAGAAGCAAGATACCTGTAACTTCGTCAGCATCCTTTGGTGTTTCCCAAGATTGTCCCTCACGGACAATTTTCTTCATCACACCACCATTTCTCGTCACATCTCTGACACTGCACCACGACAAGACCTCAATGTCGAACTTGAGGGTGGTGTCCGGCGGAATTCCATGTGGAGATTCCTCCTTTCCATATGCATACTCCGGTCTCAGAGTGAATATGGCTTGCTCACCCTTTCTCATCGTCTTTATGCCCTTGTCCCATCCTTTGATCACTTGCCCTATTTCAACCACCCCGAATGTCATGTGACTTCCTCCAAATGCACATGAGGCATAAGTTTTTCACCTTTCAGAAACACGGCAGTTGTTACGTTTTCAATACATTTGCACACAAAAAAACGCAAGGAAATGTAACATACCCACTCCCAATTTGAAAGTAAAAGGTTCCTTGTCACGACTTGAGTCAAACACGGTACCGTCCGGTAGCGTCCCCGTGTAATGCACTGCCATCAAGAAACGAAATCAATCAATATGCTCCGATAAATTAGCCAGGTCTTTACAAGAAATCATTTTGCCAATGATCGTTTTACAATTACATTCGATAACTTCACACTTGCAGAAATTATCCGCAATTTTCAGTTCAATTTTCTGAATGTTTACAAATTCAATTGCACCTGGCTACCGTGAAACGAGAAGTCATCACTCCCTGTTCGTTCAATTGCCATCAACAATGTGAAAGAGTAAACCTCCCAAAAGAAGGCGAAGCGCTTGCCTGTGACTTCATCCCCAAAGAGAGGGGTCTGGGGAGATGGATCAGTGCTATGCTTGACAACCATCTTCTTGATGCCTCCATTCTTGAGCACATTCTTCTCCACTCCCGTGGTTGTGTAGTCTGGCGGACCACCTTCTTCCTCTTCATCTTTATCGTGGAGATCACAAGTGGGGCCAAACTCTGGGACTACAACCTTGTTGTCCGACTTTATCTCCAAATCCTCCATGATTGCTCAAGCTTCTTCTGCAGCTTCGGTGTTGAAACGAGGTAGTGATTGACAACACAATGGCGCCCATTCGCAAGAAGGGTGCACATCAACGGTTTCCCCTTTCCCTTGACGTACCGGTACCTCCTGTTCACACTGAGATCTCGTTTCATACCAGTCTTGAAGCTGAATATAAGGCCCGGTTTACACTTCTCCGGATAAGTATTCTTGCTGCCCTTCTACTACAGCGGTACACATACAACGATTGACCATGAGACTAGAGGGCATCAGTCTGACCAAGTGCAGGGTTCAGTAGAGAAAACATTATCGAACCCTAACTAAGTGTGCTCCTCGAGCCAGAAATCCATAGTGGAGGATACTAAAAGTTGTAGCGGTTGTACGGTAGCTGCAAATCAGAAAGGTGGTCAATAAAATCAAGAGTTGCATGCATATTCAGCAATTCTTCGCAGTGCAAGAGGATGAGTGGGTTCAAAACATATACACCTAAAAAGAATAATGGTGGTGCTATGAAGGATTACTTGAAATCAAGGTGCCAGGTCAAGTGACAAAGTTTTCCAATTCAAGAAGATTCATTACTGATACAGTTGTGAAAAAATTCACCAACAACTCCTAAATATGCAAATACATGGAAGTCAATCCTGAAACAAACACTCAAAGTATCTTGGCTAGAAATTTTCTCTTTGATTGATGCAGGAGTAAAGTATACACTGCAGGGAATCTCTGATAACACTACATGCGATCGCTCAGTGATCCTCCAAAAAAACATCTCTAAAGATGAGTATAATGGTGATTTTGCCGTAAATCCCTGAAAGATGTTACAAAAGCACAGGAGCTATCTATTCCACAAATTATATCGCTACCTTGTGTCAAGTTATCTACGGTTTTGAAGAGAAGACCAATCATCAAATATCACCCTGTGCCTCAGACTTGGCTGGTGCATCCAATATCATGTCATCTCGTTGCTGCATCACTTCGTTGTACGCATGCGTTGCCTGTCCTTGTGCGTTGGATATTTTCACGAGAATCTCCAGCGCTGCCACAGGTTTTCATGTCAGATTAACATTTCAGTATCAGAGTGGAGAGCAGATGGTAAGGTAGACGATGGTAAAACCATTATTAACCTGATCCCATCTAATATACTGAACCCTGTTACCTGATCTTTGAATGAAAATGGAGTTGTCTAGTCACTTATATTGGTCAACAGCCTCCCACTTTGTAATTGCATAATAAATTCAAAGTCGCTAAACTTTGATCCCAATACATTCGGCTCTTGTACCTAAAGATCTCTACACAGCTCAATAATGATCTCTCAAAAGTCACACAACTACACATCCTAGAATGCACAAATAGTATCCTCTCCCTCATACCAAAATCTAGCAACGGCAACGAAGCAGCTTAAATGACATAGGGGCTGACACTCGAGGGGTGGAGAGATATAGAGAAGAACCAAAATCTTCAGGCACAAAACTTGGCCCTTGCTTCATAGACTGCCAACAGGTCCTCTCTAACGAGCTCGTAGAGTATGACAATCAACCTCTCCAACCAATCTCAAGCCCTCGGAAGTGCATCATAAGAAAATGAGACTTGCTGTTGCAGGGTGATTTTCAAGATTTGGAAGATAAACGACAAAAAGCATACCTGACTCAAAAGAGCTTTGTGCAGCTTGAAGCTGGGGCGAGACAAAAGCACCAAACCAGCGTAGAGGTCTTGTTTGTTCGGTAGCCTGGACACACAACCACATCATTAACAACACCAGAATCCACTCCAATCACAAGCAGCAGAACGCCAACGCCAACGACACAGAAATAAATTGTGTGAAAATCCAACCTCGTTTCCACCGACAACTTCAGAGTCCGAGTCCGAGTCAGCCACGCCGGCCATTATCCGCCTGTAAGCTGCGTCTTCGTCTCGGGACCAATCTGCACAGCAATATGCCAAAATAGGGGTGACGATTCAAGACAACGACTTAACAATCACACCATGCAAATACACTTCCAGGCTGTAAAACCAATCCTCACGGAGTTTCGAATGCAAACCAGAAGGAACAGCTTCGGAACGAGAACGGTCGTGCTGAGATGCTTGTCCCTCGCGGGGCGTGTGAGACTCAGAGGGGGTGTTCTTCCCAGCATCCAATCTCAGTAACGACATATGCAATGGCGATCCGGCATTGTCATCTGTCAGCAGATGGATTAGTTCCTCTCATCGCACTCTGTTTTATTCTTTGGAAATAATGAAAAGCTACTGTTTAATAGGAAAGAAAATTAAGGAAGCGAAAGGCGATATAAGCATGCTTCGACACGGCGAGACGAAGGCGAAGAAGGAGAGAACAAAGAAGGTAAAGCAAGGCTTGCGATCGATCGATCAACCTGGTGGAGCGAGCGACACGCGAGCGGAGGCAGAGTAGGGTTTCAAGCTGAAGAGAGGTTGACTGACGCGGGACGGCCCCATGGAGTAGCGCGCTCTGGCCATGTCCATCCATCCCTGCAATGATCCATCTGCGACGTCGAAATGAGCAAAAGAGGAGCAAGAAACAAAGAAGAGGAGCAAGCAAGAAAGGGCAATTAATCGAGGGGAGGCACCTCACGGAGATGCAGGGAGAGCGAGTGTTGCAACACCAGAAGCTCTTGCACGGAGTCCAGGCAGCGAATGACCTCCTGGTCGGGATCCCAATCGGGAGCCATGGCAGATCCCTCCCTCGCAATTGACGCGCACCAAAGAAAAACGAGAGCAGCCTCGTTGTCTCCGTTACCAATACAACTGACGAGGGGTTTCGGGTTCGGAGAATAGCTATAAACCCTAAACCTTGAATTGCTTGATTGTCTCGAAACTTGAACCTGCGAAATCGTTTGATTGCCTCGAAGAGCTTTAAACCCTAAGCATCGAATCTGACAGAGGACGAGGGTGGAGTGCCAATCAAGTTTCGAGACAATCAAAGTGGGGTCGAAGGCGTCGTTCTGTAAATGGTCGCTTGGTACTTGTGAGTCAATATTCAGGTTTCATGTTCTTCAAAGTCAACTGTCACCTTCACATGAACACAGGCACAAATGTATGCAATTTGAGCACAAATGTGTGCTTATCGAGAATCTGTAGTAAAACAGAGATACATCGTGCGAGTCGAGTAAGAGAGAAAGAGTGCAAAGAGAAATATCTTCAACCTCCTTTTGAGATTGGCATGAATTAAGTGAATTAAGAGTCGGTTCATCCCACTTCCCTCTTCACAGCTCCGAAGCACAATGCGGGTGGCACGAAGAATACATACCCCGTTCGGAGGGACAAAGCAACTGTATGTATAGTATCATTTACTGTTCCGGGATGCCAATGTAATATTGTTCTACCAGTTGCGGAAAGTAGGACAATGTGTAATAGCAAGCCATTTGAAAGATCCTCGATAAACAATTCGGTGGAAAGTGCATAATGGTCACTGCACACGTCGGTAAGCTAAGTTATTTACATCACTTAGAACGCTTAGTTCTGTGAACTTTCTATGCGACATTTTCCTCTCGTGGGTACAAGAAGGGCTTGCTCCTTGTTGACATTGACAATGCAATTGCCTATATCACAGGGCAACTAGATTTCGTCTTCTTCAGGCAATCGCTGGCCTTTACGCATGACGTCCACAGCCAGTTGGATCTTCGTATTCCACATCGCAAGCTCTGCCAATAGGGTTGGCAATGTTTCATTAGCTACAGCTAGTCTCTCCTTCAATGCCAGCCTCAAATCCTCCTGTTCAGCTTTGGATGCCGTGGGTGCTGTACATGGTGTTTCCTCTGCAGACACAGAAATATCACCAGTCAAGAACGTATACGAAAGGTAAACCCTCTTAAGAACCAAATATTCGCTTATATTTTGCGGCTACACAATAAATGCAGCGACGGTCGTTCAACTATGCCGATTCTCCTACTTACATCTCTTGGAGTACATTGTCAATTTGGAAGCAAACTGTAAACCCTCACAAAACTTTTGGCCACGCTCAAAAACATGACGTGAACTTAGAATCTAGATTCCAAATAGTGAAATGTAATCTATTCCGAGAGTGAGTTTCAGGTGAAGCTTTATCCATGAGAACTGCCACTGCCGTGAACGGTCATACACAACTCTCCGCAATTGTGGAGCCTGATTGAACGGATATACGATTGACAGAGATTGACGAAATGGAGATGTCCAAATGGACATTTTGCGGCAACAAAATATTTGCAGCGATGGATGTTCTTGGCTTTAATCATCTATTAAGCAAATCACTTATCTGTACCTACACTCCTACTTCTCTTCGCCTACAAGTTTGGAATCAAACCCTAAACCCTGAGAAAACTCTTGGCCACTTTCAAAACCATGACACGCATTTAAAATCTAATTTTTTTACAACAACGCGACGGACCAGTGTACAAGAACGAGATATCGAGTAACCATGAGACCTGCACCTACTGTGAACGATCATACACAATGTGAAGCCTGCCTGAAGAGAAATGGAAATTCCAGAGATTGGCGAAACGGAGATGCCCAAATGGACATTTTGCGGCTACAAAATACTGCAGCGATGATCGTTCTTGGCTGCAATCATCTATTAAGAATACCATTTATCTGTACCTACAATCCTACTTACTTCTCTTCACCTACATTGCTAATTTGATTCAAACCCTAAACCCTAACAAAACTCTTGGCCCCTTTCAAAACCATGACACGAATTTGAAATCTAATTTTTTACAATAACGCTACGGACCAGTGTACGAGAACGAGATATCGAGTAACCATGAGACCCACACCTACCGTGAACGGTCATACACAATGTGAAGCCTGCCTGAAGAGAAATGGAAATTCCAGATCAGAGGTTGATGAAACAGAGATTGACAAAGGTTGCCGGTGAAAAGGACTGACCTCGATCGGGAAGCACTCGTTGCTCATTGAGGCGAGCGAAGAAAGGCAACCCCTTCTCCCGGAAGGCGAAGACCTTGACGCCGAGGTCGTGCACGTGGTGGCCGAGTTGCAGCAGAGGGAGCGGCTCGGCAGGGTTCGGAGAAGAGCGGGGCCGTTTCGGAGAGATGTCGCGGCGAGGCAGAGGGTGCTTCCTCTTAGCGAGGGACATGACTATGGCGGTGGGCAGCTTAGCAATTGAGCTATGGCTGCAAGCGTATTGTGGGAACGAAGGCGACTGATAACTAGGAAGACGTGAAGGGAGAGAGAGACGATGATGTTCCCACCAATTCACACGTTTGAAACGAAGGAGTTTTTCATTGGATTAAGGTAAAGCAGCCCATTGTGGTCAAATGACCCATGGGGGACACATGATGACCCATGGGGGACACATGATGACCCCATTGTGGTTTTTCTAACCACAATCAATACCTCATCTAACTTCAATGGAATAATTAGTGACCTTATTAGGAACATGCAGTAATTTCAATGTAAGTCATTGTAGGAAGTGACTTTTTGTGGCCATCCACATATTAAAAAAAATTGTCTCCTTTAGAAGAGGTAGGTGAGCATTGTGGATACACTTGCAGTTGGTTTTGGAGTAGTCTGCCGACTTCTTTGAGCTAAACACTTGAGATATTCATAGCTACTTCATACTCTGTCTGAAAATTATGATTTCAATTGCCTTCACAAATTCTCATACTTGTCTTTACATGGGAAAAAAATTGAAAAACTTTGGTGATGGGATGATGGCAGACTCCTAATTCTGACCACAATGGGCTGCTTTACCTTATTACGGACGGGACCAAATTTGCTAAAATTTCTTATAATAAATTATAATAAATATTCGGCTTCATATAAATAATAATATAAATAAGGCTTCACCCATTCAAAAGCACAATCGACTACACAAAATAGTGCAATTAGGTTGCCTTGTCAATTGGGTTGCCTTATCTCATATAAATTACCTCATGGATCAATGCTTGTCCACATAGGGGCATATACAATTCTTTGAACCAAGCCTTGAACTGTTGCATTAATCTATGCCATATACATGGCTCAGAATTGAATGCATCATTGTACAATTGCAGTGAATATGTATACAATGCAGATTGTCAAGAAATTAGTGTGAGGCAACCAAATTTCACTATTTTGTGTAGTCTTCTATTTCACTTGGCTCTCCCACTCTTCAACTTTTTCATCTCACTTTCAACCTACGAAGTCTCTATTCCAATCTTTTAAAATTGTAAATTGAATATTTTTCATTCACATGAAATTAGAACTTGAAAGCACAAGCATTAGAAGACAGTTTTAAATCCCACAAGAAAAATTTACATTTGGATATTAGAGAACCAAAATATCCTCAAGCACCTTTCTCATAAGCTATAAAAAATTTGTGGCTATTTCAAAAAATTATAGTTGCCTTGGTAGTTCAACTCTCATTTATAATTCTGATTTGAATACATAAAGGAGTCAAATTTGATAGTCCTTTCAAATATATTTAAAACTTCTATAAAATACAAAAACAAATAAACAAAAAACATTCATACAAACTTAAGATAATCAATTACAAAGGAAGAATCTATAATTATAGATTTCATGACCTAAAATGTAATTCAAACAATCTTTGTGAAGCAAAAGTCTAAATGACAATAGAAGCTGTTAATTCTTGCTTAATCCCTAAAGTCCCATTGTCTCCTCAGGGGACAAATCAGATTTTGGGCAGGTTCCTATGGGCTCAATTTTTATTGAAACTGTTTGAAACTTTTCCATAAGACAGAAAAACTGATTAGCTTTGTGGAAATATAATTTGTATGTCAATTGGTGACCGGGAGCAAAAGTTATAACACAAAAAGACTCAAACTAAACTCGGCGGGCAGCACAAAATTTTTGCAAAAAGTCAAAATAAATTTTAATTTTTTTTTCTCTGTAACTTTATATTTTGTCTACATATGAAGCTTTGATTCATTTTTTATTTGGACTAATAATGAGCAAGTTATGGACAATCTTGTTTTTCGGGCAATCTAAGTATCATTTTGAAAAAATAACTTGTAGGATTCATTTCTAAATGCAATTTTCACAATTTTTTACAAATTTTTTTTGAAAATGTTGTGTTTCTTGCTAAATAATCTCACCATTGGGATTATTGTATTTCAATGCCATCTAAGAGCTATTAATGATTTAGTTTTTTTTTCAATGTTGGATTTATTTCTACTTAACAATTTTTTAAAGAATGAAAATCAAGTGTATTTTTTTTGAATTTTTTTTGGTAGACTTTCAACGTACATCTTCAACATAAAAAAATTAAAATTCAAAGTTTGTAGTGCAAAAAAATTCCACGAATGGCGGTCAAAGTCATCTGAAATTGCAAGTCAGTGTTCAAAAAAACTTTCTTTTCCAACTTTGAATGCTAATATCTTCCAATCTATACGGTCAAACTTCATGAAATTCTTACCACATAATCTTTGACAAGTGAAGTACAAGATCCTATAGTTAGATTCTAAGAAAATATTTATTTTCTGTGTTCTTGGGTGAATGTAGCCAAAATGGCAGTTTTGAGTGTTTTTTGACAGAAAAATGGCCTTGGACTTTAGGTGTTGAGAGATAAATCAAGTCCAAATAATGGATTTTTTGACTCTTGCCAATATTATATGAAATTATGATCACCAAAAAATAATTCTCAAAAAAAATGTCAAAATGTTAGAAAATTTAACATTTAATTTTTTAATATGGAGGGAACATGAATTCATATTTAGGTCAATTAGTAGCTATAAAAAACTCTATATAGATGGTGGCAAAGAATTTGTATTGCCAAAGGGTGATAGGATATCTAATATTTGTCAACTTGATTCAATTTGAGATTCAATTGTATCTCATGGCAATCAACACAATTGTCAAGTTACTCACTGCAAAACAATTCTTTCCAAAATTTGTTCTTTTAGAATTCTTAGGTTCATTCCTAAGAGACCAAGACTTGTTCAATTTAACATTCAATTAAATGCCTTTTTAGACTGTTCTTTCACGAAATCAAAGTTGGATTGAATTCAAATAAAATCCATCTCATTCTTAGAACCAAAAATAAAATCATGAAAAGTAATTGAACTATAATCATTGTCAATAAATTTCTTATAGTGGTTAAATTGCTTTTGAATAAGTTAAGATAAGGGAGAAAATTGTGACAAGGACAAGGTTCAAAGAATGAATGTAACAATAGAGCTCTACAAATTGAATTTGGTGGCTATTAAAGAATGATACAAAATCTATATATGTAAATTGAAAGGATAAATAGATTGTTTGTCGAGGCTAAGGCTAATAGAAATCTAGATGTTTTCATGCTACAAGAATTTCAATGACTTTGGAACTAGGACCGCATTTTTAGTATACACTCTACACATAGCAAAACTATTACTTCAATGATGATTTAAACATGTTTTGTAATGAATTCTTATGAAATTGGGAACATATAAATTGAATTATAGAAATTTTCATGTATGCATAAGCAATATTTTTTGCCATTAAGTTGCATTGCAAAGATTTTGCAGATTTTTAATCTCTAAAGTCCCAAGGCCATTCTTTTTGTCAAAAAACACTCAAAATTGCCAATTTTGTTGCATTCGCCTAAGAAAATAGATTTAAAAAAAAAATCGAAATCTAACTATTGGATTTTAAATTTGACTTATCTAAAATAATATGATGAAATTTTTTTTATTTGACTTTGACCAAAGTATGCAATGACTCACCCACTCTTGGTACATTGGAAAGTCCATCATATATTATAAATTTTGAACATTGTCGTGCAAGTTGGATAAAAGGATTTTTTGAATACTGTCTTGCAATTTTAGATGACTTTGACCACCATTTGTGGAAATTTTGTACACTACACACTTTGATTTAAAAAAAAATTGTGCTGAAAATTGAGTTGAAATTCTATGAAAAAAATTTCAAAAAACACACACTTGATTTTCATTCTTTAAAAACTTGTTAAGTAGATTGAGTAGGTCTAAATTGAACAAGAAACAATAGCTCTAAGATAGAATTGAAACACAATAACTCCAATGGTGAGATTGTTCTAACAAGTATACTTAATCTTGTCAAATAAATTTTTCTGAAAAATTATGAAAATTGCATTCAAAAAATGAATCCTATAAGTGATTATTCTAAGAAGATACTTAGATTGTCCAGAAAACAAAATTGTCTATAATTTTCTCATCACTAGTCTATATATTAGGAAGTATCAAAGCTTTGCATATAGACAAAAATATAGTATTTTAGGAAAAAAAAATTTAATTAATTTTGACTTCTTGTGATTTTTTTTAGATTGCTTGCTGACCTCTATTTTTAGCTTATTGTGCCATACCTTTTGCTCCCAAGCACAAATTCAAATAAAAAAATTATATTCCTAAGAAGGATATGTGTTTTTTAAACTTCACAAAAATTTCTAAAAGATTATAAAGAATATTGAGGCAATATGAGCCTATCCAAAGTCGCATTTTGGCCCTTGTAGGGTCAATGGGACTTTAGAGGTTAAATGCCCTTTTTTCAAATTTTTTTTCTTTCAAATTATAGCTTTCAATTAGAAGTTGGATGCAAAATAAATCATATATAAATATAAAAAATATATATATAAGATGAATTTTCTTACATGCTGACTTTATTTTATTAAATTACATTTAGATCTAGTTGTTTAAAAAATTGAAGTATAAACATGAAGTGTCAAAATTGTTGTTTGAAAATTTTTCATATTTTATTTGTATAAAAAAATATTAGAAATTTTTTAATTTTTAAACTTGGAGTTGAGTTTTTTTTCCCTTGAACTACAAATGTGTAAGATTTTAGTACTAAATTATAAAAGCAAGGATGATTTCTTACTACATTTATTTATTTAAGGCAATAAAACTAGCTATAAGAAGATTCCATTTGATAAATTTTCTATTTTAAAAACTATTTGATTTTGGATACAAATAGAATCAACACCCAAATATAAAATCTAAATAAATAAACATTTTATAAAGCCCATATTTCACAACAAAGTGTCAAAGTATACTACTGTGACCAAATCAACAAAAAATGGACAAAAAAATGTTGATTTTTTGGTTGATTTGGTCAGGTACAAAAAAAAAATTATAGACATTGGTCAATTCACTACAAGAGAATGAGGTGTTTTAAGTATAGTCCTAGTAGTATTGTCTTTTAAGTGATGACTTTTAAGTAAGGTTTTTAGTAAAATTTTACGAAAAAGACTGTCTTTATAGTAAATTTTTACTAAAAACCTTACTTAAAGGTCATTACTTAAAAGATGACACTATTAGGACTATATTTAAAACATCCCTTTCTCTTGTAGTGATTAGAGGGTGACATGTGGAACTGTCACCTAGGCACATTAAAATGCCATATGGATAGGCCATTTATACAACTTGCCACATGTACAAGCCACCTAGGCAATCCACTATATTGACAAGCCACCTAGGCAACCCGCCACAGGCCAACATATGGGGGTTTGAACCCCTGACCTTCCAAGTGGAAGCCCATTCACCTAGCCATTGCACCATGCACAACTTGCCTTCACTTTAACTATAATGGAATAGAATTTTATTTGTATAGTTTTTGCAATTTGTTCTTCATTTGCTTTATTAATTCAACAGACTTAGGTGGCCAGTTAGGCATAATAAAATAACTTTTTTCAAAAAACTTTGAACTAATAATAGTTTAAAAAACAAGCTAACTTTCATCTCCAAATTTTTTTTTGCAATTTAGAGTCTCCAATAAAAGTTATAGACAAAATTTAGAGAGAATGTTTAATATGGCTAAGAAAATGTTCATTCCAACCCCTCTCTGAACTTTGCCCATAACTTTTAATTGAAGCTTGAAATTGCAAATGGATTTTGGAGATGAAAGTTAGCTTGTTTTTCCAACTTTCTTTAGTTTAAAGTTTAATGAAAAAAATTGTTCTACCTTGCCAAAATAGTCACCAAAGTTTATTGACTTTAAAAAATTACCAAATTGCAAATGAATTAGTTAGAAACAAAAATCCATTTTACTTGGAATTTCAACCGTAGTGATTTTAACATCACTCAAATGCCAAAAAATTATTTGAAATTCTTCTAAGTCAAAGGAACAAAAGGAACAAAAAACTGTTGATCTTTTTGTTGACATGGATGTTATTTAAATCAACAAAAAAATTGTGACTATTTTGTTAACTTGTGCCAAATCAACAAAAAAACTATAAAAAAAAAGGTCAATATATTACCCAAATTAACAAAAATTTGGTGATTTTTTTTATTGATTTGGACATCATTTTCTAATAGTGCGTAGTGTCAAAATTGTGAAATTGTTTTAATTGGTGACTAAATTTTTGGGCTTGTAGAGTGATAACATCCATTTATAAAGATGATTTTTGTCTAAAAAGAGGATGTGGATCATGTGCATTCTTTACCCAAATACTCTTATGGATCCAAGGTTCACAAATAGAGATTCCCTGAAGAAGCCCTATGTGTATTGAATATATGTGTGCATGAGTATATATATTTATATTTTCAAATGATTCTAGTTCAAAACCACTCTTTGATTCTTTGCCAATTATTTTGCCAAATTCAATTTTCTTTATCCTTTTTCAGCTAATGGCATTTAAACATAAATCTATAAGATAGATACTCAAAGTCTTATTATCTTTAGCAAAAGTCTATATTTATAGTATATTTTTCTCAAGTCTTGCATCCAATGTATCAAATTTAAGTATAAAACAAACTTAAGTTGGAATCCAAGCTTCTTTAAGTTTTTCATATTCCTCAACCCCTAAGTTAACTACCAAAGTCCCCTTGGGGGACACTTGGGATTTTGGGCAAGCTCGTGCAACCTAAAATTTTGACCTGATTTTTTGAAACTTTTTTTGAAGATGGAAAATTACATTAATTAGCTTTCTAAAAATATATATATTTTTTTCAATTGGTGCCTGGGAGCAAAAGTTATACCACCCCAAAGTCAAAAAAGCAATTTGTTGGGCAGAAAAATAAACTTTAAAAAATTGAATTTAAAAAAACAAAAACAAAACTCAAAGATCATGTTTTTGTCTACATTTGAAGCTTTGATTCATTATATTTGGACTCAGAATGAGAAAGTTATAAACAATCTTGTTTTTTGGGCAATCTAAGCATCTTCTAATAAAACAACTTATAAAATTCATTTTTGAATGCAGTTTTTAATTTTTTTCAAATTTTTTTCCTAACAAGGTTAATTTTGTTTGCAAGAAAAATCCTACCATTGGGATTATGGGGTTTTAATTCCACCTATGAGCTATTAACAATTTAATGTTGTGTTCAATTTTGGACCTACTTCTACTTAACAATTTTTTTATATGTGAAAATCAAGTTTTGACATTTTGAAATTTTTTTCTCCAACTCTCAACTCAAATTTTTAACATATGGTGTATAGTGAATTTTAACTTTATGGTGTATAGTGAATTTTAACTTTATGGTGTATAGTGAAAGAAAAAAAAAATGGCCGTCAAAGTCATTTGAAATTGCAGGCCCTAGTTCAAAAAAACTTCTTTTTCCAACTTCAATTGCTAATATCTTCCAATTTGTGCGGTCAAACTTCATGAAATTTTTACCACATGATCTAAGACAAGTAAAGTACAAGATTTTATGGTTAGATTCTTAAAAAAAATAATTTTGGTTTAGGAAGTGATTGCAGCAAAAATGGCAGTTTTCAGTGGTATTTTAGGGGTTAAGCTTTCTAGAAGGGCATCGACAAAAAGTAGAATACCATGTGAATAAAACTATATCTATGCATTTGAATCATTGAGCTAAAACTTATAATTATGGTAGATCTACTCAAATACTATGGAAATGAAAAAAATCAATGAATAAATTATGGCTAGAAGGTCTTCAACATAAATACTACAGAATAGGATGTTTTAGATAAGAGATTATTTTTAAATAGGACATGTGAATGGATTTGGCCAAGTCAATTAACTATCTATGATGCTCTAATATATAGATTTCCTCTTCCAAAGCTATAATGAATTGCAAACTTTTGTGCATTATTTAGATAATCATACCTAAAATTTTAGTGATGAAATTAGAATTTATAAATATTAGCTTGAATGTACATCAAATTTTTTTTGCTAATTATATTTTGTAAATTGCTTAGCCCCAAGGTCCCTTTTGGTCAATTTTCTGTTTGGTGTTGTTAAAAGTGTTTAAAAAAAATAGGTTCACGTTGCAAGCTTGATGCTTTTCCTTTGATTAGCTTATGGCTCTTGTATTTGATTGTAATAATTGAAAAGATTGGTAGAAGTATCATGGTTCAAATGACTTATTGACTAAAATTCAACTTGTTTTGCAGTAACATTTCAATGCAATGATATCTAGTTAATACATGCTAAACTATTTTCTTTGTAAGTAATGGATAATATCAAGATTCAACATGTTAGAATTGAATAATTATATGGCCACCTAAAAAATGTAGAAAAGTATAGCCATCATCAGAAAAATAGATTAGATATTTTTTGCCTTAACAAAAAAAGGGTAGCTAAAATGATACTCCCTACAAAAAAAAAAACATGATATATATGCATTTGATTTAAGTGTATATCAAATTCATGTATAAACAGCCCTTGAGAGCTTTCTTAATTTCTTAAGCCTTGTAATGAATGAAAAGATTGTTCTCCTGTCTAAATATATTGACTAATCTATCTATCTCTATTACATTTCAAAAAAACAAGTCTACTATTGTAGAGTGTTTTAGAGTTTAAAAAAATAAAAAAATAAATCCAATCTTGACCAAAATTCAATATTTAGACAACGAAATATTTCTCTCTTAGGGTTGCAAGTTCAAAAGCTCATAAAATTCTACTCAAATGCCATAGATTAATATGGTGACATACTAATAGGTCAATGGTAACATTTCCATATTCTTTACAATTTACAATTTTTTTTTGCCAAATTATTTTTTGCCAAATTAAAGACATCTCTGGAGGACACATAATTTTGATTTTATACTTGTCTAATTCTATGGAGATTTCTATAGCCCACTTTTTGTGCAAACTTTGAATTTTGGATTAGAGTGGGAATCTTCAATCAAGCAGGGCAACATCATTTTTTTTCAAGGTACTACTCATATGTCTCTGGAATCCAAACTATTACAAGAATTTGTATTCAAACTTTAGAATCTAGAAATCAAATTTATAAAAGTATATTTCCAAGTTGGTCTATATCTACAATACAAAGAAAATTTTAAAATAGAAATTTTTGTCTCTTCCACATTTGTGTATAGATGATTTTCAATTGTGCAATTTGCTTACCAATATCCATACCAAATTTGTTCATGTATGCATTAGTAGAAATTGGAAAAAAATTGAGTGCATCAACGATTGCGTTTGTAGTCATTCCAAATATAGATGACAATTTCAAAGATTTGAAGGCTACAATCATTAATTATGGATGAGTTTTAACTTATAGGATAGATGCACAAAAGGGCGGATCAATACAAGCAGAAGTCTAGTCTTTGAAAGTCCCTCTAACAAATCCATTTGGAATCTCATGCTCCTCAATGAAGCTGCTTGGATGGATGTATCAATTTTAGGCCCTTTAATAGTGGTCATCTTGTATATACACTAGAAGAAAACTGCATTGTACTTGTCAAAAACTGTGTTGTACTCAACAAAAAGTATGGGGGGGATTTTGTTGAGTTCACCCTTCATAATGCAAAATTTTACATTCTAATACATAATGCATTTTACTTGCAAATTTTGTGTTGAAACAGTGGAATGCAGAATTTTGCATTATGAAGGGAAAACTCAACAAAATTCCCTCTATACTTTTTGTTGAGAACAACGCAATTTTTGTCAAATACAATGCATATTTGACAAGTACAATGTGATTTTTAACAAGTTAAATGCAATTTTCTTCTAGAGTATCCATTGACAATATAGATTCATGATTGTGGATTTATGGCTTAGCATACGTAGGCAAAAGGTTTCAAATGAGTGCTTTTCCTTCAAGACTGTGGATCTTTCTTGTTTGGGTCCTAGGGTTTATTTTGCTTTGTCTCTCTTAATTACTCTTGACTTGATCTTTTACTTTCTATTTGGCGCAAACTCACACGGGGGTTTCAAGAGTATGTCTATTGTGTAATTTCAACATTATACATAGTATAATACAGTAACAAAGTGCAATTTCTAAATCTTGTTGGAAGTGACTCCACTAGAGAAGGTAAAAAATTGCTTAGGGTGAAGGTTGAAAATGTTGTGCTATCTTGCACATTGAGCCAATGTATGTAGAGTAGCCTCATACTATTTTTGATGGGGTAAAGTCAATCTCCAAAAGAGTTCTTTAGTCTTTGTTGAGAAGTATAATTTGTACGAATGAAGGATTCATCACCCAAGCATGCAACCAAGCGACTGAAATTTCTATGCAATTGTGTTGAGGCTAAAATAAAGTATATACTTGGAGCCTTACATTTGAGAAAAACTTGTCCACCACAACTAATTAAACAACAATTAAGTATCTTTTTCGACTATTTTGGGTCTACAACCATTGTTATTAGCACCAAATCTTATGTATACGTTGTTTTAGTCGCAAAGTGGTTATAGACAAGGTTATAGAATGAAGTATAGAAGATGGAAGAGAAACAAGAGAAAAAAATGGCCAAAGTTGAGTTGTGTAATTGGCATGAAGGTTCATCTCAAATTTGAAAAAGCACAAAGAAAAACTATTTTCTATATATTTTCAAGAAATAGAAGGATTTATTAGTTTTGTATCCATACTTGCACTCTCATTAAAGAAAATATTAGCCTTTTAGAAAAGTTTGGCCTGTCTATCCGTTGAGCAGTCAACTTGAGCAGTCCTCCGTTGAGCAGTCAACTTGACTGATTGTTTGCCAAAACAATCAGATTTTTTTTATTTTTTATTTTTTTAATAAATTTTTAACTGAGTTCCTGTGCCATTGTCATTGTAATTTCAGTTGTGCAAAAATAGGGGAAAATGAAATTTTCAGCCCCCCAAACTCAAATTTCAGGGTACTTTGGAGGGCTATGGAGCAGCCCTCCAAAGGCTTGAAATTTTCTCAAATGATTATTCTTTGAGCTACCATTTGATAATCAATTAAGAAAATTAGAATGTTAAAATATTTAAGATTTTGAAATTAGTAAATTAGTAAATTCAAAAGCTGTACATATCAACTCTCTCTCTCTCTCTCTCTCTATATATATATATATAGTTGAAGTTAATTATTGCAATTAATTAGTCTTTATCATTATATTTTGGTGTTTTATCAAACCATCAATAATTCAAATAGCTTCTAGAAAATCAAACCAAATGGATTGGTTTAAGAATATAGAATCCACAAGTCTAATTTATAAAAAAGAATTGATGTTCATGACATTGCCAACCCTTAAAAGAAATGTTAAAGTAGAACTTTCATCAAGAAACCATTTACTAGCTAATTCTCAATATTAGAGAATTTGACTTGAAAAATATTTGGAACTAATTTTAATCTAAGTTGTTTCATAGTTTTGGACTTTTGTGGAATTAGTTATGAAATTTGAAGTTGGAACTATATAAGGCTCTAAAAGCGTTTATTCCTTTATATATTCATTGCTCATACATTGAAAAAGGCAATATATACAATTGGATCCAATAATCTTATAAATTTTTCTTCCTAGGCAAGCAAACTCAGCTAGTAAAAAGTTCATGAATTTCAAGATGCTTTTACATGCTCAAAAATGCATAGATTTTCAAACCGCAAATTCCATTGAAATAGTAGTGAAGTGTACTTGAATATCTTCTAACAAATTCTAGAGAGTGGAGGCAACTAGGCAAGTTCATGGTATAAAGAAGTTAGTTTGGCCTCTTCATTCACCATAGAGAACCTTAGGAAGATATTCAAAGATTTATTAAAACATCAAAGTAGACCAAAAAATAGGCAAGAAATGATACAAACAATTCAAGTGGTATAGGATCAAATATCTCTACAGCATTTGCAATTGCTCATTTTTAATATGCTCAAAACAATGCAAATTGTACTTGAAGTTGTAATTTCATCAAAAGGTAGCAACACTAGATGCATGGTGGTAGATAGAGTATAGAAAAGTTCCTAGAAACTGTTGTGTGATTTTGAATTTCAAATGTATATATTTGTTATGATGATCAAGATTTCTTCACCACAATTTCAACGCAATTTGCAGTTTGGAATTTGTCCATGTTTGAGTATGCTAAAGCTTCTTGAAGTGGATAGTTGCAAGAAACACTTGCCGGTTTTGGCTCAAAACGGCCTTAGTACTGGAGTACTGTGACTTTTGGAATAGATTTTTAAAAATAAAATAAAATATGGATAATTTGTAAAGCATTCAAAATAGTATATATGTGAAAATTTAGACCTAAAAAAATTTATCTCTAAAAGTTATGCACATTCTAAAAGTGATGGAAAATGCAAGAAAATACATAGTATGGGATTTTATTTTTAGAAAATAGTAAAAAAAAAAAAAATCCATAAAAAAAAAAAATCCATTTTTTCTAACTTGAAGGTGCTTCTCCTCAACCATTTTCACTTTTGGGAAAAAGAAATTGTGTTCTTTGCACATGCACAAAGGTAGTACACTTTGAGCATATGTGGAAGGTGGATGCTTTATTGTTTTTGAAAATTTCTTTGTAGGCTTGTGTAATTTCAGTAGAATTCCTTGCATACCAATTTTCACCTTCAAATTTGCATTTTTGAGTTGAAAACAGTACTAAAACCCTCCAAAATGGCCAAAGTAGACATCCAATCGAGGGCAATTTAAAAATACTAAACTAATTTTAAAATATTGGAAAAATTACACAATGTCTGAAACTACCATATGTACCTTCATTTCAAATTTCATGAGAAAAGAACATACAACGCAAAAGTTATGAGTGAAAATGTATATGTCCAAGGCCAAGGGGACATCCAAAAGGACAAGTGTTTCTTGCAACGACCCAAGTTCATGAACTTTTTGTTGAATCTGCTTAGGAAAAAGCTTTATAAGATTATTGGATCTGACTATACAGTATTATAGTGAAGTAGAGAATGCTTTTAGAATATGGTTGCTTCACAATCGTCTTCCCTTGGGGTGATCCAACCCACAAAGGTAGGACCAATTTGCAGCAACTTTTCTATTAAGGGAGCCGACCCATTCCCGACCACTACCCCATTCTTGCTCTATAGATTGTTTTCTTTCCACTAAGCAAGAGACAAACAGTCATCAATTAGGGCATGGCTCACGACACAGTTGTGACACATTATGATTGGCTACAAGGCGATCAATATTCAATATTGCAACCAATCCAATCTGGATTTGCCACCAGCCCTTAGTTGGAATTAGGGAAGTCTATATAATGAATATAGGTCGAATAGAAGCTTCAGCAAAAAAGTTCATAGTAAATATGTTTTGAGAAATCAAAATCTAAAAAATTATTGGAACCTTGCAAACTCAATTTCTATACAAAGGAAAATTCCTCCCTTGAAGAACCCCGCCCTGTAGTTTGTTTATTTGGTCGGAAATGGGTCGGCTCCCTTACTAGGCCCTCACACATGGGGGTTGGTGAGGGCTGCATCCGAACCCCAATGGCCCAAGGCGGGCCTCCACCCCCACACTGATGGCAGCCTTTTGGAGGGCGATCCTGCCCAGCTGGCACTGCCAATTTCACCCAGGGAGGGTGAAAACCTCGAGGCAGGTGAAACCCCAGGGTTTTTCATGCTTGTTGTTTATTTTCTGAAGGAGTTTTTCTGCCTGGGAGAGTTGTAGGTGTTTGTTTTTTCCTTGTTTTTAATTTTATCCTTGTTATCTGGTTGGGGTACATTGAATGGATAGCTTCAGTGGATAATTTAATTATAATTTTTTGTTTACAGGTTAAGAGTCGTCTATTAAATTTTATTTTATATCTGTTTCTATTAATGATGACTTAGAAGTTTTAATTTTAAGTGTAATTCATAGTTTTCAAATTGATTTGCAGGTGAATATGGAACCCACTATTTCTGTTCAACTTGTATTGATGTGGATGATTTTCTGTATGCTTCCTATGAAAATGATGGGAAATTCCTTTACGTCAAAATCGAAGGCCTCGGCCGTTTTGGATTTAGATACTGGGAATTCAATGAGCTTTCATTTCCTATCACTGTTGTTGTTGCTTGCTTCACACAAGAAACCGTACCCTGTTTGCCTCTTCTAGGTAGAGCCTAGACAATCAACACATTGGAACTATGTAAAAAGGGTAGTTTGGAGAACAACGGATGCAATGCACCAAAACAAATATATTCAATTCTATAGGATGAGTGCTGATGCATATGATAACCTGCTCATCTTGTTAACTCCTTTCTCACAAAGTAGATGTATGAACCAAGTGAGGCCACAAATAGAAATTGATAAGATATTATCATGTGTGCTTCATAGGTTTGCCCACGGACATAGTGTCGAACACATGACAGATTGTTTCAAAATTGGAGCCTCAACCATTCGAAAGTATGTGGATATTGTTATTGACGTACTTACTGATGAAAACAAATTGTTTGCCCACTGCATTTCTACTCCTAGTGGAAACCGCCTTCATAGCATTATCTCTAATTTTGAGGACATTACGGGTTTATCTAACATATGTGGATCAATTGATGGTACACACATCCCGTTATCAGAGAGTCCAAATAAAAGAGTCACATTAGCTGCTTCTGACTTTTTTAATAGGAAAAAAAATTCAATTCCATTGTTTTGCAAGGAGTTTGTGATTCACGGAAGATTTTTTGGAATGTCTGCGCGGGCCAACCTGGAGGAGTGCATGATGGCGGGAAATTCAAAGTATCTAGGTTGTACAAAAGCTTAAGAAGACGGGAGATTTTGCAAGAACCAGTGGTTGTGGTTGGAGACGTCCAATGCACTCTTTACTTAATAGGAGATGCTGCCTATCCCATTTGCACCTACTTGATGAAGAATTGGAAGGCCCCTAATGATTTGGAGAAAAAGAGATTTGACCACTCCATGAATTCCGGAAGAGTTGTGATTGAACAAGCATTTGGCACGTTGAGGAATCGATGGAGAATTTTGAAGAGTTTTAATTCTAGGGTTGACAGAGCTGCTAGAGTTACAATAGCTTGTTGCTGGTTACACAACTACTGTGAGATAATGAACCAGCTAGAGCCTGGTGTACCTTGGCCACAAATGAGAAGGGATCCACATGTTGGATTTGGAAATGGAAGATTACCTGTTCATAGAGAAGGAGAACAATCAAAACGTCAAGGAAAAATTCTTAGACAAAATTTGTTCAGGCAATGGATTTTAGAAAACCCATTGGATGAATGACTTCATGTTTTTCTTTAAGCCTCATAGGACATTTCTTGTCTACCTTGGTGGAAACACTTCCTTTTATTTCAAAGTGTGGAATCAAAATGCACGTGTATATGTACATGTGATGAAATAAAGAAAAGAGTTTTTTATTCAATGTATTGGAATCTGAAATAAAACAAACCAAATGCTAATCAAATCAAATCAAACCAAACTCCATACATGATTGGAAATAAAATTCCAATGCCTAAAACTCCTCGAAGTAGATTGTACATTAAGCACCCATCTACTTTGAACTACCTACAAAGTCTTTTCCCTTCAAAGCTTCCACAAACAAAGTTGCCATTTGCAATTGGTTTTGCATCATCATCTCTCTATTGTCTCTCTCAACTTTCATCATCATCTCCCTCCCTTCTCTATCACTATCAATGATCTTTTTTGCTAATCCGAGCTTCATCTTCTCAACTTCCAGAATCCCCTTCGAGAAGTTGTTGATGGCTGAAGCAATTGTTTTGTCTCTTGCAACCAACTTCCTCTTTCTTTTCTGAGCACTTCTATTGACCTGACCATCACAACTAGGTTGGTTGACTGCATGTGTGCGAGGTGACTGCAACGTGGTAGCACCTAGAATAGGAGGAGGTGGAGGAGTACCAAGTACAGGGTCCTCACCATTGTCACTGAGAACCATATGCTCTTGATGCTGCATTCGTACACCTTGGTCAATCCCATGAGGGACACCATGAATTTGAGCTGTACCATTGTATATGTCATCAAGAAGCTCGTACCAAGAAACCCATGTTGACAATGGTGCTCCTGTCTCATTCTGCTTGAACTTCTCCTTTTGATAAATGCTCTTCATGGCCCCCCACTTATCCCTGGTTTGTTGCCACGTGCACTGAGGCTCCTCCAAAAATTGGGTGTTCAGCCCCTTGGCAAATAATTGCCAATTCAATTGCTTGAATGCCCTCCTGTCATGCTCCCAGTAAAAGCTTGCACATGAGTCAACCAAAAACCTCACAGTATTACCTTTCCATTCTCTCCTAACACTTCTAGTGCCACGAGAGCCTCTCTCTTGAGTTCCTTGACTACCCTCCCCTCCCCCCTCATTCAACATCAAAGGAAGCAACCCTCCCCTTGGAATCTCCATGATGTGCAACCTTGAATTGAAAGAATTAACAACCTCTACCCTCAAGAAAACAAGAAGGCGGTAGGGATGCAGGGAGAAGTTGAAACTACATGCAGTAAAAGTGAGTGCCAGTTAAGCTGAAATTGCATGTAAAAGTGACTTTAAGTTATCGAGGCAGGTGAAAAGGAGCCCGTAAGGGCTGGGCCTGATGGGGAAGGCAAGCCAAACCCATTTGGGCTAAGCCGCCCCAACCTGGCCTTTCCGGCCCTCACCTGGGGTCCCAAACCCAACCGTGAGGGCTTATGTGCGAGGCCCTACTGTTGCTCCATGGCTACCACTAGGGTTGTGCACATGGAGCCAATGGAGGCCGTGCGACGTCGCAGGTGAGGGCGCGGAAACGCGGGTTTGCCCTCACCTAGCCCTTACAGGCAAAGCGCAAAAACTATGAGACCTGTGCCCTCACGGTTTTCTTATTGCGTATTTTACCGAGGTGAGGAAAACTTCGCAACCTGCTAGCAACTTCCTTGTCTCTCCGTCGTCTCTATTCTTCGGCAACTCTCTTGTCTCTCTCCTTCAGCACAAACGGAAGGACTTTTTTTTACCCGAGCTGATTATGAAAGCGCCAAAGAAGGATTTCCACAAACCTTCGGGGTGGGGGCCCGCCTAATCAAGTTTGACGCCTAACGGAGCCCTTACAAGTGATCATGTGCGCGGCCCTATTGCTACTACAACCCCCACCCACCCACCCACATCTACCGACGTGCTTGACCCCAATTTTTGTACCCAACCCTTTGGTCTGGTTGTCAGTCTTGAACACCTTCACCTTCTCATCTAAAAGAACTTACAGTCTGAAAAACTAAAAGGCCCTTGGGCTTAATGTATGGTCATATTTGTTACAAAGGCAGAAATCCATGGAATTGGTGACCAAGATAAAGGATTGCCTCTAAGTTGTATGTTTAAAATTTCAACAAACAAGTTTTCAGCGTAAGGTAAACTGGGTATTGTACGTGATGGAACTTCAAACTAAAAAGAGTAGGACTAGGTGGGTAAAATGCTGAACCGACGACCTCAACGATAGCGCTTGAAGAATCGCTGGGTGCCCCCCAAGCACAAGATGAACTTCATCCGGGTAACAAATATAACAATGGATGAATTTTCCTAAACCCTACAGAGCAAAGCGAGTAGGATTTAGGCCTGTAGCAGAGCGCCCCTAGGCGCATAGCTATAGTTCTCTGTAGGGTTTGCTAAAGGGGAGTAGGGGTTGATTGGCTGAATTCTTTGGGTTTTATTTTATTTGGGTTTTATTTTATTTTTTTGAATTGCAATAGCAAGAGGAAGAGAAATAAGAATCCACCGCACTGTTCATCCATTGCGATAGAGAGGGCGAGGGGGAGGGGGGGGGGGGGCGGGATGAGGAAACCCATAGTTCCCTCCGGCGATGGCGAGCGAGGGTGGTCGGTTCAGCAAGTGTCCCAATAATTGGCTGCATGCATGCTAATTTGGTACAAATTAGATTGATGAAATGAACTACAAACCTTAAATGATTCCGATAGACATTATCCATGAATATGTTATAATTTTAGCACTTAATTTTTATTTGCCAATGCAACAAATAGGACGATTTGTGCTTCATTTGTGCTCGGTCTATGGCAATAATAATGTGGACGGAAGCATTAATTCTGTTGGCTTTTGTTGAATGATTTACACTAAGTACAGACTTCTTCTAAGACTCTATATAGTTACGTGCATTCTATCGGTCTTCATCATATTTCCTAATCTCTAAGACTCTATATAGTTACGCACTCTGTCGATTGTCATCGTATTTCCTAATAAGTGTTGTGATACTTCCATTGTTTCTCTCTTGATAGAATTGATGATGGTGATTCATGGTATTTCCCAACTATTGCTTGCTGTAACGAGTAGTAAGATCAATCTGCTGCCCAGTTGTAATATATGGCAATGAAGGGTAAATAGTGCATGAACCTAGAAGAATGCATTTTTTTCAATGGCGTGAAAACAGTTCAAAACGGCCGTTCTGAATCTATATCTGTCCTAGATGGTTCAGAATGGCCGTTCTGAAATCTATATGTGTCCTAGATGGTTTAGAACGACCGTTGTAAAATCTATATGTGTCCTAGATGGTGAAAATGGCATACCGTCAAAGTGGCACTTGGAATACCACCATTTTTATGAAATTGCCCATTTTCCAAATTTTGCTTGTTGAAAGTAACTAGATCTGTCACCTAGCTAGTTGTACTGGCATCCACTTTATTGTGGACACAAAGAACTGATATTTCAATAAATTGGCGGTATTCCACAAACTTGGGACTTTCACGTTCAGATCGTGCGGTCCGAGTCTATACCCGTCTTAGAAATGAATGGAAAGATGGGGTATGGACCGCCACTTTTAACGAAATTTCCCATAAAGGAGTTGCCTTTTGTTGAATGAATTGCACCATTTCTTCAAGCTAAGACTGAGCAACCCATTTGTCAAGAACAGTAGCTTGTCGGTATTCCAAATTTCATCTCCTAAGTAGCTTAGTGACATACTTTCTTCGAAGAATGACCACGTTCTGAAACAATTTCAATCCCCAATTGGCGAAACTTCAGGCGAGAAATATTCAATTACAGATCATGTGATAAATTATATATCTATTCAGCCCTACGTCGCAAAGAAACTCGTCCACGATCCACAAGCACGGCCTCTACAGTAGTTGACATGATCAAAACTGTTCAGGTCTTGAATTTAAGGAATAAATCTTCTCCTCCTAGTGCGGAAGAATATCGAAACAATTGACTTTTTTCAAATGGTGGAACGAACTGAATGAACCTCGATTGTGGAACGAAATTTTACGACAAGGGCTCTTTAATTTCTGGATGCCCATCTGAACCTTCGAGGATAACTCTTGCAAGTGGAAGAGGATATCCTTACATCCTATTTTTATCCTAACTTTCATTTTTATGTCCTATGCCCGGGATAACTTCCAACTACTTCCAAATCAATGATTGGCATGAGTTTAGCTACGTACTAATTGACATATTGATCATCCATAATCAAAATATTTATGAATGTAAACAGCTTAACCCCTAAGATGGCCAATTAATTTTGTTAAAATGGCGGTATTCTTAGTGCCATATTCCTCGTGCCATTTTCTCAAACCGCCCGTTCTGAACATCTAGAACAAGTATAGATTCCAGACATCTAAGACTGTTGTAGATTTCAAACATCTAGGAAATATATAAATTTCAGGCTGATTGTTCTACAAAATCTAAGATTGGTATAGATGTTAGATATCTAGAACAAGCATAGATTTTTAGAATGTTCAACAAATGTAGATTTCAGAACAGCCGTCCTGAACTAAAATAACGTGCCATTGTAATGGAATACCGCCATTTTAACGAAATTGACCATTGGGCGCCCCCACCATGATGCACGAGTTCTGACCATGCTGGACCCGGTTCCACGAAACTTGACAACAGACATTCAAAATTGACATCCAAGCAACTTCACCGTTAAAAATGGCCACTACGATCTGCAATGCATGTACGAGCTGCGGACCCGGGTTAAGGAAGATCACTCAGATTAAATAAATCTCTGTATATCTCGCCACAGAAGTAACCACGGGGCAGCGTTTTGGGCTCCAATTGCAATAGCTAGGTCCTTACTGCAGTCGTTGTTCTTTGCACGGCGACAATTCATCAGAAGCTAGCTAGCTAGTATCAAAGGACTCAGGGCTAGCTCATCAATGAGAATATGAGATCGATCCTTGCTAGTTCTGTTTGATCAAGGGCTTGGAACAAAATCAGCAAACTCTTGTGGATTCCTAGGACTGCATAAATCTCTGTAAATCTCGCTGTGTTCTGGGGTTCCATAGGTACTTAACTTAAGGTAGACTTCGTTCTGTGCAGGTCGGCGATATATATAAAGATTTATCAGTTGGCCGAGCCAGTATCCAAACATTGAGGGCTCATCAGTTAGATCCTCGTTGTGATCGATCAAGAGCTTGAAAGAAACTCTTGGGGATCCCTTGCACTGCACAAATCTCTGCAAATCGGGTGTGTAATTAATATTCAGATCGCAAGGTGCAGTGGAGACGATGGGTGTTGTGAAGAATTCGATGAGTTGTGTTGTAGTAATGGCTTTCGTCCTCGCACTCAGCCTCGTCGCAGTGAACGTTCACGGCTTCAGTCCCGAAGACTACTTGGCTCCCCACAACACAGCGCGTGCGGCCGTGGGCGTGGCGCCGTTGAGTTGGAGTTCGTCCTTGGAGAGCTACGCTTTGGGATACGCACAATCGCAGGTGAACCAGTGCTTGCCCTTGCACCACTCCGGCGGTCCCTATGGGGAGAATCTGTTTTGGGGGGGCGGGAAGACGTGGACGGCGACGGAGGCTGTGACGTCGTGGACGGATGAAATCGTGGATTACGACTATGCGACCAACTCGTGCACTCAAGGGAAGGTGTGCGGACATTACACGCAGGTGGTGTGGGCGGACACAACGCAGGTAAAAAAGCACAATATATTCGCGTAATTAGTTAATTTTGGGCACCTTCAGTTGGAAGATTGCCGAACTAGCATGCATGAGATGACGCACAAACGGAAGCTTCTTCTTTGGAGAACTAAAACTTGTGGACGACTTGTTAGATCGTTAATTGGCTCTCTCTTTTTACCGATTGTCAAACATGAGATGCACAATCGGCCCGAAGCTGGCGCCAGCTTTTTGTTTGGAGAAAGCAAACATGGTCACTTGATAGATAAAAAGTTTTTAGAACGAAAACATTTCATTTGATGGATTAGAAGTTCAGTACAATCGTACAAATCTTTGCTGATTTAACTGGAAATTGAACTGCAAAAATTTCAGTACAATTGATGAAAAGTTCATTATAATTTTACAATTCTTTGCTGGTTTAATTCTTTGTGAAATTGTCAATTGCATGGAATTCTTGTAGGTGGGGTGCGCCTCGGTGGTGTGTAATGACAACGGCGGCAGCGACTACATCATCTGCAGCTATAACCCGCCCGGTAACTATATCGACCAACGCCCCTACTGATCGAAGGATGGGCAGCTCCATCGAATTATTCATCATTCCGTCAGGCGCTTGCAACGAATAAGATTGCTAGCTGGTCGAGTCGGTGGTACTGTACAACTTTGTTGCAACAATTGACACATATTGGCTGGAAGAATGTCGACAGTCATCGGCTAGGGTTGAAGTTGTAGCGGCGGTTGCGATCTGGGGAAGTAGAGTTCGGATTATCGATCACGACTGTTCGAATAGAAGAGTGTGATGTGTCGATGAAATCACTTTTCTATGATAGATGTCAATTGCCCTGTTCAATCAAACCCTGTTTCGGTGTTGCGATCAATAAAGTCCTTTAATTGAAGGTCTGTACAACAGTAAATATCTAATCAAGAAGATTCCGTGATGCAGTACAAAATTGTAGCAAGATATTGAATTCGAATTGTGTTGAAGGTGAAGAGGTGGGTAAAAAGTAGTTTTGCAAACTGGGGTCAAGAAGTGCAAAAAAATTTCGTATGGTGATTGTCTGAACATAACCTCTCCACTAATTGAAGAACTCTGTTAAAACGCCAGTGTCGTTGAACTAGCGGATTACCAGACTTTGGCACATTTCAGAGAACCCGGATTGAAACGCAAATCTATACCAGTCCTGGTAGTCCTAATTTCTAGAGTTTTGGGCAGATGAAAGTAGCATCTTTTAGCACCCTGCATCACGCCAATTTATTGCAAAACGCCAATTCATGAAACATGGAAAAACCGTCACTTGGTTATTACAAGGTCTCGCCTATCAGAACGTTCGTTGGGATCAGTGTGGCTAGGGTTTCACCCACACTTTGGAGAAACGGAGCCTGAATTACTCTTGCAAAAATTCATTTGAACAGGGCACTGGGTACAGAGCCTGCATCAGGAATGAAACGATGGTCTCATATCCCGCACTGTACACTCATCTAACCTAAACTTACTACAGTCCGTCACCCACATCGCAAAACTCAGGTCAGCCAATGGTTCACAAAAATTCTGAGAATCGACAGACCTCGTTCGACGACTAGACTTCTCTCTTCAGCATTTCTGGTCTCTCCGGCCGCTCTGTGCAGGCTGAACGCAAGACAGTCTCCAGGCACTGCTTTGAATGAAAATTTGATGTTGGAACCACATAAGGTTCTAAAAGCGTCCATTTTATATATTCATTGCTCCTACATTGAAAAAAGCAATATATACAATTGGATCCAATAATCTTACGAATTTTTCTTCCTAGCTAGGCAAGCCAACCCAGGTAGTAAAAAGTTCGTGAACTTCAAGATGCTTTTACTTGCTAAAAAATGTATAGATTTCCATTTGAACCACAAATTGTGTTGGACTAGTAGTGAAGTGTCATTGAATATCATAAAACAAATTCTAGAGAGTCAGGAGGTAGGTTCATGGTATAAATAAGTTAGTTTGGCACTTTGGCGTCCTCATTCACCATAGAGAACCTTAGGAAGATATTCAAAGATTTGTTAAAACATCAAAATTGTAGGCTAAAGAATAGGCAAGAAATGATACAAACAATTCAAGTGGTATAGGATCAAATATCTCTACAGCATTTGCAATTGCTCATTTCTAATATGCCCAGTACAATGCAAGTTGTGATTTCATCAAAAGGTGGTAACACTAGATGGTAGATAGAGTATGATTTTTCAAATGATTTCGAATTGGGTGGTTGCATAAAACACCCGTACTATTTTTTGTCACACATTGCATGTTGATTAGTTTTTTGGCTAAACTTTTTGCGTTTTGACTCAAAATGACTCAAAATGACTCAAAATTTAATGGCAAGGTATT
Source organism: Neckera pumila (assembly GCA_963969595.1). Classification (NCBI taxonomy): domain Eukaryota; kingdom Viridiplantae; phylum Streptophyta; class Bryopsida; order Hypnales; family Neckeraceae; genus Neckera; species Neckera pumila. The sequence goes on along the minus strand of OZ018417.1, from coordinate 15,599,279 downwards.
TATGGATATTATACACCTTATCTAATTTTTTGGAAATTTTAAAAAATGTTTTACTATTTAATAATATCCCCCGATTATTATGTCACACTTGTCAATTTTGGAGGGTTTTAGTACTATTTAGTACCCAAAAAAACAAATTTGGAACTGAAATTTGGTAGAGATGATCTTCAAGTAGATTTAGAGATTTTGCCCAAAGCAATTCTAAAAATACTTAAATTTATGTGGTGTAGAAGTCCACAAAATGAGCTTCATTCAGCTTGCATTTTGAAACATATAAAATATATTTTTGGTAGTTTTTTTAGTGAATGACCATTTTTATAGAGGTTTTAGAAATGTCCAATTTTTATTTTATTTATTTAAATTCTTTTCCTATTTTAAACTAATTTAAACACCAAATTATCTATTTTCATGAGTTTTGGCACTTTTCTAGTTCTCCTACTTAGGGAATTTTCCTAAGCTTTTCCTTTGATGATTAGCTTTATTTTAAATGTATATAGAATAGCCATATTTTTTAAATTCGTTAAAAATTATTTTTCTAATTTTAAAGTACTCCAGGGTGATTGCAAACACACTTCACGTTTTTGGCCATAGGACTGGCAGTACTATGAAAGTACACTACGCCCCCCTAAAAAGTACATCAAAAAAGTACTTTTGAGGGATGTATTTATATGAAAGTACTTTTTTGAAATAAACAAAAAGATTGTTTTGACTTTTTATTTGATAACAATTGTAAGTACCGGTAATCTTGTAGAGAAGGTACTTTACCACATTCTAATCCAATACAGTGTTTCAACCATCATTTACTTAGTACTTTACCGACAAAAAAAGTACATCACTTTTGCAAAAAAAGTACAAAGTACTTTGTAGAGGCCAAATGAACAATCGAAAAGGCACAATAGTTTGCACAATGGTAGTGTAATTTCTATGCAAGGGGATTCTAGGTGATAGTAAGACTATAATTGCAATATCTATTGGAATTTGGAAGTCAAATGGGTAATAATTTTTGGCGAAGGAAAAAAGACTAAAAAAACATTATTTTGGTTGATATTTTGATGAATAAAGCACTACATATGCATATTGTAGAATGGCTAGTCCTTAAATCTCCAAAATCTTGAATATTTTTATAACTTTTTTTTTTGCCTCTATTTGTGAAAAAGTATTTATGGTACATTTAGTTTTAAATTTTCAGCATTATTTCCATATAACATTTTTAAATTCCATTAATCCTGGTCTCCAAGTATGTTAATTTGTATAGGTAAGATTTTACAACCATTGACTTAAAGTTTCCTCATGTTATAATAGTATTTCCACTAAAGTACTTTGAGTCATTAGAGGACATTTGAGGCCTCTAGAAGACCGTTTCAAGCTTGTTCCCAATGTTGTCCTGATTCTGTGAACAGTCGCTACGGGATGTCAGATTTTTTTTCTTCCAAATTTTTTTTTTTTTTTTTTTCCAAATATCATTTTGAGCAATTTTTATTTTATTTTTTTAAATTTTTGAAAATGACGTGGCGTCGACCACATCAGCCAGCTACTTCCCTTGCATTCCCAGAGTCTAGGAACGCAAGGGAACTCGCAGTCTTTTAAAGGCCTCAAATCTCCCCTAATGACTTTGAGGAGTAAATGTATACTCAAAAGTACTCCTGGTTTTTGCCGAAATTGTACCTAGTGTAGTGTATTTTCACCCTGTAGTACTATGTTTCCGCAGCAATCTTGCAGATCTCAACCGTTAATTCAAGGCATCTACAGATATCAAGCATCGGTTCAATACTATGTAGTACTATACAGCACTATAGACTGCTGCAAAGTACTACAGAAGTCACTAGGAGCAGAAAATAGCAGAAAAGGGGTATATGCACCTTTGTATTTTTAATAATTCAAAAGAACTCAAAAAGTAAAAACAAAAGAATTAATTTTGCTAGTGAAGATTGCGCTCACATTACACCAAAAAATAATGTAAGAAAATTTCTCCCTCTTTGTAACCTTTGCGCAAAGGAAGGTCACTTTGATCCCATGTAGACAACTAACATGTTTCTATTTTCATAAAAGTTCATCGTCAATCCTTGTAATGTTAGTAGACCTCCAACATCTTGAATTTGTGGCTTCAAATTCGCATTTTTGAGTCAAAAATAGGACTAAAATCCCACAGAATGGCCAAAGTAGACACCCAATTGGAGTTAGTTTAAAAACAGTAAACTAATTTAAATAAATTAAAAAAAATTACTCAATGTTTGAAACTACCATATGTACCTTCTCAAATTTCACACAAAATGGACAAATAATGCAAAAGTTATGAGCAAAAAACCACCCGTCAAAGGGCAAGGGGACAAAAAATAGGACAAGTGTTTCTTGCAATCACCCTCTAGAAAGAATCATGAGTATTGTTGCAAAACGCAACAAATCGATAGGTGTCTCGTGCAATTATCCAATTTTTAACATATATATTTGTTATGGTAATCAAGTACTCTTCACCACAATTTCAAAGCAATTTGCAGTATGAAGTTTGTCTATATTTAAGTATGCTAGAGCTTTTTGAAGTTCATGAATTTTTTGTTGAATCTGCCCAAGAACAAACTTTGTAAGATTCTTGGATCCAATTGTACAGTCGAGTACTGTAATCTTACAACCGGCCAATTTGAAGCATTCTAAGATTTTTATATAGCATAGAAAAAGAATTGGAATTTTTCATCTTGCATAATTATCGTGCAATCCTCATGCAATCCCAATCAAGCATACAAAATTTTAGTTCAAAAAAGCAAAATTCCATTTTTGGTGAATATCTAAAGTTTATTTTCATGGTTTTACATAATATTTTACTAAGAACAATTGATGATGAATTTTCTTAATCCAATTGCATAGATATGTAGATAACATCTATAAGCACATCTTTCATATTAAAAAACACCCCATTAAATAACAAGAATATGAGCTAGGAAGAGTTAAATGTGAAATGTCATATGACCAAAATTTGTGAAATAGATATCTTTATATTTTAACAAGATTTTGGCAAAGTGAATGTAACATCATGTTGAAATGTACAAAACTAGTTATATTGTGAGGACCAAACAACAAAATCTCATTAAAATATAAAGATATCTATTTTATAAATTTTGGTCTTATGACGCTTCAAATTTAATTCTTCCTAGCTCATATTCTTGTTACTTAATGGGGTGTTTTTTAATATGAAATATGTGTGTATAGATGTTCCCTACATATTTATGCAATTGGATTAAAAAAATTCATCATTAATTGTTCTCAATTAAATATTATGTAAAAGCATGAAAATAAACTTTAGAAATTCACCAAAAATGGAATTTTGCTTTTTTGAAATTGAAATTTTGTATGCTTGATTGGGATTGCGTGAAGATTGTGTGATAATTATGTTCACCAAAATATACCAATTATATTGCACATTGTGGGTGAATGCAAGAAACACTTGTACTATTTGTTGCGTTTTTACAATATTCATGCTTTTCTTTCTGGAGTACTTTAAAATTAGATTTTTTATTTTTTATTTTTTATTTTTATATATATGGCCAATGTATATATCTTTAAGATGAAAAAACACAGGGAAGGAAAAGAATAGAAAAATTCTCTAAGTGGGAGAACTAAGAAAGTGCCAAATCTCAAGAAAAATAGACACTTTGGTGCTTTAATTAGTTAAAAATAGGAAAATAAATAAAATAAATAAAATAAAAATTGGTCATTTGTAATAACTCTATGGAGAAGGCTATTCGCCAAAAGAACCACCAAAATAATATTTTATGTATTCTAAAATGTAAGAAGAAAGAAGCTCTATTTGTGGACTTCCACACAATACAAAATTAACTATTTTCAGAATTCCTTCCTTGTGTAGCTACAAGTCTACTAGAAGACCATTTCCTCCAAATTTCAGCTCCAAATTCAATTTTTTGGGTACTAAATAGTACTAAAAACCTCCAAATTGGAATTTGTGACATAAAATCAGGGTTTCTTGCATTCACCCTTGTACAAAAAATTGTGAATGGGTCAAATTGGCCGGTTGTAAGATTACAGTACCCGACTGTACAGTAAAGTACCTCTGGTAGAGAATGCTTTAGAACATGGTTGCTTTACGAACATCCTCCGTTGGGGTGAATTAACACACAAAGGCAGGGCCAATTTGCAATTACTGCTGCTCCAAGGCTGCCACTGCTACAACTACAACCCACCCCCACCCACCCATCTGCCGACGTGCTTGACCCTAATTTTTGTACCCAACCCTTCCGTCTGGTAGTCAGTCTTGAACACCTTCACCTTCTCATGTAAGAGAACTCACAGTCTGAACAACGAAAATGCCCTTGGGCTTAATGTGTGGTCATATTTGTTACGAAGGCAGAAATCCGTGGAATTGGTGACCAGGATATATAAAGGATTGCCTCTTTCTATGTTTAAAATTTCAGCAAACAAGTTTCAAGGTAAGGTAAACTGAATATTGGACGTCATGAAACTTCAAACCAAGGAAAGTAGGATTGGTAATTGGTTGCATGCTGATTTGGTACAAATTAGATCGATGAAATGAACTACAAACCTTGATGCTTCTCATAAACATCCATGGTTCATTGAAGAATAGTGTTCTGAATTTAGCGCTTAATTTTTAATTTCCATTGCAACAAATAGGACGATCTTTGCTCGATCTGTGCTCAATCTATGGCAATAATAATATGGACGGAAGCATTAATTCTGTTGGCTTTTGTTGAATGATTTACACTAAGTACAGACTTCTTCTAACTAAGACTCTATATAGTTACGCATTCTGTCGGTTTTCACCGTATTTCCTAATCAATGTTGTGATACTTCCATTGTTTCTCTCTTGATAGAATTGATGATGGTGATTCCCAATTATTGTCTGCCCCCTAGTTGTAATCTATGGCAATGAAGGGTAAATAGTGCATGAACCCAGAAGAATGCGTTCGTTGCTTGATTTGCACCAGTTCTTAGCTTGGACCTTGTAATCGATCAGTCAAGCAGCCTACCTTCCTTGTGAGTCGATCGGTTTTCCAATACCCATTTCATAATCAGTGATGTGATACTTGTACTGCTAAGTTAAGTTTTCTTAATAAAATTGGTGATAGTGCTTTCCAAATTTGCTCTGTTGAAAGTAGCTAGATCTGTCACCTAGCTAGTTGTACTGGCATGCAATTTATTGTGGACACAAAGAACCGATATTTCGATAAATTGGCGGTATTCCACAAACTTGGCACTTTCACGTTTAGACCGTGCGGACACCCGTCCTAGAAATGAATGGAGAGATGGGGTATGGACCGCCAGTTTTAACGAAATTTCCCATAAAGGAGTTGCCTTTTGTTGCATGAATTGCACCATTTCTTCAAGCTAAGACGTACTGAGCAACCCATTTGTCAAGAACCGTAGCTTGTCGGTATTCCAAATTTCATCTCCTAATCGTGTGAAGTAGCTTCTAAGCTACATACTTTCTTCGAAGAGTGACCACGTTCTGAAACAATTTCTACCCCAATTGGCGAAACTTCAGGCGAGAAATATTCAATTACAGATCATGTGATAAATTATATCTAGTCAGCCCTACGACTCAAAGAAACTCGTCCACGATCCACAAGCACGTAATTTACGACCTCTACAGTAACTTAGTTGACATGATCGATCAGAACTGTTTAGGTCTTGAAAAGGAATAATCTACTCCTCCTAGTGCGGAAGAATAGAGAGACTGAATAGAGACTTTTTTCGAATGGTGGATCGTGGAACGAACTTAATTTCACGACAGGGGCTCTTTTCTGGATGCCCATCTGAACAGGCTCTTAGTTTTTAGTCCTCTCTGAGTCTCTGTACTTGAATATCACAATCATTTGGCGTTTTCATCCATGCCATTTTAACGAATTTGATTATAAGGTATGTGCACCTATTAAAAATTATCACTTATTGCAATGAAATTTGGATGAAGGAGTAATGTTTCTTAGCAAATAGAAGAGTGAAGAAAAGGCATGATGAAGTGAAAGTAGAGAGAACTCTGGCCCAAAAATGAAGAGATAATTCATTTGCATATAGTATTCTTTTTATTTGTAAACTTGTTGGAGATGAAAACAACACTTTCCTCTTATAGAATTTTGTGTACTTTAAGGATGCCCCTCCTCTACTTGCAAGAGCTATCCTCAAGGAATAATATTTAACTTAAGAATACGTTTGAAGTAATTAACCAACTTTTTGCATTGTATTTTGCCATTTGTTGTCATAAATCATGTAAGGTAAGTACACCTCACCCAAAACATGTTTTTAAAATTGAGCTTACAAGAACTTAATAGGCCCCTTGCTCAAATGCTCATTGGATTTTGTATGTTTGTTTGTGATCCACTCAAATGTACTCTTTGAAAGGCATGGTAAATTTCATTAAAATGGCGACATTCCTGAACTTTGGCACTTTTACAGTTCAGAACGTCCGTTCTGAAATCTATACCTGTCCTAGATGGTTTAGAACGGCCATTCTGAAATCTATAGTAGTCCTAGATGGTAAAAGTGGCACACTGTAAAAATGGCACACAGAATTCCGCCATTTTAACGAAATTCCCCATAGGCCTCAAAATTAGTATTTGTTTTATATGACAAACTTAATTTTCTTATACCCTATTTTTAATTTTACCTGGTCACTGAGGCAGTTCATTTGCCTTTATTTGAGTCTATTTTTACGTCCTATTTTTATCCTAACTTTCATTTTATATCCTATGCCCGGGATAACTTCCAGTCAAGCTACTAACGACTACAGGTCCTCCATAATCAAAATATTTATGAATGTAAACAGCTTAATCACTCCAGGTACGCTCCCTTCGAAAGTTGAAAATAAAAATCCGTAGAACACCCCCATCCACAAACACCTCTAGCAAGAATCATATTTTCTTCGACTCGTGTACGTAATTTCAGAGAGCGCCTTCAGCAACTTCTTCACCAGGAAAATACCGTTAGTTACATCAATAGACACCAACTGACTGTACTATATCGATCACTCCCACAAACTCTGGAATTTATTACTTTCGCCACAGCACCAAATTCCGCAGCTAGTCAATTGTACTCTGGACGCGCAATTTCAGGAATTCTGCATAAAAGCTTCAGTTCAAAACGTCACACTCAGGTGGCTTAATTATATATCGATCCCTCCGTCAGACTCACAGACCGCCGCCAGCAACCACTCCATCAAGAGTCTGTATTACTTCAATTCGCTCCCATCAAAAGCTCCGAAACGCCTTAAGAAAGATCACTCAGATTACATAAATCTCTGTAAATCTCGCCACAGAAGTAACCACAGACTGCGTTTAGGGCTCCAATTGCAATAGCTAGGTCCTTACTGCAGTCGTTATTCTTTGCACGTCGACAATTCATCAGAAGCTAGCTAGCTAGTATCAAAGGACTCAGGGCTAGCTCATCAATGAGATCGATCCTTGCTAGTTCTGTTTGATCAAGAGCTGGGAACAAAATCAGCAAACTCTTGTGGATTCCTAGGACTGCATAAATCTCTGTAAATCTCGCTGCCGTTCTGGGGTTCCATAGGTACTTAACTTAAGGTAGACTTCGTTCTGTGCAGGTCGGCGATATATATAAAGATTTATCAGTTGGCCGAGCTAGTATCCAAACATTGAGGGCTCATCAGTTAGATCCTCGTTGTGATCGATCAAGAGCTTGAAAGGAACTCTTGGTGCAGTGGAGACGATGGGTGTTGTGAAGAATTCGATGAGTTCTGTTGTAGTGATGGCTTTCGTCCTCGCACTCAGCCTCGTCGCAGTGAACGGCTTCAGTCCCAAAGACTACTTGGCTCCCCACAACACAGCGCGTGCGGCCGTGGGCGTGGCGCCGTTGAGTTGGAGTTCGTCCTTGGAGAGCTACGCTTTGGGATACGCACAATCGCAGGTGAACCAGTGCTTGCCCTTGCACCACTCCGGCGGTCCCTATGGGGAGAATCTGTTTTGGGGGGGCGGGAAGACGTGGACGGCGACGGAGGCTGTGACGGCGTGGACGGATGAAATCGTGGATTACGACTATGCGACCAACTCGTGCACTCAAGGGAAGATGTGCGGACATTACACGCAGGTGGTGTGGGCGGACACAACGCAGGTAAAAAAGCACAATATATTCGCGTAATTAGTTAATTTTGGGCACCTTCAGTTGGAAGATTGCCGAACTAGCATGCATGAGATGATGCACAAACGGAAGCTTCTTCTTTGGAGAACTAAAACTTGTGGACGACTTGATCGAAAACTGTCTCTCTCTTTTTACCGATTGTCAAACATGAGATGCACAATTAATCGCCAGCTTTTTGTTTGGAGAAAGCAAACATGGTCACTTGATAGATAAAAGTTTTGAGAACGAAAACATTTCATTTGATGGATTAGAAGTTCAGTACAATCGTACAAATCTTTGCTGATTTAACTGGAAATTGAACTGCAAAAATTTCAGTACAGTTGATGAAAAGTTCATTATAATTTTACAATTCTTTGCTGGTTTAATTCTTTGTGAAATTGTCAATTGCATGGAATTCTTGTAGGTGGGGTGCGCCTCGGTGGTATGTAACGACAACGGCGGCAGCGACTACATCATCTGCAGCTATAACCCGCCCGGTAACTATGTCGGCCAACGCCCCTACTGATCGAAGGATGGGCAGCTCCATCGAATCATTCATCATTCCGTCAGGCGCTTGCAACGAATAAGATTGCTAGCTGGTCGAGTAGGTGGTACTGTACAACTTTGTTGTAACAATTGACACATATTGACTGGAAGATTGTAGACAGTCATCGGCTAGGGTTGCAGTTGTAGCGGCGGTTGCGATCTGGGGAAGTAGAGTTCGGATTATCGATCACGACTGTTCGAATAGAAGAGCGTGATGTGTCGATGAAATCACTTTTCTATGATAGATGTCAATTGCCCTGTTCAATCAAACCCTGTTTCGGTGTTGTGATCAATAAAGTTCTTTTAATTTAAAGGTCTGTACAAATAGTAATGCATATGGTATGTCTAGTCAAGAAGAGTCCATGATGGAGTACAAAATTGTAGCAAGAATTTCGAAGGCGAGTGGTGTTGAAAGTGAAGAGGTGGGTAAAAAGTAGTTTTGCAAAGTTTTTCGTATGGTGATTGTCTAAACATAACCTCTCCACCAATTGAAGAACTCTGTTTAAACGCCAGTATCGTTGAACTAGCGGATTACCAGACTTTGGCACATTTCAGAGAACCCAGATTGGAACGTAAGTTTATACCAGTCCCAGTAGTCCTAATTTCTAGAGCTTTGGGCAGATGAAAGTAGCAATTTTTGGCACCCTGCATCACGCCAATTCATGAAACATGAAAAAACCGTCACTTGGTTATTACAAGGTCTCGCCTATGAACGTTCGTTGGGTTCAGTGTGGCTAGGGCTTCACCCACACTTTGGAGAAACGGAGCCTGAATTACTCTTGCAAAAATTCATTTGAACAGGGTACTGGGTACAGAGCCTGCATCAGGAATGAAACGATGCTCTCATATCCCGCACTATACACTCATCTAACCTAAACTTACTACAGTCCGTCACCCACATCGCAAAACTCAGGTCAGCCAATGGTTCACAAAAATTCTGTGAATCTCTGCTTGGCTGATTCTGTCACAGCCACCGACAGACCTCGTTCGACGACTAGACTTCTCTCTTCAGCATTTCTGGTCTCTCCGGCCGCTCTGTGCAGGCTGAACGCAAGACAGTCTCCAGGCACTGCTGTGAAGCCCTGTCCAGCACAGATTTATACCATGAGTAATATAGGAGGTCCAGTATACGTCTGGGCTATTCAAGTAGTTACTACTGTGGTGTTAAAGTAGTTTTAAAAAGGAATGAAGGAGCGTATACATAGGCGGTTTTCGATGAACACTGGGATCAAAGTAGGATAAACAATGTTTGTTATGAAGACTAACTCCTGTGATTCAATGCATTCAATGCATACATAATTTGAGTATTAAACCAAAATTTAGATGCTGATTTCGAAATCTGAGAAAAAACTAGAAAAACATGCAATTTGAGCACCCGGTACTTCCTGATCGTTATCCCTTGGAAGCAAACAGCTTCTGCTAAGAATTCGAGAAACAACTAACCTCACGTCCGAGAGGTCTTCGCTCATGATCCTTGATAGCTCTTGCAAGCTCTTGGGCTCCCGGTGTTTCGAGATCATTATCCCTCACATACTCAGCAGCTAACTGTATCGTCAACCCAGAAGCATAAGATCAGATAATTAAGTAGCAGATTTTCTGTCATGAAGGTTGATACACAAGTGCGATTTCTAATGAGATGAGAATCGGGATACAAGGTCCAATTTTGGACACAAAAAGCAGAAGTGTAACTCCAAGAAGACCGTGGGCCATGCATGTTTCTGACGTCATGATAAGGTGTCCTATCTTGCTCGAAATATCAGAAAAAAATAATCTGACCACGAAGGTAAACAAAATTGTCTTGCAACCACTAAATGAAATTTAGATGTAACTTGCTAAACAGGCATGGCACTGACATTGACAAGAAAAGTAGTCTCAACGTTGGGAATTGAATAGAACCTTCCGCTGTCGTGTTGAAAGTATGCGAAGAGCGTACAAAATATCAACTTTTGATTCGTCGAACCAGCTCAGCACATCTGGAGAGCAATCTACCTGCACCATTGATTGGTAAACCTGATCCAGCCACATTTCAACCTTAGTTCACTCACCAACTGAGATCCCAAAATCATTTCAATCTCTTGATAGCCTACAAGAACCCATACAAACCATAAGCATCCCTCTGAGCACAATGTTGAAGTTTCTGAAAGCAAGTCGATGTCATCAAGCAAGCACTTGCGAGTTCACACTGTACGTTGTGGACTCATCTAACCATCACGACTGCAATCGACCATGACAGTTTCAAGGAATAGATTAAAAACATAAAAAGCCTTGACAAAAATAAACTTCTTAAAACCACTGAGCAAGATGCAAGAGACCAAAAAAGAGGGACTGAGCAAGCTAAAAATAGGAAGCCTACTTCAGAAGCTTATATAGTAACTTTCAAAACATACTTCTATTGTTCAGATGTAGGATATGTTATCTTCTTTCCAATTGTACATTATGTTAACTTCCTTGAAGCCTCCTGAATGATTAATTTCAACACCTAGGGATATTGAAGCAGACACTTTTGGCCACTAAGGCATTAGGGGTTAAGTAAACATGACAGAACAATTTGTAATGGAGATGGAAGTTCCCAACAGCTATCAAAAAACTTTTCACAGGGGTTCTTAACGTTGCAACATTTTCTAGAACATGCAATGCTCATCTGCAGCAACAATCAATGACTAATTCCCCCAAGGCACACCCAGGTTCCGTACCAGAGACTCACTTGTGCAGCTACCACCATGCTTGTTTGGGTCGGCGCAGGCACAAACGCTTTCTCATAAACCTCCTCCGACCCCATACCCATCTTCTGCAACTCCGTAATGCCAGCTGTCCTCTCTTGCCACGTTCCCAACCTGTGAAATTCTCTCATTAATCTCAAACATGAAGGTAGGGAACCTATTCCGTGGATTTAGGATCACCTTGGACCCATACATACGCGTGACTTGAAAGAAACTAGTTTGGATAACCTATCTAACAGCGAATCCTTCAAATGACCTAATTGACAACTTCAGCATTCCACAACAATGTGGATCATTCCTGAGACATGCACCGCAACAATAGGGTTACAGGACCAGCCACAACATAAGTAAATCTCATCAATTTAAGTACTTATCATTCTGTAATGTTCTAAAAAATTATCACACTCCATCGGATAACCCTAAAACAGGGTTGTGAGAGACTAACCCGCCTCTGATTTGCTCTAGGATCGTCTCGATTCTGGCATCCTGCTCGGCCGAAATACCGTCAACCTGAGGTGGTCCTGCATCATCGTTCCTCTTCAGCCACAATGCGCACATCTTGCATTTTCCCAAAGAGCTCTGATCCACCAATTATTAAGGTAATCGCATCTTATTATGACACCACCCTAATTGGAACAGCTGTGTTTGAGGGAAGAATGGAGAAAGAAGGCAAAATCACAATAATAGTTTTTTGGATTCCCAGACAACAAAATTAGGTGCAATGAGGGTGATGACATTTAGTATTCATGCATGCACGACTGATCAAATCTAGAGTGTTTATGGAATACGAGTTTCTTTCATTTACTGCTCAAGTTTTACTTGATTGTGATCTTGTATATACTAAAATTTGGTGAATTCATCATGGACCGAAGTATTCATTAAGTGACCAAAGTAGGTATATGCAACCCACACATTGCTTTTGAATTGAACTCACGCAAAGAGAATCAGAATCAATTGATTTCATTTCCCAAAGCTGTTACTTCAATGTGCCAAAGCTTTCTCAGTTTCACATTCAAAGAAATTCCAACCCAAATTGCTCAAAAAAACTGAAGTGTTGCAAATTTAGTACCCTTGGTTTAATTCAAATCATGCTCGCAAAAAACTCAGTGCACAAGCTCCACATACCAAACTACTTAGGAGGTCCACAACTTTTTTGAAAACCCATAACTTTTGCATACACTACCCAAATAAGGCGTAGTTTGGTGCACCGAACCCCCCTCACACTTGCTAACCAGAATCAACAAAAAGTTCGTAGACCCAGTAGTTGAAACTCTGCTCAATCTCCATTAGGTGCAGTTACCTTCATTCAAAATCTTAATGCATGAGCTCAACGTACCAAACAGATTAGGAGGTCGAAATTGTCCCAACCCCGGAGGCGAACTGGAAAACTTCCCACCACTGCTGCTCCCGTAAGCCGGCATCTGCTGCCCTCCCGGCAACCGCACCGGGAAATTCTTCGTCTCCCCGTCATCGTCCACGCCGCACCGCACTTGCTTCAAGGCCCTCTTGCGAAACCCACATTCTAGTAGGGGCATCTGTCCCAAAGCTCCCACGCCTTGCATCACCCAGCAGCTCTGCGCCATCGTTTCTTGCACGCACAAGAGTTTTGAGATTCCTGTAAAATTCAGTGCAAAATTCCTGTAATGCAACGGTTTTTGAATGTGGAATGGAATTAGCAAAAGGTTTGGAGTGAAGATTTGTGGAGGGGTGTTTGGGTGTGCGGGCATTCAATCTAGGGAGACATGGATTTCGCGACGACATCCGAGTTCTGGCCTCTCTTTTGTCACGGTCTTGGGACGCTTGTGGGGGTGGAGATAAGGGAGGGCTTCGGCGGTTCTATGACCGTGGACACAGGCATCGCTATAAATACTGTGGGCTCTCAAAAATGTATCGTACACTTACAACAAAAATCGCCATAGCTAATTCAGGAATTAGAAATTTTAAAACTAAATTTGGATTTATTGTGGTACAAGTAATACACTTGCATAAAATAGAATTTCAAATTTTTAAAACACTTTTGATATTTTTAATAATTAAATCAAGTTTACTATTGAAAAACCTTTTAATACAAATAATTTGTTTTTCAAGGTTTTTAAGTAAGTAGAATAAGAATTCTTTTTCAAATTTTTAGTAAGAATTTTAAAATTTTATTAAGTGAAATATCACTCACTAAAATATGAATCTAAATTTTTAGGTTTTTTATAATTCGCTCCGAATATCTCTAAAAGTTGTATGTTTTATAAAAACTTCATTGCATATGGCTTTAGTATACATGAGCACCAAGGTGTCCCTCTCATTGGTTGAAATTTTGTCATTTATTTCATATACACATTTAATGTGATGAGACTTCTTATAGTGTCTCATCAAGATATACCAATAATTATTAGATATGGTCAAATTTAGGCATTTTTCAATAAACTGGGTTGTTTCAACATTTGAAATTTGAATAATACAATGATTTTGCTACAAGTGCATCAAATAACAAATAGCTACATTACAATAGACTCAGTCCATATAGCACTTGGTCTTTTCTTGAATAAGGTAGCTAGTTGTTCAAGCATTTCTCATGATAACTTCTATTAATGCAAAGCCTCCTCATTTTGATCTAAAATCACGAAATGGAAATGCATATCCTTGAGCCTCCTTTGTACAATGCAAAGACTCTTCTTCTTCAATCTAGAGTCATTAAATGAAATGACTACTCCAACGGCAGAGCCTCCCTTGTACAATAGGAGCCAATAATTTTATGAACTGCATATTCTACCATTCAATTTTTTTGCATAACATTAAAAAAATCTGGAATTTTTTGTCTTGCATAATTAACATTCAACTCTTACACATTGCTAATCAAGCATACCAAATTTTTGTTTCAAAAAAAACAAAATTCCATTTTTGGTGAAGTTTTAAGTCGATTTTCATAGTTTTATACAATATTTTATTGAAAACATTTGGTGATGGATATTTTTAATTTGGTTGCCTACAAATGTACGGAACATCCATATCAAAAAACAAATCTTTCTTGTCAAAAAACACCCCATTAAGTAACAAAAGTATAATCTAGAAAGACTTTTGTCACAAGAATATGACTAAGTAAACAATTAAGGAAGAGGTTTTTTGCATGTGACATAATAGATTGGATAAAAAACTTTTGTTGCATAAAGAATTTATTATAAATGATTTCTTTGGAGATGGATTCTATGATGTCAAGTTTGAGGTTTAAGGCAATTGTCACTCTCTAGTCAGAAAAGAGTATAATATTATAATCATTTTGCTCAAAGTGAGTTCTTTGATTGACTAATTAGATTCATTTATAATTATGTTGCTCATAAATTGTTAGTTTTTACTTGCATCTGGATTTGCTTCTGCAAATTGTGTACATTTTCTTTGTACTGTTGATCTTCCCTATGCAATTATGTCTCCATGGCCTCTTCAATTTTGTAAACAATGTCCTCATATTGCACAACATTGCGGCATGCAATTAGCAATCATCCATTAGTAGGCTCTACAAGCCATATTTTATTAATAAGCAAATTGGGTGTAGGTTTTGGTATAAAGTAAGTATTTTTTTGAAGACCATACCCAGCTATGAAGATTAGCATTCTTTGCCAAATAATTAAATAAATTGTCAAAAAAGAAAAATATTTTGCCAAAATTCTACAACATTTCTTTTGTCCATATTAACTCCTAAAGGACCAATGCCTTTTTTTGCCAAAAAAATCTCAAAATTGCCATTTCTAGAGCAAAGAGTAAAAAAACTTGAAAATTGTTTTTTTTTTGCACATCCAACCATAGGATCGTATACCTAACTAGTATGACAATGTGTGAAAAAAAATTTAGAATTTTTGACCACATAGATTGCAAGATATCTGCAGTTGAAGTGAAAAAAACAAAGTTTTTCAGTACATTGCAGGACTAGATTTTTTGACTTTGAACATTTTTAACTTAAATTTTTTGCACTACAAAGTTTTGAGCTTTAAATCTCTATAGTAGAGAATTGAGTTGAGAATCTAGGGAAAAAAAAGAAATTCAAAAAAACTTTATTTTCATTCTTAAAAAAATTGTTAAGTAGAAGATAATACAAGATAGAAGGAAAATTTAAAATATTAATATCTTTTAGATGGAATTAAAATGCACTAATCCCAATGGTGAGATTGTTCTAGAAAGAAAATTAAACCATATAGAACTTTTTTTTTTGAAAAATGCAAAAATTGCATTCCAAAATGAATCCTATAAGTTATTTTTTTCAAGAAGATGCTCTAATTGCCCAAAAAACAAGATTGTCCATAACTTTCTCATAAAAAATCCAAATGAAATGAATCAAAGCTTCCCAAATAGGCAAAAATATAATCTGTAAGGAAAAAGAAATTTTAAAAAAAAATTACTTTTTGCCAAATTTTTTTGCTGCCCCTTCTCCCCTATTTTGAGCTTATTTGGGCATAACTTTTGTTCCTGGGCACCAATTGAAAAAAAAATTGTATTCCCACAAAGCTTATCAGTTTTTCTATCTACAAAAAAAGTTTCAGAAAGTCACGACAAAAATTCAGCCGTAGGTACCTGCCCGAAATCCCATTTGTCCCTTGAAGGGACAATGGTCCTTTAGGGGTTAAAAAGTTGGAAAATAATTCAAAAAAATTTGACATCCATTTTTAGAATTATTTATGGCCAATCACAATATCCAAGTACAATATTGTATCCAAATGAGACTTCTAAAATAGCATACATGAAATCAAAATATATCGATATTAGGCATAGAACACTAATAGAAAGAAGATTTTGGAGCACCAAATTTTGGATATAAATTTGGTTAGTCAACAAGACATAGATTTGGCTAATAAAAACTTAGTTATCTTGAGGAAAAATTCATGACTTATGAACTATAATCCCTAAAGGTTTATAAACTTCTATGAAAAGATTATATTGAAGAAATTAATTCAATAAAAAAATTCAAATCTTGCCCTTCATACTATATTAGTGTAGCAAATTTGGTACACAATTTTATTTTTTCAAAAAAAATGCTACATAGATTCTCTTCATTGACCAAAAATTATGCAAATTACAGTGATGTAAAAATTCATTTTGGGAAACAAAAATTCGAATTTACTTATTTGCTATACCACCACAATATAAAATACTTTTGATGTGTAAATTCATTTGGTAGGATTGAAAATTTTCATTGCATTTAATTTAAATGTTGATTGATCTGATTTATTTAGTTGCAAAGAGTTCTTTGTATATTGAAACAATTGTCTTATACGTCATTGCAAGAAACACTTGTCCTTTTTTTGGTCCCTTTGGCCTTCAATAGGTGATATTTTGTTCATAACTTTGAGCCGTATGTTCAACTTCTATGAAATTTGAAATAAAGGTATATATGGTAGTTTTAGACATTGAGTAATTTTTTTATTATTTTTAAACTGCCTCCAATTGGTTGTCTACCTTAGCCATTGGGGGGAGGGGTAGTATTGTTTTTGACCCTGAAATGCAAATTTGAAGGTAAAATTAGGATACAAGGACTTCTACTAAAGTTACACAAGTCTACAAAGAGGTTTCTAAAATAATAAAATTTTCACCTTCCACATGTGCTCAAAGTGCACTACCTTTGCACACGTATGTAGAGAGAATACAATTTTTTCTTGAAGATGCAAACGGTTAGGAAGGAAAATGTCTTCTATTTTTAAATTTTTTGGAATTTTTACTATTTCCTAAAAATCAAATTCCAAAGTGTCTATTTTCTTTATTTTCCATCATTCTTTGAGTGTACATAACTTTTAGAGATAAATTTTCTAGGTTTGAATCTTTTATAATACCTTTTTTAGGTTTAATCTTTTATAATAATAGTACTTTGTATGTAAAATAAAATTTAATTGATTTGTAAAATATGCTTTCAACATGTAATTGCAAAACTGTACATCCATACAAGAATAAATTATTATAAAAAAGGTGAATATTGAAATTTATCTTAAATAGTATGAGAATTTTTTAAATCTTCTTATATATATTTTGCTAAAAAATATAGCAACTAGTCAAATTAGGCATTGCTCCGCAAGTGTTAAAATAATGAAGGGAGAAGAAATGCTAAATTTCACCTTAAGTCTCTTTACAATCACATGCATGAATAAAATGCATGTTTTGTTTTGGTATGTGGTCCAATTATATAAAGCAAAATATAATGGTTGGAGGGCTGTAGGAAGAAATTACATTCAACAAATATACATAGTAATTTTAGGATTTTATTTTTAACTTTGAAAGGTAGTTTTATCAAAATTTAAATTTAAAAAGTAATTGCTTTATAAAAATTATTCAATTTTTAACCTTTTAACTTTCTCCCATTTTGAGCTTGAAAACTATAGTTTGCAATCGTTGGTATTGAATTTCATTTATCCATTGAATTGTCTTTAATTTTCTTCAGTCTTAGACTTATTTGTAATTTGCATTAGTAAATGAATATTGACAATTAGATTAAATATCTTTTATTTGATTTAATCCCTCATGATTAATTATGTATAGAAATTTGTCAAATCTTATCAATTGTCAATAAATAAATCATGTATAAATTATCATAATATACAATGAATTTCATTAATATAAAGGATATGAAATAAATCAGTGGATGTATTTTGAAAATATTTTAATTCTCTATGATTACATTTTTGTTACTTAACGGGATGTTTTTTAATATGAAAGATGTGCATGTTAGCATGTGGATATTCTTTACATGATGTCTATGTAGGTTCTATTAAAATATTCATCACCAATTTTTTTCAAGAAAATATTATGTAAAATCATGAAAATTGATTTTAAAACTTCACCAAAAATAAAATTTTGCTTTTTTGAAACTGAAATTTGGTATGCTTGATTGAGATTGCATAAGAATTGAGTGTCAATTATGTAAGACTAGAAATTCCAATTCTTTTCTATGTTATACCCAAAAATTGAATGGTAAAGTAGGCAGTTTATAAGATTATTGACCCCCACTGTACAATGGGGTATAAAAGTATCGTCACCCTTTTTTATTCCCGCACAACCGCCCTCATTTTCAAAAACTATTTTTTATAATTTTTTAGTAATTTTTGGATTGTTGCATTCCTACTTAGTTCCAATTATGCATACCAAATTTCAACATCAAAAAAGAAAAACTCCATTTTTGGTAAATTTTTAAAGTCAATTTTAGTGGTTTTACATAATATTTTATTGAAAACAATTAATGATGAAAATTTTTAATTCAATTGTGGAAATATGTAGGGAATATCCAATACGCACATTTTATCTTCAACAAAGATTTCTAAGGAAAATTCACAACTCCCTCTATAAAAAATTCAATATTGTGACAATGTCCTAATTTTTGAAAATAGAGAAATTTTTATTGTAATTAGATTTTTCTATTTAATCATCACATTGTATCTAATTTTGTGCATTTGAGCATGATGGTACAATTGCCTTGCCAAAATCTAATTACAATAAAAATATCTCTATTTTCCAAAATTAGGACATTGTTACCCCAATATTGAATTTTTTATAGAGGGAGCTGTGAATTTTTTTTAGAAATGTTTGTTGAAGAGAAGATGTGCGTTTAGATATTCCATACATATCTTTGCAGTTGAATTTAAAATTTTCATCATTAATTGTTTTCAATAAAATATTATGTAAAATCATGAAATTTGACTTTAAAAATTCACCAAAAATGGAGTTTTGCTTTTTGATGTTGAAATTTGGTATGCATAATTGGGACTAAGTAGGAATACAATGATCCAAGAATTACATAAAAATTATAAAAAATAGTGTTTGAAAATAAGGGCATTTGTGTGGGAACAAAAGGGGGTGACGATACTTTTGTCCCCCCATTGTACAGTACTGTACATTTCAAATTTTGTAAAAAAAATATTGGGTCAATATTTCATCCCAAGCGCCCCATCACCGTGACATCTGCCGTAGAGAAGACAAGCCTATCCCCGCCGCTGCAAAACTTGCACACTCTCCTGTGCGTCACACTTGCGTTCACATGGGAAGCTATGGCGATTCTGCGCAATCTCCTCCTCCTCCTGCTGCTGTTGCTGCTGTTGCTACAAACATCCAATGCGTCGTTGAGCCAACAGGTGCTTACTGAATGCTTCCCTTTTCCATTTCTGCTACAACTGCGTTCCAATTCCTGTGGTGAAAGGGAGAAACCTGTGAGTTGGCATGGGAGCTCAGCAACTGGGGGTGACAGTAGGGTGCCAATGCTGTGACTCCATTCTTTTGCATTGTCTCGAGAGATTTTGTTTGAATTTTCGGTTGTGGATGGAATAACAAGGTCATGAAAGGGGACCATATACTTTCTTAATTTGATGCGTACATTGGATCCCCGGGTAATCCATAATCCACATTAGGTCTAGGAGAAGAAATGCAATGCGTCACAAGCTGTACATTCCTTGGAAGAGTGTCGCATCACATGTAGGAGTTCACTTAAGTCTGTGAAAAATAGAATAAGTCAGATCTAATAAGGATTGCGATGTAGCGGTACTAGATAGAAGCATGGAATTTCCGTGTCCGTGTTATGGAGAAGACGTTACGTCATTCTATGAGCTGGCTTTCGTAGTGGAGCGCAGAGATTCATACGCCTTGTGTAGAATTCTGTCGTTGGAGATGACGATTTCAAATTTTAATTAGGGCATGTCCTGGGTTTAACCCACTTGGTTGAGAAAGTCAGTTTCCTTGCAATGAAAACCTTCATTGCCTCCAAAACAAAATTTTACGAGTAAGAATTTAGGGCACGTAAGTGTGGGTTGGGACCCCTTGACGTTCTATGGTGAATTGGGTGTTTGGTGAATTGGGTGCAGATGCAAACAGAGTTGCCAATTGTGGTGAGTACGTGGGCGTTTGTGGATGCGGTGAGGGTAGCAGCTCGGCATGTGAACGAAGAAGGTGGCTCTGCGGTTGACGCCGTCGTGCGGGGTTGCTCCACTTGCGAGTATCTTCAGTGCGATGGCTCAGGTAATCAATTCTATAAAGCTAGAAAAACAGGCACTTTGGACATCTGCGAAAAGTGGCTGTAGTTTAGTGGTGAGAATTCCACGTTGTGGCCGTGGAGACCTGGGCTCGAATCCCAGCAGCCACATCTTTCCGGATTCGGCCGGACTTTCGCAGTGAACCTTTTTTGGAGCCCTCGTTGCATTATTCTTACCAGTCCCATAGGTATAACATGCCCAGAAAATATACATTGAGTAGTAAGCTTAGATACGGTTCATGTTTTTGAAGTTACTATCATTGGTTGGTTTTGTAGCTTTCTAAGTGTAATTTCTACTTTTAACTCAATTTAGTTCAAACTCATTTTTTTATTTGTTCGCCTTTGCTTTATACACTACGATAGTCCAAGGAACTAAAATGAGCATGAAGAGGTGGTGCTTACGTGTCTTGCTATAGCCTTTTTAGATAACAAAATTTGGAAACTTAAAAAATTGTCATAAATATAAGAAATTATGAACAGATTTTTTAAAGCTGTTTATCTCTTCCCTAATTGGTTGAAATTGTTGCCTATGATCCGTATTATCTACAGTGGCTCTGAGTTTGTTTGGTATCATTTCTGGTCGTTTTTTTTTTCTGGTTTTACTGATTTTCTAAGAATGTTTGGATTTGCCATGCAGTGGGATATGGCGGAAGTCCTGATGAATCAGGAGAAACCACATTGGATGCAATGATCATAGATGGGGTATAATTCATCTCGATGCTTATTTCATAACATTAACAGAAATCCACGACATTGTCACTTTTCCAAGCACGCGTTTGGAAACAAATATTAATCTGTACCAGTCCTAGTTTTTAACGCTTTGTGAATGTCGTCTCTGAATTACGCCAGCATAACAAAATTTACGATTTTCCGGTATTTCAAGTCCTAAGTTAGGACCCTTATTTTCCCATGCTCAAAATACTTTACTGAAGTGAACTAAACTATATATTCGGGGCAGAAACACACCTTCTTCGATTCATCAGTCAACGATCATGCTCTGATTTATGCAGTTTTGGGAAATGGTGTCAGACAAGTATGAACGTTGGAGCGGTTGGAGCGTTGCGGTCCGTGAAAGGAGCAATCGAGGCAGCCAAGCTTGTGATGGAGCACACAGAGCACACATTCCTCGTTGGAAGCCAAGCTTCGAACTTTGCTGTGTCTCTTGGGCTTCCTGGACCCACTAATCTAAGCACAGACGATTCTTTGAAGGTAATTACGCACCCTCAACCGCAAACCTTGAAGCCTAAACTACACTGATTTTTCCTAGTAGAGCGTGTTCTAAATGAAATGACATGTGGTTATAACTATTTATAAGGAAGGATATTATTACCAATGATATTTGTGATGATTCTTCAACATGAATTAAGTCATGTAATCCTCGTATTGAGTTAGTGGTAGTTTAATGCAAATGGCGGTAACTTAATGTTAGTGGGATGTCGGTGTCCTTGGCATTATCTTGATATCATATTGGCAACTACAATCTTAAGTTAACACTAAGTAAAACATTAGCTTGACATAAATGTATCATTATCTTAATTTTGGTTTAATGTTCTATCACATTAAAAAATTTAACATTGCGAACATAGTATGGGGTCTTTTGAGGTACATGCTCAGTATTTTTATTGGGTGCACACTTCCTTGATACCAACTCTAGCCATTGAGTGTATTTGATGTGCACAGGCCTGGTCTGCGTGGCAAAAAGAAGGATGCCAACCCAATTTTTGGAAAGACGTTGTCCCTGACAGCACCTCCAGTTGTGGACCTTACCAAGCTTCTTTTCTTTTAAGTGGAAAAGAGGACTATGGTATGGTTGGAGATGGGATCAATAAGAACCTGGGCAAGTCTTCATTTGACAAAAGTTTCGGTTACAGTAACCACGACACCATTTCAATGGCAGTCATTGACAGTGTGAGGACAAAATTTCAAGTTTGTAATTTATACTGTGCATGTTGTGACGTTGAGTCTTAAGCGTCGGTAGGTTTAGAAGCCTGCTTTGATGAAATGTTGCCAAGGGCAAGATTTTGTTCTAACTTACGGGCTGCTGTCTTTGCAATTGGATAGAAAGGACGAATTGCTGCTGGCACCTCCACGAATGGAGCTAGTCACAAGATTCCAGGGCGGTAAGTAACTGTCTTATGAAACTGATCGCTTGATGTGTGACCCCTTCCTCATTTTCAAGCGTGGCAATATGCGATTGAATTCTCTCCGTAGTTCAAATAGAAATGCGTGGATTTGCACTTCAGAGTTTCAGGATTGCTGAATAAGATCTGACTCTTGTTGATTTTCAGAGTAGGGGATGGTGCTATTGTTGGTGCTTCAGCATATGCTGACGATGATGTGGGCGCATGTGGTGCCACTGGTGATGGCGATGTCATGATGCGCTTTCTACCCTGGTGCCTCTCGATGACTTTTAATTACACCGTTTATTCTATTTAGTGTTCATCCATGAGTTATTGTAACACCAAAACAGCATGCCAGCGAGTAAATGGATTATTTTTGTTAAAATTGAATACCGTGGGACCACCGTCAAGAAGCTTTTGAGTGAATAGTCAAGCAAAAAGCGGACAGCACGAGATTCAATGCTTAGTAAATGGTGTTCACACGAATACATGACGTTCATAGTTCATCACTGGCTTTCAAAATAGTGGATCATGCACTAAACAGTGTAAACGGTGTACTCGATAATGATCAGTGTCGTATGCTTTTCAGGCTCTTGATCTCGTACCTCTTGCTGCTGTGTTTTGATTACTGAATTTGTGGGAGTGCACGGGGTGTTGCTGATAATACCGAGGTTTGTCTGGCGCAGTTATCAAGTGGTGGAAAGCATGCGGCAAGGAATGGCCCCAGCTGAAGCTGCAAAAGATGCAATTGCTAGAATACGACGGAAGTTCCCGACCTTTATAGGAGCTGCTTTCGCTATCAACAAGTATGGAATTCACGCTGGCGCTTGTCATGGGTGGACATTCAAGTACACAGTGCAGGATGCCAAAATGGCCGATGCAGTAGTGTTCACTGTTAAGCCTGACGTTTTCTGAATCCCTCTAACGAGGCTTCACCTTTCGATGTTTGAATTCCATGCCGATTGAAGGTGCAACCGAACTGAAATTGTGCCCATATGATCAAATTCTATTTAAAAGGGTTTCCGTTGATAAACGGGTCATGGAGTCTTTAGTTTACTGGATGCTAACGAATTGTTGTTTCGTTAATTGGAAGGACTATAATAAAGTCAATTGTTGACGAATTGTCAGAGCCTCTTCGTCATCTACTGACCATTTCAGTGATGAGTTGCTTAGTTTAGATCTGTATGAATGGGAATTGTAGAGCAGTTTCCAAGATGGACTTGCCAAATGCTGGGGTAACAGGAAATGCTGGGAGTTTCACCTGTCCAGGGCCGCATGTAGAACACTGACAAAACCAAATTTATTGAGGGCTCATTTTCCACTTCCAAGACAGTTAGAAGAAAGGTGTTTTTGACCAGATTTCTTTTGTGTACTATTGCTCACCTATAACTGAAGATGAGAATTAGCAATCAAGTAATGAAGCTGAATGGGGTTTAAATTTGCAGTCCACAGCAACAGTACACACAATAGCGTGGAAAGCAATCAAGCACAGGCTTCGATTGAAACACGGTTGTGCTCGATTTAGTCACATTCCGTGCCCACTGTACTCAGGTACTGTAAAGGACAAGCCATTGATTCCAAAGGTTTTCACTTTGCAGGCTTGCAGAGTTGCAAAAGACCAACTTCATTACCTGAAAAGCTCCCCGCACAACGTATGCGAAGAGAAATGCCAAACTCGTTTCCTAGAGGAAGGAGAGCGTGTGCTTAGGGTGTCTGGTTCAGAGAGACAGAGCTTGCGATGGACTAAATGTGAAGAAATGTGAAGAAATGCGATGTGACTAAATGTGAAGCTTGTGAATTTTGAGGTTCACAAGCTTGGAGCACAATTTCATCACTTAAAAACTCTTCAAAACTACAGATTTTATATTCTTTTATATTTTGACGCCAATGGGAATCAATAAACCATGTTCCATGGCATAAAGTAGTTGCACACCCACAAGGGCTACTTGCACTGCAGAGGAGGAAACCCAGCATACTTTAGGGTTTCTTCCTTCAGCCCTTTGCAGATGAAGATCCCAAATCCCCAATTCCGGCTTCAGAGTGGCTCTTCGAAGACTTGTCAGTCAAACACCGTAAAGAGCGGAGCAAGTAATTTAGGGCTTGCAAAAATCTGGAAAGGCCGTCCCACTTAGGGTCAAATCAAAAAATTCCATACATAGGGAATCCCCTGGTTTGATCTCATTAATATTTGATTTTTATAATACACGAGGAGCCCTATATACATGATAAATTCTTTGCCGCTTTCCATGCCCTATAGAACGCGAGGTCCACAGTGGGTCCGTCCTCTACGTTACTCTGCCCCTACAGACAGGCAAAGATCTTCAAAACTGCAAACCACCAGATCGGCAAGCAAAGATCAGAGAAGAGAGTTGCTTCGTCTCATCCATTTCATACCCTGTCCCGTAAACAAGATTCCATTGCTGTCATACTCAACTACAACACAAATATCTCAACAGAGGCACGTTGGACAAAGTGGAGCTTTTTATGTACAATACTAGGCATAAAACCTTTATGAATGGCCCTCACTGCGGCTAGTTCTCAGCACTATACATTGCGTCTGCTACAAAACAGACTCCTAACAGGCTAATATCCGTCCTCTCCTTCCTGCCTAGTGAAGACTTTCCAGGTGCAAAATTCGCTTAACGCGCAGGCAGAATCTCACTCGGAAAAACAGTACTGGCCTGTCCAGCAAACAAGATTCCATTTCTATCATACTCCACTACGACACAAATAACTCAACAGAGGCAAGTGGACAAAGTAAAGCTTTTTATGTACTAGGCATAAAACCTTTATGAATGGCTCACCCTGCGGCTGGTTCTCAGCACTATACATTATTGCGTCTGCTACAAAACAGAGACTAGTAACAAGCTAAAAAGAACTATTGGTTGCGCATGATCCGTCCTCTCCTTCCTGCCTAGTGCAGACTAAAAGTGAAAGTGATTTTCCAGGTGCAAAATCAGCTTAATGCGTAGGCAGAATCTCACTAGGAAAAACAGTTTTCGGATCCACCTTCACAGGCGTCTTGCCCTTCAAGTAGTGCTTCAGCAAATGAGTGGTACTGTGGTTAAACCCTTCCACCGGCGCCGTCCGCGTGCGCGACGCGTTCAGCTGTGACCTCACCCGCGACGCCAAGCTCTTCCCGAGCTCCACACCCCACTGGTCAAACGAGTTGATCCCCCACACGAATCCCTGCACTGCAATCCGATTCTCGTACAACGACAGAAGCTGCCCCACGGTGAACGCGTCCAGTGTGGGAAGCAAAATGCTCAACGAAGGACGGTTTCCAGTAAAAACCTTGTGCGGCACGAGCGCTGCCGGCACGCCCTCAGCTTCGAGATCCTCCTTCGTCTTCCCGTAAGCAAGAGCATCCGCCTGCGCAAAGAAATTCGACATAAGCTCGTCGTGGTTAGACACTTTCTCCCCTTGCATGTACACCGACTTCTGGCTCTTCACGGCGCCGATGAAGTCGCATGGGATGACGCGTCCCTGGTGGATGAGTTGGTAGAAGCTGTGCTGACCATTCGTACCAGGCTCGCCGAATTCAATTTCACCAGATGCGTATGGCAAGGGTGTGCCATCGATGGCAACCCCCTTGCCATTGCTCTCCATGCTTACTTGCTGAATATGGGGGGCCAGCTTCTGGAGCGCTTGGGAGTAAGGAAGAATGGCGCGCGCAGGGTAACCGAGAAATGTCACGTTCCAGACGCTTAAAAGCCCGAGCAGCACAGGCAAGTTTTGCTCTAGGGGCGTGTCACGAAAATGCTGGTCCATGCTCCAAGTGCCCTTGAGAAACTGCTCCACTTTGGGGAACCCGTATTGGAGCGCGAGGGGTAACACGCCCACCGCGCTCGTGACGGAGTAGCGCCCGCCCACCCAGTCCCAGAACGCGAACGCATTCTCAGGGTCGATGCCAAACTCCTTCACGAGCTTCAGATTCGTACTCACGGCGATCATGTGCTTGGAAACTGCGTCGCTCCCGAGCTTGGACGTGATCCACGTCCGGCACGTCCGCGCGTTCAGCATGGTTTCCGCCGTGGTGAAAGTCTTGGACACCACGACCACAAGAGTAGTCTCCTGATTGAGCCCTTTGAGCGCGATGGTCGCGTCCACGGGATCCACATTCGAGAGGAAGCGCAGCGTTCTCCCCTTGGCGAGCTTGCCAGCTTCAGGCTCTGTTTCCAAAGCTGTGTGCACGAACAACGGCCCCAGAAAGCTTCCCCCGATTCCAATCGCCACCACGTCCGTCAGCGGCTTCCCAGTTGCACCCACCCACTGGCCGCTCCGGACGCGCTCCGAAAACGCCTTGATTTTATCCAGAGTGGCCCACACCTCGGGCACAACGTTCTTCCCATCACTGATGATCTGGGCGTCGCGAGGAGCACGAAGAGCGACATGCAGCACGGCACGATCTTCAGTGGAGTTGATGTGGCGCCCGTTCCACATGGCTTCGATCTTCTGAGGGAGCTTCGCCTCGTTCGCCAGGGAGAGAAGGGTAGCGACGGTGTCTGTGGTGACGCGTTGCCGGCTGAAATCGACCACGATGCCGTCGACCTCCTTGATCATGCTCTCGCATCGGGACTTATCTTGCATGAGATCGCGTAAGTGAGTCTGCTTGATGCCCTCGACGTGGAGCTGGAGTTTCTTCCAGGAGGCACAGTCGGAAGACGCCATCGTTGCAACGGATTGGAAACTGCTCCTCCTCCGGACGGTTCGCAATGGCGTGTCGGGAAGAGTCCACCTGCTCGCGCCGAAATTCGTCAATTGCAACGCATGCTCGCTTGACCGCGGAATCTGTCAAGGATCGGAGAAGGGAGGTTAGCTAGAAAATCGCAGAACACGTGCTACAATTGCGGGATCGGAATTGAAACTCTTAAAAGATGATCGAATCGGAGAATCACAGAGGACGTGCTGCAATCGAAGGATCTGAATTGGAACTCTTAAAAAAGTGATCAAAACGGAGAATCAAACAGCCTGCGCTACAATTGCGGGATCGGCAATTGAAACTCTTTTGAAGTGATCAAATCGGAGAATTAAAGAATAGGTGCAGCAATTGCAGGATCGGAAATTGAAACTCTTAAACAGTGGCCGATCGGAGTATCGCAGAGTATGAACTGCAAGTCCAGGATCGATATTTGTAACTCTTAAAAGAGTGATCAAATCGGAGAATCGTGTAGCATGTGCAATAATTGCACGATCGGAATTGAAACTCTTAAAAGTGATCAAATCGGAGAATCACATAGCATGTGCTACAATAGCAGAATCGGAATTGAAGCTCTTAAACAATGCTAAAATCGGAGAATTGCTGAAAGTGGGCGATCGATCGAGAAGGGTTAAATTCGCGCTAGAGCCCTGGAAAGAGACCGATCGATCGATCGGCGATACAATTCAAAAGGCGCGAAATCTAAAACACTGTAAAACCCTAACTTGGCTCTGACATTGCCAAACCCTTCTCCAACATATCGGAGACAAGGAAATTGCAGCAGCGTCCCAAACACCGAATCCGATCCATCCAAAATCCGACCTTGAAAGAATCTAAAAAATATCCAAACACGAAAAACGAGTTCTAATCTCAAAATTCGATCGCCACAGAGAAAAAAAACAATCCAAGCATGAGAAAACCATCCGCACAGCCCGCATCCTCACACCTCTACATCCACACTGCCGTCGAAGCAATGCAAGCCTCCCCCTCCGCATCGACTCACACCCACCCAAGTGCAAGCAATGCTCGCCATCCCCAACTACCCCAAAACGGATCCAGACCCCCCACTCAACTCCAAATTTCTAAAACTGAAAGTGAAACTGAAACCCATAACCTGGAAATACCCAAACCCGCGACTTGAAATAGGTACCTGACCCTAACCCTGGCTGGCGCCTTCCCTGCGAAGTAAAAGTTAAGTTAATAAGCGTTGTTGCCCGCGGTCTGCAGCGCCTCGTGAGCGCCAGGATTTGGACGCCCTTGTGGCCTCGTGAGCGGGTCGTGGGGAAGTTGGCAGGGAAGGTCCTTCTACACAGGATTCCAGGACGCCCTTGCTCATCAGCAGGATGACAATAGTACGTGGGTAAGTTTATGACAATAGACTATTGTCAATAAGATGCTGCTGCTGAGCAGAAGAGAACGGAGAACCCAAGGTTGGAGACAACAGTACTGGTTGTAGGGAATATAGTTCCATACCTTGTAAGTTTAGTACGGGCAATGCACTTGCTGCACGACTCCCACGTCTCAGCTCCCAGATTTGACGCCCGAATTGCGTTTGTGTGTTTGGTTTCAAGGGTTGCCTTAGCGGTTGCTGCCTGTTGCAAACGGGATTGTGTGCGCTTCCGTCAGGATATGGAGCACTGCGGCAGGAGAAGCGCGGGTGAGGAGCTCGTGCCTGGCGTTCGGATAAAAGGGATGGCTGCTAATTGGGTCCCTGCCGGTGAATTCCAGCTCTTCTGGATGCGGTTTTTGGGTTGCGAAACTGGCATCATGGTGGTGTCATCGCGGCGCTGCCTCCCATCTCTTGCCTTTACTTTTCTTGGGTGGGGAATTGTTGCCTCAACTTCCACCTCCATTGGTAAGTTACATTCCACCTTTGCAATAACTTAGAGCATACCAAGCCAAAGATTTTGATCCATGGCCATGCAGACCATACCCTATGCTTGGGTCAGATTTGTTAAAAAACAATTCAAAATATAATTATATATGGCATGTAATGAAATTTTCAGAAATTATAATGTGGCATATTTGAAATGTGTAGAAAATGTTAATGAAAATAATTTGAATCCTTAAAAAAGAAACTAGCATCATGGCCAGACCCATCTTCTCATAGACAATGTGGTACAAGTACCAGCCACAACTAAAACTACTTTTAGGGATTTTTTGATATGTAGTGGGTAACAAGCTTGAAACTATTGCTAAAATGCTTCAAACTCTTTGGCTATTGATTTCTTAATATTTACAATTTTTGTCTAAAATATTGCAAAAATAGATGATTTGCAACTCTAATATCCTATTTTCTAACCAAAAAGATCCATTGTCTTACCTGAAAAGTCTAATCTCTAACTTCGAAAGCTTGATATAGATCATCTCTGATGATAAAATAAAATTGAGACTACAAACTTTTTGTCATAGTTGTTGTGCAAGCTTCACAAAAGGAGATTCTTCTTCTTCTTTTTGCAAGTTCTAATCTACCGCTTGTTTGAAGCATCTTCTTTGTGATTTTTTTATCTATATACTTTTGAACATCTATAATATTTACTTTAATTGATTTTTATCCAATGTTTCCATATTTAATTCTTGTATGGTAAGCATGCGGTCTGTTGTATTGAGAAGGGTTGTTGAGCAGTCAATAGACAACCTATGCTATGACTAAAGGTTTCAAAAGCTTGTTGATTTTATTTACTTCCTAACTAAAAAACACACTTGTATTTCACACTTAGAATTGGCTAATTTCAACAAGAAGTACTAATTTGGAACAACTACTAAATTCTTTAAACAATCTCTTGATAAAATATTATGAACACTCTCCATCTTTCAATCAACCTTTTGTTATAGTCAAAGTCCAGTTTGGGGTTCAAAGGGCTCTAAAATCAACCAATTAATGCCAAAGCAATGACATTTGTCATTTCTAAATTCAAACACTAGTAAAATGTAGAATGGAAAAGTGAAAATGCAGCTAAATTTCCAAAATCAATACATGTTTATAATTAAAAATATGGAAAAAAATGAAGTCATCTAAATAAAAATTATTTTTTCAAAGAGTTTAAATTGGCAAGCGCTTTCTACTATATTCCATAGTACTGTTCACCAATTGAGTTTGGATATCATTTATCTTTTATTGTCCCTTCTTGTATTCTTCTCTATCCTTTGGTTCTATAGACTTGCCAAAGTTCATTTAATCTTTATTTTTTATTTAATTTCGTTAATTGTTGCATTTTCAAAACCAACAACCACAGAATATTATGCATTTGGATTGGATTGCAAAGAACTTCAAATTCCTAGTTGAATAATGTTACATAGTATCTAAATTTGTTTGGGGCAACATTTTTTGTTAGCCATTTTAGCATTGAAAATGATTTTGATTGCATTTGACCTTACCAATGAAACATAGCTTTCTAATCCTAATTTTTTTTTTACTTTATAATCTTCAAAAATTCCTAAAATTGATAAATATATTGCATAGTTTGTGGAACTTATATGATTCAGGATTAGAACACCTTCAAAGTTTTTTGTATTAAGTATCCAAATATTAAAGTAATACTTATAGAGATTAAAATGCACAAGAAGTATAAAAATTTGAGAATTTGAATACATTTTGTATTTGACATAAATATTTGGATCCAAAAAATAATTTTCATAATAAATTTTATTGTTTTTCAAAAGTTGAAAAAGTAAAAAAAATTACACATGTATATTGTAAAATTTTAGTACTTTTAGTTCATTTTGTAATTGATATGAATAGTTTTGACAAAAACATATAAAATTTATAAGATTTTCAATTTTCTTTCAACATTTTAAAAGAAATATTGACATATAGAGAATATATAGTATTACATTATTTAAATATAAAATTTGACCATGTTCAATTAAAATGGCCAAAACTTGTAAAAAATTGAATGTTTTTGCATACAAAAATAGAATCATAGTTGTAGAAGTTAAAATCAATTGACACAATATGTCGTAACTTACTTTTTATCTTTTACTATTACAACAATAACATAATTCCAATATATAAGTGAGTTAATTCCAAAACACTCTCAAAGGCCTAAAAATTAATGCAATTCAAAGCAAGAAATCATCATTTGGATGAGATTGAGTTAGATAAGTTTAATCCTTAAACGTTGAGGCAGGCATTTTGTGTCTAATGGATGACAAGCAATCCTTCGTGTAGGGAATCCTTTGTGTAGGATAGGAGTTCAACTATTCATCCTCAGCATTCTGAAAAGAAAAGTTTTCTACCATAGTTTGATTCCAATGTGTATTTTTTTTTTCCTAAGCCAATGATTTACATGATAACCAAAAGGATGAATTCCATAGTCACTAGTATGTCCTTTAGGGGTTAATTGCCACATCTTTTGAGAGAACATTTTCTCATAGATACAATATCCAATTAGGTCAGAATTCAACATCTCTAGAGAAAAAGAAATTAAAATTGGAAAAGGTGATTCAACAAAAGCTTAAAACATATAAATACTTTGCAAGATTTTTTTCTTCCAATATAATTTTTTGTTTTGATAATTTAATTTCCAAAAAATGGTTGTGTCTATTTTATAAATGCTTTTTGTCTGCCAAGACCAAGGGTACAGTATTCATACTCTCTTTGAATTAAATGGAATTCTTATAAAGCTAGAGAACAATTTTAACCCTTAAGCGCTTTGACGTTCATATTTTGGACGAAGAATGGAGGGCTTGTAGACACTGTTTAATTCAACTAACTTTTCATTCATCCAATGTAATACTTGAATGTTGAAAAGACAATCTTCCTTATTGACTAATTTCATGAAATTACAATAAAAGATATTTCCGTCCAAGGATGTAAGTAAAAATGTGAAAATTTCATAAAAGGATTGAGGCATTTAACCCTTAAAAGCCCATTGTCCCTTTAGGGGACAAATGGGATTTCAGGCAAGTACCTTTGGGTTGAACTTTTGTCCTAATTTCCTAAAACTTTCAGTTTGGAAGATAGAAAAATTGCTAAGCTTTGTGGGAATATAATGCTTTTTAAATCGATGCTTGGGAACAAAAGTTATGCTCAAATAAGCTCAAAACAAGGGAGAGAGGGCAACAAAAAAATATTTGCAAGAATTTTAATTTTTTTTTAATTATTTTCCTTATAGATTATATTTTTTTAAATTCGGAAAGCTTTTATTTATTTCATTTGGATTTTTTATGAGAAAGTTATGGACAATCTTGTTTTTTGGGCACTTAAAGCATCTTCCTAAAAAAAATAATTTGTAGGATTCATTTCTGAATGCAATTTTTACAATTTTTCAAAAAAAAGTTCTACGTGGTTTAGTTTTCTTGCAAAAACAATCCCACCATTGGGATTTGTGCTAGTTCCATTTAAAAGATATTAGTATTTTAGATTTTCCTTCTATCTTGTACCTACTTCTACTTAACAATTTTTCTTAATAATGAAAATTAAGATTTTTTGAATTTTTTTTTTCCTTCTAGATTCTCAACTCAATTCTCCACTATAAACATTTAAAGCTCAAAACTTTGTAGTGCAAAAATTTAAAGTAAAAATGTTCAAAGTTAAAAAATCCAGCCTCACAATGTGCTTAAAATCTTATTTTTTTCACTTTAAATGCAGATATCTTGTAATCTATGCGGTCAAAAATTTTAGAATTTTTTCCACACATTCTCATACTAGTTAGGTGTAAGATCCTGCAGTTAGATGCATAAAAAAAATAATTTCCAAATTTTTTTCTTTTCACTACAGAAATGGCAGTTTTTAGTGTATTTTTTTGCAGAAAAAAGGCCTTGGGCCTTTAAGTTAACTTAACATTTAGTAGCAATTAGAGCAACTGCCTTCCCGTGGACGGAATGATGTGGAGTATTCCACATCATTTCATCCAAGCGATGAAATGGTGTGGAATATTCCACATCCAAATTAGCTAAATGGCGACGCAGCAATAATGTCAAACTTCTGCTCAGTGCCAATGTCACAATTGCACAATTGGGTTACTGGGAAATTGAACACCTTCAATTTAAGCAATACACAAAAAAAATAGCTTAAAACAAAAAAAATAGCTTTAAACAAAATGAAGATCAATTCATTGAGGTCAATAATTTTAGTGTTTGAATTCCCTAACATTGCTTTGTAAGGCATTCATGTTTTGTGATTTGGAATTAGTAGACAACTCTTTATGTACACATGGAGTGGAAGGAGGTAGAACAATCCATGTGGGATATGTAATTTAGAGTTTGTAGAATTTCTCAACTACTCATAGTTAAGTCTAAAGTAGGAATTGTGTTAAATTATTTTTTCAGACTTCATTTAGGCATAGTAAAATAACTTTTCTCAAAATACTTTGAACTAAAATAAGTTAGAAAATCAAGTTAAGTTTCATTTCCAAAAATCCGTTTGATATTTAAATCTTCCACTCAAAAGTTATGGACAAATTTCATAGAGGGGTTGGAAAGGATTTTTTTTTGACATTTTCATACATCCTCTTTGAAACTTGTCCATAACTTTTGAGTGGAAGATCTAAATATCAAACGGATTTTTGGAGATGAAACTTAACTTGATTCCCCGACTTTTTTAGTTCAAACTTTTTTGAAAAAAGATATTCCAGTATGCCTAAATGAGGTCTGAAATTACAGTTTTAGCATAATTCCTATTTTGGACCTAACTATGAGCGGTTGAGAAATTACAAACTCTAAATTACATATCCCACATGAGTTGTTCTACCTCCTACTACCCCAAGTGTACATAAAGAGCTTTTCTTTTCTACTAAAAACTCAAAATAAGTTATTCATGGCAAATGAATAGATTTCATTGGTATAATATTCAAAAGATTCTTTGGATTTTGACAAACCCTTTATCTTTATTATTATTTGTTGTTTGTATATTTTGTCCTAGAATTAGCCAAAAAATGGAGTGCACCATAAATGTACTGCCATTGTCTTGGTCATGAAGCTTACATTCATAATATGTGGATGAAATTTGTGGATGAGGACATTGGGAACTACCCCCCCACACACACACACTGTGTCAGTGTTGTTGCAATATTGTTTCATAGGGCCTGCAGTCCAGTAAAAAAACTTTACTATTACATTACTGACGACAGTACTGCAACAGTACAGTTTCAATGGCCAGGGGGGATTGACCCCTCTATTGCCCTGATTTGGATGACAGAGGGATGGAGGGTCTGTTCCCCCTTGGCCTCCGTCATCCTGCCCAACCCTCCATCTGCCCGAACGACCTCCTACCCCTCCCGTCATCCTTCCTGTCGTCCTCTCCTCCGAATGTTGAACTCCTCTGAACTCCTCCGAATCGTCATGAAGCTGTGAGAACTCTGGAGGCGATTAATTTTTTTTAAATCTATTGTAGGAATCTATTAAGAACAAGCGGAGTGGTGTTTTCAATTTTGTGAAAGCTACATGAAAGGTGGATCTGAAGTTGCGGCAAAGATGATCTGAAGTCTGAAAATTTCTTATTTAGCAATATGGATGTCTGTGTCTTGAGCTTTAATTGTGTGGTGAATGCTTTGAAAATGGCTGCAATCCATATCAAATGCACAGCTGAAACAGGTGCACTTTGATCTGAAGATTTGTGTGGTTGAATGTTTCACAATCAAAATGTTTATACTCCTTTTTTGTGGTTGCTTCTGAGAAACCAGACGAAGAATGAGATTTACATGAGCAATAACAAAACTCTCCTTACTGTACCATCCTCGAATTCGTCTTCACATGTACAAAATCAAACAACTAATCTATTTACATGTGCAGAACCCATGCGTAAAAAAACTTAAGACATACATTAATTTGAATCCATTGACTGTTTGTTTTGTTTTTTTGAACAATTGACTGCTTTCAAGCTTGGTTGATCAATGCTTGAGACTATTATGTGTTCGAGGTGTGTCTTCC
Source organism: Neckera pumila (assembly GCA_963969595.1). Lineage (NCBI taxonomy): Eukaryota > Viridiplantae > Streptophyta > Bryopsida > Hypnales > Neckeraceae > Neckera > Neckera pumila. Next base: position 15,564,242 of record OZ018417.1, on the reverse strand, counting down.
CACTGACGGCCTTAGTTCTAACTAAACCCTAAACCAGGATTAATACTATAGAATCGCCATTTCTGAAACACGCTCACAAACCCAGCAAGCATGAATACCATCAAAATTTCCAAAAAACTCCAACTCCCAACGCCTAATGCCTAGAAAGCAAAAAAATGACAGACCTTCTAAAATCGATGAAAGCAACAATAAACCGACTCAATACAAGCAGAGGCGAAAAGAGCTGCCCAGAAGCAACAAGAGGAAGAATACGCACCACAGAGCCAAAGAACACGACAGACCAGATGGGCCATGGGGGGAGGAGGTCGTTCGGGCAGATGGAGGGTTGGGCAGGATAACGAAGGCCAAGGGTGAACAGACCCCTCCATCCCTCCGTCATCCATGTTGTCAATCCCCTTTGCCCAGTTTCAATGGACCCATTAAAACTATACTGTTGCAACACTGTCGTCAGTACTATAATAGTAAAGTTTCTTTACTGGACTGCGAGTCCTATGAAACAATATTGTTTCAATGGAGGGGTATTTTCCTGATGGACGCCGGAGAGTGCTAATGAATGTAATGAAGGATTAAGTGATTCATTCTTACACTTATTTTTAGATACGGAGTACTTTTTTTTTACTTAGTGAGAAACTTCGCGGGTCGAGGTCGGGCCGTTTCTATTGCGTCACCAGTCCCGGGCAGAAGCACCGTGTGCAGCGAAGCCTTTTGCCGGAACGCTAATTTCGCTCTGCAATTGCGTTGTGGGACGTCAGTTTGATCTGCGAGCGTTTCGCCGCAAGGAAGCTTTCTTTCTGATGCTGCGATGGAGCGCTTTGGATCGAGAGTCTTCGTTATCGATCCTTTTTCCGCCTCCTTTTGAGCTTCATCCCAACCATTTTGGTCCCTGTTCGACACAACCAAAGAGATTTAATGAGGATTTTGTGTCGGCTTGGTGGACGGATTTGTGCCGATGTTTTTTCCATTACCTGGAGTTGACGGAGTTTCGGTTACGGATGATCTTCTATTTTTTTTATTTTCCCTTGATTTCGACCATTCTGTCACTGTATTCGGCCCAATAGAGAAACAACGTGGCAAGGTTTTGCTGTAGGATTGCTTCTGGTGGTAAATTCATTGGAGTACTGGAGTGCAAGGAATATTTCGGAATGATCCAGACGTGGATGGCAACGTTCCTCTTCAGCTGTAGGGTGTCACAACATTTTTGTTGAGATCTATGGTATTTTTCCTGTATTCAGGGCATTGAATTATGCGACTGTGAATCCTATGTAGATTTTGAGGATTTCCCAGCTAAACGTCGTGCGATTTAGTATAAGATCGAGGAGTTGAATTTCGCTTTGAAGCGAGTTTTCTAAATTGTTCGCGAAATGAGCTTCTCAGCGGGCAAGACAATTTATTAGGGTTACTTGTTGGAAAGCTAGAGATGTCTAAAAGTATGGGAATTTTCCGCCGAATGAACTCCATGGGGCGAAGAGATGGAGTGAAGATGTTGAGCGTGTGGATGGCGATGGTGGTGGCCGCCTTGCCTGTATTGAGTCCGAATCTATTCCCGGCATCCAGTTGGGAGACCTCTCTGTTTTCTGTAAGTTATTAACATATCGCTCTCTTTGAAATTATGTCTTGAAAAGTTCGAAGTCAAGTTTTTCCCGAAGCGTGATTCATGCTTGGGAAGGCTTGTCCTGGCATGGATCATGTTTTGGTAAGTTATTTTAACTCAACCATGCCCAAGCTTCAACTCAGCGATGCTTGGGAAACTCAAGTTTAAGTAATTCTATACCAAATCAGTGGCTAGAATTACTGTAGGTGAAATGTTAGGCAACTATTGAACTGTTAATACAGCTGCTGATAGAAAAATGTTTGGAAGCAATGAAAATGACGCAAGAAAATTCTGAAATCCTCTTCGAAACATTCGAAATAGAACCAAAAATAAATAAAAATAGGCTCTTAAAATGACCATTAAAGATATCTTTTGATGGTGCAGATGTGACGAAAAGTCGAAAATTAGTGAAATTCGAGTAAAATCGACTTTTCACGAAGTGCTCAATTGCGCATCAGACAATTTGGATTTAGCAGTCATTGATTTGTGATTGTTGCTGCAGGAATGGGAACCTCCTACTGCCAAGCACGAGGCTCTTTTAGACTCACTTCGCAATGCAAGACTTGTAAGCACTAAAAACACTCGAGCTTTCGTTGTCAGGATATAGGAAGGACTTTGCTCGCCTAGGAGCAATTTTTTTTAAATGTTGAAGTTGAAATGTTTTGATTTTCCTATGCTATTGCATTTACTGGCTGTGATTACTTTTGGAAAGTGTACGACTTTCCACTTTTGTTGAGATTCTCCGTCATACCACCTGAGCTTGTTTTGTATGTCAGCACGAAACAGAACCTGAAGGATTGTGGGATCGACCAGACAGTGGAGGGTGGATGCCGTGTACTCGTCAAGATGAGGAATCCTGTAAGTTGCAACTACTTGGTTGACAATTCTAACTCAATGTACACTATTCTGGAGATCTTCATTGTTTCTTATTATCTAGTTGCTCTGAGATTTTCAGTAACATCTCTTCCTGCAGTTTAGTTTCTTTCTGCGTTCAATGAAATTCGTACTATCAGTATATCTGATACTTCTTATCTCACCTAATACCAGAGTATGTTGGCCTCTCTGGAGCAGCTCGTCCAGCTGTTTCTAACGGATATTTGCAAGTCTTTTTAGAAGGCGGCTTGAATCAACAGCGAATGGGGGTTAGTCTTTCTCCTTTTGAGATTGCTTGAATTTGATATTGATTTGATTGTGTGTTAGCTATGCTACTCAAAGTTTTCTATTTGAAATATTAGATGATGGTCGATTTCTTCACAGATATGTGATGCCGTTGCTGTAGCGAAAATTCTGAATGCAACTCTGCTTCTTCCTCAATTCGATGTCAATCCTGTTTGGAAAGACTTCAGGTAAGCAGCAATGGAAGTCAAGCTGCTAAATCTTCTCACTAGTCATTTACTGATTATAATTTAGGCTTATAGTAGCAATATTCTGTTTATCTTATATGGTCAGGGCTACGCTCTTATCAATGTAAGGATCAATTAGTATGCTTATTTGACACGTAGCAAAATCGGTGATTTCTTTGATGCGGATGCAAGTATGCAAAGCTTACCAAAGGAATTGCTGCAGCTCATTTGCAGACATATTTGATGTGGATCATTTCTTGAAGACATTGATCCTTGACGTCAATATTGTAACTGAGCTGCCTCGAGAGTTTGAGTGGAGCACGAGGGAGTATTATGCAACTGGCTATCGTGCTACGCGTGTTAAAAGCGCTCCTGTGCAAGCCTCTCCTGAGTGGTACATAGCAAATGTGCTGCCTCTCATGAAAAGGTATGAGAACCTCCCTTCCTGCACTCTCGCCAGGCTGCCCTTCGGCAACAGATTGCATCGTGTACGATCTATTTATGAAACATTCATTCCTAGTGCTTTTTTCTGGCATTTCTTGCTAAAACCTGTAGGATGTGCTGGTTCTTTGGCAGCTCTGGGGTGGTTGCAGTTGCGCCCTTTTCACACAGGCTTGCTTTCAATGAACTTCCGGATGAGATTCAGCGTTTGCGTTGCAAAGTTAACTTTGAAGCTCTGCGATTTGTGCCTAGCATTGAGCACTTGGGGAACCTTTTAGTGGAAAGGCTTCGAAAGTCTCAAGCACGGAACGTGGATAGTGATACTGGGAAACATAAATATCTAGCTCTACACCTTCGTTTTGACAAGGTAGCGTGGCAACTCCTGCTTTGCCTTTCTGTCATGCAGCGTGTCAAAAATTGTCTGTAGTATTAGTAGTACTCCACCAATCTTATGCAGTCAGTCCAAGATTTGATGGCAGTCTTTTACTGTATTAGCAAGTATCTGTCCGTTTGTGGGGTGACTGCATTCTAGAGATCGTCATGATATTATGTAAATAAGTGCTGAGACCTTTTGGTGATTATGGGGAGCGGAGTAAGTAGAGGACTTGTTGTTGCACCTTATGAGTGTGCTTTGCAGGACATGGCTGCACATTCAGCATGTGACTTTGGAGGTGGCAAGGCAGAGCGATTAGCTCTCGCCAAATATCGTAGCGTTGTTTGGCAAGGACGTGTTAGCAATGCTCTTCTTTCAGACAGGGAATTGCGTCACAGGGGTAAATGCCCAATGACACCTGAGGAGGTCGGCATAATGTTGGCAGCTTTAGGCTTCGGCCCCGAGACACACGTGTATCTGGCCTCATACACAGTGAGTATTCATTCATTCTGAGTTCGCAAAGATTTTACAGGCTGTTTGTTTTCGTAATGTTTCAGGATCTTGTGATTATGTTTTATCGAGATGATTTTTAACGTTTGCAAGAGCTCTGCATAGTTGAAGTACAGTTTTTAGTTGTATTGAGTAGTTTATACTTGTGAGCGATCGGTTCTCAGTCAGTATTTCTTCTGATGGTCTTCGTCATTTCTATTCTGGACTTGTGGCAGGTTTATGGGGGCTCTGCAAGGATGAATCTTCTACAGACCTTGTTTCCTGGCATGGACACGAAAAATACTCTAGCCACAGCTGAGGAGCTTCAGCCGTTTGCTGGAAAAGCCTCACAACTGGCAGCCATTGACTACCATGTTTCTCTTCATAGTGACATCTTCATGTCTGCATCGCGTGGCAACATGCACAATTCCGTGGTAAGTATTCAATGACGAGCGTTTGCAAAAATCATTGTGAAAACCTTCTTAACCTGGACAGACCTCCTAGCACATCTCGATGATCGTTTTATGCTTTTGCGCTAATTCTAAACTTCTGTATCTTGGACCAGATCAAGTGAAATTCATACGCCATTCATATTAGGCTCTTACACATCACTGTAACAAACCTTGGAATCTGTTTTGTACAGTACAATGGAGTACAAACCAAGCAGCGATGATGTGCTAAGTTGAGAAAAAATGTAATGATCATTCTGATTATATCAATCCAATGCTACTCTCTGACTTATGTGTCTCCACGTATTTATCCTGCAGGCAGCGCATCGTACATATTTGAACGTGAGGAAGACAATAAAACCAGATATGAATTTGATGGCTCGTCTTTTTCTAAACGAAAGCTTGACATGGCCAGAGTTCAGGAGAACCGTGCTTGAAGGTCACAGAAGTAGGATGGGCCAAGTCACCCTGCGACTGCCCAATCAGTCGATTTACACGTATCCAGCACCAGACTGCATGTGCACTGCTAGGCGCGCGATTGCTGAAATCAAAGACTGAACAACTGCTGCAGCTTGCTAGGTAGTTGTAACCATTTATTTAGACATAAGTGCAATCACATGGATTCCCCGAGGCGCAATTTCAAATTGGGGATGCGTGACGACCGTTGGTGATCGAGACCTCTGTGGTAACCGCATCTTACCTTTTGTATGTTAGCTGAATGGTTCCTCTTGGATCTACTTTTTTGCATACAGATCGTAACGGTAGTTGGTACGGTTACCACATTCACGTCTGCTTAGACTGTCGAGGGAGGTGATCGAAGGCCCCTTGATCTACTGTCTGCTTGGATGACAACAGATTCTTAAGAGGTATCATAGTGAAATGAGCATGTAACATAGTTGGAAGCATTGATTCGATCAGAGTTTTTCTTCAAGTAACTTCACTTCGAATGATGGTTTCACGTTTAGTGCATTTCGAACCTTCAGACACACGTTGATCCACCAGGTAGTTCGATTCCAGAGAGATCGATGGGAGGTGTTTAGCGTCCTGCCCTTCTTGATGCCCAAATTGTACAGTTGACTGTTAAGTATCGGACTGGTTTTCAATCTTATAAAGATTGACTGGACTTTGAGAATACATCTATGATGTAGCGGACTTCATTTGCAGAACCCGACAATGCAACTTCTTGAAAGTTCACATCGTCATCCAAAGCTCGTAACGACCCAGTTAAATGTTTTGTCGACCTGAACAAGCAAAAAGCATGAGCTTCTTCCAGAAGTCAACTTCTGGTTAAAGTGCTCCATATGATGCACTTTTCTACTCGTAAATATCCTAATGTCTTCTTCTTTGTTTAAAAGATGGTTCAAACTTGACATTGTCACTGTCCCAGGACCAACGTGTGTCTCAGATCAGCAATCAGCATCGACATGTTCCCAGGAGTTGGACTCCAGCCAGTCATAAGCAATGGGACCAAGAAATGGCTGCGGAATGCCGAACGAGTCGACCAGGTGGAGAGTCTGTGGCCGCAGCTCAGCACAAATGGCAGCTACTTCCCGGTGAATAAGCTGCGCCAGCTCGGGCGACAGAAACCCATACCTGCATAACACCAATATTGTTCATCACTGCTGAAAGGAGCTACACCAAAATCTGAAATTTCTGAGGCCTAAACTAAGTCTAATATGTTCTTTTTACGTTTGGCTGTATGTTTGCATTCAAAGTGTCGCATAATAAACGGAATAGAATAAGTTTAAAATCATTATGTTTGTCCTTGATAAATTTGAAAATTTGTTTACGACTAATTAATGAGTTACAGCAACTGAAGTATAAAATGATGTGAATTCCACCGTAGCCAACAGTGAAGGCACTTTTTGGTTGTAGTCGAAGGTGAGCACTACCTCTGTTTTTTGCCTAATTGTGCTGACCCCTAGGAAGGTTTATAGAAGTGCCAAGAATTTCATACCTCAAGAACACAGGCTCCTCGTCAACTTGTGAGAGTACAGAGAGCGTCCGTAACAAGCCAAGAACTCCCTTGATTGAGTCTGTCGCTTGATGCTCTGCACTCTGAATGCTCTCTAGAACTGTCCGCTCAGTAAATGCCTTTCCCAAATCCTCCGCTAGCTGGTAGCTCTGTGGATGGCAACCAAATTGGAAGCTGTGGTCAGCACAAGGTGACTGCAATTACGTGTGACCCCTTTCTAAAATCAACCCCTACAGATTCTTGCCTAAAATGTACAAACTCTAGAGCCTAGGATCGCGAAAATTCATAGTTTATTCATAGTGTCCAGAAAATGCATAAGAAGAGAATGTTTTGACTCCCAACAACTTCCAAAAAAATTATGCAATTTGATAATAGGAACATAGGAACAGTGCTTAATTGCTTATTTGGACGCATTTAGGTGTAATTACTTTTGATTGATATGCTTTGGATTCATTTCACTTTCAAAGACACATACATTTTCCTAGATAGATGCCCAATTCCTGGTTTACTCCTATCTTACAACTCGCATGGATTTAAGAATCGCAACAAGGTACCCCAGGAGATTTGAGTTTGAGACTTTCCCAAGTCAATTTAGAAACTTACCGACATTAATGCTTGAGTGGTAGACAGTCCCTTGGAAATGAGATTCTTGACTCGTGCGTCCAAAAGCTCAAGTAAGCCTCGCTCCCGAAGCTGAAAAAGTACTAACTGACACATGCACACACCTCATCAACGACAGAGCTAAACTGATAACTATGCACAGAAACTCTTAGCCAGAATTGTCAATACCATTCAAGCTCATTAATTCCAGATATTGAGATGTTTACCATTAGTTGCACCCTAAATTTTGGTACCTGAAACCTGGAATCACGAAGTGTAAAACTGCTCAGGTCCTTGGGCAAGACAGGCCGAGGTCCATTCAGATGTTCCAGCCCCATGCCCTTCATAGGTTGGCCTTTCTTGCGAGCAGAGGTGTAATCCCCCAACAAGGCTTTGCTCACCTGCTGCATGAGCACATTGTTATCCCCCTCAAAAGTCGACTGCACGTCGTGTTCTGCTTTGAGCTGGCCAATGCGGTTATCAGTCTTCAAACCTTGCCCTCCACATGCCTCCCGGCATTCCTGCAACCAGTTAGTACGAGGTCCATTGGCAACCCTAAAAATATTTTTGAAAGGAGCTGCAAATCCCTTGAAAAGGGAGAATCAGTGTACCCAGGAAACTCTGCTTTTCTGACATCTTCTTTCTTAGGCACAGATCTTCTCACATCTTGAGTTCAAGAATGAAAGCATTGGTACTCCGACAACTTTCATAGGCAAGTGTAGTTATTATCCTGCTGTAGTGAAAAGGGTGGGCAATTGATTACACTGATGTAAAATATTATGCTAAATCCTGCATCCCAATATTCCAGACAACATGCCTATTAAAATTGGGGAACATACCTGGAGGGTACGCATGCTGTGCCACGAAAACATAGCCTTGAACCCACTAGATATTACATGAAGGGCCTTGAAGTCTTTCGGATTTCTTCTGAAATACAAGTTCTTCAAGTCCAGTGCAGCAAAATTCATGGCATACCTGCAGTTGATCACAAATTTAGCTTCTCACTACACCATCTGGTGCGGACACCCAAAACTGCCAAGGATTCAAAAGCGCCACTTGCTTAAATGCTCAGCTGGTGTAATGCCCTTGATCAATATGTGCCTATTTTTAAAGAATTGATTCTAGAACATTTACCGAGAAATCTTGACCTTTCATAACTTTTGCATGCGGTTGCATACGGTTTAGGGTTTTAAAGTGCGATAGAATCCTCTTTCAATCGCCAACTAGAAAGGGCAAAATTTTACCCGTCTAGAAATAGTACATCTGCTCTATACCAATAGAGGCGATTTTGGGTGTCCCTATCTTAGTACAGAGACATGGAATAGAAGGCTGAGGATTAGAGTCACCTAGCAATTAAACTGTGAGATATTAAGCACTCAGAGATGAACTCACGTTTTAGCCAGAAGCGGTAGCAACCGATGTTGGTGGCTTGGGTAGTCGAGCAGGAGCACCTCAGGCTGGTCTGCAAAATATGAAAATGCACGCCTTGCCAGAGCATACCGCAGTGCCGTAGAAAGGCCCAACTTTGCTTGATTGATTGCACTCACAGCAATGGTCACCCGACCTGATGAAAGTGGAGCCATGAACACACCGAATCTCTGTAAAAATAACAAGTGAATAAGCAACGAAACCAACCAATTAGCTAATTGGAATTTGTTACTAGCTCCCCATACTGCCCAAGTTGTGTCAATTAGCAAATTGGTTTTAACTCCTGCTAATTAACTTGCCATGGATTTTTAACTCCCCCAAATTTGGACAATTATACCAATTAATGGTTTGAAGGGATAAATCTGCTCGCACAAACCAAGTAGCAGCAGTTAGCTATCTCGAAAAGCCTAATTAACTCCCTACTAGGTGCAGGCACACAATCGGTTAGTTAACTTCCACCTAGCTCATAGGCCTAAAACCTCTTTAGCTAATTGGCGCCACTTGATTGGTGCCAGCAGGGCCTAGGAATCAAAAACTCATGGTTGAATTCTGTCTGTGATGATTCAGGTTACACAAAAACAACCGAAAAACATTCGCCCTCAAGCTTCAGTTGAAACTGAATTCAAATATTAGGTTAACAGTTTCATAAAATGACATGATCTGCCACGCCCCTATTCCTTCAGTTTCAAATCAGACATGTAACAGAACGAGCACGTTGAGCATTTGGAGAATTCGGTACCTGATCAGGATTCTCAATTGAACTCACGTATTGCCCATCCGGAGTAACGTCGGCAACAGCATTGAGCAAGTTCTCACGAGGAATCCTAACTTTATCGAACCTGTTACCAGTTTTTGCAATCTGTCAGGATGCTATACAGAAAATTCAGATAATTAGCATAAGATTCTTCAAAGGAGATGCAAACACCCTGGGCCCAAGTGCAAATTCAAGGAAGAATCAAGGTATCCAAGATGTTCGAATTCTCTAACATCTTACAGATCCTCACATCTTGAGTTCAAGAATGAGAGCATTAGTACTCAACCAAGTATTTTAAGCAAGTGTAGTTTCCACCAACAACAGTGCACCTCCTGTAAAAAGGGTAGGTGGTCAACTCTGCTCTACTAGAGTGTTATGTGTGTCCAAGAAGCATTTCTTAACCTTGATCACTTTGAAAAATCCTATAACCTCTTTCATCAATTAGCATTTGAGGCCAACAATGTGTCCAGATGGCTTACCAAATGCGTCCATTGTCAACACCATTCAATCCAGCCTTGTGGCCACAGTCAGCAAGCCGGATTCCTGAGCAGCAAAGACCGTCGGCACCTCGTATTTGGCACACGAAGGCGTGAACACCTTCATTCTTCCCGTTTATGAGAAACTGAGAGAATACAATTGTGTGGGTAGCATGCTGCAGAGACCCAAAGGAAGGCTTCTCCAAAAATGTGAACATTGATTATCAAATTGCTAACATATCCCACACCTTGATTTTGGGAAGTGCCAGAATCTAAGAATCTATACATAAATGTGCCAGTAGTGTAACATAATTGAGCGGATTTTCCTCTAAAGCAGGGTTAGGGTTCAGGATATTGAAGATAGGGAAATTCTCCAAGGCAGGTTACCTTTGCAGCACCTCCTATCCAGTACTTTTGAGCCGATTCACAAGGAGTGTTGATAATGAACTCCTGAGTTGACGGGTCATAAGTGGTTACCGTCTCAATTCCACGCACCTGGTCATCACAAAACCATGCATTCCCAAATTAAATCCCGGCATAAGATATGTGTCGGCAAAACTAAAACGATCCATCATCACTGAGCATATTGACTTGGAACCCTACTCAGACACCTCCATTGCTCAATCAACAAGCAGCTAAAACCAAGTGACTCTACCCCAAATACAAACATACAATTTTTATCGTCTCTTTTCATATAATCCTAAGTACAATCCTCACTTTACGTAAATTTGAGCAATCATATTTGACAAATTTAGAATGCCGTCATTCCAATAACCATGTGTCCCACCACTAGATATAATACAATGGAGTGATGTACCCATTGCTATTAGCACTTGTTTCATTCTCATTCAAGATCTGTAAACTATTCCTCGTTCACAGATCCTAGTTAAATCTCTCCCTTGCAGTAGAAACAAAAAAGTCAATACAAGATCGCACATGAGTGTTAAAGAGTGTTTCGGTTGAGAATGATACAAATTTGAGCGCGACATACAACTCACATTGCTACCATGGCCAAGTTCCGTCATTGCAAAGCAACCTCGAACTTCAAATTCTTCAGTGGGCTGCAACCACTTGTCATGATGCCTTTTTGTGCCCATTTTCACTATAGCATCCCCCCTGCAGCCCACCATCCACAGAAATCATGAACTTGACAAAGTTCAATAGATTTGACCACTTGCAAATGAGTGAAAATCGAATTGAACAAACGGACAATCACACGTTTCTCTACCCCAAATAGAAATTTATAATTCTCATATGTCACTTTCTACAGAATCCTCGATTTAATCCTTAGTATAATCCACGGATTTTTTTTTTCATTTATTTTGGGCAATGTAGAAAGTGACCGTATTCAACAATCTTAGAATGCCACAATTCCTATGACCACATATTACAATTGAAATGATGGACTCGAGCATGCTAGTAATCTAGTATTGCAATCACCAGATGTATTGGACACCAAAACTTTATACATTTTCAAACCATTGCTTAGTCTCTCCAGTAGAGAATTAGAGACAGAACCACTTACCATAAGTTGTAATGGACACCAAGCTTGACAGCCAGAGCGTGGTCAAAGGTATTCAAAGTCTCAAAAACGGCATTCCGTCTGAGGTAGCTATCCACCGACTGATCTGTCAAGAAATTCTTGAAGACGCCGTTGTGGAGGAGGAAGAGCATGCGTTCCCACATCTTGTCTCTCATGTCATCCATGGGTTCGTTGAAGTTGGGAGACGCAAACACTTTGTCACCCACTCTTCTAGACACAAACAAGTCGTTGTTTGCCATCAGGTTGAAAAGCCAGTCCCGGAGCTCCAAATCATGTCCATCCAACAATACCCTCATTGCCGACTTGTCGAAAGCAGGTTCATCTGCAAACCAAAACATTCCAGTCACAGAATCAATACCGCTGACCTTACCATGGCACACAATTGATTGCAAGGGGACAGGAGGACCTGGCTATGGGGTATCAAAATCCAATCAATTCCGAAGTATAGAGGAGCCCTGTATGTATGTATGTATGTATGTATGTATATAACATATACATAAAAAGCAAACGTCGATGAATTCAGGACCTTTTTTGGAAATTCTTCACTAGATCCTAGCAATTGTTCCGCAGGGTTTGTATTCAACTAACACCTTGAAGTCGGGATCAGGGTCCTTCATCTGCAAGCGCTCTTCAAAGCATCGAACTTGGAGCTCTAAACCCAAGAAATCCTATACTATGTTGGATTTCCTCAACTAGATCCTCTATAGTACCAGCTAACCATTGCAAGAATGAGATGAATCAAGAAGTTGCCGAATTACCTGAATTCGCTTCCGGGGTTTCGTAAGCCAAGCAGACCGAGGCTTGTAAAGAAAAAGCAGGAACAGATTGTGACAAATGCTTCGTAAGCACTTGCATTCGCCATCCTGCACGGTGCGCCATATCGATCCTCCTTCCAATTATGGAGATAATCACCTCGTCTAACTTGCAACTCTGATCAATTCGTATTCAACAACGAATCTCTCAACCTTTACTCTTCAGAAGGTTTGTAATCTCTGTGCTCTCGCGGACCGTGCTTGATCATCTGTAAAGCGCATGTGCCAATCTGCAAGACACAGTTGGAGGGGATTTCTTAACAACCAAGTCGATAAGAATTTGTGGAAGACCGCATCAAAAGTAGTTGAGCATAATGTATAGAAGCCTGACGTTCTACATGCTAAGAAAACGTCAGCCTCGATCTACAGACTCGATCTACAGGCAGACTCGATCTACAATCTCTGCTCATCTAAAGATCTGCAATCTCACATGATTGTTTGATCACCTGTAAGGCTCATGTCCCAATCTGCAAGACCCAGTTAGAGCACAACCCAATTAGGGTTGTTGAACACTACATGAAAAAGTTTGGTGAGCTTCACGGAAAGGTCTGCATTGAATTGAAGGCATAAATCAACCATCAGGAAAAACACATTCGAATACAGAATTATCTCATACTTGGACTCCAAAGATGACATCGATCCCTTGAACCCGTCAGTTGATGCGCCGTACTACTGGGGATCCACCGGAACCCAGAAGACGAAATCCCGTTGTTGCAGGAATGGAGTCAAAGATCAACGTCCGAGGCAGGAAACTGAACCCAAAAAGGCCAAATCTCCCAATTTGGAGAAAAAATAATAAGAACCATAAAGACGAAATTCAAGGAAAAAAAACAAGAAAAAATTGAAACCAAAAGACAGGAAACTAGATAAAAAATTCTAGGATTCGAACGTATCTTCTGAATTATTTGTGGAGGAAAAAAGAGCAACAGTGTTTCTGGTCGAAAATGTGCAGCAGGCGGATGTTTCAGAAAAGAGAACCTCCATTTGCTTGCAGCCCATAATGTTGAAGGCCACTTTTATTTTGAAGAAAGGTAAAGCTTCAGACAAGAAACTTCAAATTTGAACCACTGGCATCACTCTGTGTATGACTTTTTAACATTTGAGAATTTCTTTTTTTTACTATTGATTGCATGAGTGGAGTGACAAACACAACGATGTACATCTTGGTCATCATTCGCACTTCACATGGTCTCTTGTACTTTGCAAATAGGGACTAGGTGACGTGAAGGTGACGTGAAGGTAGAGCCTTGTTATGAAAAATCGTAACATTGTTGAGGAGTCCAAACCATTTTCCCTTGGAGATTGGGATATTCCCTTTGTGGATCTTCAGGAGTGAATTTAGCTTAATCTATAAAGATGGGCTGGTCATTGTGATTGAATAATTCCTTTTGGTAGAGTGTGAATCATATTCTTAAAAAAAATTTAAGAAAAAAAATCATTGGAGGTCAAACTATTGTGCAAGACCTTCCCTTGTCGCACAAAATTCTAGAGATGAACATATGCACTTCCGTTTTATATAGAAGGATTCTTTGTCATCCATTGGACCACTTTGGTTTGCAACGTCTTTATAGGATTAACCTCATAGAGTCATCTTTGGCTAGGAAATTGCAACGTTAACCCCTAAAGGACCAAGGTGATTTTCCTACCATAAATAACTCAAAACTATCATTTTTATTGCAAAGAGAAAAGAGTTAAACAAATTTATTTTTTTTGCATATCCAAATGTAAGATCTTATACTTGACTAGTATATGAATATGTGGAAGAAATTTCAGAAACTTTGACCATGTAGATTGCAAGATATATGCATTTAAAGTGAAGAAAATAAGTTTTTTTCCACCTTGCTTGACTAGATTTTTTGGCTTTGAATCGTTAGTTCAAATTTTTTGTACTATGGATTTTGATTTTCTACTTATTTAAGCTAAGTAGTAGAGTTGAGAATCTACCAAAAAAATTTAGGAAAAAAAGAAATTAATTTTCACTCATTAAACAATTGTTAAGTAGAGGTGGGTTCAAGATTGAAGAAAAAACGAAATTGTTAATAGCTTTTAGATGGAATTGAATCACAATAATTCCAACAGCGAGATTGTTCTAGCAAGAAAATATAACCCTGTCTAACAAAAAAATTTGAAAATTTCTAAAAATTGCATTCCAAAATGAATTCTATAAGTTATTTTTTCAAGAAGATGCTTAGATTGTCCGAGAAACTAAGATTGTCCATAACTTTCTCATTATTAGTCCAAATTGAATGAAACAAAGCTTCACATGTAGACAAAAATATAATCTTTGAGTCAAAAAATTGAAAAAAAAAATATTTTGACTTTTTGGGATTTTTTGGGGGCTGCTCGCCAAATTCCATTTTTACTTATTGTACCATAACGTTTGCTCCCGGGCATCAATGAAAATAAAAATTATATATTCACAAAGCTCTTGCAAAAATATACAACCTCAAAAAATTCCAAAATACATTACTAAAAATTGAGACAGTAGGAACTTGCCCAAACCCAAGGGGACAACTGGTCCTTTAGGGGTTAAAGACCCTACTTTTGAGGGGAGCAAAAGGGCCCCTAAAGGCCCAAGGCCTTTTTTCTGCCCAAAAACAACCAAATCTGCCATTTTTATAGCAAAGCGTAAAAAAACTGAAAAATGTTTTTTTTGCGCATCTCACTGTAGGATCCTACACCTAACTAGTATGAAAATGTGTGGAAAAAATTTTAGAATTTTTGACCCCATAGACCGCAAGATATTTGCGTTTAAAGTGGAAAAAACAAACTTTTTAACACATTGTGGGACTAGATTTTATGACTTTGAACATTTTTAACTTAAATGTTTTACACTGCAGAGTTTTGAGATTTAAATATTTATAGTAAAAAAATTGAGTTGAGAATCTAGGGAAAAAAAATTCAAAAAAATTTCATTTCATTACTAAGAGAATTGTTG
The DNA here is from genome assembly GCA_963969595.1 of Neckera pumila. Taxonomy (NCBI): domain Eukaryota; kingdom Viridiplantae; phylum Streptophyta; class Bryopsida; order Hypnales; family Neckeraceae; genus Neckera; species Neckera pumila. Next base: position 15,549,030 of record OZ018417.1, on the reverse strand, counting down.
AGTAGAAGTAGGTACGAGATAGAAGGAAAATCTAAAACATCAATATCTTTTATATTTAATTAAAAAGCACACATCCCAATGGTGAGATTGTTCTAGCAAAAAAATTAACCTTGTGGAACTTTTTTTTTGAAAAATTGTTAAAATTGCATTTAGAAATGAATCCTACAAATTACTTTTCTTAGGAAGATGCTCTAAGTGCCCCCAAAACAAAATTGTCCGTAACTTTCTCATAAAAATCCAAATGAAATGAATCAAAGCTTTCCAAATAGACAAAAATATAATCTATAAGAAAAATAAATTAGAAATAAAATAAAATAAAATAGCAAAAAAAAATTATTGCCCCTAGTCCCCTATTTTGAGCTTATTTGGGTATAACTTTTTTTCCCAGGCACGGATTGTAAAAAAATAAAATATTCCCACGAAGCTTAGCAGTTTTTCTATCTTCAAAAAAAGTTTCGGAAAATCATGACAAAAATTCAACCCGTAGGTACCTGCCCAAAATCCCATTTGTCCCCCAAACAGACAATGGGCTTTTAGGGGTTAATAATATTATGAATAGCATGCCTAATCAAGGATTTTTTTTACTGATCTCCATACTACTAGGAGACAACGAGTTTTTTTGTTTTTGAGTTTATAGTGTAAGTTGCACCCTATAATGTATGCAATTTAGTAAAACATGTATGTGCATATACATCCACATATTAATATGTTATTTATTATCCATAACTTCCATCCAAATGTTGGCAAATTGATTTCTTTTTGAAAAGGATTTGGTGATTTCATCGATTTTTCAATCCATTTTTTTGATTGTAAAAGTGCCAAAAATGAAGAATGATTGTAGGGAAAATTTGCCAAAAAAAATTTGGTTGCTAGAAAGACCACCCTCCCTTTTCTTCCTACAAAAAAGTAGTCTTCCAAATAGAGGGATAGCTCAAAAATATTATTGTAAACTAAGGGAGTTGCAATAGATGTCATTTCCTTTTCAAAATTGTACTTTCCCATTTTTGGTCATAAGTTCAATTGTTGAATCATGTTCAATACTGATTGAAAAGAATAATGTAATAATAATGCTCAAAAAAAAAAATCAAGATACAATATAATAAAGTTTTCAATTTCTAATCTTTAGTTGTCACTTCTACAAAAATAGACTCCATTGAGATTATATATGGTAATTAGAGTGTTTTTATAATTATTGTTCTTGACCACTATACCATAATTCTATTTCGTATACAATATATTACGTAGTACTTTGTAGGTCAAAACCAAACAAAGATCAACTATTAGTATACTTATTGATGAACCCTATTTACTAAGCTTTGAATCTCAAGCTACCACTTGTTGATTAATGACTATTCAATTCAAACACTTTTAGACTGTAGTCCCAAGGTACACAAATTAAGAAACTTCTTTGAAAAGCTTTGTCTCCTTAAAATACGATCCTGTCGGATTGCGATTTAACATCATATACCATTGAAGCCCATCAAATTGCATCAAACTCCATCAGATTCCATAGTTTTTGCAACATCAAATTCCATTAGATTTTGCGTAAACTTAAGTCGCAATGTATAATAACATCCGATCGCATCATATCCAATCTGATAACCTTGAATCCCATCAGATTTTTGCGTAAACTTGAGTCGCAATGCATAATACAAACAATCACATCATATCCAATATGATAACATCGAATCTCATCAGATTTTTGCGTAAACTTGAGTCGCAATGCATAATAACATCCGATCCCATCATATCCAATTTGATACATCGAACTCCATCAAATTTTTGCGTTAACTTGAATTGCAATGCATAATAACATCCGATTGCATCATATCCAATTTGATAACATCGAATTCCATCAGATTTTTGCGTAAACTTGAGTCGTAATGCATAATACAAATGATCACATCATATCCAATATGATAACATCGAATCTCATCAGATTTTTGCGTAAACTTGAGTAGCAATGCATAATAACATCCGATCGCATCATATCCAATTTGATAACATCGAATTCCATTAGATTTTTGCGTAAACTTGAGTTGCAATGCATAATAACAACCGATTGCATCATATCCAATATAATAACATCGAATCCCATCAGATCTTTGTGTAAACTTGAGTCGCAATGCATAATAACAAACAATCACATCATATCCAATCTGGCGTAAAACTTAAGTCGCAATGCATAATACAAACAATCGCATCATATCCAATATGATAACATCGAATCCCATCAGATTTTTGTAGAAAAGTGGCTCACAATTTGTAGAGTGTCTTTTATGCTATAAAAGCATCCACAAAGCAAACACGGAATTGCATCAAATACAATCTGATAACATCAAATCCCATCAGATTTTTGTCAAAAACTTGCTCACAAACGTAGAGTGTCATTCATGCTCTTATGAGAGCATCCACCAAATATACGCCTTGCAACACCAAGTGGCAAGTAGAGAACAAAGCCTATAATAAAAGCAATTGAGAAAGTCTTCAACACAAGCCTATCACTTCAAGTCCAAAATTTCTTTTTTAATGCTAACAAATCTTGTTGTAAAGAGGCAAATTGCATATTCTTCACATGCTACCAAAGTACCGCTATGAAGGGTCAAAATACAATCAAAATCCAATAATGGTCGCACCTTAAACCACTTCAAAGCACATCACCAATCTTATATAGGGAGCCAAATGGCTATTCATAAGTGCTTGCATTACTATTGTTTATCAACTAGTGAAGCATCTCATTTTGTTGATTGAGGGTTCCAAACTTCTTCTTGTCCCATTAAGTCTACGATTCATTATGCAGGCCACTTTGAGTAACCTTGAAAATTTATAACATACTTTGTGAGCAAAACAATTTTTTGATTCTGTTGCAACACCTTTTGCCACAATTTATTTATCTAGTTTAACAGAATCACAAAGTAGTAGTGTCCACACAAAAGGCACCCAATAGCGTGTTCTGGCTATTTAAGGTGTCACTACATTTCTGTCAAAACCAACTTCATCGCAATCTGAAGTTCTGAACAAAATCATATTTGTGATCAACCATTCTGAGTTGCCCACTTAAAAAGACAACCCTCTCCCGAACCTTTCACACTCCATCTCCCGAAGTAGTAAGCATTCACTATGACTACCACAGTGCAAAACTCAATGCAAGAGAATGTGACCAAACGACAGTGTAATTGTACATAAAAATATAAGCTCAACACAACCTCCACCATTGCACAACTAAGCCTGGCTACAATCATTGGAATACTGGAAAATAAAACATTAAAACTTCATTCCAGGACACTTCAAGCCCCATACAAGAGAGTCGTCCAAAACTGATGGACTCTAAATTAGCTCTCAGATTCTCTGACAGCCATTCAATTGAATTTACAAGAACCATAGAGGGACCATGCAAGTCTGTCTCATTTGCTCCAAAACCTGTCAGCAGCATCGAACAGATGATCGATTTCCTCACCTATTTTTTCTCTACAGCAATTTTCCTAAGCACCTACAAGATGGTAAGTTCGTCGTCTTCTTTCAGACGAGAGCAGGGTCGCATGGCAGCTCCAAGACAAGTGGTTGCCAACGTCTTGATAGCCACATAAGCAGTCTTGCGAGCCGATCCGGTGTCCTCGTTTGGAAGACTGCAGATATCGGCTTCAATTGTATTCTCTGATCGGCTAAGATCTCTATCTAAACTAGTCCCTGTCCTGAACACCTCATTCATGGCCTTCAGCTGAGACTCCTGGAGCTCCAGAAGCTTCAAAGCGCAAGCAGTGTTGGACCGAACCGAGCCACTGCCACGAGAAGAACACCGACTCACAGGATGCTCAACCAAGTCGTATTGGGAGATTATCAAATCCTGCACCTGTGGGATTTCACACAAGGGGGCTCCGCTTAACTCCGCTGTGGCATAATCCTCCACGGCCTCTCCTACAATACTGTCACTAGGCTCTATGGTAAGCCCAAGCTCTTTCGAAACTCCTGGACTGATGCAGGGAGACAGTGGTATTGGTGGCTTCTTTGAAACAGCACCTACTCTTGATCTCGGCTTTGTGTGGTGTGGCTTCAACCAGTTGGCACTGGAGACTGCGTCATACTCGCACATCTCATCATCTAAGTCGATGGAAGCACTTGCACTGCTGGACCTAAAGGATGCGCTTGCGGACATGAAATCCTCCAAGGCTGTCTCGGACTCCACTTCACTACAGTCCGTTGCAAGAGCAGTTGACACACTTGGCTCCTGGGTAATCTCGTCAACCAAGCCATCAGCAGAGCTTTGTGCAGCACCAGAGTCCTGTTCGGAGTTGGCGACCCTGTCCTCCCTCCCTGATAATCTTGAAACCTGAGACAACAACCTCTTGTGGTGCGGGTATGAAGACACTTTGGCTCTTCGGGCAGACGAGCCTGCAGGCCATGGCCGCTGTGCATTCACGTTCCTTCGGACCACTCTGGTGATATTGTCCAGTGATGACATAGAAACTTTCCTGTAACTGTCCTTCAAATCATCCACAACTTGTAACATGGAAGGACGCCGGTAGCGTGACGTTCGGACGCACTTGATGGCCAAGTTGATCATCTGTTTGAGAGGCTTAAAATTCCCAGGTAAGGGGATCTTCTTGTCCAGAAGCTCGTTGAGTTTCCCCTGATTGATGAGCGGAAGAGCCCAGTCGAGAATGCTGGGAGGTTCATACGCCAAGTCAATTGCATTTCGGCCACTAATCATTTCCAGCAGCAAAATTCCAAAACTGAATACATCCGTCTTGGTGCTCAAATCCGAAGGCGTCTCATACTCAGGATCCAGGTACCCCATGGTACCAGCTGGTGGAGTGGAGGTTTTTAGCATATCCTCGATGTGGCCTCTCAAAGCTAAACCGAAGTCGCCAAGCTTGGCATTCCAATTCTCGTCAATTAACACATTGGAGGATTTGATGTCCCTGTGGATGATGGGAGGAGAGGCTGAATGGAGAGCGAGTATTCCTTTGGCTATTTGCAGAGCCAAGTGGATGCGCATCACCCAGCTCAAAGGGGAGAAGTTGTCATGCAGATTCTCATGAAGCGTGCCGTTGGGCATGTACTCTACCACTAGAAGCTTCTCGTCCTCCTCACGAGTGTACCCCAATAAGTTGACCAGCCGTTCGCTCCAAATCTTGGACAGGATTTCGAGTTCATTGTCGAAGGAGGTTTCATCCTGAAGGAGCTGCCGCGCGTAAGTTGCTCTCTTCACCGCTACTTGCATTCCATCTTTGAGCACACCCTTGTAGACTTGACTATGACTACCTTTGCCAAGAATGCTATCCTCCGAAAAGTCTCCTGTTGCAAGTCGAAGTTCCTGCAATGTGAGGCAAACCAAGATTAGAAAGCTATCCGATTGGCAGCACTTCACACACGCAGCTTTAAGACACGGTATGCAGATGCCAGGAGAGAGAAAGCGTGAACTTTTTAAAATAGTTTGACGAAACGTGGGTACAATAATCCCCTATAATCACATTCATATTGATGAAACAGGATGTATGAGAGGGGCCAGCTGATGAGGGAATAGACTACACCTAAATGATGGACCGTTAATTTGCCTCATTCAACAAGGGAGTTATTCAACAAGGGAGTACCCCAGTGACATATGTGTGAAGAGAATCGAAAGTTCAGACAAAAGAGAAAAAGCTCTGTGAACGGAGGAGAACAGTAGGACACTCACAGAGAACGAAAAGACCTGCGGATTCACAGGTCGTTGCTTCTGCCTCTTCTGCTTCTGATGTGCAGTTTCGCATGTCCCAAGGGCAGCATCAGTTCGACAGGACAAATACCCCATAGCTAAGCACTCCAGTAACTCATTTGCACTTTACTCCCAGGAGCTCTACACCGACAGTCCAGAAATGAATTTCGACCATCTGCCGCCACAATATCAGCTCCAACTGGATGGACTACTCCGAAACCACGGGAAGAGAATAGTAGTATTCCTGAAATCGCCTTCCATGTTTCGTTAATCCCAGTTTGCAGCTTTGTCCTGTCGAACACACAACTTCAGGGCAAATTGGCACCTGAGCCCAAGTTCGCTCTCAAATAATGTGCTCTTATTCTATACCAGAACCCTCTTGGATACAGTTGCCTATTCCTGCGTCCTGTCCTCGCGAGACGATTGCAGCTACAGCCCTTTACTAGAACTTGGATACCTGCAAAACATTCCAAACTATCCTTCAGAAAATGGTGTCTACAAGTGATTAAGTTGCTAAGTGCTCTGAATACACCGTCTCTTCACTTTCTCTTACACCCACCCTTCAGGACACTCCTCTACTTCTGATGACGTTCACCTTTCCTGACCCTTGGTTCATATTGAAACCACACTTCGAGGGAGCTGATTGAAGGCTTTGCAATGTAGTTGTGGCTTAGTATTACCCTGACAGATGACATTTCAGCTTAACACTTCCAGAATACCATCACACTACCGACCACCTAAACCCGCAAGTACCAGTGTGAAACAGGAACTACACTCTCCCTGTTACGAAATGCTGTGATCACAACTAAAGCTCGAACCGCTACAACCTCAATGCAAGCAATAACAAGTCACTCAAATCCACCCAATACGACATCAAGCACCAACAGTAACATAATCGGTGACCTCTCGGAACTATAAATATTCCTGAAAATCGAAAATCCCCTATTCCACGAGATCAGCGCTACCAACCACCCTCCCCTTCCGATTCCCACAATCTCCTCACAAAAACGGATTGCCCATTACCAAGCCGACCACAAACACGTCTCCCTCAACACCAAAACACCCTCTCACGCGCCTCTCCTCCATCCTCACAGCAACTCAACGGATCTGCAAACCAAATCTCCCCTCCCTTCCTGAACTCCCACACTACAACAAAACAAAACCCTCCTCTTCAAACTCATCAGCGAAACCCATCTCCACATTGAACACCCAAACTCACAACTGGAATCACCGAACACACTCCGCGCGAATCACGAACCCGTCACTGTACAGTACACCAACAAAACCTACCTCTTTCTGCTCATCGCCTCTCCGATCCACAATCCTCTACAGCAACCCAACCAAGCAAGCCTTCAGTGCACAAGTGCAGGAGCGAAAGCGCGCACGAAGGTGCACCAACGGCACTCACTACTCAAGCCAAGCTTCGTGAGCTTGTTGTGTGAGCTTGTTGTGTGAGCTTGTGAGCTTGGATTGGCACTACTGGCAATGGCGAGAAGAGGCTCCAACGATCGGCTCCGCATGTCACGACTGGGGATGCAGGAAAGTGTAAATTGTGAAGTGAGATGGTTGTCTGCAAGGGGGAGGGGATTCAGGAGGGAGGCGCGCTGGCTGGAAGTTAGTGTGCGTGTTTTTGGTGTGGGCGTGTGTGCGTGGCCTTGGGAGGCCGTTGAGGAGAAGCCGACGGCGAGCCAGGCGGAACAGGCGGGGCGGATGGATGAATAATGGGGATGAATAATGGGGATGAATGTTGTGGATGAATAGAGCACGGTGGCATTCCAGGGGTGTTATTGTCTGGAGAGTACACGATGCTGCCAACCGAATTCTTTTGGGCTGCCGGGGACGGACGAGATTCATCCGGTTTTCAGTCATTCGTGGGTTTTTCATTCTTTGGGGATGATAGTAGATGTAAAAGTTTCAGAGGTAATAAGTTATAACTGACGCTCCTTCAGGACACTAATAATGGAATTTAATGTTAATCGCACTAATTGATCTATAAGTTTTTAGTCTTGATGAATATTTGTACCATCTATGTTTAATGAGATCCCCACTTTGAATATAGTATTGATATCTATGCTCATAGTATAAATCCATATCAAGAGTCAAAATTTAAAGCATTTTCAAACGTGTTATTATGGAAACACTAAACTTTCATTATTAGAGTACTAAAGTAGAGCCACCCATAACCAATCGAATAAAGAATTCCAACATGATCTGGAATTGCAAAGGCAAAACAAATATTTTTCAGAGGTACATCGATAGAAATGACAAGGATTGCAAAAAAATTGGTAATTTTATTGCTTGAATTCAAATTACTATAAATTTTAGAAGGCAAAAAGTGCTCCAAACCCATGGCCAACTTCTAGACTCTTCCTATTCCGATCATTCAAGAACTTTTTTCCTAATCATTATTCATACTTTCTTTCTCACAACTTGGGACATGTCTCATGTGTTTATTAGTTCCAACTTTGAAAAGGAAAAAAAAAACATTATAAGCTTGGTAAAAAATACGTGCACCTATAGGTCGGGAATGGGTCATTGGTCAAGAATGGGTGGCTCTACCTTACATTGGGTTGTAAATAATTACAAAAGGTATTCATACCCATTATGGATCAATTGCATTCTTATTGACATTTGTCTTACATTTTAAATCTTCAAATGTTGAACTAATGTAAATAAGGAAACAGTTAGGAATATGTCTACCTTAACATTATTCATCGGTTGTAGAAGGGTACCATTTCACTTAAAGAGAGCCCAAATAAGGTAGGCATTCCCATCAAAGACCATTTTTGTATCACATTCCTATCTATATTTGTCTAATATTTCAGTCCTTTAAATGTTGAATAAATATAGATAGGGATGCAATTGAGAAGAAAGCCCATAATGGGTATGCGTGTCTTACACTTTAAGTCCCTTAATTGAACTACCATGGAGTCAATCATATTATAGATTAAGTTGTTTGAATGTAACATAAGTGTATTGTAATCAATGACAATGCAACAAGTGTCAACAATATCCCATAATGTAATTAAAAAGAGGGTCACATTGATGATGTCCAAGTGTACCTACTTAGGAAACAATGCTGTCTCAAAGACTAATGTGGCACTAATTAAAAAAAGGGTCACATTGATGATGTCCAAGTGTACCCACCTAGGAAACAATGTTCTCTCAAAGGATGAGATGGCGGCTTAGCATAGAGGGGCACAATAATGAGAACTAAGTTTACGTACCTTGAAAACGATGTTCCCCTAAAGGATGAGGTGGCCTAATTTCCATCTGGCTTTCATTCATTGTTTGGGAACCTAGTACATTGTTTGATAATGATATAAAGATTAGATTGTAGAGACACTTTATGATGCATTCACATCACTGGGATATTTGAACATTGAAAATCATTGAAATTTACTTACCAATCTAAAGTTATTTAGAAATTGAGTCAATGTATTTACAATGTAATTTATATTGCTTATTAGACTTGATATCAAAACCACATGAATATGGTGTTGAAATCACATCATAACAACTTTGGGATGTGGTTGCAATATGCATTGGATGGGTACTGGAACCTCTACAAGGCCATTGGTTTTTGGAACAAGTTCTAAAGGGACAAGCACTTTTGATTGTCTCCACCTTATATTGTCTCATGTTTCATGTCCCGTTAGTTCTTCACTAGAATAACACTCTTGAGGCCTTAATATTCATCTAGAGTCCTTTGCAATGCAAATGGAATTTAAATTGTATTTATTTGTTTATTTATTTTTTGTTTTTTTTATTTGATTATTTATTTATTATTGAATTTTATTTTTTTGATAGTACATCTTGTTGCCACAACTACAATCAAGTTAAACCTAAAGTTATTTGGTTATTTGGATCTACAAAAAACTTTAAAACAACTTCTTTCTAAATAATGTTTAAACTTTTTTCTTTCAATTTTTTCATGGATTGAGCTAGAACATCTCTAAGCTAAATTGTTAGAGTATATCATTTGTAAACCTTTCTAAAGGTTAAATTTCATTTTAAATCCTTTTATTAAAGATTTATGTATCCAAAACCTAGTGTAAAAAATATCATATTACAAAATCGTATTAAAAATAGAAAAAACTAATTGCTTTATATTCACATTTTAGACGAGAACACAAACATCACATGATGAACATCACAAAAGTCCCCACTTTCTAATTATCAATAGTGGTAGTATTTTCCACTTAATTGATAGCATAAGTACTCATCATGTTAGTGCCAAACTAACACTCAAATTTGTACTACAGTTATATCATTTCAATGTATTTTTTAGATTTGTACAATTGTCATATGAACAACATATTAAAATGACACTTGTTTCAAAACTAAAAATTTTAAAAATATTAATGTATTCAATAATTATGTACTCACAATATTGAATGAATGTTGTTTTGGTATAATTATAAACTTAACAATTGTTTTAGTACAATCGTATCAAGTAATTAAAGAATGATCAAAACTATCACATCCATACAAATATCACTAATAACCAATAAGCGGGGAACTTTAAAATGAAAAAAAGTTCAATTGCAAATATGTATTTATGAGTATAAAATCAAATATTTCCTCAAAGGATTTAAACTAGTTTAGTTACGTATGTTCCTATGTTTTTCCACAAAAATCTTATAATTTTTCAATATTTATTGGATTTGCACCATAAAAATGAATGAAAAAAGAAAAAATGATCATTATAATCTGGTTCAAAAAAATGAAAACTTCTCAAGTCATTTGATTATACTTAATAATGCAAAATAATTGATTTAGTGGTAACTTATGCCAAATCCATCTAGGGGGCTAAGATTATTACTTTTGTCCTATTTGATGAAAATCCTTTGAACTCAATATTTTCTCCATCACTGCTTAAAAAACTCAAATACACAACATTTTCTTGAAGTTTTATATGGTACAAAAAATACCATGGTTAGACTAGTGATTGAAGGCTTATATGCAACTATAATTTAACCAATTTTTGAATGATTAAAATTTGTAATCTTTTTCAAAATCTTGGAGATTTATTTTATTTATTTATTAAATAAAAATAATGATTATTCTTGAAAGTCAATGTCTTATGCTTCAAAGGTTAAAAGCAATGATAAACTTCAATTGCATAATTCTACCTCAAAAGACTTTTCTCTTATATTAAAGGCACCTTTTTACAATCTTACCTTCAAAAATTAAAATTTTGAGGGTACTAAAACATCTATAGCAACCCTAGTGTTGCGGGGATATGTGATTTGATTATAAAGCTAACAAAATAATATTTGCTTTACATTTTAGATTTATTTAGTCTAGGAATATATCATACAAATGCCCATTTTGTCTCCGTTAAATTTTTATTGTAATAATAACTTTAATATAAATTAAATCATTCAAAACAAAAAAATATAGTATACATAAAACTTAGAAGTCCACTCAATATGTATAGTTGGATGAATAAAATGGATAGAGCTTAGATTGTATAAGTATCGCAAGTAAAGTTGTTTTTTCTCCAAAGATTTGTATGTATACAACATCTATTGTATATGTGATTAAAATTATAAGTACACATGAAGTCTGCAAAATGAATGTGTAATGAAGTACAAAGTCTCAAAGCTTTAATGTAAATGATGTCACAAAATTCTATTCAGATAATTTCAACTCAAAGAATACAACTTTTCATCCAATTTTTTAGAGGGTTCTTTGAATGTGTTTGTAAGAAAAAAGTAGTGAAAACATCCATTAGATTTGATCTAAGCCTCCGGAAGACCGTTTTAGGGTTGTTCTCGATGTTGGGAACAGCGCACTACTGTTAGAAAAAAAAATTTACTAAAATGTTAAAAGAATACTAAAAAAAATTCAAAAGAAAAAAAAATATCTAACGTGGTAGTCCCAGCATTCCTGCAAAGTTCCCACAGTCCGGGAACTTGCAGTCTCTTAGAAGCCCGAATCTCCTCTAATGTTTATAGAGGTTTCATGCTATTTCAACTTTTAAACTTGTTAACCCGTAAATGTAAAAACTGCATTTTTTTGGCAACATTGTGATTTTGTGCAACTTTCCATGAACGGAGTTTTTCTTTTTTTTCTTTAAAAGTTTCATACAACATGTGCCCAAGAAGTAGCTTTAAGGCTCAACAATTTTCAAAATTCTGGACTACATAGTTAGAAAGTTATTGCATGATACATAATTTTCATTGCTTGGCGGGCAATTCAATCAGTTCAAAAAACTTCTTTAAAAATAAATAAAAGTTTGAAATTGGTTCTCTAGATTTACATACACATGGAAAGCTTTGGATCATTCCATTTTATTAACCTCTAAAGTCCCATTGTCCCCTCGGGGGACAAATCAGATTTTGGGCAAGTTCATGTGACCTCATTTTTTAGTGAAACTTTTTGAAACTTTTCCATAAGATAGAAAAATTGATTAGCTTAGTGGGAATATGATTTTTATTTTAATTGGTGCATGGGAGCAAAAGTTATACCACAAAAGCCTCAAAATTAACTTGGCGGGCAGCACAACTTTTTTGCAATAAGTGAAAATAAATTTTAATTTTTTTTTTCACTAGAATTTTATATTTTTGTCTACATGTGAATCTTTGATTCATTTTATTTGGACTAATAATAAGAAAGTTAAGGACAATCTTGTTTTTTGAACAATCTAAGCATCTTCTTGAAAAAGAACATGTAGGATTCATTTTTGAATGCAATTTTCACAATTTTTCACAATTTATTTTTTGAGAATGTTGTATTTGCTTGTTAAAAAAATCTCACCATTGGGATTATTGTGTTTCATTTCTACCTAAGAGCTATTAACGATTTAGTTTTTTTTCCAATCTTGGACCTACTTCTATTTAACAATTTTTCAAAGAATGAAAAGTAAGCGGAATTTTTTTGGAATTTTTTTCAAGACTTTCAACTCACATCTTCAACATAAAAAAAATTTAATTCAAAGTCTATAGTGCAAAAAATTTCCACAAATGGCGGTCAAAGTCATCTGAAAATACAGGCCAGTGTTCAAAAAAACTTTCCTTTTTCAACTTTGAATGCTAATATCTTCCAGTCTATACAGGAAAACTTCATGAAATTCTTACCACGTAATCTTTGACAAGTGGAGTACAAGATCCTAAGGTTAGATTCTAAAAAAAAAAATTGTGTTCTTGTGTAAACACGGCAAAAATGGCAATTTTGAGTGGTTTTTGACAAAAAAAATGGCCTTGGGATTTTAGGGGTTAATGAGATGAAAGTTTCGAGGAGTGTTAGTTTGCAAGTAGGTATGGAAACTTTGAAAATTAAATACATGTTAAAATTTTGAATTTTCTTTTTGGTGCATGATCAAAGTGCTTTTAAATTGATTTTCTTTTCAAAATAGACCTTCTAGATTGTTTCTATTGTTGATGCATAACATAATCTCATTTGATGGAAAGCCCCAAAAGGTTGTAGAAGGCTTATTTTATAGAACATCTAAGTTTTATCCAAGTCCCTTTAGATCAAAATTTTTGGGTTTAAGACTGAGTTAGGTATTTTTTTATTCTCTTCTTTTGTCTAGAAAACCATAAATTAGATAGTGAAAATGCAACCTAAGAGAATGCAAAATTTCTCTTCCTTTTGACTTGTACAATATTCATGTATAAAAGTGAATATTAATTTTCATAGAAAATACTGTTATAAGGCAAAATTATAGGAGTCTTAGTTTTTCTTCTAAATTCATTTATCGATGCCAAGTGACTCATGATATTATTTTAAAAATTAAATAATACCATTGGAATCATTAGATGACACTTGAGGCCTCTAAGAGATTTTGAATTATCTTGCGTTCCCAGACTGCGGGAATGCAGGATAACTGCTGGCTAATGTGGCTGAAACCATGCCACATCATTTTCTAAAAAAAATTATATATATTTAGGAAAGAGTTTTTTATTTTTTTTATTTAAAATTCTAATAGCCCGTACCGGCTATTCACATAATCTAGCCAAATATGGGAACGGGCTTGAAACAGCCCTCCAATACCTTCCAATGTCATCTAATGAGATTGAGTAAAGCACAAATATGTAGATTCTATTCACCAACATGATTTCTATTCACTTATGGGAGCATGAGGATTTTGTCGCTACCACTGAAGCCCTCACCGCTTAGTCATCTGTTGAGTGGATGATGAATTGCACTTTGTTCCATGAATTAGGGACAAGGAATATCTTTCATATACACTAAGTTTCATGACATTTGAAAATATGAGTAAAAAGTTATGGACTAATATGCTACTTTTTTCTGGAGCCGAGTAGGCAGTTATGGATTCTCTACTTAAAACAAACTTTGAAAATGTTTATTTAATTCAATTTCAGATATTTTTGGAAAAAAATAAAATCATAGGATGTAGATTGTTTATTACAACATTACAACCATTGGGATTGGCATTTTTCAATTCCATAATTAAATTCTTAACAATTTCATACTTTGAATCGTTCTCTACTTCTTTCAACTCACTATTTTTTCCTATATGTTGTACAATTGCAAATGATGTGAATCTTCTTGATCATGTAGCCAACTTACCTAGGAAAATGAATATAAAGAAGCACCACCATTTTGGACATTTTATCTTAGAAAAGTGGAGCTTGTGAAGTGCTCCTGCTAGTTTTTTTGCAGGTACAAAAAAAACATTTCTGAGATTTCAAACACTCATATCTTTCAATCCATATAGTGGAAATGTCTGAAATTTTTTCCACATGTTCTTAAGTAAGTGTTCTACAAGATCTTACAGTTACATGTGTCCAAAAATGGTTTTGTTTTATCAAAATTTGGTACCTCTACTACAAATGGCAGTTTTCGAGCATTTTGGGTGAAAACATAGTCATAAAACTTTAGGGGTTAAGAAAAATCATGTTGTATATCTCTAGAAAGAAGAAATAATGCTATGACTACATGAATCCACAATATAGACATGTTCAAAAAGTTTCAATTATTTTTTTATAAATTTTCAAAAGTAATCTTACTATGTAATGTCAAGCTCTTCCAATTTATTTTTTTATTTTATTCTAAGAAATACTCAGCAACACTCGTTAAAACTAATTTCCAACATATGCTTTTGTTTGTAATTTCCGGACTTCCACATTCTGATGATGACTAATTGCTACACCAGATCATCATGAAAAAGTTCCTCATCCCCATAATTTAATACCAGGTTCGAAAATCATGCCCAAACTGATGCCTGCTCCACATGCGTCCAGAGCCAGCCACGCTTCCCACGGGGTGAATTACCCAATCATAAGGTGAACCAGCCCATGAATTAACCACCACCCTTCTCAATTTCACCCTCATGTGTACCTGTGGTGAAGATTTTCCCTCTGAAATGTACCCCATGGGTACATGAGGATGGAATTGGGAAGGGTACCATCTTGTGGTGAACATTTTAGCCTTTGAAACATACCCTATAGGTATATAAGGGCGGAATTGAGAAGGGGTACCTATGGTGAACATTTCAACCTCTGAAAACGTACTCCATGGATATATGGGGGCGGAATTGAGAAGGGTACCATCATGTGATGAACATTTCAGCCTTTGAAACGTACCCTATGGGTACATGAGGGCGGAATTGAGAAAGATGCATGTAATGAGCATGTTAGCCTCTGAAATATCTCCATAGATACATGAGGGTGGAATTGAGAAGGGTACTTATGATGAACATTTTAGCCTTTGAAACTTACTCCATGGATACATGAGGGCGGAATTGAGAAGGGTGGTGATAATGGGCTCGTTCACCTTATTATTTCCTTCCCTTACCACCAATTGCATTCAGCATGTGCTTGGAGTAGGCGGATCCTCATTGAGTGAATCCGCATCTATGACATGATGATCCGACCAAGTTGCCTCCTCCTTGATGGTTTTTAACTTATATTGCAGAATTGTTAATGCAAGACGTACCAGCTGAGTGCTGTTGGGTTATTTCCAACCAATCTTGGGTGAGTTTGGTCAGGGTATTTAGAAAAAATAATTCTGTCATCCTCACCTTCAATCATTTTTTTCCCATTTGAGTAAGGTAACAGTATTTAAATTCATCCAAATACATAACATTGTTTCCTAATGAAGCAGGGGTCCCTTTTGCATCCTTGAAAAGGAGACCTCACTAGTGAACAAAATTGTCTTATATATATATGGCTCCTCAGCCAACTTCAATCCTTGAATTAACTCCTAAAGTCCCACGGTATTGTCCCTTTGAAGGACAAAATGAATTTTGGGCACGTTCTTAATGTTTGGCACAATTTTATGAAAGTTTTTTGTAAGATATAGTGATGAATGAAACAGAGTACAAATTTGAAACGTTTTCATTCAAACAACCATACCATAAGCATCAATGGGACAAAGTCCAAAAGTAGATATACAAAATTTGTAGTATGCAAGATACTACACGTTATCATATAAGTTTGAAGAAAAAATTAGTTGCGGTTTGAAAGAAAATGAATTTAAAAGTTAGCCACATCTAAAACTCAATTTTATTCAACATGATTTGGAATTACTTCATCTTTGTCAATTTTTTCTTAGAACTCTAAAAAAATTATATTTTGATGAATTTTTTATTTAATGTTTATTATTTACATGATAATTCATTGAAGAACATTGTGGATTAATTTTTCAAATTCAATTGTGGAGATATGTAGATAACATCCATATGCACATTGTACCTTCAATAAACACATCCAAAAAAGTTTTACAATTCCTTCTATAGAGATTTCAATATTGATACAACAATGTTCAAATTTTATAAAATAGATGTCTCTTTATTGTAATTAGTTTTTTCTATTTATCCCTCACATGGTAACTAATTTTGTACATTTGAGCATGATGGTACAATTACTTTGCCAAAATCTAGTTAAATGATATAGAGATATCTATCTTACAAAGTTTGGTCATACAACACCTCACATTGAAGTCTTCATAGATCATATTTTTGTTATTTTATGGGGTGTTTTTAAATATGAAAGATGTGTGTATGGAGGTTCCCTACATATCTATACAGTTGTATTAAATTTTTTATCACCTATTGTTTTCAATAAAGTATTATGTAAAACCATGAAGATTAAAACCATGAAGATCACCAAAAGCGGAATTTTGATTTTCTAAAATTGAAATTTGGTATGCTTGATTGGGATTGCACAAGAATTGAATGTTAATTATGCAAGATGAAAAATCCCAATTTTTTTCTATTCTATGCAAAAATCTTTAAATTGCAAAAATAGGCAATTTGTAAGATTGTTGTACTCCATTGTCCATTGTCCATTGTCCATTGTACAAGGCGCTAAATCATGCCTTCAAATGTGGGCCCTACGAGGTAAATTCTGTATTCTCCGAGATAAATGTAAAATAATAGCCCCCTATTTTGTGCCATGCCTAAGGTATGTTGTTGACCTCCCCTAGCTAATTTGAGGTCTCTGATTGCAAATATGAATTCAGAATTTGCAAAAAGAAAACTGTGGCAAACACAAAATTCCTGCATTTTTCCCGGGGTAAATTCGGGCCACAAGGCTGACCTTCAAAGGTGCAATTTAGGGTCCGTGAAACCCGTGAGGATCTGCCTCAACACCATCAAAGACAAAGCATCCCTTTTTTTTGTGCACAATATCTCAGATACCTGTAGGAGGTACCAAAAGCCAGGAGGAAGATGACAGATGCTTCCCCACTCTCAAAGCACTCTACATTCTCTCAAACTTACAATGAATGCAAGGCTGAGTTTGAGTCTTTGTTTTTCAACATTGCCATGCATACCAAGGTGGAGGCACCAGTAGCTGATCATTTAAGCAATTTTGGAGCAGATCGTGAGCAGTATGAGGTGGTGGAATTTTTTCCATGGAGGAAGATAGGAAATATGAGGACTACAAATTTTTCAGAATTGTTTTCCCAAAATTGAAATTACTGTGAATTTTGGGAGCCAAAAAGTGCACTTCACAAGTCGCCAATGTCTAGAGTTTTCCAATTCCGATCATTCAAGAACTATTTTCTTGCTCATTACTTCCTACTTTCTTGTTCACTACTTCGGGACACGTGTCATAATCTTATTAATTGCAACCTTTAAAAGGACCAAAAAATCTACATTCAAAGCTTCAATTGGAAATTTGTTTCAACCTTGGTTGGAAAGATTGCACCCTACAAGTTGGGCACTGGGCTTGGTTGGCAATTGGTGCCTCTACCTTAACTATGGACAATGGTCAGTTTTGCTAACTCTAAAAGAATGCTCTATTCATGAAAGCTTTTTAATTTTTTTAATTTTATTTAATTTTTACCAAATGGAAGAAACTTTACGTTAAAAAAATCACAATACAAAACAACCAAGGCAAAGATTGAGGGTCTCTTCACACTATGGCCATCCAAGTCGAGAGTCCGTCGTTTCCACCAATCATATTGCAGGGGCTGTCGGTTCCACAAATCATATTGCAGAGTTCCACGGCCTCTCGACTTGGACGGCCATAGTGTGTAGATGCCCTGAACAATGAAGAGAAACAAGCACAGACTAAAAGAAGCTACAAAAATGAGTTAGAATGGATTATGAAAGCTTTTGGAAGGAGGAATACACATTGAAATTGAGCACTGGCACTCATAACATTGCTTACCAATGCAATAGGGGTCCCTTTTGCATTTTTGAAGAAGGGACCCCTACATTGAACAAATTGGTCTTCCATGACTCTTCTGAAATTAACTATTAAGTCTCTTCCAGGTGTTTAGGGAGACATATTACCTTCCCAGCACGAGGAGAACCATTGCCTGGTTATACAATGTTATAATAGTGGAAGAAAGGACCCATGCAACATTACAGATGTAACACACTTGATTAGTAATTCTTCATGGGCACAAGTGGCAATGATATCCTTTTCCCAAGACTCATCACTGTCGTCATGGATCAAGACAAGGGTTGCAATTTCCATTCATGTGTAGTATTGGCCCTACTTGATGATTTTTTTCTTTTCTTGATTTTCATCATTTGTGAGATTTTTAAATTCTTTTTTCTAACAAATTTTATTAGGGATTCTCAATGTGGAACCGTCTTGGAATCCACACTCCAGATTACTATGCTGTTTGATAGATTGCGCCCCACAAGAATCTAATCTACACATTTTCATTTTCAGCAGTGATTCTTATATTTTTCTTCGTAGCTTTAACCCCTAAAGTCCCATTGTCCCCTTGGGGGAAAGAATGGATTTAGGGCAGGCTACAATAGCTTCAATATTCATCGTTATTTTTTGAAACTTTTTGTGAAGATAGAAAAATACATTAGCTTTATGGGAATATAATTTTTATTTCAATTGGTGCCCGGGAGCAAAAATTATGGCACAAAAGGTCTTTCTCTTCAGTGCGGCAGACATAAATCTTCTCACACACAAAAAAAAATTAATTTTTAAAATTATTTTCTCATAGGAAAGCTTGTACTTTTATATTTATGGGAAGCTTAAATATTTATTTCTTTATTATTTTTATCTATATGGGAAGCTTTGATTCATTCCATTTGGATTTGTTATGTGAAAATTATGGACAATCTTATTTTTTGGGCGATTAGAGCATCTGCTTGAAAAAAAACTTGTAGGACTCATTTCTGAATGCAATTTTCACAATCTAAAAAAAACTGTTTGACAAGGCTAAGTATGCTTGCTAAAAGAATCTCAACATTGGGATTATAGTGTTTTAATCCCACCTTAGAGCTATTGATGATTTAGTTTTTCTTTCAATCTTGGACCTACTTCTGCTTAACAATTTTTTAAAGAATGAGAATCAAGTGTGTTTTTTTGGAATGTTTTTTTAAGACTCTCAACTCAATTATTCAACATAAAAAAAATTAAATTCAAATTCTGTAGTGCAATTTTTTTACAAGTGGCGGTCAAAGTCATCTGAAATTGCAAGTCAGTATTCAAAAAATCATATTTTTTCAACTTTGAATGCTAATATTTTCTAATTTGTACGATCAAACTTCATGAAATTTTTACCTCATGATTTGAGATAAGTTAAGTACAAGATCCTACGGTTAGATTCTAAAAAATATATTTTTTCTCTTTTCTTAGATGAACGCAACAGAATTGGGAATTTTGAGTCGTTTTTGACAGAAAAATGGCCTTGGGACTTTAGGCGTTAACCTATATATACAAGTCCAACTACAATCATTTTGGAGAAGAAGCTAGCTAAACCTTCAATATCCATCGGTGTTTTTTTTCCGGCAATTTGGTGCAAAATTGCACCAAATTTTATGGCCCGGCACTACGAATATAGAAAAAATTGGTACTTAAAAAGTGGAAAATTGCTAGAAATTTTCAAATAAAAAAAAACCATGGATGAAATCGCCAAATTGTGGATGAAAATTGAATTATGAATATGTGATATGATCTAATATGATATTTTCTATCCAATATGTGGATGAATGTTGAAATCTCGAGCACCACTATAACATTCAATATTGCCACTTTGGCACTTCATTAAAAAATAAAAATAAAAACCTGATATCCATGTGATACTTGGGTGATACTTGATGTTATCTATATCAAAACTAGATGATACCTAAGTAAAATTTGGCTATACTTGGTCTAAAAATTAAAACAATACTCTGTCCATTTTCACCGAAAAAAATGAAAATTTCCTTTACGAAAAATATCCAACGATCTTCTGGCTGTAGCCACATGACAAAAAAACCGTGCAAAAGAAGAACTGTTTCGGGCTGAGCCTCGGAACGGCTGGATGGCGTGCCTGCAGTGTCAGTCATTAGTTCCCAAAGCCTGACATGTCTGTCGCAGGACTCCATTCAATGGAAGAGACAAGAGCGCCAGAGGTTTATTCAACAGCCAATTAGACCTCCATTAAAGGCTCCAATTAAAGTCTACTTACTCCGTCTTGCCTTGAATTGATTGTTCTCTGGATAATAACTTGAAGTTAGAGAGCATATTCACTGGACTGGTGAATAACGTAACGTAACTTAACCCTGACGTCCATATTTTGGACGATGAACAGAGGGCTTCGAGGCACTGTTTCATCCAAGTAAGTTCTCATTCATCCCAAGTAGTACTTGAATCTAGAAAAGACAACCTTCCTTAATGACCAAATTCATGAAATTTTGGTAAATGATGTTTCTGTACAAAGATATAAGCAAAAATGTGCAAAAATTCTAGAAAAGGATTGAGATGTTTAGGGGTTAACCCCTAAGTGCTCAAGCCCAAGCTCTCTCAAGTCTCTCAGGTCATTTTTTAGTTTTACAACACATTTTCTGAATCAAAGAAATAGTTGAAAATTGATGAGTTTAAAATCTCTACTTTCAGTCGTAAACTTTCTGATCTTAATCCTTCAAAAACAGACCGAGGCACGTTTTGAGGCAAGAATTGTGCAAAACTGTCACTTTTTAGGACAATGAGAAAAAAAATGAAAAAAAATGTATGTTCGTTTCAAAATTCAACCGTACGTAGAGCTATCACCTGGCATCTTAGGAAACCTAAATGTGGGTCCTTGTGTAATTGGCGTTTTATGTGGTTGTCAAGATTGGTTTCTCTCTTTCTCCAAGGCAAAGCCCTCGGCTTTCTGTTATTTGTTCTTAAATTTCTTGAAATAAATTCCGGATTCCAAATATATATATATATATATATATATATTCAACCGGACAAATTTGTACTAGACTACTATAGTAATGTGTGGAAAAAATTTCAGAAACTTTGACCGCACTGATTGAAAGATTATAACATTTAAAGTTAGAAGGAAAAAAATTTTACCTTCCTAACAAAGTCAATAGAATTTAACCCCTAAAGGCCAAGGCCTTTTTCTATACCAAAAAACACCCCAAACTGCCATTTAAGTAGCAAAGAGTAAAAAAAATAGAAAAATGTTTTTTTTGCACATCTAACCGTAGGATCTTACACCTAACTAGTATAAGAATGTGTGAAAAAAATCTCAAAATTTTTGACCGCACAGATATCTTGCAATCTGCATTTAACATGAAAAAAATCAAATTTTTTAGCACATTGCAGGACTAGAAATCTTGACTTTGAACATTTTTAACTGAAATGTTTTGCACTACAATTTTGAGCTTTAAATCTTTATAGTGGAGAATTGAGTTGAGAGTCTTGGGAGAAAAAAAATCCAAAAAAACTTAGTTTTCTTTATTAAAAAAATTGTTAAGTAGAAGTAGTTACGAGATAGAAGGAAAATCTAAATATTCATATAAATTAGATGGAATTTTAAAAGCACAAATCCCAATGGTAAGATTGTTCTAGCAAAAAAACTAAACCTTGAAGAACTTTTTCCTTAGAGAAAATTATATAAAATGCATTCAAGTTGTTGTTTTCAAGAAGATGTTCTAAGTGCCCCAAAAACAAGATTGTCAATACCTTTTTCATAACAAATCCAAATGAAATGAATCAGAGCTTTCCAAATAGACAAAAATATAAAATACACAGAATAGTGAAATTAGACTGCCCCATACTAATTTCTCGACATTCAACGTTATATAAAATGTACAGTCATTGCCGAAAAATGCAGTAATGAAAGAACAATGTATGTTGTATGGGTTGGTGCACTATTCATGGCTCAGATTTAGAGAATTGCATGCGCCTCTATGTGGACAAGCAATGGCTCATGTGCTAACTTTTGTCAGTGAAGGCAACCTAATTGTTGAAGCAACCCAATTTCACAATTTTGTGTATAAAGAAATAAAATTAAAAAACAAAATAAAATTAAAATTAAAATTTTTGTTGCCCCTTGAAGGTTGTTTTGAGCTTATTTGGACACAAATTTTTTTCCCGGGCACCAATTGAAAAAATATATATTCCCACAAAGCTTAGTTTTTCTATCTTCAATAAAAGTTTCAAAAAACACAACAAAAGTTCAACCCGTAGGTACCTGCCTGGAATCCCATTTGTTCCCGGAAAGGAGAATGGGCTTTTAGGGGTTGACTCCTTCTAGAGTGAGATTTTTACACTTCATATAGTTATTTTTCTCTTACACTTGCGTCTTCTATCATGTAAATTACATACCTGCCAAATTTCAGATTATAAGCAGAGTTTTGTACATGATGTCTAAGGCTACCTCCAAAGTTTAAGGTATGATACTTCTGATCTAGGCACCCAATCAAAGAAAAATAATTATATCCCAACTAAGGGGGTACATGTCTACACCTTGAATCCAAATTTTGTGAACATCTGACTAGAATTGTCTAAATAGGAACCTAACCAAGATTTCTTGCATAAGTTGAACGGACACTTAGTCCTTCAAGGATTAAACTACATATGACACATATCACATTGGAAAAAGAATGCATAGCAATATCACATGTGGATTGAAAGATTATACACCCTCTATCCCAAATCAAATGTTTGTTTGAGAAAATCATTGTTTTCCAATACTTTTGAGTTGGTTGCACAAGACTTTCTTTAACCTGTTTTTTTTTAGGTTGCAATTAACACATACTTGTTTTTAATTGATTGTGGTGATATAAAATTTGGAACCTTTTGAATTATGCATTTTACAAGATGATTTATGAAATTGGTATAAAAAAAATTTGAAGTTCCAATGTGGATTCTTATTTTGAGATAAAGGGAGCAATATTTGATCGCGAGGTTGTTAGAAATTTGGAAGTCGCTTGAAGTCTTTCAATCCTCTTTTTGATATGTCTAATCTTTACATTCTGGTCATGTAAAAAACAAGGTAAACAAAATTAACATATATAATTGTAAGCAATTTATCTCAAGGGTCAAAAACTACTCTGCAAAATTTAAAAATAGAATTTGCAATGTGACTTCTCCCCAAAATTCCATTATAATTGACCTCAAAAAACAATTTTGCAATCTTCCTCTACATACAAATATGAATGAAAAAAAATCATGCAATTTTATTTATTTGTTTGAAACAAGCGTGTTCAGGTTACACATTGCAAGGGTTTTCTATCGAGAGGTTGGTTTTACACAAGGTAAAGAACCTACTGCTGTCGAGTATCAAACCTGTAACCACGCCATTTGGTTTGGGTACCTCACCACCATCACTCGGTAGTTTAGAGTCATCTCAAACCACAATCACTTTTATTTCAAAAGAAAAAGAATTTTCAACATAGACATAGGGGATCATGTAAGTAGTAAATAAAAATTGTAAATTGTAACACTATTGAATGATCTTTAACTTCAAAATATTGTCAACAACAAAATGTGGTGCCTTAGGCATCTAGGAATTTTATTTTGCGATAGCTTATAGGAAAGACTGTAGATTTAGAGCTTTTGAGGCCAAATGAATTATGCTGGAACAAGAACTTATACACTATAGCTTTATTTTTGCAAAATTTACTTTTCTTTCCATCTTACTAGTAGAAACATGGTCAGCATAGATACGGAAAGTGATTGTAAAAGACTTACAACTAGTCTAATTCATGAGGTGGATCTTCTTAAGGGTCATTTTTGTAGTCTACACAAATCATGTTTTTGCTAACATCTTGTCATAAGTTGATTTTGAACTTTGCACAAACCTATAAAACATTGATTAATTATTTTAGTGTCATCATTGACAAATAGACTAAAATAGACTAAAAAAAATCATAATACTTCTAAATATTCTCCATCTGTTTCATATAGCTCCTATAAAACTCTTTTTAAAATTTCATCCATCCATTAGGAGCGACTTTTTTAGAAATTAATCTCCTTAGACACATGAATGTCATAAGCATGGCTCTAGGAGCATAACAATGGTCTAACAATATGCCATCCATAGCAAAAATCATACGCAGACGACATTGAGAAATTAGCATTCAACAAAATAAAGACTTTGACAAGGTTTGGAATCTTCCATTTATTTTCTTAAGTTGGATTTCAAATCTTAACTAGTAAAATTGAAGTAGGGGGGCACCACCAATCAAGTAGGGTGTCCAAGACAACATCAACTTTTTTGAGACTGCCAAATGAAAAATTCAAGTTGTTGGCTAATATCATAGCATCTCCTATCCACCGCTAAAACAAGCTCACAACCTTCAAAGTGGCATTCTTGTGCAAGTTGGAGCACCTTCTCAATCCATGCCTATCACAATATTCCTCACAAAATATAGAGCTGCAAAATTCAACTCTCTAATTCATCATATTTGGGCAATTTGGAGGGCTCACAATATTAAGAAAAATAGATATGTTCTTGATATAGATTTGCTTATGTTATTGATCTAGCCTTGTATCTTATTTTTGGAACCAAATAAATTTTGCATATATTTTCAATCAAATGACATGTTGTAGTTGCTAAGCTTGCACCGTAGGAAGGTCATTTGCCAAATAATAGTGGCGGCCTTCCAAAAACCTTCTTGAAGGCCAAAATTTTTAAGTTGAACCTCTAGTTTCTTTTAATTGAATCTACATTAGCACTTGCGAACACCTAATGATAGTAATTTACGTAAACCACTTGCGAGACTTCTCCCGTTCATTCTGCGGGGAAGTTTCTGCGCTGTAATGCTCGATTACGCAGGCAAATCCACGTAATCAGGCATTATGGATATTTCACCCCTCCAATTTATCATCCATTTTTTTTTGGAGTTTGCTTGTGATTTACATCAGGCAATGGCACTTATTGTTGAGCATTATGCCAAATAATCGGCTCTCCTTGTCAGGTTCCGCCCTCCTCATCGACCAATTATTTGGCGCAATGCCCTCCTTTGCAAGCATTGCCCTATACATAATACATGGGATAAGGCATCTCCTCCAAGACCTTTCAAAAAGTAAAGTGCCTTGAATTTGAAAGGTAGAGCTGGAAAATGGAGGACACTTTATTTTTGGAAAGGGCAAAAAAAGAGCGCCTTACATGGTATAACCCTTAAAGTTCCATGACTATGTTTTCATTGAAAAAGCTCAAAAATTGCCATTTTAAAAACAAGTACCTGATTTTTGAAAAAAAAACTTTTTTTTGACACATTCCACCATAGGATCTTATAGTAGGATTGCAAGATATAAGCATTCAAATTCACTGAAATCATTTTTTTAGCCCTGCGAAAAACAGGGCAATTGCACTTCACGACCTCACTTTCCATGAAAAAATGTCCAAAATGGTGGTGCTTCTTTGGATTCTTTTTCCAAGACAAGTTGGCCACATGCTTGAAAATTTGCACATCATTTGGAATTGTACAACATATAGGAAAAAAATAGTAAGTAGAAAGAAGTAGAAAGTGATTCAAAATAGTAAATTGTTAAGAATTTAATTAAGGAATTGAAAAATGCCAATATTCATGGTTCAAATGTTGTAATAAACAATCTAAATCCTATGGTTTTCTTTTTTTCAAAAAATACGGAAAATTGAGTAAGATAAAGGACTCCAAAGTTTATTTTAGAATAGAGAATCTATAATTGCCCGCAAACAAAAACTTATCATAACTTTGGACTCATGGATCAAAATGGAATGATTCCACATACATATAACTCTAGAAAACCAATTTCAAATTTTTATTTTTGAAAAAAGTGATTTTTGGATTTGTTTAGACTACCCAGTTAATAAAAAAAGTAATATATTAGGCCATAGTTTTTTACTCATATTTCCAAATGTCATGAAATTTAGTGCATATGAAAGATATTCCTTGTCCACAAATTCTATTAAAATTTGGGCCAAATATATGCAAATCTCTAGTCACACATACATGTCCAAAATTTCTATGTACGCAAAAAATGCATGTTCGTCATTTAGAAGATAAGGTCCCATCCTAAGAGCAATTTCTATGAGACATGATAATACAAACAAGATACTTTCAATTTGTATGGACATCAAAGCAAGAGTTACTTACAAAATTGAGTTGTATGAACCAAAAGATTCTACTTACCTTTATGAAAGAACATAATGCTTGTTTATTAGCATCAAGACATGTCTCTTTACTATTTTTGTTGATATTATAAAGTTATAGAAACGTGACTCCCATAAAGCTTAAACGAGCAAGAAAAAGGTCAAAATATCAAATTGTAAGTTTTACAACAAATTCAAAGAAGAATACCTCACATATTAAGATTATAGAAAATCAAATAATTTACGCTCATAGAAAAATTTCTACTAATTGTATTATTTGAGCAAAAAGTTGGAGTGAAACTACATACAATAGCATAAGAAACATTTCACAATACAACTTGTTTGATTAATCTCTTTAATGTCAATATTATTATTTAAAATTATCAAATAATTACAATGAATATAATATTAGCATTAGGCTATCTTTATATCAAACATTAGCCATTTTCAAGTCTTTAATCCATTAAGGATGCAAAGTCCAAATTTCACACCATAAATAGATTGTATTTTCACTATTGATGTCCAAAATGTAAGATATTAATATTTTAAAATGATTATAATTAGATATTTAGAGTTTAAATACAATAATATATTTTTGTAAAAATCTTTAATATTTAATCTATTATCAATATTAGAATTTTTAAAATTATTTCATAATTTGTTGATAAACATTCATTAGTGCAATGATAGACCTGTATGGATGAATACAATATAAGGCATAGTTTATAATTTTTTGGGAAAAGCACCACTAAAATTAAATTCCAAAATTTGTTTTATCTCACATCATTTTACATTTTAGTATTTGTGCTACACCTTAACCTTTGAAGAATCAATGAATACTTCAATTTCTTTTGGTTAATTCAAAAGTTCAAAGCATCTACAAAAGTCCTAGAAAATTATCTTCAACAACATCCAAATATTGGATTTAGAATATACTCCAAATATATTGCATTATTTGGATTAGATTACTTCAATTTCTTTTGGTTAATTCTATTTTCATTTGCTTGTACCCCTCTATATTAACAAGTTATTTCTTCTTATTTTCATATAAAACTTGAGATTTTGGATTATATTTTTAGTTGACTTTTAAAGGACCAAACAACGTGTTTTTTTTTGGCAACATAGCGATTTTGGACAGTTCACTAGATGGAAGTTTTATTTTTTTTCTTTGAAATTTCACACAACATGTGCCCAAGGAGTAGCTTCAAGGCCCAATAATTTTCAGAACTTTTGACTATATGGTTAAAAAGTTATTGGATGGTATGTCATTTTCAATGTTCGACGGGCAGCTTAAGAAAATTCTGAAAAATCACTTTTAAAAAAAATAAAATTTGAAAATAGTCCTCTAGATTTACATATATGTGGAAAGCTTTAAATCATTCCATTTTGATTTATGAGATGAAAATTATGAGGTGTTCTAGTTTAAGGGCAACTATGGATTCCCTACTCTAAAATAAACTTTGGAGTTATTTATTTAGCTCAATTAGTACTATTTTTCAAAAAAAATAAAAGTTTAAGATGTATGTTATTTGTTACAACATTGCAACCATTGGAATTGGCATTTTATAAATCCATAATTAAATTTTCAACAATTTAGTGTTTTGAATCATTTTCTACTTCTTTCTACTTACTATTTTTTTCCTATATGTTGTACAATTCCAAATAATTTGAAAATTTTCGAGCATGTAGCCAACTTGCTTTGAAGAATAAATTCAAAGCGTTACCACCATTTTGGACAATTCTTCACATAAATGTGACCTTGTGAAGTGCAGCTGCTCGTTTTTTAGCAGGAACAAAAAAAGCATTTTTGTCAATTCAAACGCTATTATCTTGCAATCTGTATGGTAGAAAATTCTGAAATTTTTTCCACATCTTTTCAAACTAGTGCACTATAAGATCCTTTGGTTATGTGTGTCTAAAAATGTTTTTTTTCTAAAATTTGGTACTTGTACTAGAAATGACAGTTTTGGAGTAGTTTTGATGAAAACATAGTCAAAAATCTATAGGGGTTAAGTGCTTTAATATAAAATAATTTGAGTGCATTAACAAGTCAAAAATCAAAGAGTAACACATGACCAAAACCTCCAAAATTACAACTTGTTTTTAAAGAATAGTTAAATACATTGACAAAAAGAATTGGAAGAATTTGATAACAACTCTTAAGGAATACAGACCCAAAATTGCCCCCAACCCAATGGTAGCCTCTACATTTGGGCATATTGTGCATTATTGCATCATAATCTATTCAAAGCTATAAAGAATTGGTACTTTGACAACTTCAATGTGGAATTGGATTCAATGGGTTTTTTTCGGACAAGTGTCGCCAAAAGCCTTTAGATCACTAGAGCAAATATGGAGTGAGTGAGTTGGCCGGGCTTAAACCTTTTGACAAGTGCAAATTTTTCGCTACCCCACCCCACCCACCCACCCCGCTGATTGGGGTTGAAACGGTTGGAAATAGGTTGAAAAGTTAAAGTTTAATAACTTCAATGAATGCCATGATGTGGTTGAATTTCCACATATGGCAAAAGACACATTCATTGTTCCACAATCTTAACCGCAAAGTGACAAAGAGGACAGAAAGTGTCCTCATACAGTTTCAAGTCCAGTTCAAAGTGCTTTAACTTTTGCATCCAAGGTTCAAGTTCAATAAAACTTGTTGGGAAAGTTGCGTTCTCTCCTCTAGTTTGTGTGGTACAATTTTCAGATCAATCCAAGATGTATTCATTTTTTGGAAGCTAATCGAAGTTCATAACTTCAATTTGAGATCACCAAACTGCATTTTAGGGCTGCAACTTTGGGGCCTTGTATCTCCTTCACCCACTGTTTGTTTCAATAAAATTTGTTGGGTTTTATTCCCCTTGAAGCCTAGTTATTGTAGTAAAATTTTCATGTTAATCCAAGTTGTTTTGAATGTTTGGAAGCAATTCAAAGCTCAAAATCTTGCCATTTTTGGAGTACATTGAACTTTGGCGGCTTGTTTCTTCTTCATACAGAGTCCATTTTCAATAATCTCTTTTGGGAAAGTTGCAAATACTAGTATAGTTTGTGCTGCTAAAATTTCATGTCAATCTAAGAAGTAATGAGTGATTGAGAAACATTCTAGAAGAAAAAGGTTCACCCTTAGAATGTTTTTTTGCAGTTTTTCTTGCTCTTTTCTGACTGTTTAAAGCTGTTCTATAGACACAATTAGTCAATTGAATGAATTTTTTTTCACCAATGAATTTGTATACTAGTTTTGAATCACTTTGTAGTGTTTATTTTCTTCATTTGAGTAGGTTTGGAAATCAAATTTCACCTCCAAACCTATTTTTGGGAAAATTTCAGCATCCATTTTTAACACCAAAACATTATGATCTTGCAATCTATGTAGCCAAATGACTTCAAATTTTGTACATGTCATCTACAACATGTACACTAAAAGATTGTACGGTTGAGATTTGTACAACTTGAAGACATTTAGATCTATAAAGCTTCATAAGCAATGACATTTTTGAACCCTGAAAATCAAATGTCACTTTGGGGTTAAGGGGCACTTTTGGATTACTATTCCAATTGTGTAGGGAGTGGTAAGAACTGCATTGAATTCCAAATTGATACAAATAGTCTTCCCTAGTGACAATAATGGAAAGCTATGTGATTTTGTAATGACCACCTATAATGTGTCTTTATTTACTCGAAAATGAGTTGACCAAAATACTTTTGAAAATTTTTCTGATGTGCTTTTTTATTTCCAACAAACAATTCCATGAATCTAATTAGTTTAACCCCTATATGTATTTGACTATGTTTTCGCCAAAAACGCTCCAAAATTGTCATTTCTAGTACAAGTACCAAATTTTAGAAAAAAAACATTTCTAAACACATGTAACCGTAAGATCTTGTAGTGCACTGGTTTGAAAAGATGTGGAAAATATTTTAGAAATTTCCACTGTACAAATTGCAAGATATTAGTGTTTGAATTGAGAAAAATCCATTTTTTGTCCATGCAAAAATCCGGGCAGCTGCACTTCACAAGGTCACAATTGTATGAAAAAATGTCCAAAATGGTGGTTACTCTTTGAATTCGTTCTTCATGACAAGTTGGCTACATGATTGAAAAATTTCAAATCATTTGGAATTACTCAACATATAGGAAACAAATAATAAGTAGAAAGAAGTAGAGAATGATTCAAAACATTAAATTGTTAAGAATTTAATTATGGAATTGACAAATGCCACCCCCAATGGTTTTAATGTTGTAATAAACAATCTACACCCACTATGTTGTTGTTTTTTCAAAAATATTGAAAATTGAGTTAACCCCTAAAGGACCAACATGCAATTTTTGGCTATATAAAAATTTTAGGCAGGTACGTGTGACTAGAAATTTCCATATTTTTGGCCCAAATTTTAACAGAAGGTGAGATCAAGGAATATCTTTCTTATGCACTAAATTTCATGACATTTGGAAATGTGAGTCAAAAGTTATATCCTAATATGTTATATTTTTTTGTAACTAGGCAGGCCGGGCAAATCAGGAAAAATCACTTTTTTCAAAAACAAAAGTTTGAAATTGGTTTTCTAGAGTTATATATATGTGGAAAGCTTTGAATCATCCCATTTTGATCAATGAGTTAAAAGTTATGAAGATTTTTAGTTTGCGGGCAGCTATAAATTTTCTACTCTAAAATAAACTGTGAAGTCCTTTATCTTACTCAATTTTCAATATTTTTTGAAAAAAATAAAATCATAGGATGTAGATTGTTTATTACAATAATGCAACCTTTGGAATTGACATTGTTCAATTCTATAATTAAATTCTTGATAGTTTAGTATTTTGAATTATTCTCTACTACTATCTACTTACTATTTTTTCCTATATGTTGTACAATTCCAAATGAAGTGAAATGTATCAATCATTTAGCCAACTTGTCTAGGAAAAAGAATCCAAAGAAGCACCACCATTTTAGAGATTTTTCATCAAAAAGTGAGCTTGTGAAGTATAGCTGCCCTATTTTTTGCAAGGTCCATAAGAAGATTTCAGTCAATTTGAATGCTTATGTTTTGCAATCCACACGGTGGAAATTTTTGAAATTTTTACTTTATGTTCTCAAGTTAGCATACTACAAGATCCTACGGTTACATATGTCAAAAAAAGTCAAAATAAATAAATTTGGTACTTGTTTTAAAAATGGCAATCTTTGAGCATTTTCGGTGAAAATATAGTCATGGAACTTTAGGGGTTAACCCCTAAGTGCCTAAGCCTTTCCAAGTGTGTTCTTCTTATGAAAAAAGAGCATGGACTTATAATTATCTCCAATGATGCAAAATTATTATTTTTTCAAAATCTAACCTTATAGATGTTTAAAGAGCTAGCTTATTAGTATGTATACCAATTTTGAGTGCAAAATTGCATAGGAGTTGTGAGATCATAACAAGAAAAATGTATGTTTTCTATTTTTAGTATGCTACCCCTCCCCACAATGTTTGAGAAATTTGCATATAAATTTTTTGTGGAATTGGAGGTGACATGAACAACTACAAATTATGTTAGCACGCTCAAATACACTTTCCAAAAAACTAATTTCACATGAAAAGCTATCAAATTCATTACACAATCCACCTTGCAATTGTTGAAATGCAATTTATTTTATAAGTAGAAATTGCAAATAACTCCAAATCAACACTTGCATGTTTAAATTTTCAACAGTGAAAATCATGAAAACACTTTATTCTTTCCATTGGGACCATTTTCAAAGCAAATGAATAAGTACAACTTTTAAGATCTCAATTCAAGTAAAATTGGCAAGCTTTGCTTAAAGCCGAGAAATAAAATAAAATTTGTAAACTTTACTCTTCCTCAATGAGACATATATGCTTTTAAGGACCTCTCAAAAATCCAATGTTTACCTTTTTCAGTGAAAAATAAAAGTTTTCAATAGTTAACCTTCAAAACTGCCTGAAAAAAATTTTAAACCGGTCAAAGGAATTTAACTACCCACTCTAAAATGAGCCTGAAATTTTGGACCGACCATATTTGGTTGCTCAAGCAGTTAAGGATTAAATAAAGGACATCCAAGTTTATTTTAGAGTAGAGATTCCATAACTACTTGCAAAATAGAACTCATAATTTTCATCTCATTAATCAAAATGGAATGATTCAAAACTTTCCATGTACAAATCTGGAGAACCAATTTCAAATTTTTATTTTTTGAAAATGTGATTTTTTAAGAATTTTCTGAGCTGCCCACCAAGCACTAAAAATCACATATCATACAATAACTTTTTAACCATGCAGTCGAAAGTTATGAAAATATTTGGACCTTAACCCCTAAAGGACCGAGGTGATTTTCCTACCAAAAACCATTCAAAACTGTCATTTCTATTGCAAAGAGAAAAGAGTTTAAGAAATTGTTTTTTTTTGCATATCCAATCGTAAGATCTTATACTTGACTAGTATATGAATATGTGGAAGAAATTTCAGAAACTTTGACCACGTAGATTGCAAGATATATGCATTTAAGTGAAGAAAACAAGTTTTTTTCCACCTTGCTTCACTAGGTTTTTTGGCTTTGAATCTTTTTAGTTCAAATTTTTTGCACTACTGATTTCGATTTTCTACTTAATTATGCTAAGTAGTTGAGTTGAGAATCTACCAAAAAAATTTAGGAAAAAAATCACTTAATTTTCACTCATTAAAAAATTGTTAAGTAGAAGTGGGTACAAGATTGAAGAAAAATCTAAATTGTTAATAGCTTTTAGATGGAATTGAATCACAATAATCCCAACGGTGAGATTGTTCTAGCAAGAAAATCTAACCCTGTCTAACAAAAAAAATTGAAAAATTCTCAAAATTGCATTCGAAAATGAATTCTACAACTTATTTTTTCAAGAAGATGCTTAGATTGCCCGAAAAACTAAGATTGTCCATAACTTTCTCATTATTAGTCCAAATTGAATGAAACAAAGCTTCACATGTAGACAAAAATATAATCTTTGAGGGAAAAAATTTGAAAAAAATTATTTTGACTTTTTGTGATTTTTTTTGGGCTGCCCGCAAAATTCCAATTTTACTTATTGTGCCATAACTTTTTCTCTCGGGCATCAATTAAAATAAAACTTATATATTCGCAAAGATCTCGCAAAAATACACAACCTCAAAAAATCCCAAAAAATATTACTGAAAATTGAAATCGTAGGAACCTGCCCGGACCCAAATTGTCCCCCGAGGGGACAACCGGTCCTTTAGGGGTTAAAGCTACTCCTTGGGAAAATGTTGTGTGAAAATTTCAAAAAATAAAAATAAAAACTCCACTCATAGTGAGCTGCCCAAAATTGTTAAGTTGCCAAAAAAACAATGTTTGGACATTTAGGGGTTAAACATGTGTAACAACCAAAGGGACAATAACGGGTCATCTTTAGTTTAATTTAGATTTTAGTTTTTAGTTTTTATCATTTTGAAGAAGTAGACAACTATTTCTTCAAAAGACATGTGATACTTGGGGTGATATTCAATGATATTGATATCAAAACCAAGTGAAACCTAGGTGAAAGTTGACCATCAGTCTTAAAATACAATAGTAATCTGGCTATTTCGACCGGAAAAAAATGAAAATTTCCTTTACAAAACGTAGCCAATGTCTTTTTTGCTGTAGCCAAAACATCATGCATGCATAAAAAGAACCTGATATTCATCTTGTCTGCCCCGCCCTGTAGTCATAGATTCATGATGGCAGAGGCTTTTAGTCATTGGTCCATTAGGGCCGCCATCCCAATTGTACAGTCAGTCATTGCTTACCGAAAAGCTACAAAAATAAATTTATTTTACATTCCCTTACCCTCAAGAATTGATGGATTCTACAGTAGAAGTCATAAATTGTGTAACCCATCATGGATGTGGGTGTCGGGCACTCGAATAACCATGATGTGTAGCTAAAATGATTGTAGAATAATAAATAGAACCCGTTTCATTTGTGTCAAAATAAAAAGAGAATAATAACTAGAACCCCTCAGACAGACAGTCCTCATGAGCACATTTGTAATAACTTGTGCATTGAGTTCTTCAAAACTTCACAGCCCAAAGGTAGCCGCGGCTCTGCTCCTGGTTTGCTGTACTGTTTCCCCTTGCAATGGAAATTGTCCATGAGTTTCAAAAACAAAAAAAACACCAAAAAAACACCAAAAAAACACTTCACAGCTCCTAAACTCACAATGGTCTTTGTAGAACTGGTTCCGAATTTCCAATATGGTAGTCTACTCTTGAAGCAAACTTTTAAGAGCTGATTGCATTTAGGGGTAAGATAAACTCCTTGAAACAATTTTCAGTAAATTTTTGTAGGAAGAAAAATGCATTTGGCATCTAACCAAAGTTGTTTCATGTTTTTTGGATTTTCGTGGAATTCGTTATAAATTTTTGAAGTTGAAACGCTATGGTCACTAGAAGCAACCCCTCTTGAAATGTACACTTTGGGTACATTGAAGACTTTCATATATAGTGCCAAAAGGTTTAGATAATCAAATAGAAATCCATAAAAAAATTTATAGTTGTCGTAGTGCCTAAGCAAATACCAATGTGTTTCACAATTTGGCTTATAGTCGTGTCCATCAGAACTCAACATTATGACATGGCACCAAAAATGAATTTAGAATGAAAACCACACATTTTTAACTGCTTGGGCATTTGTCTCAATATGAGTCCTTTAATCCTCTTTGTTCCTCTATAAATCTCCTTTTGTATTTTCCCAAATTATGAATTTTGAAAACAAAAAGCAAAAGAGTTAATCAGTTTTTGAATAAAACTAAACTAAAAACTAAAACTAAATGTTATTATGAAGGATAAACAAAAGCTAGAATAAATCAAACTAATTTATTTATTTATGTCAGTATACCTCTTTTGCCTTTATTCTATATTGCGCTATCATTGCATGTCATCTCTAATAAATGAAGAACAAAGATTATAGATTTGAAGGTTAATGTGGACTCTTCTTTTCTAGTATATCTAACTAGTAAATCATTGAAGGTTATTAATGCAATTTTCTTGTGTTAGAATGAAATTTCAATTATTCAGTATTTTTTAATTCTATTAGTATCTGAAGTATAGGTTTTGGAAAAAAATTCAATTGGATTTCTAAACAAGATATCATTTTGTTTTCCAAATACCCACGAGATTTATAAATTTTCATAAAACTCAATTTTTGGATGACTTTCAATTTTTTGGCCAATAAATTGATGTTTCTTGAAATGAGGAGGGCATTTTCTTGTAGAAGATCACCTTTATCTATGACTATAAATCAATAAAGCTTAAGTGAAGAAGTTAATGTCTTTGTATTGTGATTTTAGTTTCTTATATTATGTTCCATAGTTCCATGGGAACGTAAAACCCAACACAATGGACCTTCTATTTCCAATGAGCTTATTATTTATACATTTATGTAGATGCTTACTATGTAATTACCATTTCTTTTATGTTTTGATAATGAAAACCTATTAAATTTAATATTTTTTCCTCTCATGTCATATGAAATGTGCAATATTCTTTTTTTAAGGCTTTTCAATAACAATGACATTATGATTGGCCCTATCAATATAGCAACCACACCTTTAATGCTATTGAAGCAAATTTAGTTATAGAGCTATATATAGAATTGTAGTATTTAACCCCTAAAGGACCATTGTCCCTTCGGGGGACAAATGCGTTTTTGGGCAGGTACCTACGGGCTGAAATTTTCTTCTGATTTTTTGAAACTTTTTTTGGAGGTAGAAAAGATGATTATCTTCATGGAAATATAATTTTTTTCACAATCGGTGCTTGGGAACAAAAGTTATGACCAAATAAGCTCAAAACAGGGGAGGGCGGGCAGCATAAAAAATTTGCAATTTTTTTTTTTTTTTCTCAAAGTATTTTTTTTCTCATAGATTATATTTTTGTCTATCTAGAAAGCTTTAAATCATTTCATTTGGATTTTCTATGAGAAAGTTATAGACATTCTTGTTTTTCGGGCAATTAGAGCATCTTTTTGAAAAAAATAACTTGTAGGACTCATTTCTGAATGCGATTTTTCAAATTTTTCAAATTTTTTTTTTTGCATGGTTTAGTTTATTTGCTAGAGCAATCTCACCATTGGGATTAGTGCATTTTAATCCCATCTAAAATATATGAATATTTTAGATTTTCCTTCTATCTTGTACCTACTTCTACTTAATAATTTTTTTAATAATGAAAATTAAGTTTTTTTAAACTTTTTTCTTTTGGCTAGATTCTTAACTCAATTCTCTAGTATAAACATTAAAAGCTCAAATCTCTGTAGTGCAAAAAAATAAAGTTAAAAATGTTCAAAGTAAAAAAATCTAGTCCCCCAATGTGTTGAAAAATTTGTTTTTTTCACTTTAAACGCAGGTATCTTGCAATTTGTGCAGTCAAAAATTCTGAAATTCCACACACTCTCATACTAGTTAGGTGTAAGATCCTATGGTTAGATGTGGGAAAAAAACATTTTTCAAATTTTTTTATTTTTTGCTATAGAAATGGCGGTTTTGAGTTTTTTTTGGCAGAAAAAGGGCCTCGATCCTTTAGGGGTTAAAAAAACAAGTTTTATATTGTAACTATGAAGAGAGGTGATATCCACCTTAGCTATATGGAAAGCTCTTATAAGTCATGTAGGCCAAGGTAGGCAAAAGTCACTCACCATGATCTATGTAGCATTTATGTAAGAGAAAATATATCCTCTGTTTATATTCCTTCAAGCAGGTAATGCTTCATTTCAATTTACGATAACTTACATCAATTATGGGTAAGGCGACATAGATGTCATGGATCCCAAGGTAAAGTGCAAATGTTCAAAGGGCAACCAATCAATTCTTAAATGTACTTTAAAGCTATATATATTCACCACAAAAGCTATATGTTTGTTTTCTAGCAAGTTACCTTATAAGGTCTCATCTTTCTCTAGATTGAAGGGGAGAAAAAATTTCATCAATAAAAACTCAAGTAATTGCATCTATTTGCCGCTAGTTTCTTCCTACTACACATTCTTATTTAGAATTTACAGCCTCTATTCCAAAAAATTCACGCTTAATGATAATGGAATCCTTTCCTAACTTTGAACAAGGCCCAGCAAAAATCATAACAATTCAAATAAAATAGAAATTGTAATCAAATACTTATTCAAACAATTTTAGGTGTACTTACCTCAATGAACGTGAACAAGTTTAGGTAGGTTGACACTACCCATTGGTTGCTCAGACCATCCGCAATGCTGGTCTAATATGGCCTAGTATTGGTAAAGCTAACTTTTGAATGCTGATTAATTAGAATTTGGAAATTGTCTCACTGGAAGCACATCAAAAAGAACTTGAAGAAATGACAAGAAAATTCAAAATTAGACATTGGACAAGTACTTCAAAAGCAAGGTACAAATCTGAAATTATAGAGGTCTTAGCAAATCGCGGTTACCAAAGCAAAATCTGGTCATTGACCCTCCACATTTGGCAATTTTTAGAGGGTCAATGGTCAAATGTTGCTGTGGTAACCGCGATTTACTAAGACCTCTACAATTTCAGATTTGTACCTTGCTTTTGAAGAACCTATTCAATGTCTAGTTTTGAATTTTCTTGTCCCTTCTCCAAGTTCTTTTGGATGCGCTTCCAATGAAACAATTTTCAGATTCTAATTATTTAGTGTTCAAAAGTTAGCTATATAGTAATACTGGGCCATATATTGGGCCATGTACTTAGTGAACATAAAGTAGTTGCACCCAATAGTGACATATTTCTTTCTTGGCCACCTACATTGGACCTTGAATGGCCACCTAGAGTTACCAAAAACTACCATGAGTTTTTAAGAGCAAGCAATGGGAGTTAACCCCTAATGGCCCAGAGTCCTTTCGAGGGACACTTGAGATTTTGGGCAGGCTCGTGTGACCTGAAATTTTGGCCTGATTTTTTGAAACTTCATTTAAAGATAGGAAATCACATTAGCTTTCTAAAAATATATATATTTTTTCAATTGGTGCCCGGGAGCAAAAGTTATGCCATCCAAAGTCAAAAAAGCAACTCGCCAAGCAGAATTTTTTTCTTGTAAGAAATTGTATTTAAAATAAATAAATAAATCCAAAGATCATGTTTTTGTCTACATTTGAAGCTTTGATTCATTCTATTTGGACTCAAAATGAGAAAGTTATAGACAATCTTGTTTTTGGGGCAATCTAGCATCTTTTTCAAAAAACAACTTATAAAATTCATTTTTGAATGCAATTTTCAGTTTTTTTCAATTTTTTTTTGAAAAGGTTAGGTTTGTTTGCAAGAACAATCCCACTGTTGGGATTATGGTTTTTAAATTCCACCTAAGAGCTATTAACAATTTAGTATTTCATTCAATTTTGGACTTACTTCTACTTAACAATTTTTTTATATGTAAAAATCAAGTTTCAACATTCCGACTTTTTTTTTCCAGACTCTCAACTCAAATTTCAACAACAAAAAACTTAACCCAATGGTGTGTAGTACCAAAAGAAATCTACAAATGGCCGTTAAAGTCATCTGAAATTGCAAGCCACAGTTCAAAATAACTTCTTTTTCCAACTTCAAATGCTCATATCTTCCAATCCGTACGGTCAAACTTCATAAATTTCTTACCACATAATTCAAGACAATTGAAGTACAAGACACTATGGTTAGATTCTAATTTTTTTTTTTTGGTTTCTTAAATGATTGCAACAGAATTGGCAGTTTTTAGTGGTTTTGGAGCTAGAAAAAGCCTTGGCCTTTAGGAGTTAAAAGCATTTTCTGCTTCAGAGCATTGCCACCTATTCACTACCAAGCTCCCGGGCCGGGGTTTGGGCGGGGCCAGGACGAAAAAGCGCGCCACCCATTCACAGGAAAGGGACAAAAGAAGACCGGTCACTCCAAAATGAACTCTCCAAACACTAGCTCCCCGTCCCTACTGTGCTTTGACTCGGGTCTTGATCTTGTCAGCTTTGTTGGCTAGTGGGCCATTTCTTAACTTTTTTTAATCAATTAACATTTTAGTTGGCTCTTGGTTATAACAAGTCATTAATGCATGAGTTTGTCTTGTTTTGACATGTGCGTTTCTTCGTGAATGAGTGGCACATGGAAGTGGCCCGGAAGGAACAAGACCTTGGCCACCCTATTCCCCGAGCTGTGCTTGCGGGGAATGGGTGGCGATGCTCTCAAGAGTATTTGTCTAAAAGGAATCTAGTGACATGTGCAGATGTCCTATACTCTCACCTTTGAGATTTCACAAGATATTATCCAAATGTAAGAAAATTACAAAACACTTGGAGTTGGATTTACGTTGAGGTTGCTAGAAAACTCTTAATTTTTTGGGAATTCAACTATAAAAGATTATAAAAGATTGTAGAACCCCCAATGGTGGTGTTTCTGAGTGCTTGTACTTTGCGGCTCATCGTGCTGATGCGTGCTGGAGTGACATATCTTAGCATCCTGGAGCCCATCTCAACTGAAGGACATTTGAGCAGCTGCACGGGAAATGATGCAGCTGCTCCAATACCCTTGTGATGGGCTCCAACGGCCAAGGGGCTGATGACCACAATCATCTGGGAAACCCCCAGATATAAGGTAACTGCACCTTAAATTGCACAGTTAAGCAATTCAGCCTGATTTAGCATGGTTTTCACTATCATATTGAATTTTTTTTTTGTGGGGTTCCATTGGTAGTCAAAAGGGGATTCTAGATTCTCTAAGAATGCATTTTTTGGACACCGTGTGAATAAACTACGAATTTCCAAAGGGTTGAGAATAGGTGTAGGGTGGATGCAGGAAAGACTACTACTATTTTGCGTCACACTTGACATTTTGGAATTGTCATGGGCCATAACTTTTTGAGTTTCAAGCGAATGTACTTGAAATTTTTTTACAGGAAGGCTACCTTGATAGTGATGAGACTTGCTATTTTTCAGAAATAAAGAAAAAAAGTTTTATAATTAATTTTAATTTTCCCAAATTTGTCACACTTTGCAATTTAGGGTTTTTTAGTACTTGGGAGTATCCAAAATTAATGATCTGAAGCTGAAATTTCTAGGGTCTATTCCCATAGTAGGAGGTCATGTTTCTACCAAAGGAAATTTAACCCCTAAAGGACCGGTTGTCCCCTCGGGGGACAATTTGGGTCCGGGCAGGTTCCTACGATCTCAATTTTTAGTAATATTTTTTGGGATTTTTTGAGGTTGTGTATTTTTGCGAGATCTTTGCGAATATATAAGTTTTATTTTAATTGATGCCCGGGAGCAAAAGTTATGGCACAATAAGTAAAAATGGAATTTTGCGGGCAGCCCAGAAAAAATCACAAAAAGTCAAAATAATTTTTTTTCAAATTTTTGACGCAAAGGTTATATTTTTGTCTACATGTGAAGCTTTGTTTCATTCAATTTGGACTAATAATGAGAAAGTTATGGACAATCTTAGTTTTTCGGGCACTCTAAGCATCTTTTTGAAAAAGTAAGTTGTAGAATTCATTTTTGAATGCAATTTTTAGAATTTTTCAAAAAAATTTGTTAGAAAGGGTTAAATTTTCTTACTAGAACAATCTCACCATTGGGATTATTGTGATTCAATTCCATCTAAAAGCTATTAACAATTTAGTTTTTTCTTCAATCTTGAATCCACTTCTACTTAACAATTTTTTAATGAGTGAAAATTAAGTGATTTTTTTCCTAAATTTTTTTGGTAGATTCTCAACTCAACTACTCAACATAAATAAGTAGAAAATCAAAATCAGTAGTGCAAAAAATTTGAACTAAAAAGATTCAAAGCCAAAAAATCTAGTGAAGCAAGGTGGAAAAAAAGTTGTTTTCTTCACTTTAAATGCATATATCTTGCAATCTACGTGGTCAAAGTTTCTAAAATCTCTTCCACATATTCATATACTAGTCAAGTATAAGATCTTACGGTTGGATATGCAAAAAAAAACAATTTTTTAAACTCTTTTCTCTTTGCAATAGAAATGACAATTTTGAATGGGTTTTGGTAGGAAAATCAACTCGGTCCTTTAGGGGTTAATAATACTTTATTTTGTATCCTCTACATGCGTGCAAACAAGGCTCCCTTGCGCGTGTATTTCTGAACATTGAAGATGGTTTCAAGATCATTCTTTTGGTGAAATCCCATCACCATCAACTCTTCCCAAACGGCCAATTTTTAGTTTCCTTAAAATTTGCTTTTCCTATTTTTTACAAATTAAAATGTGAAAGTACCTATTTTCATGAGATTTTGCACTTTTCTAGTTCTCCTACTTAGAAAAATTTTCTAGGCTTTTCCTTCGTAGGGTAACTTCTTCTTAAAGGTTTATATACTAAAAACATTTTTCACATTTTTTAAAAATTGTTTTTCTAATTATACAGTACTCCCAAAAAAACCCTAAGTACTGTGGAGAATGCTACAAAAACCGGTCGGTCTTTCTTGCAACCACCCTGTACCCAAAAGCGATCATAGAGTCATATGAATAGTGGGAGTACATTTTAGGCAAGAATATCCACTGTGCAATTTTAGGATCCGTGTGATTTTAGGTGTAGTAACCTTATCGTATGTCAATATCATTGGTGACCATCAGCCCTTTTTATTGATTTTTGAAAAAGTACCAGGATGGCGATCACTTAAAATTTGTTGAGGCATTTTATTTCTTTATACATCCATCTTTTGTACCGTAAAACACTTTTCAATCAAATTCATACACTTTTTCATCCAAATTTGACAATTTTCATCCATATTTTAAATTAGATTGAAACTTTTCTGGCAAAAAAAGATTACTTTTTTCTGGTGAAAAAAAAATTTCACTATGAAATGGTACTTTTTGGCTCCATTTTGCCCAAAATAAAAGGGCTGGTGACCATATTGCTCATACCACTAAGATAACGCAAAATTATAGTAAAATCAGGTTGCCTCATCCCAAGAAAGTTACTTTACAAGTTATCAAAGTCACCAAATATTTCTACAAATATTTTCATATATTGTACATATAGAGGTTCTTGAGTTCCAATTGCAACATCATCTAATCTAAAAGTAGTGCATTCTTGTACAATAACAATAAATATTTATGTAGAGAGTTGCCAAGAAATTAGTGAGGGACTACCTAATTTCACTATTTAATGTACACCTGATTGTATTTAAATAAGTAATTTGACATTGCTCCCATTATGAAATTGTCTAATTTTTTGTTGGGACTTTACAAGAAGTCAAAAAGAATAATTTAAATTCTCCTTTTTTATATATTTTTTGGACATTGTAAGAATAAATTATGAATTTTCAAAATGTTGGGAGAAGATGTATCTAGAAGCAACCTTAACCCCTAAAGGACCATTGTCCCTTCAGGGGACAAATGGGATTTTGGGCAGGTACCTACGGGCTGAATTTTTGTCATGATTTTTTGAAATTTTTTTTGGAGATAGAAAAATTGCTAAGCTTCAAGGGAATATAATTTTTTTGCAATCGGTGCCTGGGAAAAAAAGTTATGTCCAAATAAGCTCAAAACAAGGGACGTGGGGTAGCAAAAAAAATTAATTTTTTTTTTTTTAAATTAATTTTTTTTTTTTTTAATTAATTTTTTTTTTCCTTATAGATTATATTTTTGTCTCTCTGGGAAGCTTTGATTCATTTCATTTGGATTTGGTATGAGAAAGTTATGAACAATCTTGTTTTTTGGGCACTTAGAGCATCTTCCTGAAAAAAATAACTTCTAGGATTCATTTCTGAATGCAATTTTTACAATTTTTCAAAAAACAAAGATCCGGAAGGTCTAGTTTTTTGCTAGAACAATCTCACCATCGGGATTAGTGTTTTCTAATTTCATATAAAAGATATTAATATTTTAGATTTTCCTTCTATCTCGTACCTACTTCTACTTAACAATTTTTTTAATAATAAAAATTAAGATTTTTTGGATTTCTTTTTTTTCCCTAGACTCTCAACTCAATTCTCTACTATAAAGATTAAAAGCACAAAACTCTGTAGTGCAAAAAAATTTGGTTAAAAATGTTCAAA
Organism: Neckera pumila; assembly: GCA_963969595.1. Classification (NCBI taxonomy): domain Eukaryota; kingdom Viridiplantae; phylum Streptophyta; class Bryopsida; order Hypnales; family Neckeraceae; genus Neckera; species Neckera pumila. Next base: position 15,505,610 of record OZ018417.1, on the reverse strand, counting down.
GTCATAAAGTCTAGTCCCGCAATGTGCTGAAAAACTTATTTTTTTCACTTTAAACGCAGATATCTTGCAATCTGTGCGGTCAAACATTCTGAAATACTTTCCACACATTGTCATACTAGTTGTGTATCAGATCCTAAGGTTAGATGTCAAAAAAAAACAATTTTCAGTTTTTTTTACTCTTTGCTATAGAAATGGCAATTTTGAGTGTTTTTTGGTAGAAAAATTGCCTTGGTCCTATAGGGGTTAAGCTCTTGTAAATAGAGGCAATACCTTCAAGGCAAGAATTTATAGAGGTTGGTTTAGAGAGGGGTCACAATTAGGTGCAGTCACCTCGTGTGCAATTTACAGTTCCAAAGTTCCCACCTTGGAAAAATGATACAATTTTGTGACCATGTTTCATAATGATTTTTAAAGATTTTTATTCATTTTGGACTAAATGAAAGACCCAACATCAATTTCATCAAAATTTGCAAAATTCCATGAGTTTGATACTTTTTGAGGTGGGCTACTTTATATGTTATGAATCAATTTATGACCCAACATCAATTTGCCCAAATTTGATAAAATTCCACTACTTCTAGCATTTTTCAAGGTGGAATCCTTGTATTTGAAAGAGCAATCCAAACCCAAGGGACATGGGAGAACTCAAATATAAATTTCATGTAGTTTTTGATTCAAAATGTCTTTAAACTTCACTAAGAACATTTAGCTTCAATGATCTACTTTCATTCCATTTAAACTTTTTCCAAAATTGTTAAAACTGTAATTTTTGAGATACTTTGAAAGTAGCATTCATCTTTAAAGCTTCAACCTTAAAAGATGGACTAGAGACGGTGGAAGTCATCCCTTTGGATACTGTGTGAATCATTGGCTTGACAACTAAAGTACCAAAGTTCCCTTGGGGGATACTTGGGATTTCGGGTAGGCTCGTGTGATCTCAAGTTTTGACCTAATTTTTTGAAACTTTTTTTGAAGGTAGAAAATCACATTAGCTTTCTAAAAAAACAATTTATTTTCAATCAATGCTCGAGAACAAAAAAACTATATGGCGAGGAGGAAAAACAACACAAAAAGTGAAATTTTTAAATTTTAAATTTTTGTCTCCAAGATTATGTTTTTCTCTACATCTGAAGCTTTGATTCACTGTATTTGGACTAATGATAAAAAGTTATAGACAATCTTGTTTTGGGGCAATTTAACCCCTAAAGTCCCATTGTCCCCTCGGGGGACAAAATAGCTTTTGAATAGGTCCCTACGGTCTCAATATTCATCAAGATTTTTCGAACTTCTTTGTGAAGATAGAAAAATACATTATCTTTTCTAAAATATAGTTTTTATTTCAATCGGTGCTCGGGAGCAAAAGTTATGGCACACAATGTCTTTTTTTGGGGTGCTCCAGGTAAAAATCTTTTCACATAATTTTTTTTTTTTTTAATTTTAAGTTTTTTTCTCATAGATTGTAATTTTTTCAATACAGAAAGCTTTGATTAATTCCATTTGGATTTGTTATGTGATAGGTATGGACAATCTTATTTTTTGAGCAATTAGAGCATCTTCTTGAAAAAATAAGTTATAGGATTCATTTCTGAATGCAATTTTCACAATATTTAAAAAAAAAATTGTTGGACAAGGCTAAATTTTCTTGCTAAAACAATCTTACTATTGGAATTATAGTATTTTGATTCCATCTTTAAGCTATTAATGGTTTAGTTTTTCTTTCAATCTTGGACCTACTTCTACTAAACAATTTCATTAGATGATATTTGGAGGTCTTGGAGGGCCGTTTCAGGCCCATTCCCTGATCTACCCAAATTCAGTGAATGCTGGTACGGGTGTGTCAAAAAAAAAAATTTCAAAAAAAATAAAAAAATAAAAAATAAAAAACTACCAAAATATCATTTTAAGCAAATTTATTTATTTTCCAAAAAATGACGTGGCACTCGTTGTGCCACGTCAGCCAGCTGTTGTCTGGGAACGCAACAGACAGCAGGGGAACTCAAAGCCCTCCAAAACCCCCGAATTTCATCTAATATTTAAAGAATAAAAATCAAGTATTTTTTTTTGAAATTTTTATCCTAGATTTTCAACTCAGTTCTTCAACTTAAAAACACTAAATCCAAAGTCTGTAGTGCAAATTCTTTTTACAAATGGTGGTCAAAGTCATCTGAAGCTGCAAATCTATGTTCAAAAAAATAAAAGTTTCCAACTTTGAATACTAATATCTTCTAATTTGTGCGGTCAAACTTTATGAAAATTTTATCACATGATCTAAGATAATGTAGGTATAAGATCCTACTGTTAGATTCTAAAAAAATGTTTTTTCTTTCTTATTGGATGAATGCAGCTGAACTAGCAATTTTGAGTCATTTTTGATAGAAAAATGGCCTTGGGACTTAGGGGGTAAGCATCTTAAAAAAACAAACTTATAGAATTCATTTTTGAATGCATTTTATATATTTTATATTTTATATATTTTTATATTTTATATTTTTTGAACAATTGGGAGACCCAGTGCACTATTAAGAAAAAACCAAGTACAAAAACAGCCAAGCCCAAGGCTAGTCAAATAAAGAGCAATGAGCAAAAACAAAAGAAAAAACGCAACCAAAGAGAGTAGAAGTGAACTACACGAACTGATTGACGGAGGGGCCGTTCTTGTGCCATCTAATGTGATTGCCAACGCGAGAGGCGAGAAGTTGGGATTTAAGCCAAATCTTATCAAACTTAGTCCAAATAAGTGAAGTCTGATGCGGTCTTTGACTATACTAGAGGCGGTTTTGGCCTTCAGCGGGGCAGCACGTCCAAAGTCAAGAAGGGCATCCCAAAGGGCTTGCTAAACTAAACCCCGTGGCCACTAGTTTGGGAAGAAAACTTTTTTATTGCAAACAATCCAAATGAGCCAGACAGATGAGCCACATAGGAGAGACCATATGATCAAATTTTTTTTTTGACAAGGTCAAGCTTGTTTGCAAGAACAATCCCACCATTGGAAGTATGGTGTTTTAATTCCATTTAAGAGCTATTACCAATTCAGTATTTTGTTCAATTTTGTACCTACTTCTATTCAACAATTATTTTATATGTGAAAATCAAGTTTTGATGTCATAAAAAAATATACCCTACTTTCAAATCAAATGTTCAGCATAAACTTTTTTAACTTTATTGTGTGTAGTGCAAAAAAACACCACAAATGGCTGTCAAAGTAATCTGATATTGGAGGCCATAGTTCAAATTTTTTTTTCCAACTTTGAATGTTAATATCTTTCAATCGGTACGGTCAAACTTCTTGAAATTTTTACCACATGATTTGAGACAAATGAAGTACAAGATTTTGTGGTTAGATTCTAAAAAGAAAAGGTTATTTTGGTTTCTTGAGTGATCGCAGTAGAAATAACGATTTTCATTGGTTTTGGAGCTAGAAAATGCTTTGGTATTTTAGGGGTTGAAAAATGCAAAAGCACTCATTGGAAGTCAAATTATTGTAGAAGACTTTTCCGTGGTTGTCATATCAGACGGAAGATCACTATTCCCAGACAGAATCGGACCGATTAGGGCTGACCGGCTGTGAACTTCAGAGCCTTGTAACTTTTACAAAAATTCTTCAAATCGGGCAAATGAAACGTTTTTCGGCATCTACAGAATAGTTGCACTTTGGTCCTACATTGAAGGATTCCATTTGTCATGCATTGGGTACAAAACTTCCTTTAGTGGCGTTTAAGGGTTCAAATACACCACTTTTGAACTTCCCTATCAAATTACTCCTAGTGTGAGTTCAAAAAAAATACTTAAAAAAATCATATAAAATACACTTTAATATTTTTATTATGAAATAATAAAGTTAAATTTGAGATATATATTACTATGTACATAACAAAATTTTAAAATTTTAGAAGTGTGTTCTAATATACTCCCGCTGTCCCACTAAAAACCTCCAAAAAGCCTCCCCTTGAGGGATTAACTATATTTGTAGTCATAGCACCAACAATACATGCATTCAATAAAGAGTAACCCATCCCTTAGACCTATGCAAAATCTCCAACTTAGGTGTTGTCGTTTAGGTACCCAAAATCCATATAGAAAGTATGATATTTGTACATAGTTTTGAAACGCTGCCAACTTTGTCATTTTAGATGATTTAAAGGGTGGTGGCAACAATGGGAGTCTAAGAACATGTTTCCCAACCTAAATATCCGTAATAAAAAAAATTGGCCTACTTTATGATCAAATTTTCATAGCACCAAAGTGGGCACTAAATACATTGTCAACTTTACTATGTAAAGAAGGAATTAGTACAAGGTGCCTTATATAGGCAAGGCCAAGCTTGCAAGGCCTTATAAATGCTTCAAGATTGTTTCACTTGCACCTGCAAGGTTGTTCAATACAACAAATACTTACTCAACAACCAAAATCAAGAAACGGAGCTTTTTAGTGGGACAAAAAATTTGCCTGATTTGGAGGCTTTTAGTGGGATAGAGGGAATAGAAAACTTATAAAGTTAGACCAAGCAAAATATAGAATGTTCTTTAATTCCTAAAGTGAGTAAAGTCCCAAGACCATCTTTTTGGTCAAAAAACACTCAAAACTACCATCCAAGAAAATGGAAAAAATATTTTTTGGGAATCTAATTATGGAATCTTATACTTTATTTTTTCAGATTATATAATAAAAATTACATGAAGTTCAACTATACATATTGGAAGATATTAGCATTCAAAAGTTGGAGAAAAAATAATTTTGGTTATTAGCTTGCAATTTCAGATGACTTTGATAACCATTATTTTGTGAAATTTTGGGTTAATTGAAAGTTCAAATTAAAAAATTCATATTGAAGAACTGAGCTCAAGTCTAAAAAATCAATTTTCACTTGATTTTCATTCTTTGAAAACTGTGAAATAGAAATAGGTCCAAGATTGAATTAAAAACTAAATCATTAATGGCTCTAGTCCAAATAGATTGATTCAAAGCTTCACATGTAAACAAAAATATACATAGTAATAGAGTTAATTGTAAAGGTCATCCCAATTTGTTATGGTGGTGTCAAAGGAAGGTTTAACTAAGAACAATACAAAAAAAAAACATCACCAAACTCCATGAGATCTTACTTTTAGTGCTCCAAGGAGTTTTATCCTGTGTTTTTCTCAAATTCCAATTCTTGGCCTTGTATTGCACACACTCTATGATTAACGCTAATATTTGAAGATTTAAAAAATAAATAAATTTATAGTGATTTTTTGTGATTTTTGTTTTAAGATGCTCATTGATCCTCGTTTTTCTACCTAAGGGTGGCATAACATTGCTTTTGAAGATTGATTGAAAAAAAAATTCAAATATCCAATGTGTTTCCTATTTTAAAAGTTTTTAAGAAAAAAATTAGTATGAAAATTGAGACTGTAGGAGCCTATCCAAAATATTTCTTATCCCTAAAGGGAACAATGGGACTAAGGATTAAGGCTTATATGTAGCTATATTTGGAAATTTGTAGATATGTTAGGAAAGATTGAAAAATAGAAATTGAGCAAAACACAACACATGGTCAAAATTTTTCATTTAAAGTAGGAGGTCCATAACGGGCCCATTTAAGAGTTGGAAATTAATTTGGAGAGGTTCGACTTCTTGAAAGTTTCAATAAATTTTTCCTTGAGTGTATTGCTTCCTACTAAGTATATGACCCATTGTAGGAACCTATAGCTTGCCGCTTTGAATATTTATAAAATATTCTCCAAATATGAGAATATTCAGATTCTACTTGCGACATTTTTCACTACAATAAGCTAATCTATTTGAACAAGAATTTCACTATGCCGCCACACAAAAGACATTAAAAATCTTGTATTGTTGTTTTAACCCCTAAAGGATCAACAAGCTTTTTTTTGGCAACATAGTGATTTTGAGTAGACTAGTATGAATGACAAGTTGCATATCTTAGGCTGAAATTTTAATCGAAGGTGTGGACAAGGAATATCTTTCATATGCACTAAGTTCTCATGACATTTGGAAATATGAGTCAAAAAGTTATGGCCTAATATGTTACTTTCTTTCAAGAATGGGCAGTCCGAGCAAGATCAGAAAAAATCACTAATTTCATAAATAAAATTTTGAAATTGATTTTCTAGATTAATGTATATGTGAAAAGATTTAAATCATTCCATTTTGATCAATGAGATGAAATTTATGAGGAGTTTTAGTTTGCGCATAGTTATGGATTTTTTACTCTAAAATAAACTTTGAAGTCCTTTATTTTACTCAATTTTCAATATATTGTGGAAAAAAAAATCATAGGATGTAGGTTGTGTATTACAACATTGCAACCATTTGGATTGACATTTTTCAATTCCATAATTAAATTCTTAACAATTTTGAATTTTAGAATCATTTTCTACTTCTTTCTACTTATTATTTTTTCGTATATGTTACACAAATCCAAATGATGTGAAAATTTTCAAGCATGTAGCCAATTGGTCTAGGAAAGCAAATCCAAATAAATACCACCATTTTGGACATTTTTTATTTTATAGAAAAGTGACCTTGTGAAGTGCTGCTGCCCCATTTCTCACAAGGCCAAAAAAATGATTTTGATGAATTTGAATGCTTATATCTTGCAATCTACATGGTGGAAATTTCTGAAATTTTTCCACATGTTCTCAAGTCAATATACTACAAGATCCTACGGTCACATGTGTTAAAAAAAAATTCTTTCAAAAATGTGGTCCTGGTACTAAAAATGGCAATTTTTAAGCATTTTCGGTGAAAACATAGTCATGGAACTTTGGGGGTAAAGGTGCTACCTTCATGTATAATGTTTGGAGGTCTGATGGGTATCAAATCCGGACCACATAGTCATATTTAGTTCTTCAACCAACCTCTGAATCATGACTTGGTAACCTTTCACCACTACACCTTACATTTATAATCCATATTTCACCCAAAACCTTAATCTTGGTTACTTTTATCTAGTTACTGATACTAAAGTCTCTTCTCGAAAGAGAACAGTTGTTTTGCATCAATGGCCCTTGATCTGGTGGACATTGGCTCATTGTTAGTACAAATAGACACTTTATTCATGCCGGCCTTCTTAACCCCTAAAGGACCAAGGTGATTTTCCTACCAAACTGAACCATTCAAAACTATCATTTCTATTGCAAAGAGAAAAGAATTTTAAAAATTGATTTTTTTTGCATATCCAACTGTAAAATCTTGTATTTGACTAGTATATGAATATGTGGAAGAAATTTCAGAACTTTGACCACATAGATTGTAAGATATATGCATTTAAAGTGAAGAAAACATGTTTTTTTCCACCTTGCTTGACTAGATTTTTTGGCTTTGAATATTTTTAGTTCAAATTTTTTGCACTATCGATTTTGATTTTCTACTTATTTATGTCAAATAGTTGAGTTGAGAATCTACCAAAAAAATTTAGGAAAAAAAGCATTTAATTTTCATTCATTAAACAATTGTTAGGTAGAGGTGGGTTCAAGATTGAAGAAAAAATGAAATTGTTAATAGCTTTTGGATGGAACTGAATCACAATAATCCCAACAGTGAGATTGTTCTAGCAAGAAAATCTAACCCTCTCTAACAAAAAAATTTGAAAATTTCTAAAAATTGCATTCCAAAATTAATTCTATAAGTTATTTTTTCAGGAAGATGCTTAGATTGCCCCAAAAACTATGATTGTCCATAACTTTCTCATTATTAGTCCAAATTGAATGAAACAAAGCTTCACATGTAAACAAAATATAATCTTTGAATCAAAACATTGAAAAAAAAACTGTTGTGACTTTTTGTGATTTTTTTTGTGCTGCCTGTCATATTCAAGTTTTGCTTATTGTGCCATAACTTTTGCTGTTGGGCATCAATGAAAATAAAAATTATATATTCACAAAGCTCTTGCAAATATATACAACCTCAAAAAATCCTAAAATATATTACTAAAAATTGAGACAGTAGGAACCTGCCCACACCCAAATTGTCCCCCGAGGGGACAACCGGTCCTTTAGGGGTTAAAGAAGACCGGAGGTTCTATCTATCTATAATGTTCGGTTCCAAATTGCTGCTAAAACCCTCGCATGTCTTGCCGAAGAACTCTAGCATTTGCCATTGCCATTACTCAAATTCCCAGTCCTTGCAATTGCTGTGCAATTTTGAGATGCTGCCAATTGCTGGAACTTGCCATCCCTTTGGATGACTCCATAAATTTCATCCAAACTACTCTCCTTGCTCCATCCATCCATATTCATCGACATTAAGAAAGCTGACTGCAGTATGATGATCATTACCGCAGCAATGAATCCAACCCCAGTCTGAACCCAAACAAAATTAATATATCTCTGATCACATGTGCAGTACGACCTCCGTCACGTAAGAGAACGTTATGCAACATAATTACTAGTTTATTGAAAGTCCAAATGCCTCGCTAGAACCAGCGTTCGTGACGCGGCTTCCGCGGCCAGCTCCGTTCCTGCCTGCCTGACAAAACGTAATGGAATCTTCGATCAGCCGACTGATCTCTCTGCCACTGATGATCGAGTGAGTGCCAAACTCGATCAAAAACCGACGAAAACGTAAGCGGAATCTTCGATCACCGATCTCGAGCTCTGCCTGACTCCAAAACCGACGTACGAAGTAAGTAAGTACGTTACGATTTGGTGGGGCAGGGCAAGGCAAGGCGAGGCAAGGCGAGGCTTTTCGGGTGGGTGGGTGGGCGGAGCGATCGAGGAGACTGATCAGAGACGACGGACGGATCGAATGACGACAACGAGACGGAAGAGCCGTTCGAGGGTTCCAGCAGCAGGATCGATGAAAGAGAGATTTGGGCCTGGCCTGGGACGACGCCGTGATCGATGAAGTATTCTGATTATTCTGATTATTGGGTAAGTTGAATAGTATAAGTTATTGATAGTGGAACCAGTTGAATAGTACTGTAATATGGTATTGGTATTTAATTTGGGCGGAGCCCGAAATCACGGTCGCGGTTGCTGGCGAGGGTGGAGAGTGAGAGAGTGAGTGACGTGGCGGGTGGGTAACGTGAGCGGCGGACGCATGCCGACATTTCTTTCGCAGCACATGGATTGAATGGACGTACGTCGCCTCGGCTGGCGTGCCCATGACGACGACGGAGGCACGGAGCGGCTCACTCCCATGACGGACGCCGACAGGTGGGGTGCAGGTAAGGGAAGCCATAAAGCTAGCGCTCCGGCTCTAAAAGATCCCATGTACACTATAACTATTTGTACATTTTGTTTTCTCGTCGCAAACGTCCCAATACTCTACATTTCAGGAGGTGGTCGCTTTCAGTGACCTCTGTCAGTGTTTCAACTTCAAGAAATTCGTAACTAATTCCACGAAGATCCAGAAAAGATCATATGAAACGACTTGGGTTAGATGCCAATTCCATTTTTTCTTCCTACGAAAATTGACTGACAATTGTTTCACGGAATTTAACTTCCCCCCAAAATGCAATCAGGCTCTTAAACGGTCGCTTTAAGAGCAGACGACCTTACAATACAATAAGTTAAGTATGGTTTAGGACTTCAGTACTGAGGTCTTGAGGCAGAGGCCGCACGGCAATGAATTTGTCATATCCCGTAATATCAACGGCAGGAAGTACAACTGAAGCTTCAGAAGGAGACCAAGGAGTACAATTCCTAGCCTAATAAGTGTCCTGAAGCCACGTCCCCACGTCAGGACTGCGCCGGCATCATTTCTTCAAGTGGGAGATTCGAAGGTGTACTTGGACAATCTTGCAACTTGACAGTGGGTGGAAAGGCCGGTGCAAGTATAGCCCCAATGGTTCATGAGGTATTGATCAAGTAAGAATAACCGCTCAGCATCTAGAATTGTTAATAGTTACGTGGACCAACTGTCCGCTTTCCATAAAGAGTATGATACATATTGTGTAGGAGCACTGACGGTACTAAGGTTTGCTCAATACTCGTCTTATTCTTGATCGTGCACTGATACCGGTACTGAAAAAAGTTTCATGCATTGTTGATAAAAAGCAAGAATAGTCGCTGGCAGTCTCATTGCAGTTCTGTTGAGTGAAATAGAGGAAAATTGGTTGAAGAGATTACAACAGGGTCCTAATTTAGCAATTAGAGTGAAAAGAAGGCAAAGTTCAACTATTGATTCAAGATTGCCGAGCTTAGATATTTGATCGACGATTGAAGAGCTTCTACGACGTGGCCCGACAAAACCAGCAAGATCTCAGATACTCCTCTGAAGATAGCTTGATAAGGGGCGCGTGAAATACACTCATTGATCTGTGAATAAGTGTACCTGAAAGTTGTAAGTGCAGCTTTCTGACAGTTCGGTATGAATGTTTCTCTGTTACATCAATTATCATACAGGTAGTTGACAAGAATATGTAAGAAAAAGCTTGTCGAATCGCACTGTCTAAAAGATGACCGAAACGAGGTTTCCGGGGGCTAGTTCTGTAACACGGCCCGCGTGTAAAATGGATCTCAAACAAGAGAATTTTCTGAAATGGGGTCACGAGCAGACAACTTGATAGGTTGAGGGACTACCAAGTTTTCAGGAATTGACTGACCCTTGAAGTTTAACATCTCTTACAGTCTCTTCTGTGACTTGAGTACAGAATCAGTTGGTGGAGAATCAGACATCTCTGGGGAACTCTTCGGCTTGGCTCGGCGTGTGTGAGGTTTTCCATTGCTAGCACTGCAACGAGGACATATATACTCCAGACCGTCCGTCTTAGCATATTCCTGCACAGCATGGTTTGCTTAGCAATTGAATAATGTTGCAAATTGACAACCTACTCTAGAAGAATCAATCAACTTGTCAAATTGAAAGTGAAAATAGGAATACCGGAATATGACACTGTGGAAACCTAACACAATGCCTACCTTGAAAGCTCCTAGTCCTGATCGTTGATCACATCCAAAGTGCGCCCACTCTCCGCAAATCCCACAGTTGACCCAGTCACCCTCAGCCCCACTGCACAAAAAAACATAAAAGGCATCTCAGAATATGTGCAACGTTTACAAGAAAAGGAAAATGCACTACCAAATGATTTATGATTGTACGAAAGGGTAAAGTAGATATGATTTTTTTCATCTCACCTGTGGCAAAGAATGCAGCATTCACCATCTACGTCGTCATGAGCCAGTTCGTACTCCAAGAGATATACCTCGTAGTGTTTTTTTAGTGTGTTTCCAACACCCTGCATATTTCAAAATTCCACGAAAGTTTAGAGTCCACTCAGACAGATGCCTTCCTGCCCCAAAATATGAAAGCCTCCTGAACTATTTCTTTTTCGGTCTAACCAATGGCAATACTGATATCCAATAAGCAATCTTTAATGCGCACCGTCATTTTATTCACGGATGTGTGGTTGCGCATCTTTGCAAAAACCTGTCCCTTCCAATTGATGCCATTCCCAACATGAAAACCTCCTCTTGAAACTACCTGCACAAGCAAGAGAAGATACATAGGCTCAGGAGTATTGGTTCACAATTGCAAGTCATCCATGAGTAAAGACCGCAGCAATATTCAGACATTGCATAGAGTAAAATGACTGAATTTTCTGGTTTAAAGGCACAGAAAAACTTCAAAATGCAGTAGGTAGAAACCAGAATTTGACACAAATGCGTAAACTTTCAAAGCGTATACCTCTTTGTACAGGTTATATAGGTCCAGCCGTTTCCCGTTCAGCACCACTTCAGGGAAGGCATCCACACCAGCTGGTGGAATGAGACGACCATGGCCTCTAGTTTCCAGAAAATTTATAAGGTCCGGCAGAAACTCCTCCTGATCCATCCAATAAACCAAGTTAGTAAATGCATTGACAATGGTTGCACAGAAGGTGCCAATGGGCGCTCTCTTCATGGATACATTTGAACAAGTTTCGACATTATTGAACCGAGTATGCAACCAAGGACGCTACCATACAGGCGACTGATCACAAAGCTCTGAAGCTAAAATGGTAAAGGAACGTGCACATAATGGATTATCGATAGATAAAAGATTAAAGAAAAACATAACTAACCGTACCTCAGTACATTGTTCCATATGCGGTCGGTTACAGCAATGCGGTTTCACCATAGGAGGAGGTAACAATGAGCCAGCTCCTCCAATTTGGCCGGGTATGAAGGAAGTAGATCTTGGTCTAGCAGACTCGGGTCTTCTTTGCCTTCGTCGGTCCACTCTGATGCACCAAAGCTTTTGTTAAATCTACCTTTGAGTTTGTAAGGACCAACTATTCAATAGAAAATAGAGATTACACATATTATGGTCACAATGAATGATTCAACTAGATATCAAGAAAGTGCAACCGGTCCTTGTCTGAGAAACACTGTTTATTATGGTGTAAGTGACCACCATCAGTTGAACTACAGCGATTTGGTACATTTGAGACTCCATGTATCAGTTGTCTCTCAATATGCACTTCACCTCAGAAGGAAACATACAATACATAAAAAATGAGTTGTAGACAATCACTGACCTACTTGACACGTCCAGCTTCATAGACCATCCTGCATGCTGAGCAGCCATTACGGCATTTGCGAAAGGCATAAATTTTCGTCGACCAGTATGCGGTACTGGTTTCATTGCAGCCAGTAAAGCAATATTCCCTTGATTGCTGGAAGAAGCTGCCAAGGGGTGTCAAGAAGAGCAAATATGAGCAGAGGGCCAGCACCATCACATACATATTGCATTAACAAAAAGATTATTAACTTGTCGTATCCTCTGCATGACCTCTATATGTTGAAAATTAAAAAAAATTGAACCCAAGCGTCTTGGAGTGAAAACGATAGAAAGTAGTAACTTATGACTTACCACCACCATTGACTGTGTCTCTGTTTGCTCTTGATGCTTTCCTTTCTTCCTCCGCCAAACTATCATTCGACTTCACAGCGGGAAGCAATCTCACCCTCTTACGACTCGCAGCAGGAGGAGCTAACCATGGAGGCAGTGCAAACATATTGCTCAAATCCTCGTTGTCTGCTGCTTCATCCCAGCTGCGTTTTAAGGAGACTAGATGAGCAGCATCTTCTTCCTGAAATGCAGCTACAGGCGCCCCTTCTACCCCAGCTATTCCCATGGCCACAAGGCCACGATAGGATAATTCAGCTGCTAGCTGCCGTAATACCTGAACAAATAACATTCGCGGAAGTAGCATATTGTCAGATAGATATAGTTAGATATTAAAATTTCGAGCAATGGCTGGTAATTTACGAAGTAAGCAAAAGTTAGATCATGCAATCCTCTAGTGCACCTCATGTGTGAAAATTCAGGTCAAACAGTCCATAGACAATCTGCAGATTTCAAAAATGTCTACAAATCAGCAAACACATGTCATTAACCCCTAAAATGCTCAACCATCCTATGGGTGGATGATGAATGTTTCTAAACTTCGTCCAATTAATATTCATTACCGAGGCTTCAAGGAAAATAGTGTTTTATATCAAAGGAAAGAAGAACGATGAATCAATTACTTTTATGATTTAAAAAAAATGATCTTACTATGATTAGTTCGAGCACTTGGGGCTAAACCTCTAAGTGACCATATTGCCCAAAGTGGCGGCTTCCATGATGAACTAAATCATCTACGAAGCTTCAATGAAGGTAACAAAATATCTTAATGGAATGAAGAAATCATACCCTACATTTCTGAACAGAAGGAATATATTTCGAAAATTACTACAATTGACTTTTGCCTTCCAATGTGGAATTCATATTTTTAGCTTGGCGCTTATGGGGTAAAGGTAAGTAACCTGATATGGATGACATACCTGTCCAACCCAGGTAGGAGCCTTAATCTTCAGCTCCACAATGGAAGCACCGCATGCAACAGAAACCGACCTCCTCAAGTCGAGATTCAAAGCGGCTTTTTGTGACTCGTCCTCAACAACGACATGAACATGCTCACACCTATCCAGCAGCTCTTTCTTGACACTGTTCTCTAACAGCTGCAAGGGCTCAAACCATAGGTTAGAATTTTACTGAATTGGTCATCTGCAGGTGAGCACATGCCACGAATTTTTTTAAGAAGGCGTCCTTAGAAAAAGGCAGCAGTCTTGTCTATACTAACCTGATCGTCAAAGCAAGTTTGAGCAGCGCCAGAGACCAGAAGCGGAACACGCGCGAAGGTGGAGGTACACATGTCACACCGCATGGTTACGACTCCACGAAATAAGGATGTTGCTGCCATAGGTGGTGGTGGGGCACTGCAAAACAAGAAACGCTCAGCGTCCATCTATAATTTTTACACTTGAAACCGGCGTTACAACATGAGACTTACTTCTTTTGCCACTTAGTGAGTTATTAAACTACCAATTATCTCGATTCATAAACATTAACCCATCGACTCAATCCTGCCATGCTGAGTTATATTTACATTTGTTACTTATATTATTGTCAATTGCATGTATTGACTGCATAGGTGAAAGGCTTCGTGCATTTTACTACTACTGTCCAGGCAAGTCACGAGGAATAGATAGCAAACCTGATACGATGCAAGAGTCGAGCTCCCTTGGCCTGAACATAGCAATTTGAAGAAGTATACATAAATCAGCGCTCAGTATAGCAAGGCTAATCAACACGTACATCGCACCGTACCCTTCAGCAGAAGGTGAAATTTAACTTCTCAACAGTAGCTCGACAGAAATTTCCTATCACTTTATACGAAAGTCTAAGCGTGTACAGCCAATTTAGGGTATCAACTAAAAATGCTTGAGCTACCCTGAATTTGAAGTGAAGGAAACAACCGAATCGGGACACGCAAGAAGGGGGGATTAACTTCCTCTAAACAATCTACCTTGTGACCGCAGTCTTGCAAGAGGTCAACGACTAACACAAAAACCTTCCAAATTTAGCTATAGATGAAATAGAATTTGTAACTGATGTACCTCTATAGTCAGGAGAGCACTCAGCCCATCCTCAATAGCTCCAACCCAGGCCGTAGTCTGCAATTCAAGAATGAGATGAAATTAATTGCGTGAACAGTGAAGGTGCCAAAACGTGAGAATTGTTCTCATTAGGACATCATCCCTAATTTGATTTAAGTTTAGGTGATCTTGTGTTAACAAGTCTCAGTACAATCCACAGCTGGATATATGAATCATACCGGTCTACTGGCTTCGCAACAGACAAGGAGTCGGATACTGATATCTTCATCGTAAATCTGAACGGGTGCCACTTCGGAGGTGGTTGGCTCATTTCCATTCTCTTCGCCTGACGAGTCAATGGTTGGGTCCTCTGAACTCTTTGATAACGAAACTGCTAGAAGCATGGGCACCACGCTAGCTGCCTTCTCGAGATCGTTTATACTGGCAGATTTTGTTTGCCCACAATGCATTAGGAAGGAAGCTGAGGCTATTTGGAATGCATCCCTGGCTCCAGTTGCCGAACTGTTCCAAGGTAAGAGGCACAAGAAAACGATTAGACACTCCCGTTTCTTGATTGCCAGCGATAAAATAAAAAGAAAGGTTCAAAAGCATTATAAGGTCGAGGACACCAAAAACGTTAGGAATCTGATCCCAACTCATACACTGACCAAGACAAACTCGACTTTTCGTACACTTGAATGGACTCATTCGCAAGTGATGCAAGCATGACTTGGCTAAATCTCTATGGTCAATGATCTCTGAATGGAACTGGGGTTATCTGCTCTGACTTGTAGTGTTCTTCAACCTCCCACTTTGAAATTGCACAAGAAATTCATAAGAAATGATTAAAATGGGATCTAAGCAGATTTAGCTCCTGTACCCAACGTGATCTCTCCACAGCTCTATACTGATCTCCCCAGAATCAAACTCCTGTAGACGTATGTTAAAATACCAAGAGTGGCGCAAATAGTATCCTTATCTTATTGGTAATTGACGGATTACAAACTGGCCAAGGTTGTTCTTCACGAGAAAAGAAAGTACCTTCTTAAAGTCGCCAGTAGAGCTCGACGAAAGTGTGTTGCCAAGGACGATGTCGGTGTACCTTGCCAGTATATGACGTGGGGTACACTCTGCAGTCGCAGTGAACACACATCTTCAGTTAGCTAATGAAAAGGATACCTTCTCAAGGAAGATATTGACCCTCCTTTCCCTCATCTTGCAAGCAATTGCACAAGTCTGTGACACCTTTCTCACTACATTCACAACCATGGTCGAAAAGGGAAAATAGAATTCTCCAAAAAAAGTAATAGATTAATATCTCTCACAACATAAAGTGTAGCAGAATTATTGACACAAGGATAGAAAAAAAATGGAAATTTCAGATTGGTACGTACTTGAGAGCGCAGCAACTCAGCCAACCTTAGCCCAGAAGTTTCTAGGTAAACCTGTAAGCAAAAGAGCGATCAGAGTCGAAACCACAGCAGTATATAACCATGAATGCTTCTTCTCAAACAGGATGTAGCCAAACTAGCAATAGCCTCAAATATCTGCGCTTCTTTGTGGGAAACCTTGGGAGAGCGAAGAAGCACCCGCATCCATGCAGTGTTTAATAGAAGAAAGAATCTATACGATACGGCAACTTACTAGTTCTGGAGCCTTTGTACTTAGATATGGACTGAGACTTTCGGAACCGATCGCTTTGCCATCCCTTCCTACGAGGCCGCCAATTTCATCCCCTTCTTCCCCTTTCTGCTCTCCATGAAGCATAAGGATATCCGGACGAAGCTTCTCGAGTTTTCGCCCAAGTTCCTCAGCGGAGGGATTTTCTAGGACGTGAACCTACACGACACCAGTTGAGGTTTGTTAAGACACATACATCCGAAAATCAGCAACGTACAAACAATGGGTAGAACGATGCTCAGGTGACATCCAGTGTATTATATAAGGAGAGAATGCACCAGAGGAGTACATGTCAAGGGGTGGTGTCACCTGAGCAGCACTCGTCCCCAAACTATAATACATTACACCCAAAATTACTACGACGCGCAATGCATGCCATAATCACGCTACCCCCAGACTCTCCTAAACCGCATGTTCCAGAGGCACAACTTTCAATCCAAGAAATTACGAATGTCACCACTCATGCGTACAGCATCATAAGAACTTTAGTCCATATATATATATTAAGTCTAGCGAGATTGTAAGCACTAAAATTTATTTAAACATCTTCAAAAAGTGAGCCATGAAAAGGCAGGACAGGAAGCAACCTCCAAATATCCAGTCTTCTTCAAATCCTCGTAATCGGCAAGCACGAGACCGCCATCGTTTTTGTAGACAGGGAAGTCATGGCCGTTAACATGTCGATTGTCCAGCTTCGTGTAATTGGTCTCTACACCGTTCTGGGTGGCAGCATATCTCCCACAAATCACCGCGAGCACAGTACGCACAACACGAGAGCTTTTCGTGACTCTGGGTAATCCGGCGGTCGTATTCCGCAACATTGTTCACAAATTCAAATTTCCCAAAACTGGACGGATACCAGCAGCAGATTGTAATCGCCTCTCCACATACAATTCCCGAATGCAACCGACTGCAGCCCCAGGAATTTTCTGGAGATGAACTCAACCCCAGGAAGCTTTGTGATACCGAACCATATTGTTTCCAATACCTTGCCCTTTGAAAATATACAATTCCACGCCCAGCAATGTAGGCATTGATGCTGAAACCACAGGATTTTTTTCTCCCAAAAAAGTCACGACATAATTAACTCCCAACGAATTATAGTTTCACCATAAAACCAGTCCCCTCAGAGTGTTCAAATGCAGACAGCACACAATGCGAGAGTTGCCAACACCACAACCTCGAAACCATAAAACGGCACGTGATTAATCCTTGATTGTCATACTACAAATTTATAATTGTTTTTGAAGGGAAGGCTCATCCTCTCTCACATGCACAAAAAATAAACACAGCTACAGCAAGCTCATTGCTGCAAACCTACTGCGAGATCCCCGTTGCTCGAACCGGGAGTATATCAATCACGCACATCAGTCACCCGAATCAATCCCAAAACGCGACAATAAAAAAAACAAAAACACAAAATCCAAAATCCGGACCCCCTTCACAACACCTCCCGCCCGCGCAAGCCAAGATGAAACCCGGGATTCAAACCCTAACCTGCGCAACCCAGCCAGCCCTATAATCGCCCCTGGACCCAAACTCCTCCCGGAACGTAAACGACGTGCAATTGCAGCGACGGCGGGAGGAGGAAGCCGCGGACGGGCGGCGATGACGGCGCGAGGAGGAGGCCGATCGTCGTCGTCCGGCGCTGCTGCTGCTGCTTTGAGCCGCTGCGTTTGTTGTTGCAACGGACAACGAAATGCCGAACGTCGAGTCTCCATCGGAAGGCAAGGAAGGAAGGAAGGCAAGGAATCCGACCCAGCGGGGAACGGGTGCCGTGGGCGTTGGCCTAAATTCTCTCCAGTCGACTCTCTCCCTTACCATACTTGTTATCTTACTTACTTGACTTTGCTACTGCAGCTGTTGCAGTCAAGTGGTCGGTCAGGGATTCAGGGATTCAGGGACTCAATGGCAGGAGGGCAGGCAGGCAGGCACGGGTCCATTTATAACGCCACAAAGACATGCCATGCCATGATGCCATGACATTCCTCCCCCTTCAATTCAATTCTAAGTTCTAAGTTAACCCGTGTTCATTCAGTTCGAATTCCCCGGCTGCCCACTGGAGTAGATCAGAGGACTGCCGTCCAGCCGTGATCAATGGCACACGACCCTTGTGACCCTTGTGCAAGCATTTCTCATCACTCCCCTTGCTAAAATTGAAAGTCAGATTGGGTTTTCATGTCCCCACACCACACCCATTTGATTTTCATTTCTCCCGTTCGTTGGTTCGTTCTCCATCTTAAAAGTCGTTTCCAGTTTCCAGTTTTCCACCAGCTTGGATCTGGTGAGAACCCTTTTTTCTGTTTGTATCTCACCGATTGGCAGGACCCAGCCTGGGAGCCCGAGAAAAGTAGGAAATCCGATTATATCCGAACCGTGACTTGTGACCTAATCTCAACGTCTCAAATCTCACGCTTCCTGATATCAGGCTCCCATCAGTGATCAGTACTGTAGTCCAGACCGCCGCAGCCACGCTCTGTGGAAGTTTCGATTCTACAGCAACTGAACGTATTCAGTAGTATATTCGTAAAAATCCTGTGTAGGAAATTCTACGGTGACTGGGGATCCGTCTGGGTGTTTTCCTCGCTACTCTTTGTCTTTCAGTTCCACGGAAAGCTGGGTTACATCAGTCAGACCTTACGTCTAGCTTTCGTGAGTTGCACGGATTTACGGTTCAATGGACTCTTGTCCGTTCTATGTCCCAACTTCGTGTTTTGGGGGGGATTCAAATTGGGCGGTTATGGGGGTCGTTTGTGCTCACGGACGGTGACTGAAGTTGATTGAATTCCAAGCTAGCTGGTGTATAAGAGCAGCTCCACTGCAAAACTTGGAAGGCTGACGTGACTCGATTGTAGTGGGAAGGCAGCACTTTTGGGCTCCACTGCATCACTATAATCGCTTTCCGGCTCTTCGTGGAGAGACGCTACATTGTTCGGCCCGTGGTATTTCTGAGGTCTTTTGAGTCTTCAAGCAACTATTTACAAGCCACATGTTTGGAGCAGCATTGGTGAGAGGGTCCTAGTTGCCACAAAGTTGCCACAAGGTTATTGCGGGGATGAACTGGGACGCAATACGAGTATTCTAGAAGATGCGGAGACGCTAAAGGAAGTGGCCTAGGGTGTGATCCTAGACTTTTCATATTGCATGTGAAGTTGAAGCAGTGGCGATGCTCTAAGATTACATGGGAAAATAACTTGGTGCCACTTTCATTGTGGAGCATTCGCATTTGTCAACAAACTCTTCAATTGTTGAAAGCTTGGTCTTTACACTATTGAATGGAGAGATCTATTTACCTCTAATTAGAACATTGGAGAAGATGGAGTTTCAAAGTATGTGACAATTTGCCTCCTATAATTGGGCCACTCGGTTCAATGTTTGAATCAAAGAAAGAGCTTTGATGAGTTTCTTCTTTGGTCCAGGTGCACATTTAAGTCTATCAGTTCAAGGGCCTACATCAATATCCTCATGTCAAAATTAGACTGTTGGAATTGGAAAGGATTTTACTTCCTAAACTACTTTTAAGTCTAGAAACTTTTGGAGAGAACTCATGAAATTCAACATTTGTGTGGATTTGTTGGATATACGGAGTAGTATTTTGGTGGTGGTAGTGGGATAGAAAAGAAATTCAATTATTCATAAATCAAATTGATGTTCTTGTAGCTTGGATTTTTTTGGCGATAGTATTTGGGGTGGAGTGGGGTAGAAAAGAAATTGAATTGTTCATAAGTTAAATTACTAAATAGTTGTGTTTAGGGAAATCCAAGCCACTATTCACATGAGATTTAGGTACCTCCAACACATATTGTATGTGATGATTATTATAGAAGGATGACTCACCCTTGAAGTTCTAAAATCATATAAATAGATCTCATAATAATAATCACAACATTGATCCCATAATTAGATCCCTTTATAATCATCATTACACTGCCCCCAAGACCATTGTGTGTAAAAGATTTGTTTGATAGTTTGTCTCACTAGCCTTGTCTCACTGGATGTATTACATCTCTTCTAGTCCACAATGACTTATATCAACACTAGTTCAATGGCAAATAGTCCAAATTCATTCTAGGTCTTGGCATTGGAACCTTTTTGCACACATTTGAGGGACGTTGAGGGAGAGAGAGTAAACTAAGAGTCATAACACTTGTTTTAGCAAACTTGGTTTTGTATTTGCAGGTCTTGTGATATCCTTGCTCTTGTTGGTATTTGATCTTGAATTAGAGATGGTGTCCCTCACACCACAACGGCAACCCCCGTCATTTTTCATTCCATCACTTCTAACGCATCGGAGGCTGAAATTGATCTAATGTTAGTAGCCAAGTCAACCCCATGTTTTGTTGCTTGTGACTTTTTTCACTTACCCCATGTTTACCCCATGTTTTGTTGCTACTTCAGGGAATGAAAAGCAACGGGGTTTGCAGTACTGCACAGTATGTATATCTGCTGTTGCCAGAAGCCTTTGCCGGTGCAACTGACTGTGAGAATACTGAAATCAAGTCTCTTCGCTTGTACTGTTGAAGCTCACAATCGATCAGTGATCGTGAGTTTCAGACTTTGTGGAATGAGAAGGAGGCTTTCAATGTTAAATGGGGACGTTACTGTAACTGTGGACAATGAAGTCAACTTGTTTCTCATCTCTTACTCTCTTGGGTAATGGTACCGATTTTAATTGATTCAGTTGCCATTTTCACCTCGTTTCAGTAAGCATTTGTTCACTAGCCCTCATATATGTTAGTCATTGTGTAACATGCCGATCACCATTTCATTTCAGTTCTTCCAATGTTCTTCTTGGTGAAAGTTGTGATCGATTCGTCACTCACATGGCCTAACTTCCTGATTCTCGATCTTTCAGCGTTCTTTCCTCAAGTTCTGAAACCCACTTAATCAATATACAGCTTGCCCATAAATTCCCTAACATTATGCTTCATCTGTTCCATGCCACAGTGCCTTAATTAAAGAAAACACTGCAGAAAATATTCATTATATAAGCAGCTTTTTCCGCTCGTTTTTCCGCCTGCAGCTCGTGCTTCGCATTTTCAAACATTCTTAATTGCATACGCACTTTTGTGAATCTCTTTTTATTAATCTTTGACCTGAACTCGATCTTTTAGCTTGCTACAATTTAATTCCACTACAAAATCCAAAGTGTTACCAAGTGCACAGTTCGGATTCACAAACAACTTATACAGGAAATGCAACTCACAAAACTGAAATTCGCGCCCACTTATCGATCCATTACTGTAATCAAAAGTATCCCTTAAGTAGTGCAAACAGTATGAAGACACGGAGGAGGGTATGAGATTCAAAACTGCGCCAAATTTTGAAAGTACACTGCAATTGGTGAAAAACTCTGCATGATTGTGCACATGAAACTCACTAAGTGCTTAAAGGAGATCTCGAATTATGGTACAACAATTTATTTGTTGCAATTAGGACTTGCAAGATTTCAGTCGGACCTCTACTTCATGTCCATGTAGGACCTATAATTCATGTCCATGTAGAAAATGCATTTTCGTTTTGTATCAAGATCTCCAACAAAAAGATGGAAAAAGATTCACAAAAAGCATTAGAGGACATTTGAGGCCTCTAGAAGACCATTTCAGGCCCATTCCCAATGCTCTCCCAATTCTGTGAACAGCTGGTATGGCCACATCAGCCAGCTGCTTCCCTTGCGTTCCCGTAGTCTCGGAACGTAGGGGAACTCGCAATCTTCTAGAAGCCTCAAATGTTCCCTAATGCATATATGGTTTACCATGATACATGAAAATATTGAAAACATTGTTTTACACATTTTTATATCTTGAATTAGAGATGGTGTCCCTCACACCACATCGGCAACCCCCGTCATTTTTCTTTCCAAAAATCTGAACCTCTATCACTTCTAACGCATCGGAGGCTGAAATTGATCTAATGTTAGTAGCCAAGTCAACCCCATGTTTTGTCGCTTGTGACTTTTTTCACTTGCCCCATGTTTACCCCATGTTTTGTTGCTACTTCAGGGAATGAAAAGCAACGGGGTTTGCAGTACTGCACAGTATGTATATCTGCTGTTGCCAGAAGCCTTTGCCGGTGCAACTGACTGTGAGAATACTGAAATCAAGTCTCTTCGCTTGTACTGTTGAAGCTCACAGTCGATCAGTGATCGTGAGTTTCAGACTTTGTGGAATGAGAAGGAGGCTTTCAATGTTGAATGGGGATGTAACTGTAACTGTGGACAATGAAGTCAATTTGTTTCCCACTGTCTCTTACTCTCTTGGGTACGTAAAGAGTACCGACTTGAATTGATTGTTGCCATTTTCACCTCGTTTCAGTAAGCATTCGATCACTAGCCCTCATGTTAGTCATTGTGTAACAAGACGATCACCATTTCATTTCGGTTCTTGGAATGTCCTTCTTGGTGAAAGTTGTGATCGATTCGTCTCTCACATGGCCTTCCTGATTCTCTTTCAGCGTTCAATCCTGAAGGTATGAAACCCATAGATACAGTACGTTTGCCCACAAATTCTCTAAAATTGTGCATCTTCTGTTCCATGCCACATTTTCCTGAAGAAAACACTTCAGGTGTCCATCATGCAGAAAGTATTCATTAGATAAGCAGCTTTTTCCGCTCGTTTTTCCGCTCGTTTTTCCGCCTGCAGCTCGTGCTTCACATTTTCAAACATTCTTAATTGCATACGCACTTTTGTGAATCTTTTTTTTTTAATCTTTGACCTCAATTCGATCTTTTAGCTTGCTACAATTTAACTCCAATACAGAATCCAAAGTGTTACCAAGTGCACACTTCCGTCGGATTCACAAACAACTTATACAGGAAATGTAACTCACAAAACTGAAATTTACGCTCACCTATCGATACATTATTGTAATAAAAAGTATCCCTTGAGTAGTGCAAACAGTATGAGGAGACACGGAGGAGGGTATGAGATTCACAACTGCGCCAAATTTTGAAAGTACAATTGGTGAAAAACTCTGCATGATTGTGCACATGAAACTCACGAAGTGCTTAAAGGATATCTCTAATTATGGTACAACACTTTATTTGTTGCATTTAGGACTTGCAAGATTTCAATCAGACCTTTAGATAATTAATGTCCATGTAGAAAATGCATTTTTGGTATGTATCAAGGTCTCCAACAAAAGATGGAAAAAAGATTCAAAAAAAGCATATATTGCTTTATCATGATATGTGAAAGTCTTGAAAACATTGTTATACACGTTTTTATATGTCGTATTTTTGTCTTTCTGACCTTCTTTCCAGAAAGTACCTATCCACTTGTGCCATCTTTGTGTTTGCTTTCCCTCCCAAGAAGTTGCCAATGCTATTCAAGATACCACCTATCACAAAAATTAAAGAGATACATCTTTTGAACTTCTTTCCATATACCATATAGGCATGCCCGTAAATAAATGCACATATTAGAGGATTTTTGAGGGCACTAAGAGACCATTTCAAGCCTATTCACCTAGCTATGAACTAGCAGTACACAATATTAAATATTACAAAAATTTAAAATTAATTCATTTTTTATTTTTTTTAAATATATTAAAATTAATTCAATATTATCATTTGACTCGGCAATCTCTCGACCATGTCAAAGTGCTGATGTGGCATAGTTTTCGTATTTCCCACAATCTAGGAACTCGTGATCTTCTGAAGGCATAAAAAATCCTCTAATGATTAACTATTGCATGTATCTATACTTTCCACATATCGTAGGTGTTGGTCAATTTTGGAAATAAGTAGGGAAAATTTGGACCGTGTCTTAAATTTTAAAAATTCTACAACTATTTCTGAAAATCTAAGAAAATTTCATTGTTGCTAATTTTGAAAATCCAAAAATTATTTTTGAAGTTTTTTAGAAAAAAGAACACATTTATGCATGAATAGGAAAATCAATCTAAAATTAGGAGTGTCTAAAAATTAGAAGTGTCTAAAAATTAGAAAGAGCAAAGTGCTAGAAGCCAACAAATCCGAATCAATTTGTCAAATTGTTGAACTACAAAAACTAAACTATTTTGACAATAAGGTGCCAAAATGGACCTATAGGTACGGTATGATGGATTGCGTTAGAAAAAAATTTTAGCCCCTTGGAGGGCCGTTCAAAGTTGACATGCCATGCTATTTCATGCATGGCCTGTCAACTTCAAAAAGTGCTCTTGGTGAGTAGTTAGAGTCTATAACTGCTCGCTGGAGCAGTCTGATTTTGTAGGATTTTTTTATTTTATTTATTTATTTTTAATTCTAAATTATGGGTTCCTACACCACTGCCGCTGCAGTTTTCAGCTGGGCGGAAATAGGACAAAAACGAATTTTTGAGCAAAAAAAAGTAAATTTCAAGGTACCTCAAAGGGCTGTGGAGTAGCCCTCCAAAGGCCTCCAATTTTCTCTAATGTACTAATTCATTTAATATCAATGAAGCGGTGACCTCTATTTCCTAATTCAATTCCAATTCCTCTCAGATTAACTACTAGAGGTTTAAAATCTTAGAATATTTTGAAGGGAATGTCAAGCAAGTTCTATTATATCAAATTTTATTGCAACTTTTTGCAATTTTTTTTTAAAGGGAATGGGATATGTGAGCTTTCTAGGAATATAATTTTTTATTTCATTTGGTACATGAGAAAAAGAATTTTGCCTTTGTAAGATCAAAATACTCAATACAAGGTAACCATAAAAAAACACAACATCTCAAAATTATTATTATATTTTTCTCTTTGATTAGATTTATGTTTGCATTAAGAGATTCAATTCATTACATTTGGATTAGTGAGGTGAAAGTCAAGAATAGTCTTGTTTTCAAGCAATTTGGGCATCTTCTTGAAAAAATAATGTACAAAGTTCAATTTTAATTTTTTTTCAAAACAAAATCATCCATAAGGGATATATTATTTGCTACAACAAGCTTGCCATAATTAGGATTGTTATGTTTCAATTCTATCTTTGAATAATTAACAATTCCATTTTTCATTCCATCTTGAACCTACTTGTAGTTAATAATTTTTTTAGGATTAGAACTTTTGAATATTCTTTTAAAACTTGACTTCTTAGATTCCTAATGCAATTCTTCACCATGAAGATTTAAAATTCAACTCTGCAACATAAAAAATTGAAGTTAAGGGGATTCAAAGTTTGAAAGCTGAATAATACAGGATGCAAAAAATCTTTTCTTTTTAATTTAAACACAAATAGCTTACAATCTATATGGCTAAAGTGTGAAAATTTTCCACACATTTTTACAAAGTTTAATGCAAGGTCATGTGGTTGAGTATAAAAGAATTCTTTCCACAATAGCTCTTTGCATTAGAAATGGTATTTTTTAAGTAGTTTTTGGTGAAATATAATGATGAAACTTTATGGGTTACATTAGATGACATTTCAGGGCATTGGAGGGCTGTTTTAGGCCCGTTCTCCAATCCGGCCTGATTCTGTGAACAACGGTATGGGTTGTCAGAAAACATTTATTAAAAAAATGAAAAAATTCAAATATCATTTTAAGCAATTTTTTTTTCAAAAAATGACATGGCATAGTCTGTGCCACATCAGCTAGCAGCTGCAACTATGTTCCCGCAGTCCGAAAATGCAGGGGACTCTCTAAGAACTCACGGTCTCCTAATGCCCAAAATGTCATTTAATGTGAATTATTTATGTTTTTCACACTATAGAAAGAGATTTAGGGTTTTCTAGGACCCAAAAAGTAAAAGACATTGACATCCTTGGATTCTCTTATTTTATGTTTTAGAAAAGATGTCCATCTGATAGGATCTTGAGTGAAAAAAACTCTCATTTACTAGTGGAAAACAATGTCCTAAATGACTATAGCAGTCATTTTGTAGTCATTGTTGTCCTAAATTATTGTTACATTGTCGTTCTAAATGATGGCTACAGTCATTTCGGACAAGCCATTTATAGCCTAATTCTTACTAGTGATTTACGCCAATCTTTAAGGGGATGGAGTTCCTTTGTTATTTCTCTCTTTTAGAAAAGGTGAGTTGTACAAATAATAAGTTAGCAACACCCTATTTCAATATTTTGCCTTCTCTAAAAGCTAAAAAGCATTTGAATAAATACTTCCATGATTCAAAATCACCACACGTGAGAAGCAACCAATGAGAGGTAGAAAAAATTTTCAAGCAACCAATGAGAGGTGAGACATCTTGTAATCCAAGGCTATCCTTTCAATGTGATCCTAGTATTATACATAGGGTACACTATATTCTCAACTTTGAAGATTTGAAAATATTACTCAAGCACCAGAAAATTGCAAAATTGCTTTTAGGTGTTGTTACTTTAAGAGCATTCCCTATTGTCTTCTTCATTTTTGGCCTTCAATATTAGTTTGAGAGCGAGGCCCTGTTTAACTGATTAGAGGATGGGTGACTGTATTATCCCCTTCGATGCAGCTTGAAGGCACTTCACATCTATTTTAAAAGTAAATAAAATAATTCTTTATTTATACAACAAATTCTAGAACAAAAGAGTAATCAAAATGTAAACGGCGATAAGAATATTTGAACTTTTTCTTTTGGTGAGCATTCCAAGGAGGGACCATTTGGTAAGAGAGTTTAAAATTAACCCCTAAAGTTCCTAGACTCATTATATTTTCACCGAACACGCTTTTATATTGCCATTTTTAGAATAAGTACCAAATTTTTGAATTTATTTTGACACATGTAACCATAGGATCTTGTAGTATGCTGACTTAAGAACGTGTGGAAAAAATTTCAGAAATTTCCACCACGTGGATTGCAAGATATAAGCATTCAAATTCATTGAAATAATTGTTTTGGCCGTGCAAAAAACAAGGCAGCTGCACTTCACAAGCTCAATTTTCTATAAAAAAATGTCCCAAATGGTGTTGCTTCTTGGACTCTTTTTCCTAGACAAGTTGACCACATGCTTGAAAATTTTCACATCATTTGGAATTGTACAACATATAGGAAAAAAATAGTAAATAGACAGTAGTAGAGAATGATTCAAAATATTAAACTGTTAAGAGTTTAATTATAGAATTGAAAATGCCAATAATAATGATGGCAATGTTGTAACAAATAGTCTACATCCCATGGGTTTTTTCTTCCAAAAATATGGAAAATTGAGTAAGATAAAGGAGTTCAAAGATTATTTTAAAATAGAGAACCCATAATTGCCCACAAACAAAAAATCCTCATAACTTTCTGACTCATTGATCAAAATGGAATGATTAAAAGCTTCCTTGTATATATAATTCTAGAAAACTAATTTCAAATTTTTGTTTTTGAAAAAATTGGGTTTTTTTTTATCTGCTTGGACTGCCTAAATTGAAAAACAAACTACATGTCCGGCAATAACTTTCTATTCATATTTCCAAATGCCATAAATTTAGTGTATACAAAAGATACTCCTCATCCCTACCTTCTACTAAAATTATGGGCAAAAAATATGGAAATCTCTAGTCACACGTACCTGCTCAAAATTTCTATATGGCCAAAAATCGCATGTTGGTCCTTTAAAGATTAAGAAGGCCCACACATCTAGCGCACTAATTACCAGTCCAAAGAATCCAAAATCTATAAGGTGGAAGCACCCATAACTGATCAAACAAGCAATTTTGGACATGATCTGGAGTAGTGCAAGGTAGAGTAAATATTTTTGGAGGTGCAACAATAGAAAAGATGGGATTTTGAAAAAAATTGGTAATTTTATCACTTGAACTAAAATTACTATGAATTTTAAAAGGCAAAAAGTGCTCCAAACCTATAGCCAATGTTTAGACTCTTCCAATTTCGATCATTCAAGACCTATTTTCCCGCTCATTACTTCCTACTTTTTTATTCACTACTTTGGGACATGTGTCATGGAATTATTAGTCTCAACCTTGAAAAAGAGAAAAAATACATTCCAAGCTTCGATTGGAAATTTGTTCCACCCTTGGTTGGAGATAACTCTGCACCCAGCCTACAAGTTGAGTATGGATCAATGGTTAGGATTGGGTGCTTGCACCTAGGGCCAACTTACATGTGTTGGTGGGTGGATGTGGTCAACAATACCAAAGTATCAAAAACACTTTTATGTTCTTTCTACAATGTGGGATACATTAATATCGGTGGAAATTATACTCCTCCTTCCACACTTACCAATCATCAGTGGAACTGTTCTTGTCTCTTAGTTGCTTTTTTTGGCCCCCAGGCTCATATGTAAGCTAACCTTTAGACTAACAAACTCGTTTCCTAGGCTTTAATTTGAAGGGCACTAGGAGATGCTCTAAGTAGGGATTTTTTTTTGGTTTTTGGACAAATGGTTAATGTGGCCTTTCTTTCAAGAAGGTTCTGAGTTTTGTAGCTCTTTCATTTTGGGTTTTTTACTCTAAAGTAGGCCGATTTAGAGTATGTAATTTGAATATGTATTTTTTGTATGCAAATTTTTTATATGTTGGCTCTGCCGGATGGATGAAATGAGGTTTTGGAAGCATTGCGGCAATAGTGTGCACGGCCATCATTACAGTCTGACATTTTTTAACAAATTTATCCCCTTTTCTATTTCTATAGGCTTGAAGTGGCACATTTTTATTATAGGAAATTGGGCATTAAATTGCCTAAAAAACCCTGGCTCTAAGTCCTACTCATAGGAGTTGAGCTTTTCATCCTAAGCAAGTTTCAAAAAATAAAAGTGGGGAAACGACGACCAAGAAGGAGGTCGAAAAGATCTGCCGTCCAACACACAGGAACTACCGGTAAATGTCCACGGCCAAGCAGGTACCCCAAACTGCAAAAATCACAAAAATAAAGGCCCCTCTACCTCCTCCGAACAAGTCGCCTATGAGGAACTCCACCCCGGCAAAAATTCAATGGCAGGCAGGGCAGCGGACTCGGTCGAACTGCTCAACATCCGCAACACCCGACCAAGTTCACAAAAAGAGCGACCTGGCTTAGCGCCAGAGCACGAGCGACCGGAGGGTCCCACAACGGCCAAACTGGCGCGGTAACCAGCGTCAGCGTCAGCGTCGACGAGCGGGAGGGTCGGGGCCGGGTCGGGGTCGGGTCCCTGAGCCATGGCGGAGCGCTGGAGGGAGGGGGAACCTAACCGAGCCGAACCGAGCCGTCGAGCCGCTTTGGCAGCGAGCATAGAAGGGGAGTTTGGTGTTGTTGTTAGCTAGACGGGTTTCTGAGAGCGGCCTCGACACGCTCTTTGCTCCCCTGTTCTTCGTTTCCGTTTCCGCTCCCGCTTCCGCTCGCGCTGTGTGTGCTCGGCGCCTTCGTTTCCTCGCGAGGTTTCTGTCGCCGTTTCTGTTGTGTGTCCTTCTGCCGCCGGAGCTAGATCTCGCGCCATTTGCTTCGCTTTGCTGGTGACTTATTTTCGTTTTTCCGGTGCCGTCGTTTGGTTTCCGTGCGCGTCCGAGTCTTGAGCGATGAGAGAGATCATCAGTATCCACATAGGCCAGGCCGGTATCCAGGTCGGGAACGCGTGCTGGGAGCTCTACTGCCTGGAGCATGGCATTCAGCCGGACGGTCGCATGCCGAGGTACGTGGACTGGCGCTTGGCTGGGGATCTTGTTTTTCCGGGGGAGATCTTGGTCTCTTAGGCTGTTAGGCAGCGGGCTGGATAATGCTGAAGTCGTGCTTTGCTTTCTTTCTGTGTTGGCTAGTTCGTTCGCATTGTTTCGTCCGCGTGTTCGATGGGAGTTTCTGAGTGGAGTAGGACATGGCAGAGTACTTGCATCTTGTGGACTAGGCTGGCGTTTGTGGGGGTAAATCCCGGGGTGCTTCCGGCCGTTCATGTTTCGGACTCTGCGAGGCCGGCCCTGTTCACGGATAGAGATGAATGCGGCGACGGCAACGGCGGCGTTGTCGTCACGTCCTCCGGACGTCGGAACATCTGTAATGGTCACGATGAAGTACTGCGGAGACTCTGTCATGTTCTTCACGTTGGCTCCGCTTCAGAGCCAAGCGCTCACGTCGTGAGGAATGGTTATGATTTCGCAGCGATACCACGGTAGGAGGTGGAGATGACGCCTTCAACACATTCTTCAGCGAGACCGGCGCTGGAAAGCATGTTCCTCGCGCCGTGTTTGTGGATCTGGAGCCCACCGTGATTGACGAGGTTCGCACGGGGACGTACCGTCAGCTGTTTCACCCTGAGCAGCTCATCTCGGGGAAGGAAGATGCCGCAAACAACTTCGCTCGGGGTCACTACACCGGTACGTGGCCTTTTCCTGCTCGTGAGCATTGGTTGTGTGAGGGATCCTACTTCTTCTGAGGTGATTGCTGAGGTTGCACCATTTGTCAAGTCAGTCAGGGGTGCTTGGCTGTGGGTCAGGGTACGCAGGTCGTGCCTCTATCGGCTTGTAGCCGTTTGTTTGAACCATGCAAGGGTTGTCTGTGTTATCCTTTCGTGGATTTCCCCATGCGGGCGAGAGTGCATTTCTTCGGTGTAAGTAGTGCATATGGATGTGTCGCAATTCGCTTTGATGTTTTCTGACATGATATACGTTGCTTTGCAGTGGGAAAGGAGATTGTGGATTTGTGCCTGGACCGAGTGAGGAAGCTCGCAGACAACTGCACCGGTCTACAGGGCTTTTTGGTCTTCAACGCCGTGGGAGGAGGTACCGGATCCGGCCTTGGTTCACTGTTGCTGGAGAGGCTTTCGGTTGACTATGGAAAGAAGTCGAAGTTGGGATTCACTATCTACCCATCTCCCCAGGTATGCATCAGCTGGTTTTGGTGTAAGTCTGAACATTGTCGCGGTGCATTTCCATCCCGGATGCTTTTCAGCGGTCTGCTTAGCAATGTGGTTATCCTGACTTTGCTCTACTTTGCCTTCCAGGTTTCGACCGCAGTCGTGGAGCCTTACAACAGTGTGCTGTCGACTCACAGTCTGTTGGAGCATACAGATGTATCAGTGCTGTTGGACAACGAAGCCATCTACGACATTTGCCGAAGGTCGTTGGACATCGAGCGTCCCACTTACACGAACTTGAACAGACTCGTTTCCCAGATCATATCGAGTCTGACGACGAGTTTGCGGTTTGACGGTGCCCTGAATGTAGATATTACTGAGTTCCAGACTAACTTGGTGCCATATCCCCGCATCCATTTCATGCTTTCGAGTTACGCACCTGTGATTTCCGCGGAGAAAGCTTATCACGAGCAGTTGTCTGTCCCCGAGATAACGAACGCCGTTTTCGAGCCTTCCAGCATGATGGCGAAGTGCGATCCTCGTCACGGAAAGTACATGGCGTGCTGCCTGATGTACAGAGGCGATGTGGTGCCGAAGGACGTGAATGCCGCGGTCGCCACCATCAAGACGAAGCGGACTGTGCAGTTCGTGGACTGGTGAGCTTTCCGTGGCTGGGCTCGAGTGGAATAGATATGCTCAATCCCTGATGTTTCACATCTTGTGTTTTCTGTGTGGGAGCATGTCTGATGGCAAGTAGAGCTCGTGCAACGCCCTAATGTGTGGTTTTGGAACGTGTGCAGGTGTCCTACTGGATTCAAGTGCGGAATCAACTATCAACCACCAACTGTGGTACCTGGGGGCGACCTTGCCAAGGTTCAACGAGCGGTGTGCATGATCAGCAACAACACAGCCGTGGCGGAGGTGTTCTCTCGTATTGATCACAAGTTCGACCTTATGTACGCCAAGCGTGCTTTCGTTCACTGGTATGTGGGTGAAGGTATGGAGGAGGGCGAGTTCTCGGAGGCTCGTGAGGATTTGGCCGCTTTGGAGAAGGATTACGAGGAGGTTGGTGCTGAGTCCACCGACGGTAACAACGACGATGAGGAGTATTGAGTGTAGTGTGGTTTGAAGTGCTAGTTTGATGTTTAGCAAGCTTCCCTGACTTGGGGATCCATACAGTGATTCAATTTCTGAATGCCTGGTTTGCATGCTTCCTGTTACCGCCAGCGCTAGTTGTTGTATACTTCTGTTGAAATCTTAGGTTTATGACCTTTGTGCAACTTTAATACTTGTCATCGCTTATCTGAGCATTTCAGGCTATATTCTGCCGCGGAGCCTTATTGTAAACTTTGGCAATATTTCGCTGTCAGTGTAATTTCACGCACATTTTTCAACGCGTTGGTTGTGTACAGTCTGTTGCGCCCGCTCGTATGTTCTAACTTTCTGGGACGTCAGTGCTATTTCAGCTCGTATCGAGCTGATTTGCTTAGATGGTCTTCCGTTAATTCTTCTACTCCTTCAAGGTACTTGCCAAGTCATTTCAGGTCGAGTCGACCTGAAATGACGTCTTTTTTCACCTTATTCAGCGAGTCCACCTGAATTGCTGAAAATCAATGCTTTGAACGGCCGCTTGGGCGTCGATTGTGAACAAATCACGCTCTTTCGTTTGTGTAGCTCTTCGGCGTCGATTGCGTACACTCTTGTTCAAATATCTGCGTGCTATTGTGAGAAGCTTGTCGAGCACGAGCTTGTTTTCCTGATCGCTTAGAAGTAAGTGTATTGAGATTTCACCAACTCATGCTTGCCGCACTCGCTAAGATTTCTAGGGTCTTGGATGAGTTGTTGGCAATGAATGAGTTGTGTTGGAGCTGGGATTAAGTGGCAACCTCTCTACTGTAGTTTTCTTTCAAAAGCATTGAAGGAGGACGGCTGTATTTGATGAGCTCTTTCGGTTCTGTCGGTGTGAAGGTGGCCTATTTTAGTTATGACTTGTTTGCCAGCATCTGTGTAGGTATTATTTGCCAACAGTTGATACTTCTTTGATGACGTTGAGAATTCTCTGTTTGGGGTGGGAAGTACCTGATTCTAGTGCTGCCCTCCAATAACCCTTGAAGGACGCTGAGGACCAAACCTATAACTAAGGAACTAAGAATGTACCTATTGGTTCAATAATTGGTGACTATCTTGGTCATGGAGGGCCATGTGACCAGTACGACCTTAATCCTTTAAGACCTATTTGTTTTTGGACGAAACACAAACATGACGTGATAGAAACACAAGTATCATAACTTTTTTTGAAGTTTGCATCCAAGGAGAACGTTGAACATCAATTACTCATATGGTCAAATTTAGAAAAGTATTTGTAGATTTGTTTTAAATTATTTTTAAGATTGATCAAAAATTCACAAAAGCTATAAGATCTATTTTTAGCATTTTCATACAAAAGTCTTCTTGTGTCCAAAGCTAAACCCTTCTTGGTTTTGTAGAGCAATTGCTTTGTAAAACTAGGAGTCTTCCAATTTCCATCTTAACCCTTTAAGGATCGGTCAACCACTTTTGGGTCGGAATTGCCACAATTTCATATGTAAGGTCAGATTAGTTGTGAATTGGGAGCCGGGCCAAAGGGGACAGATGTGGGAAATTCCCAATTCCACCCACAAGAACAAAAATTGAGCCAATGTGAGCCTCCATGTGGGCTCAGGGTTGAAATTAGTGACATTCTTTTGACTAGAAATACAACATTTGAAAACAAAGATGCATCATAATAAACTGGATTGCACCATAGTTTGCCACAAAAGTCACTGCCACATAATATACCATTCATTCCACACCCATTGGTACGGTTGGATCTTTAACAGGCATCGTTTTGCTTCAACCACAAAACGCATTGCCCACCTCCAAATCAACCACAGTCCGTAAAGGGTTAAAGTAGAGCAATTGCTTTGTAAAACTAGGAGTCTTCCAATTTCCATCTTAAACCATTTGATACTTCTGTAGGGCTAACATTCACATCCTCCTTTGCAAAATTTTGATTTCTAGAAGGCATTTGCTATATAGTCTAGCAAACCCGTTTCACTCAACGATGTGGTTTAACATTAGTAGAACAAGTGCTCTGCACAAATTTGAGTTTCCTTGATTCCACCCATTGTCACTTAAAGAGTTTGTAGAACATAATCATGAGCAATACCATTTTCACTGTCATCCATGTACATTGAAATTGGATTTTTGCAGAGCAATCGATTGTTCCAGGGAGTGCCATATCCTTCTGTTTCAATCATCGACTAGGTACGAGTTTTGCAAAGTGAGCAATTCCACATAATCTTTGATTTCTTTGATCTAATCTATGGTGACGAAGAGGGTTGACGAGGACATACCTTCTGATGCCTTGTTTTATGCCAGACGAAGAGTGTTCCAAAGTGCCCAAGTTGCGCTTCCTTAAGACCTTGAATGTATTTGACATTCAATCCAACAACAAATATCAATGCTTGACGTAAAAAACATAATGCATGATCATGCAAACATTGTTAGTACAAGGAAAATTGTGGTCCATTTTGACATGAAAGTACATGAATATATGTTGATTTTTTAAGTTTGTTAAGACATCTTGATTTGGACAATAATCAACTCTTTTTAGCTATTCCATACCACACAGGATTGAATATCACTTGTCTTGCCATGGTGGAATAACATTGTGGCATAGAATTAACTTTCAACTCTTGTCTTTAACTTTGATGAGTCAAGGTTTTAGGAAAAATTTGTGCTAGTTCTGGGTCTTGTTGTTTCGTACATTAATTACATTAAGATTGGAAAACTATTAATATGAACATATTGCATTTTTCAGTTTTCATTTTGTTTTGTAGTGTACAACAAAGCTACCACATTCATTACTCATACAATCCTTGTACGTGCTTTGTACACTTGGTTTTTTCCCTCTCTAGTGCAAACTCTCAACTCATCATCACTACATCAACGCCTCCAAGCTTCAAAACAACATATTCATACACATGCCAACTCAAAATTTTATTGCAATGCCTTGAAAATGCCACTTCAGAAATATTTCTATATTCTTAATACTAGCTCAAGTTGGCAATATAAATATGTATTGCCAAATACAAATATATATTAATCTAGTCCTGCTATAGACATTATAAGGAAGCAGATCTGGGTTTGATTTTATGATTAGCAGTCAAAATTTTAGGCTCTTCTTCAAAGTCAAGGGATTTCTAAGCTACCTTGTCATTGTAGTTGCTTCTTGTTGTTATTTCCTTTTATTCTTGGTCTTGTCTCTTATTGTTGCTACCACATTACAAAAAATTTTAGGCCACGAAAGGGTTGCTAGGATGCATGAAAATGTGCATTAAGAGAAAATATCAGTCCAAAAAGGTCGTTAGGAAATCTGTAAGGTGAACACTCAGCCAGTGTGCCCCGTCAGATTTTCGATTAAAAAAATTAAAAACTTAAAAAATTCACTGTATTTGCACATTTACCGAAACCCTAATGGCCTT